>LR732075.1:4885077-5485077 GCA_902506015.1 Armillaria ostoyae
AGAGGAGGAGACGCCAGCTTGACCTTCTAGATTTCGGATAATGTACAGTTGCTCTGCTGTTTAGTTAACATAAGTGTAGTGTAGAAGACTAGATACTGAAGGGAACATTAGTACCTTATAGTCTGGATTTCAAGTGCGTTGGTCTTGCCGACTCTCTTGACATGACTCCGTTTCCTTGCACCAGAATGAGATTCAGAGCGCCTGTTAGTGATGTGCAATGGTGAGAGCAAGTTAAAATTTATACATATCAACTAGTGCGTACCTAGATTTCTTCCCGTGTCGAGCATCATAGTAGGCAGCCCTGCGGCGATGAATCTCGTGCTTATGCCTTCGTACAATGATAAATGAAATATGCTTGGGTTTTCGTGATAGCGTACCTCTCATAATAGTGTTTGCTTTTGTCACGGATCGACTGTTGCTTGGCTTCCAAAGTAAGATATTTTTTTGGTGGTGCCATGAGAGTGAGAGAAGACGGTCCAAGTTGTGACCGTGATCAATTGGTACAGCTTATACCATTTTCATCTTTTCGTATGACAGTCTCACCTCATCGAAATAAATGTGTTTGGAATATACACTAACAGCCGGAATCTCTTTCAAATGAGTCGAAATTGCAATTGCATGTCAGCCATGGCAGTCACCATACATTTAAGACCGAATAAATTCTGCTATACGATGTCTATATAAATGCCCACTCCTTACGGTTCAGATTCCCACAGATCCTCTTAACATTGTCCTCCCATCTCCACGACTCTGGGATGACAGAATCACACCTCTCTCCTCTCTTTAGGTCTTAAATCATGTATGAACCCTTTAACATATTTTTATGACTATGTCTCACATACTGTCATACCCTAGATCAATGCAGGATCACTCAAGGATAATTTGCACCCTCAATGGCAAATTCACCCTGGATATCACAAAGGAGAGATTTCTCGCTTGATATCGCGAGGAGTACCTAAATGCAATATATGGTGGCTATTTGGAGGTCTGGTGGCAAGGATTCCTGCGCATCTTTGTCGCTGAATACCCCGATTCCGTGATGGACCGACGTTTCGTAGGGTTTATTCGCTATTTGGATAGTGTACAGTCTTTGCGAGTCGTACGTGTTTGTGAACTCTATCTTTAGTAGTGACTAATGAATACTTCCAGGTCCTCGAAGGATGGATGGATGCGCGTGGAGGAAGAATTGCGAAAATCGGCCGGGAACTTAACCGCTCAACGTTGACTTCATCGACCTCCAGACATAGCAAAGAGACCAATTCCACTGAAGGCGACATCTTTCCTGTCAAAAATAGTACCATGGAGCGCGTTTTACGCTGGAGAGCAGAGGTAACTTCAGCGATGATGAAGAGCAGTGACAAGGCGAGGTCGAATTCACTTCTAGCAAGGGCTGGTACTGCTACATGATGGGGAGGGTACATAAGTCATAGGTTAGAAGTATGGGCTGGCAACAAGAGTATGCTATCTTCTTCTGCCTAAAAGTACAATCCAATGCTTGAATATGCGTGGCCATCGACCTGCTTCCTGCAAGACATTCAACGTCAATTTCTTGGATTACAGCCAGAGGTTGGGAGTGGAGCAGCCAGTGATTGTCAGAGTATGCAAACTCTAGATTTTTACAGTATACATACCGGTGTTGGGTATGCATACTCGTATTCATAATAGAGAGGCGAAAGCGATCATGATCGGCTATATTTGGATCTGACATCATCGTCGAAACTAAGTAGTAGTCGCCTTCTCAATCTATCATTGATATGCGCTCATCATTATTCAGAAGAAAATAATATAAATGATGTTGTCAGCGACATTGACCCCTTGTTTCCCTACCCATCGATGCTGAGAAATGAGTCGCGTTTTAGATTCCCTTCTTTGAATATTGATAGATTACTCAGTGTGGTAACGGAAAGGTGGGGACATCTGATGTCTCGGTCCGTAAAAGCCGGTCCGTCGTGCTTGTTCGTGGTGCAAATAGCAAACTCGTTGCATTTATCGGGGAGGAGTACGTGATTCGAGTTGTTGCGCGTTATTCTTAGGCTGATACATTCTGTGGTTCTCATGTCATGTAATTCAGGGTGACAAACAGTATATTGGGCGACTAAGCCCTGGGAGGAGTACGACAAGAAGGGGAGGGAAGGGTAATAGTAAAGAGTAATGAATATGTACTGCGAAAAATAACTTTAAAAAAAAGAAACAGCTAAGGAGTGGATGTTTGTAAGGAGCGTGATTCAACTACGTGCATAAAACTTATAGCCGCAACTACCAATGAAAATTAGCATGGAGACTACAGCTGAAAGGGTCCAAGAAAGTGTCCAAGAAATACCAAGAAAGTGTGCTTTTCGGGGCCATTCAGAGAATCTCCACGGAACCATTGGCGAGAGCCTCATTAAACGCGGCCAGAGCCAATGCATGGCTTGGATGACGAAAAAAGCACGCACAGCCGACACCTGTCACAAGACTACTTACATTCTGCCTAGATGGGGGGAAAATAAGCATGCATTCAGATTAGAATAAAGAGTACTTACCACCCCTTGAAGACGCCAACAGAGCGGCCCTTCGATACGACATACCAGGGACCATCCGGTCCGACAGTCGGGGAAGTAGAGAAGGAGGCAGGCCCAACAGAGGGAGTACCTGCGGCAACGCCGACTGGCTGGACATCGGCTGAATTTTGAGGGAGAGGGCCAGAAGGAATGGCTGAAGACGAGGCTACTGGCGCGCGCTGCGCAACGGGCGCAACGATAGGGCGGTGAGCGGTCGGGGCCTGCGTAGGAGAAGACGAATCCCTCGTGGCAGCAGCAGACACTGGCGGGACAGGGTTCCTTGAGTGAGCAAGAGGAACCGCCGTCATGGTGGGGATAGCCGACACTGGAATGACGTTTGGGTGGGAGCAGTTGTAACAAAAGAAACTGTGTAGTGCCCCAGTAGCAGCTTCCGCCGAAGTATTACCGTGCGCGTTGGGACGAACTGGCGCTGAACAGTAAGGTCAGAATATGTTGATTTAAGAAGTTTGACAAACATACCTTCCGCGTGCGGCGGCGAAATACCAAGGGCCGCAAGGGCCGCGACGAGCTGGTCTTGGGTAAAGTGTGTCATGGAGAATGTAGAACTGAGAACTGAGAGTGCTGGTCGATAGTGAGCGAGAATGGGATGATGTGGAACAGAGAGCATCAAGGCATTTATATCGACAGGGGAGTATGCATACTCCAGTAAATCCGACTCTGTACAGTGCAGTCAAAAATGACAGATCAGGTGCCAGCCGGCAAAAGCCATCAAAACCGCATTTTCGCTTTTCTCCCTTGTCAGACAAAAAAACTATTCTTAGGTGGTCAAGCGGAAACATTTCCAGTGATATTGGCCTCACCGTAAGCTTTTACATTGTTCTAACGCGTTGGGAATGCTGCTAATATAGAGGACTTTCAGATGGGGACTTCAGCAAAGCCAAAAGCCAGAACCAACGCTCGCCCTTGATCAAAAATACCTGGAAATGCAAAATCAGGACGGGTTGCTTCCCGGGCACCATTGCATGCAGTCTCTGAAGTCCTACCAGCCAACGGAATGTCGAGTATCTTCACTGCGATGCTTCCAGTACCCCCGTTCACGTCTTCTGAGATGTCAGCTCAAGCCGTCGCTCCTCCGCCATTCGGTAGTGCAGCATCCTTATCAGACATGACCGATTTTCTGTCTAGCTTGGCTGCGGCGGGATTCTTTTCAGGCGACGCATTCGGAGGTCCTTCAGGCAAAGCGTTCGCAGGTCCTTCAGGCAAAGCGTTCAGAGATGATTCAAGCGAAGCATCGGAACACGAAGGTGATATCCCGGACGAAGATGATGACGAGGACTCTTCAGAGTCTGAAGACGAAAAGAGTAACAAGCGGTGGACCAATCCTGATCAGCAGTTGTTTCTAGAGGCTGGCATGGACGAATATGTGGATTCGTTGTCGAATGGAGAGACGACGGCATTTTTTGGCAAGACGAGAAAGGACTTTACGTGACGGTGGGTGGTCGTGTATCATAACAAGTTTTTCGATCCAGTCGGGGATGCCAGGTTGACACCACCCGAGTTGATTGGGGTGTTCAACTCCCCTCCTGGATCAAAATATCCCAAGATGGTTGAAGGTGTACTGGATCTTGGTCCGCAGCTTTGTTTGGCTGGATGCAAGATTGTACGTGTAACCAGGAAGGAGAGGAGAAGGCTGGATAAGAAATTGAAGAGGAGGAAGGGGGTAAGCATTCTATTTCTTCGGTTACCAGATATCCTAATAATGAATTGACAGCAACTCGGACGCTGGTATCAAAACCACAAACCTAACCAGGTCGAATCGCGGAGGACATTAGTAAAATTGGACATTGGCCGAAAGCGTGCTGGCCAAGCCGTCCAAAAGTTTTCAAACAGATACTACGACTCGTTGGTTGCGCCGAAGGTCAAAGACGAGGCGAAGAGATGAGGGGTCCGCATCAATGATCTCCCATTGGTCAAAGAGTTCACGCAGCAAGAGTGGGAGAACGCGACACCAGAAATACAGGACGAGATCAAAAAAGACGTCATAGAGGAGAAGGAGCTGATCGCAAAACTGAAAGGTGTCAGTCCTGGAAACATTCATCTGTCTCCAGAGCAGAAGGCTCTGTACATCGTTTCAGTCGAAGTAATAATTTATATGACAAACTAACCTGCTGGCAGTGTACTGAAAGGGATAGGTGCTGAGCTTAGGAATATCTTTAACCAGCTAGTCGCCCTCTCGGATTGGGGCTTCGTCATAATCGGCGCAGGTATAAACCCGGAATCTGGAAAGTTGCAAAGTAGCAGGTACGTTTGTTGTTATATCGAGGTATAGGCAGAGATTGACGTTGTCGCAGCTGGAACTATGGCACAGACTTGGAGTCCGGCGCTCAATTCTTTGATTGGTTTGACGATGTTGCTGAGTTAGGCATGGTACCCGGCGGCGTGCCAGGAGATAAGCGGGGCTCCAGTGAGTACTTTGGAGCACCGTTAGTAGCTCACATGAGAAATGTGGAACGTACGTTATCATCAAAGTCACTGATGTTGACGACATCTGATTTGTGGCCAGATGTGTATGCTGCGCTGCACCCAATGGATGTTGATTCGGAGCCACAAACTTCCAACTCAGCTCACACCCAAAATGCCGGTCCTAATACATCCGAGCTCCCGAGTCCGTTGCCGATCGCGGAGCCGCTTTCAAGCCATTCAAACCCTGAGGCGCGTCTGAATGTGGAGCCGCTGCCAAATCCTCTGCTTCCCTCATACACGGCGCCATCGAATGCTCAGCAGTGTACTGAGCCTCTTTCAAATGCAGAGCTTCTATCCATGTTCAGCATGCCAGAGGGGCTCGATAGCTTTGCCAACTTTTTACCGCCGGACTGGGAGTTTTCTGATATTTCAGCCTCAGGCAACTCTGTACTCCCAGCAGAGACATCCACCGCCGCTGAGCAAAATCTGCCCCCATATTCAGATGCATCTTTCATGGATCTGTGGTCGCAGTCTGGTAGCCCTGACACAAATGCATCTAACTTGTCAGATTCGTTTTCCCTTAGCTTTGTAGACAACTTCATCCGGGAATCATCTTCCAGTGCATCCGCACCTAGCGACTCTCCCTTCTTGTTCAATTCTGACTTGTCACATTCTGCAGTGTCACCATCCAGCGCAACGCTTGACTTTGTGTCTAATCATTCGCCGACTATATCAAATAATCCTCAGACGCCATTGCCAGTTCTCGCCTCGTATACACCTCTTCCACATGCTGCTGCAGCTCCGGTGGCTGTTGTTACCCTTCCGAACAATACCAATCCAACTGCTGCCATCGAGAACCCTCAGATAGGTACGAGTACCTCGGCAACAGCTGTTGGAGCATCGGACACATCGACTTGTAGTATGATGCGCCAGGCTCGGGCATGTAAACCTACAGGCCTGAAGGAAGTTACTACTCTCTCAAGTACCGATCAAGGCCCTCCTAGTTGGCAAGTTCGCAGCTTCGAAACAATGAAGGATCCGGCACTGGGGCAAGAATGGGCGGCACTGCTAGAGAACTGGTATACTTTCGAGACCTGTATGAGCCGCGAGCTAAATTCGGTGCGTCATTCATATCAATACTAGATTCGTCATATGCCTAACATCAAGGTCCAGGGAAAACTCCCGGCATCTAAGATACGACCTAAAACTCTGACGACTTGGCTAGACGGTACACGTTCATTTGACATACCCCCCCTTATTTCCGATTCTCGTAGGTTCGCTAAGTGTATGATGGCCTGGTGGAACACTTTGCAGCCCATCTGGAGACAAACTGCCATTGGGCTTCCTATCTCCGACTATTCTAAGCCACTCACATGTCTTCGGAAAGGGGGGCAGAATGGGATAATTACAATCCTGTTTGGTCTATTCTGGTGGGGGCGGCTCGGAGAGGAGCGATCCCAGTGGCTACTGATGGTCGCGGATGTAGATCGGACCATTCAGGCACTTCTTCAACAGCATGTGCCTACGAAGCGCCACAGGTAGGCGCTTTTATATTGACATTTCTTGGAAAGCATTTATCAGTGCTCGCTCAGTCTGTATATACATATGTGTTACTACATATTCTTGGTATCTAAATTGTCGCCTACTTTCATTACTGTAGATACTTTTCATTGTATTGAATTCCCTTCTTGAATGTATTTTTTGTGTAACAATCACTAAGGGAACGAATAAGGTACTCGCAGCAGGAAGGAAATTACCATCAGCGACGTCTCTTACTATTCAAGTCTTCCTGGGTGCTGAGAACATTCAAGTCCATGTCTTTCAACCTACGGAATTTGCCGGAGGAATCCAGCCGTGCCACAGTGCCGGCCAACCCCAAAAGTATGATGTCGATTCTATGGGTGATCACGATCTGCAAATGGATCGCGATGTGCAAATTTTGGTTTTTAGCACGTTCTAGCAAGTTGTTGGCTTCAAGTTTTTTTTTTGATAACTCAGTGAATCTATATAACTAATACTGCGCAGTAATTTTATTTGTAGGCATAGAGGAAGCCTTGCGAGGCAGCAAAAACTGGTCGAGATTGGCCTTTGTAAGGACCGGCTACCTCCGGTTTCACATTGTAGCGTTGAAGAGCCTCGAAATGACTTGGGGGGCATGATTAAGGCTCATTGTAAGGGTCAAAAACAAAAAAATCCGGACCTGTTGCTGGAGGGATGCACAAAGAATGAGACATCCGCTCTGCTACTACGACGCTCCAACCGGCCCGTCTCCGTTCGCGGGCCGCCTGCTCTCTGTCGTCGTGGGCCACGACGACGACGCACTGGAAAAAGACAAAAAAATCACCAATAAATCGCAATAAATCGTTGTTTTTTGTACCGCTATTTCTTCATATAAACAATGCTAATTTTTCGATTTTGTGCAGAATTCCCGATATTTTGATGTCGTCCTGGACTGCCCCCACGCCCTGCTCCTTTCCTGAGCCCTAATCAGTGTCCAGGTACATAGCGACGCATTTAGCATTATCTCGTATTCCCCTCAGTCCTGTATCCACCACTGTCAAAAAATTGCCCTTCCTGCCCTTGCGCCTGCGGCCTGCCGAACATCGCCACTGTCAAGAAAACGTGCTTGCTTGACTAATGTGAAAAGAGTATGCAGACTGAGAGTATGCAGACTGCGTTTCTTGGGTATGCAGAGCGCATCTGTCAGCGCCACCGTCCTGTAGTTACAGGAGAATCTGCATACCGGCTTGCACTGTAACTACAGGGCAAGTATGCATACTACGGACAATAAAGGTTGAAAGGAAACAAATATATCAAGGTACCCTTCAAGCCTTTGGATGCGGGTAGCGTCAAGTTCATTAGAGCGAACTTCTGCGCGTCTCTCAGACCAGATTTCACATTGTCGGGCATGCTACAGTTGTGTGTGACACAAGAAGAGTCAAAATATTGCAGAAGAACGTACAGAACGGAGTTGTCCGAACGCAGCCTCCTTCTCCAGTCTCCAAGCCTCCAACTTGACCCGGTCCCCGCCGAACGAGTCGGATTCCTTGCGCATAGATTCTATGGAGGGCACATGGGCGTAACGATAGTATATACGTCCTGTGAAGAATAAGTTCAAGCGGGGTACCAGTATGGGCAGCGCTTACGTCCGGAGGCACCGCACCTGAACTCGAAACTGGGAATTAAAGGATTAAAGAATCCATTGTCGCGGTCGAACGTGAAACTAAAATGATTTATAAGAGAAATAGGATAACACAAAGAACTCATACAGATCGGAAGTCTCTAGACATTTTCGACAATATTTTGTTCTTGTTTCCCATTGCACAAATTTCGTCAGGTGCAAACAATTCTGCCGATAATGTGAAATCATAGGGTGCAAGAGATGACTTTCCTCACACTACAGTGTTTATCAAAGGCCAAATGAGCAAACTTGGGTTCACTTAAGTCCTCTGGCAACGGGGGCAGCCCATCAACGTTTTCACGCGCTCTCTTCCAAACAAAAGAGGAAGAGCGCCGAAGCAGCAGGGCGCGAAGGTCCTTTGTGGTACGAGATAGTCGGAGCAGATCGAGAGGCTCGAGGTTGGAGAAAATCTACGGAAAATGTGTTTGTGGCTTAGCAGTGGCGCAACAATAAGTATGCTGAACGTACCTCGAAAAGTACATCCAAAGGTGTTTCTGCCACCTTTTGGAGAAGTCCGCGTAGTCTACGACGTTTCGGAGCAACTTGGGTAATATTTTCCGCTTCTTGGTTAACTTTCTTGACGCGAGGCTTCTTCTTGATAGGGGCCACATCTGTGTAATCTTTGCTGTGGTCATCTTCAGGTTCGGATTCAGTGTAAGTTTGGGTCTTCTTGGTTGCTGCACGCTGAGACCGACGCAAAGGAGCCATAATGAACGATTGGGTAGAAGATGAACGTTGTTTGTTTACAGTTGCCAGCATTGGGGTGACTCTGCGCACACGTGATCGCACTCGCGCTGTACCTTGAAAAAGGTAAAGTGATGGCAAAGTTCGGAGAGACGCTCCGAAGACGACAAAAGCAAAGCGTACAAGCACTAAATAAAAGGCGAAAAAATGTTTGGGATGCCAAATCGTCATGGACCTTCATATTGAATAAGTAGGGGAGTCAAGCTCCATTTTAGGTTTCTAAACTCTCCGGAATACAGTGCTACTAGTTGCATGGCTCAGTAGATAAAGTAAGTGTGAGACCTGGCTTCATAGAAATCGGTAGTATCAGTTTCGACGCGTGTGTCGAGAAAGACACCTTTTCCTTTGATGCTGGAGGATGACCGGTTCACAGGCCAATCCCAATCGTCCGAAGAGACCCTATCCACGTTATGTCTGGGAAGGGACATATCGCGTCAGGACAACATGTGGAGAGCATTGCGGCACTTACGCTTCAAGTAAATGCTTCTCCAACTCGTGACCTTTGCGCCTCAAATTTTTGCAATGACTGCATATATATATCTCGGTAAAATGGCTGCATCTGTACCCAGTTACCTTATCTGATTTCTCGAGGATTTTGACACGTCTTAGCTCTCTGGTATCATCGAGTAATTCCCATGCTTGTGGATTGACAGTCGGGTGGTCATCGTGACACTGTTGAAGGACGGTCAGTCATATGTTATGCACCAATAGCGAAATAGCCGACCGAGGCAATTTGCCACTGCATGACGAACGACCTGACCGAAGTACTGCAATATTTACATATTACACGGCAGTTCAATGAGTCCATATCCTCATGCGTCGCAGTCTCTGGGTTCAGGCCACATGCTTGAATGATAGACTGCACCCTTTTGAGCGCCTCTCCGTCGACCATGTACTGGCTCGCTGACCAGATCGCTGCATCCCCACGGCGAGACAAATAAGTTAACGCATAGTTCTTCCAGTTATCAGCATCGAAGGATTCCCGAGGATACGAAAATGAGCAGCGATGAGCCAAGACATAAGGATATTGGCAGAGGCGGTGGCAAAAGCTGCATTTGAAAAAAGACGTAGCAAGGTTGAGATCCGGTTCCAAACCCGCCTTCAGCATCAGGGCTTTTAGTGCGGAATCCTGGGTCTTCCGCCACTTGTCTGCGACTCTGGGAAGTTGTGCCCATGTCGCCGTCAAGGACTCAGTGATATCCTGATCCAAGGGTGTGGCGAACAATATTCTTGAGAAAGGCTTTAACAAAGCCGCGTCCACCGCTTTTGGATAAATAGGAAATAGGGGAACGTCGCATGTAGCAGCGGAGTAGGCCACATTGAACTCTTTCATCCTCATCTCGACGGCCCACGAAAGCCTACCATCTCTACGCTGTTTGACTATGGAGATCAGAGTATCTGACATGGTGGACCAGGCTGGAACGTTAAGCATCAGTCAGGAAGCGCCTAAACTGACACAGATGAGAAACACACCCCGCTCAGTCAAAAGTCTTGACTGCCTCACTAATTTATGGCACCGTAGTTCATTAATAAGATTCTGATTCTGAAGTTCCTCGCCCCATCCTAGGATAGTTAGACGCTCAATGACTCTGAAATACCTGAGGTGAGATTGAATTACAATGGAAGAAAAGAATGAGTTACTGTTCCAGTCTCCGACAGCGGAGGTTATCGAGCTCGTTGGAGCGATCTTCTACACGGCTATCAGACCAATCGTTGCATAATCGCGCGTGCTGCAGATTTCATCACATGAAGGTCAGGATAATCAAGTGCGTGGACGTACAATCTTCAGTGTCGTGTAAGCATCCCGTTTCCTCGACACCCAAGCATCCCGCATTTCGTCGGACAATGATTTGGATTCCTCGCATAGAGCCGTAATAGCTGGAACATAGTAGTAACCAAACCCTGCAACAGATGAGTCAAAGCGTAAGGTGAATACCATAGAAGTGCTTACCATGGCCCGACGAAGACGAGAAATCATAGGAGGGAACAAAAGAAGCAAAAGGTTCGGGTGCCGCGTAGGTATAACTCCGGGAATCATACTTAGAATAAACAACACAGAAATCGGAAGGAAATGACACACAGTCCAGAATCCATAAGACATTTTCGGCAATATTTGGTCCTTGCCTCCCACTGAACATATGGTGTGGAACGCAAACAGGTCTGCCGGTGATGTGAGATCGTAGAGGGATAAGTACAGGAGATGACTTCGCTTACGTCGCAATGTTTATCAAAGGCCAAATGAGCAAATTTGGGTTCACTCAGATCCTCTGGCAAGGGCGGCAACCCTTCAACATTTTGTCGCGCCGTCTTCCAAACGAAAGTGGAAGAGCGCTGAAGTAAAAGTGCGCGAAGGTCCTTGGTGGTACGAGAGAGTCTGAGGAGGTCCAACGGGTCGAGTTTGGAGAAAATCTAGAGAACAAGAAGTTGTGGTTGTGGCTTAGCAGTGGCACAACACGACGGTCGACGTCGGACGCGCCTCAAAAAGTATGTCTAAAGGCGTTTCTGCCACCTTTTGAAGGAGCCCACGTAGTCGACGACGTTTCGGAGCAGCTTGGGTAGCATTTCCCGCGTCTCGGTTGACTTTCTTGACGCGAGGCTTCTTCTTGATAGGGGCCTCGCCTACATAATCTTTGCTGCGGCCATCTTCAGGTTCGGATCCAATGTCCTTGTAGGTTCTCTTGGTTGCTGCACGTTGAGACCGACGCGAAGGAGCCATGGTTTGCGCTGATGATCGACTGCAAGATGCAAATTTAAATTAGAACTGAGCCTGACTCTGCATCCACGTGATCGCACCCACACTATTGTTGCACCAAAAAGGTAAAACCCATTTCTAGGTCAGTTCGCTTCGACGATCGTCAGCCCCAATTACAGGCGTATCAGCGTCTGTCTGCTAGCAAGAATATTGTCAAAGTCTGAAGCAGATCTGAAGAACGAGCTTCTCGTAGTCCTTCTCGAAGTTCTATCGTCGTCTAAAAATTGCATCATTGGTGCAAATAATATTCATCATGACATGCTACGCACTGGGGTACATTTTCAATTTGTCAAAACATGTTCACCATGGCTCTCTAGCGTTTGAAAATTTTCTTTCTTTATGAGAGAACTCTGATTTCCCAAGCGATACATCTCGGATACAAATACAGCTGCTTTCCATATTACCTTTCACATCGAAGTACACATCTACACGAACAAGGCTTGCAGAATAGTACGAACACCCCACGCTCCAGGATCAGGCACTTGTTCCTTCGTCAACAAACTACTGTCCACGTAGGCACTTCTTCCAGCCTTCGCCTTGACGTTTTTCGTATACTCTGCAGCATCCGAAGCATCTTTCACCGCAGACGGGAAGCCTTGACCGGCATTGGTAATGAATGCCGCAAGGGGGTCGATGAGGGTACGCGAAGGAGGACGAGCACGAGTATAGGTGTAGAGCTTCGCCAAAGCATCCGACAATGCCGACTTCCATATGTCGTCTGTCACAGTGGTAGAGGTGCCAGCATTGGCTTGGAGTCCTTGCGCCAAGGCAGAGAAGAATATCCTTCGTCGCAGGTAACGTGTTATTAAAGCACAGGACATCAAGGGAAGACGACATACGAATAGAGTGCACCACTGGTTCCACCCATCTTCTTTTCGGCGACTTTAGCAATGTCAACGATGTCGTTGACGAGATCGATTCCTTTGATGTTGCCTGCAGCGATCTCTTCGCTGACGCCTTCAGAGCCAGCTTTCAGTGTAAGCCCTACGGTAATCGTGAGTTACATCCAGTGTACTGGTGTCATCATCAGAAGGGGCATACCACAATCTCCGTCTCCGGCGATGGTGTCCATTCGGGTGATTTCAGGCTCCTCTTTTACCACGGCTTGGCAAGCGCGTTTGATGGCCTCGATGAACGCCTTGGGATCTGCCGCTGAGAGGCTGCCAGCTTCTGTTGATTTGGTGGTGGTAGTCGACTTGAGATCCTTGTCCAACGTGAAAGACGCGTTAGGCTTAGAAGATGACGTCCATTTCCATCCCGGAGTCTCAGCCTTTGCATCGAGGAGGGAGAGGACCTTCGAAGCCTTTGGCGCGTCCGCGTCTTCATCCCGTGGAAGGAGGACAAGAGAGATCGAGAACCCGGGCATGTTCAGACTGGTCATGAATGTGCCTGAGATGATTCGCGACACGACAACTTTGCGATTTTTCAACTCTTCGTTGGCAGCGTGCGCGATACCACCCAGTTCGAGCTCACTTAGACCTCCAAGGTTATTGACAAGGAGTACAACCTCATCTTTGCTGTCGTTCTTGAATGGGAGGAAGGAGCGCTCTTTATCGGTTGTGGACATGATAAGGTCAAGCAACTGCGGGATAAGATCCTTCAAAGGCGGGACAGGCTTGATACGCTTGTTTCCCGATTCGTTGTGGATTCCGAGTCCTATCTCAATCTCGTCCGCGGACAAATGGGTTTCACCCGTGGCCGTACCTGGGACATGACAGTGCTCGAGGCCGACCCCAATGGTGCCGATACGGGAAGAGACGTATTGGGCGATGCTGTATACTTCATCAAGACTGCCGCCCTGAGCTGCTAGTGCACCGGCAATCTTGTAGACGAGGACGACGCCAGCGAGACCTCTGGAAGTTGCATTAGTACCTTTGGTAAATCCTCCGAGACCGACAAGGGAGAATCGGCGTCAATATGTTCGTGCATGGCAGAGTACCCTTGGCAATCATCCCAAATGGAGAGATTTTGGAAGGCCGATGACAAGACGGATGCAATTCACCTTCGACCGACGATGTCTCCTTGGGTTTTCCCGACTGCGACGTCGTCACCGACAACTAAGAACTTGACTTGATTCGGTTTCTTGCCATGCTCAGCTGCATATTGTTCCTTAGCCAAGCCGAAATTCAGCACGTCGCCCGTGTAATTCCTGCGTCGTTGAGATTCGGAAGGCCCTTAAGCGGAAGTAGAATACGTACTTGACGACGATGAGGGTTCTGGATCGACGTTAGCACAAGATCATCGTGACACGGTCCACCCCGACTCACCCGGCGCCGTTCTCAACGAGATCGATTCCACGACGGACCTGGCTAGCGTTTGGGGAGGCAAAGACACTTCCACAGACCGCCGCTGCACGTGAGGCTGTCAGCCTCGGTTCGCAATCGGGTTATCATCTATCAGTACATACCGCTTAGAATACCTTCTCCAACGAAGCCAGCATGGGACGGCTCATGTCCTGAACCTCCACCGCATATAACGGCGACTTTGGATGGATCTATAGCTCTCTTGTAGATAACTAGGCATAATTCTGCGTTGTGAATCAAATAGCAACTTAAATAACTTGCCTTGATTCTCCGGGTCGTATGCGAGCTGGGGATTGACCGCACAGAGGCCCTGTAGAGACTCTGATACTAGCGTTGCGGGGGCGTTCAGGAGGTGCTTCTGCAAGGACATGGTGCAAGTTCAAGTTCAAACAGGTTCCAAGTCCGAATATTTCACCTGACAGGCATGGTGGGGCTCCGGCCCGGAGAAAGTAACCTCGGTCCGGGGTATTTCTTGAAGCCCGTGAATGCCACATGACCAGGTTCAACTCACTTTCCGGCGAGTCGCGTTATAGGCGGAACTCGTATCTGTATCGCAGTAGGTTCCATTGAGGCCTTAGAGCTACATGATCTCGGAGTCCTTCTTGGGAGCTGGGAAAGAACCGAAGGCAGTTGCTTCTCTTGACAGCCTCAAGGCCTCAAAGTCTAACAATTCTATACTTTGTACTCTACACTGCTCTGCTGTACCCTAATGCTCTGTTTCTAGGAGAATTTTCATTTCATGATCGTCCAGGCAAGTGTTCTATTTCCCGGCTGTCAAGATCAATCTCATCACGAAGTCTCTAAGGTTATAGAAGTCCCGCATCTTCCCGCATTCACCAATAAATCCTATTCACCTTTCTTCTTACACCACGTTATCCTTTGCCATGACAGACGCCGTTCACACAGGCTGAGAAGATTCGCTGCGCTGGTGTCTGCAGTCCAAATTCAGAAGACTCTGATCACCTTAATTGTTAGCAGGAGCGTACTATACGTTAATAACACATTACCGGAGGATAATGAGGAATTGCTGTGCGATTTTGGGAAGGCACTTTCCAGTTGCGACGAGGATGTGAGTGTCGTGTTTATGGACAAGGTTCCCAACAATGTGGAGGTTGCCACTTGTGCGTCATGGATCGATAGTGAAACGGGATATCTGTTCACAAAGCGCGTTCGTCAAGCTTTCGTGATGGCAGAATTTGCACAATAACGGTCAAGATGGAACATCATTCCACAGCTCCCTAATGCTCGATTTCACCAAGGTTGTGCACTCTAAATCAAATCTCTGAAGGCATTATATGATTACTTTCTAGATCCCAGACTCACATTCAATGCGGCGGCTATTTCAAGGCGTCAGAAGACTCCCAAGTCATAAACGGGTATTGTGTGACTTAATGATGCATGCTATGTTTATGGTTTGATCTGATCTCTTATCGATTCATCTCTTGCAGTCGCTTTCATGCCATACTGAACGCCTTTGTTAGTCCTGGAAACTTCATCATACGCAGTACCTATTATTCTCCAAGCTCTTTGCTTGCCAGCGCCATATACCTGAGAAAAAGCAGGCACTACCCACTTTGCGGAACAAGTGTGAGTTCGGTCCACGGTGAGCCTCGACGTCTTAGTATTCCGATGCCTGTCTTATATAGCCTCACAGAGATGTCACTATCTCAGCCAAAGGTTCCCATTACACCCGTTATGGCCCGCTCGCGCACGCTCTCAGGCAGCTTATCAAGGTGCCCTGAATGCGGATATGTGCCGCCAGAGAAAAGCATCGCCCCCACCCTCCCTTCATTGCGATTCGAGGAGCTCTCGTCGTGCAACGATGCTCCCCTAGACTCAGAACGTACAGCGCTTGAAACCGCTGTCCGCGAGGGCGAAGCCAACCTGTCTTCTCTACCCCGGCGCATCGCTGTCGTCAGAGAAACGCTGAAACTTCTCCTCCAAGAACAGACCCGTACTGTTAAGCATATCACGGATGCTAAAGTTCTTCTCAATCCCGTTCGCAGACTACCAGCTGATGTGTTGATCGACATATTCACCGCGTGTCTTCCCAAGCATATGGATTCACTTGATGCTAAGAGTACGCCGTGGGTACTCTCCCAGGTCTGTGCATTTTGGAGACAGACCGCATTAGCATCGACGGGATTATGGGCACATATTCATTTGAAAATGGACCTCTACGCGAATCACACACTGTGTGTATTCCGCTTAGGGACAGTTTTGCACAGAGCGGGAATGCACGCCCTCGAGGTCAACATCATGGGCCGTCAAGATTTCTCACACCACCCTGTTTTTGCCATGATCCTACCCACATCAGTGCGATGGACATTTTTGGATGTCGTCGCGCCGCTCCATTCTTTCCGCTTGTTCAACAGCATATCACATCAGCTACCTCTCTTGGAGACCTTGTCTATCAAAGTATCGAGCGCCCATCGGTCAGACATAAAGCTCGAATCGAATTTTGTCGTTTATGGCTTCTGCCAAGCTCCCCGCCTCCGAGAGTTGTCACTCACACAAAGATTGACATCGGACATGTCTTTCTTTCCACGCTTGTTTGCTGTACCGTTGGAAACAATATCATGCTTATATCTTGTTTCGACGACCTCCGATGTGGTATCTCTCCTCCAATCTAGCAGGGCAAAACATATGATAACTATTGTTATCACGCTGGTTGAATCTGAACGTCATGTCCTACCCCAGCAAATCGAAATTGAAATTCCATTGATCAGACATGCTTGTCTTCGGAATCTTTTCCTCGCCGATTCCGCTGTTGGACTTCTGTCCCGACTACGCCTACCGGCTCTTCAGAGATTACTACTTTCTATCTCTAAAGGATCTATCCTTCCCACTATATCTGAACATACAGTGCCCAATTTAGCAGACCTGACGATAAAGTGTAGTCGCTCTGTTGGACGTACATTGGCCAATATGCTGCAGTGGACTCCAAATTTGAGAGAAATGACGCTTGAAACCGCGTTAAAGTCCGATGCGCTGTTCATTGCCCTTGGAAGATCCAGAGACGGCGTTCTCGAGCTGGTTCCACACTTGGAAACGATTTCCCTCGAAGGGACTGCACTGGAATTCTCGGATGCTGATCGTGTTATTGAAGATATGGTTGAAGCGCGACACGTTATTGCACCCGGTGCAAGACGGGCGGCACTGAAGGAAGTGCGTTGGATGTCGAAGAAGGTCTAATTGTTGAACGTTGAGTATAGGGAACCAGATCAGAGTCACATTTGTGCCACATTGTATTTCTACTTATATGTCTTTTCGTGTTGTTTTCTATAGTTTTCTATCTGGTGCCGAAGAAGACATTCTGGCATCCGCCCCATGTTATATGCTATGTATAATAGAAATAGTTCACGTTGACATAGTGTTTCCATGATGTCTGTGTAGGGGAATGCCAAGCAGGGGGTCAGAGTCTTTGGAAAGTCACAAAAATGAGTGATTACTTCGAGGATAGAATGCGAGAGCCCTCACCGGCCTCACCAGCTGTACGAACAAGGAACCGAAGTTCGCAAAATAATGAAATGTCGTAAACAAAAAAAAGTCATCTACAGAAATACCTACAGAGAATTCTGTATTCTGTACTTTTTTTTTTGTTGAAGACCATGTTTGAATCGTGGAACTTGGCTGCCGGCAACTCGACAATGGCACCGAGCGATCATGTGAGTGGCGAAGAAATTAAACTCGCAACGACAACCACGATTCCCAATAACCACGACGAGTCGCTCGCCTCCCATGGGGGTACCACGGCGACCTCGACGCTCTGTTGTCAGAAGACGTTACGACGAATCAGGATCAGAGCCTGAAGATGATCCCAGTCCCAACTATAAAGCCCCTAGCGCGAGTAAGTCAAGAAAAAAGCAACGCGTTGGAGAACCCGGTTCAGAACCAAAGGCTGAAATTCAAGTGTCTCGGAAGCGACCTCGTAGGAGAAAAGGGTTCCTTGAGAAAGTCATGGAATCGCCTCTGGAGCTGGTGTTTGAGGTCAGTTCCACCTTGCCACCAACCATGTTCGCCTCTGATGAATCTTTAGATCTTCAGCTATCTGTATCCTATTGATCTCATTCGATTATCTCGTACGACTAAAGATCTCCGTGCCCTTCTTCTTCAGCGATCGTCCGAATTCGTTTGGAAGAATACCCGTGAAAATGTTAAGGGTTTACCTCCCTTGCCGAGTTACATGAGCGAACCATATTATGCCAACCTGGTTTTCGACACTCACTGCCAGGTAAATATCACTTTCATTTTTATCGTCTTGCCATCTGAACATGTACTCATAGTGCTGTTCGCAATCTACAACACTCGTACAGTGGGAGGCCGGTGTGAGGTACTGTAAAAGATGTCTAGAATATTCCGGAACGTACGTCCAATTTGATGAAATTTAGCCTTTTCCTCATGATGTGCAGGTTTACGACGCAATGTCCAGATTTGTGGAGCCCTCTCCTCCAGCTGGTACCTCTCTTTGAGCAAAAGGTCTCAGTTGGACGCTGTGCGATTGTTCTTCTATCTGGTCTTTGTATTCTTGTGTTGACTTGCTGTGTTTTTTACAGACTCCGATAGAATCCGCTCTTGGCTGCACGTTCCCTCAATTCGTCTCTTAGAAGAAGAGTCTCATAAGGGTTTCGGTGATTCCTGGTTAATCCGCAAGAACGAAGAGCTTTCCTCACGCCGAGCTGTAAGATCCGCTGTCTCACAGCTTCCTCACAACATGCGTAACCTTTATTACTCACAGAACGCCCGAGCTCTCGAACAATGGGCCAAGGAACGAGCTGCAGATCGTTCATCTGAACTGGAAGCCGTCCGATGCGAGAGATTCAAAGAGTGCGTATGATGTTCTGCGAATAAAAATGCATTTAATCATACTTAACTTGTATCCAGAGTCACGGATCGCCTGACCGCTCTAGGTTGGGGGGAGGAAATCGCAAAACTCGAAGATGTTAGTGTGTTGAAATATCACAAGCTTGTCTGGCAGGCGAAACCTCTCACCGAACGAAGTACGTCGCTATTTTACTGGCTTTTACAACATTTAATGCGTTTGTTGAAAGTTTGGACCAATATTTCTGAGATACTTGTCGGTCATATGAGAAGCCAAAAAGCCATGCGAATCGAGAACGAGGAACGAACTGCGATTGACCGACGTTGCAAACTGTTTTTATCAATGTATCAAGAGTTCGCCTCTTCGCTCCCCGAAATTCCTGTAATTCCACGGCAAGCGGACGTTCTTCTGAGCGAACCGTTTTCTGTCGTCATATTGAATACACCTCTATTGGACGCTGTGACAGAAGAAATTTTGAAGGAGCCTTTCGTACACTTCAAGGAAATCGCGGCCCGATGGCGGGAGGAGAAGAACTGTGAGCTTCAGGGGGTGATGAAGAAATCCGGCTTTGAGTCTAAACTTAATCTGGCAACTACCCTTTTTCATTGCGAGTCGTGTGCGTCTCGACTCGCATATCCTGACGTTTTGAGGCACTTCTGTTGCACCCAACTACGATACATCAGCGATCTCGATTTGAAAAAGAATCGATATAAGGCTTTGTGGAATATGCCATGTCATACCTGGTACGCAGACAAGCTGAGATTTGATCAAGTGGGGTTCGACAAGGCTACTGCCGTTGTCAAGCTTTGTGGGCTTGATCCGGAGACCGCAACAGCACAGGATATGGATGATATGAATCCTCGGTTGACATGTTTGCAGTGTTCTTCAACTAATAGACGCTGTATCATTAGTTGGCGGGCGGCAACGGTCAGTGAGATCTCATAGTTAGGAGACACATTAATATCCCTCTCCGCAGGCTAGGCACAATCCTGCTGACACTTGGGCACTTCTTACTGAGGAATCTGATATCCAGCAAGCTCAAGAGCTAGAGAGACAAGCAAAACTCCACGAGTTCCAAAAGATGTATCCATCCGAAGACGTCAAGTGCAACCATTGCCATATTATCAAGGCACGATCCAAACTGCTGCCACACCTACTCTCAGAGTGCGTATTTCCACGAGGGGTTGCAACGATCTGAATCTCACGAAATTTGCAGACACAATATCAGCGAGGTTTCTCTAGAAGATTGGACGTGGCCGCTTGTTAACACATTCAAATTGCGCCTATATGAGACAGTCATGCTTCCGAAGGTCGAACCAGAGGAAGAAATGCCGCCCGAGAGTGGGTCTGCTCCCGTCGACAATAGAAGCTCAGAGTCAGCGGTCGTAACGAAGTCTGAAGGTGAAGATATGTCAACAATCCAGGAAGAGTAATGTCTATTGGATCCTGAAAGTTCATGACTAGGTGAATACATGTTTTGTCCTGTATCACTAGTAGTATGACCTATGGATGAACCTTACGTGTATATTATAAGCAGAGCGCGGAGTGAATGGAATGTGGAGATTGCCACCGCTTATCGTTGTGTGGGACTGCAGGCCTCTGCAGGCAGTGCTAACAGCCCTCGTTCATGTTGAATCAAATCAGCCTTACGAGCGACATAAATATTCAAATTGAAACAACATATCCATATGTCACGTGTTCGTGTTTCTCTCAACTCGGTTGAACAATACCTATTTGAATTTCTTTCACCCGCCCGTCATGGCCAACGGATTTCGCGTCCCACAAATCGATCTAGGTGCCGTTCTGCAAGCTGACCATCCTGTAATCGACCTCAGACTAGAATCCTATGAAAACGAGACGCGCAATTTTCTCCAAAACCTCGCTAGATTCAAGGACCTGGCCATAACGCAGGAGACAGAGGAGAGGGCTGCTTTTGCAGCCGAAACGAAGAGGCTTGTGGAGAAGAGCAAGGAAATAGAGGCAGAGACGAATCAGTGCAAGGTTCGCGAGATTGAGCTGCTTGCAGGTGCGTTCTTTGTCTGCTAGGCAGCCTATGCGTTACTTCTCTCTCTCTCAGATCTTGCGAGGGAAGCGCAAGAGCGGAAAGACGCAGAATATTCTGTGGCTACTTTCAGACGACAGCTTGCGTCTCTCAAGGAGAAGTGCACTGCCATTGACGGCGAACTTGAAGAGTATCGTGCTATCACGGCGAACCTTGAGCGAGGTAGGTCGTTCGTATTTGCATGTACTCTGCTGATATCCAATGCTTTCAGAGCGAGAGAAGGAAAGGTCCACGCTGCAAGCTCATGCCTCAAGCGTGCAGCCTGACTACCAGGCAGTCGAACGGATATTGGGCTTGACGATAGAGGGCATCGACAAGGAGCAACAGCTTCTTGTGCGATTTAAGCATATTGACCTCAATTATTTAGAGAAGGAATTCAGCTTCGTGTTGGATGTCTCCGGTCCTGGATATAAAGGTGCTTGCCGATTGACTTCTTCCAAGAAGAATACTAACTTGGCTCAGTTCTTACTTCATCGCCACCCTTGCCTCAACTTCCTTTTCTTGTGGAGGAACTTAACCTTACCAAGGATATCTATGCCTTTATACATGCCATGAGACAAGCTTATGTCAAACTAACAAGAGGTTGAGGTATGCGCGTGAGTGGCAAGATCCTCGATATTTATCTTTATTAAATGTGTACCACGGCTTATATGTATACTATCCTACAATCCATCCCATTCGTTCTGCAATCCTTCCCGCACTCTCCAGCTGTCCTGACCCAACCATCTAGCAATCCGACCCTCGTCCAAGTCTGCACTTTCTTCCAAAACTTCAACGTCTCCCTTCTCCCAGAGCGCCGGGACAGCCCATCCAATGACAAGCATACCCGGTGGTCTCTGTTCGCCAACACTATCTAGTGCTCTGACTATGCCCTTGAGCGTAGAGTCGACGACGCGCTGGTCCGGCATCGATGCTCGCTCAATAAGGGCAATCGGAGTGTGGGATGGATATGCGGGACCGTCGCGTCGTGCACACTCGGCATCAATGAGGGTGCTGATGACTTCTGGCAATCGAGCCACGCCCATGAGTATGATCAGCGTCCTTCCTCGCTCGTACCCAGGCAGCCGAACCTGTTTCCCCTTTCTTCCAACTCCTGTGCACACGATGAAAGATTCAGCTGCGCCGCGCTGTGTTACCGGAATTCCTGCAAACGTGGGTCCCGCCAGTGCCGAGCTGACTCCTGGAACGACGACAGGTTCGAATCCGTGTGACCGGAAGTAAAGAACCTCCTCCCCCGCGCGCCCATATACCACGGGGTCACCTTGCTTAAGCTGCTCGCAGTCAGTCGCTGCTACGCCTTACGGCAACGAACACGTACCCGCACGACAGTCAACCCCTTTCGAGCTGCCTCCACCGCCGCCTCCATCATCTCATTTTGCGCACCATCTGCGTTTCCAGGGAATTTCTTAGCAATTCGCACTTCTACTCCCGATGGAATGAGAGCCAGGACTGCGTCGGGAACAAGTTTGTCAGATAGGACAAGATCAGCGAGCTTCGTAAGTGCGTTATGGGTCGCCTGTGTGAGCAACGATGGATGACCAGGCCCTGAACCAACAAGAAGGATTCGACCTGGCCGCCGGATGTCCAAAGAATGTAACGATGGGGTGGTCACTACCGCAAAGCCTTCCTGGTTCTCCCCCGACAGCACCTGCTCCATGTCCTTTTCTGTCAAGCTCGCAAGCTTCGACAATGGCCAATACTCGCTAACCTGCGCCACCCACTTCATCCTCCTCCTCGCGCTCTCCACCGCAGTCTCTGACAGACTCCGTTGTGGAACCGGTCGATTTGGCGTCGATACACTACTATCGTCGAAACAATCCTCATATACAGGGCTATCACTCGACTTCGCCAGAGATCTGAGCTTGCCGACATTTTCGACGGCCAATCCTACTTCCTTTGGCAGCTTCGCTACGATCTCCCTCCTCAACCTCCCTGCCAAGCGGCACCCCTGCCCATTCGTGGTCACCCCGATCTGGAGAGGCGTGCGTCCCCCGGATGGGTCCTCGAATCGATATGATGATGTAAAGGAAAAGTCGCACAGGTGCGGCATGTCGGTGGTGTTGACGGGGATGTTCCGGGATGCGCAGGCTTGGTAGATGCGTTCGGCTGAGGAACGGGGCCGTCGTTGCGCTTCATCGTTGAGGATGGTGTCGGTGATGACGACGAAGGAAATTCCAGGAGTCGAATCTAAAAATCCCTCGAGGGCTTCGACGTCGTCCGTTTTGGAGGGGCCTGGGAGGAGGTCCCAGTCTACGAAGGATACCTGGCTGTGCTCGACCCTCCATCGGATTTCATCGCATGCCGTTTTCAAGCCTCCCTTTGCTAGTACGACGACTTTCGAGTCCGCTTCGAGTGCTGAAAAAGCGCGAGAGGCTGCTAATGACCCGGAGCCCAATATCAGAGTCGTTTTGTTCTCCAAGCGAAAGGAGAGGACTAGGGAGGCGCCACCTTTGGGGCTTGGGTATGATGTCTCCATGATAAAGAAGGAAAGAGTACGACAGTCATCGAATTTTTTTGCGAGGTGAAAGCAAGTCGCAATGATGAGCAATTTTGGTCGGCCCGGAATTCCGAGCCAATAGTTAATGCACGATTTGCCACAGGGTTAGGGTTACTCCTTCTCAGCACTCCGCGCACAAGCAGGTCTTGACTCACAAATGCGTACGTTGTTATGTGGGTAACATATCCTCAGCGATATTTTGGTACAGAGTTTTGTACGCTGCACTCCCTCCGCACGGTGCCATTATTCTTTCTTTATTTTCTGTGTAGTTGAAGCGCGCTAGCTGTAGCGCCGAGCTGGTGTGCCCTAATATCACCTTCTGACGGCTTACGTCTAGATTCCGTGTCCAATAATACAATGGCCGATACTCGTGCTTGAAGAAGTGAACATCAGCCACCCATTTAAACGCTTAAGTACCCCGAGAAGGCCAAAAGACGGCAACCGGTTGATCATTATTTTACAGGAATAGCCGCATAACTAGATAAGGTGGATAGGTGTCGTAAATATTATCGTACAATTGCATATGGTCTCCAGCGGAGAAAAGTGCATCGTCTTTATCCAAGAACGGAATGCGTAGACTGACCGGGATCGCATGCCTCTTATGCGCTAACAAGACCCCCTCGGTAACCATCGCCGCGTCGGGCGGCCTGAACGCCTCGGAAAATCACGAAAAAGATGGCCAAAGTAACCAATATCCTAAAGTGATGTCAGAACCGAGTGCACCTTGACGTATAAGTACGCACCATTCTATCCAACAGAATGCCTCAAGTGCATTGAGTTGGCCACAGTAAACGAACACGTCCTGAGTCCTGCGAGACACGTGAGACCTTGAAGAGTATATAAGACGACTAACTCACTTGCAATTCAAACCTCCTCCGAGGTTTTGGGTTACGGCTGCTGCAGCAGCGGTCCAGATAACCCATGTGAGGAAAAGGCTGGAGGTATAATTATGAGCATGTATACGGTGATGGCGCACATGGCACGTACAATATGAGGTGAGACGCGATGCTAGTCAGCACTGATCCTGTGGCGGAATGCAAGAATAGAACCAAGTAGAATGTGCTGAATACGACAGTCCACGTCGAGGCGAACAGGACGTATCGGACACGGTCTCTCTGGGATACTCCATTCTGATGACCATGCTTGTTGAATTGCGAAGTTAACCACGCGGATATTGAGAGCTGTGGGAGTATATGAGCGATGTCTGCAGCGCCACGAAGAGATCTGCTTACTGTGATGATTCCGAACAGAATGAGGAGACCGAATATAACTGCAAAAACGGCGTTAGTGGGCGCGCAGAAGCGAGAAGCTGTCAACGCACTCGGATGACCCCGTCGTACGTGCGAATCAAGTGCCATTTCAAAGACGTTACTGTGAATATTTTGTTTGTCGTGAAAGAAGAGGAGTAGATGGGGCGGGGTGTAATGGAAAACGTCAGACTTTTATGAAGTAAAGTGGTGAGATCGCAATTTCAACGTGACGTCACTCGGATATCCGGCCCCGACACGTGACTACAGATCATCTCCGTCATGAGTTTCAGAAAATCGTCTATTTCTTCCCTTCCTCCATCTCGGAAACCACGGCGATCCGCCAGAAATTGTCTCTCGAGCGAACGATGACTCTAGTCCGGTCTCTGACGGAGAGTCGGGCATGGAACCAGAGTAAGACAATTCAAATGTCTCCTCGGGCCGCGGCAAATCATGAACAGGCACGCTAATACTTCCGACCATCGTGTGCTCATCGACATCCACCATGACCTTCAAGACACAGTACAATGTCTCTCTTCTCGGCGATGTTCTATATGGAACAAGGGCACTACTGGTCTCACCAGGCGATCGTCGAACGTGCTTACGACCAACTGCAGGCTCAAGATTCACCAAAGCGTAAAAACTGCTCGATGAACCAGAACTAGGTGCTTCACTTTGCGTTGTTATTGAGGCATCTAAGCGAACATGTGTTTTTGTATACCGACCAAGGTGAGTGTTCCAGACCTGCATAATAGCGCGCTTGCCACGTCGTCTTGATACGCGGGAATAGCGACAACCTGGTCCTGTTTGGTCTTCAATATCACCCACACGATCGGCATCTTCAGGGAGCGTCAAAAACATGTTCACCCTTCTGCTAGAGCTGACGGTGATTGAAAACACCCGCATGAGTCGAGCACCCACGGAAGAGGTCGTGAAAACGATGGCGTCACGCTACAAGAGACCGATCATCCTGCCTCTGTCGAAACTGAGCTGATTGGTTGAAGCGACGCAAATGAGTGAATGAAGGGGAAGGCGCGGGTAGTCCATCCCCTCCAGCTAAGATGCCGAATGGGAAGGATTATATCATTGCAACAGTATGTCGATTTCCTTGTTAACCCACCTTTGTATTGATCGTCCTCCTAGATGCGCTAATCTATCCCGGACTTTGATTTGGTGCTATGCTCTGCCAGTCTCGCAAGATGACAGACACGATGATTCTCGCGGGAGCGCGCAGATTGGCATCTTTGTGCCTGCCATTGAAAGATCCAGACGTTGCGCTTTCGCCAGACTTTGGGGATGCGCCTCAAGTTGCCGTTGCTATTGCTGAACAGGGATCGAAGAGGGGAGTGCGGGTGTAAGATTGGTCGAAGGAGGAAGTACGAGCCAAGGCGAGGGCAAATTTGCGGGAACCTGTATATACGGAGTATGTGTCTGACAAGGACGGAGAGGCCTAAACAAGGGAGGTTGGTATGCTATAGTCTACAATTAGGGGAAATGCTTGGTCGTAGGCGGGCCGGCCCTAATTATTGTCGCGTCGCGTGGTTTTTGCAAATTCGAATTGCTTCTTTGACTTCAACCATGGCGAGCATGGAACAGATGCTGAGCATGATGGAGAACATGGATTTCTTTGGAGATCTCACAAAGGGAGCAAAAAAGCTCATGGCTGCTGAAAAGAAGGGCCGCATCCCTGATGACCTTGATTTTGGTGTTGTGGCCGTCTGCGCGTCGTGCAAGCAGAACATTCTTCCACCAAAGAAACCAATGCGATGTGCGTCGTGCAAGGCGGTTATATATTGTAGCAAAGAGGTTGGTGCTGTTTAAATTTGTCTTGGTGTACGATTCTTACATAAATCACCTGCAGTGCAGCAAAGAAGACTGGAACAAGGGTACAGGCCTGAAGTACTTTACGCACAAGCAGCTATGTCCTGACAACAAGGTGAAAGAAAACCGTCTCCAAAAACCATTCATTCGTGACTGTTCATATCACAGAGACACATGCTCCGTCTCCCAGAAACCCAAGCGATCCTAACCTCCTTTCCTTGGGGCCGTCTCGAAACGGACGGTACATTCAACGACAGCATCGCCCGGGGCCGCTTCGACGTACTCGGCGGCTCCAACTTTGGTTTTTGGAGCCACAGAGGCGGACCCGTTCCACACCAGAACATGGGGGAGCTCGGAGAGATATCGCCTTACACCGCTATGCTTAAATCCATGCTCGGGAAATTCGACCACCTCGATGGGAAGGACCTGTTGGGCACCAAGCACCTCACTGATGCTGAAGGCTGGAAGTTGCCTGATAGGTTGATCCCGTATAGACATTTCGCGTCTGTGGATAGGAGGCCTCAGTTGGTGACGAAGGAGATTGATAGTTGGGACGCTTGGCACGAATGGCGGAAGCTTCCAAAGGAATCTCCGGCTGCGCTGCTCATGAGCTTCCCTCTGAGCGCGTATTGGTTGATTGTGCATTGTTTGAAGGTGACCGGTCCTAGCGCAGGGAGTGCCGGGAAGCGGATACCGCTCCGCATTCACGCGATTGGTGCCGAAGTGGAATTGAACTATCTTCCATTGTCAGTACAGATTTCGTTCGCCAAGCGTTGACTGACTGTATTTCTGTCAGGTTTTCTGAAATAGCACTCTTGTTGCCATACCATGATATCAAGCTTGTGTTCTTCGGTCAGAGCGTCCAGAAACTCGTCGAAGAAGGGAAGAAATCCGATCCACAAAGCCTCGTCGCCAAATCGTCCACCTCTTCCCCAGTTTTCGCGTATAAAGCTCCGAAGGAATGCGGGAGCGGTTCCATCGAGTTATACCTGCACGGAGATTCACTCACCTGGTCCCCAGACATGCTAGATCGCAGCTCTGGACGTCCTGACGCGATCATCGCGCTCAACGCCGGCCTTGGGTCTTACGGAGAATGGGTCCCCGTCATCCAGGCGGCGCATCTGGCGTCACTCCCGTTTGCTGTCACTGAATACGCGGAGCAGTCCTGTGAGCAACAGCGTTTGACGTTTCCGCGGATGTTGGGGCCTCGTGTGCCTGCGAGGAAGGAATACGCGATTGAGTTGAACCCGTTCCAAAGGCCGGGGCAGCGTGGTATACCGATGTACCGCTTGCCTAATGTGGTGAATGGGTTTACGCTGGTGGTGTGGAAGGCGGATGTTGATATGGAACCTGGTAGTGAACTTGGAGTCACGGAACCAGAGGGTCTAGAGGAGTTGGATTGATTTCTGCGATATACAAAAACGAGTAGAGAATATGATAGTAACTGATGAATCAAATATACAGCTGGCTTGTAAACAGGATGTCCAGAATTGAGATTGTGTCCAGAGGAATCATGGTGTCATGTGATCGTGTATGAGTCACTCATTCCGGGGCCGACTTTAGATTGCTCTTGAACACCTACCACGACAACGAGAGATTTGACTTCTACTTCATTCGCTATGACTTCGACGAGACGCCCAATTGAAAGAAAGATAATACCGGCAACTAAAGATAGTTCAGAACCGATCCCAGCTTCAGTCAAGCGCACTAGGACTAAGAAGAAGCAGCGCACTGAAGAGCCCAAGAAAGCTGACTCGAACTCAGGCCAGCTGTTATCCAAACCCCGGACGCGCCCACGAAAAGGAGGAGTCTTCGCAAAGGCTCCCGAGATTCCGTTTGATGTACTCTTTGAGGTGAGCTACGACGAAGGACAAAAGAAGCGGGGCATGACCAACGTTGGGCTTAGATCTGTGAACATCTCGAACCCCTTGACCTTCTTCACCTCAGTCGAACGACAAAAGACCTGCGCGCCATTCTTCTCCAGCGTTCTTCCAGTTTCATCTGGAAAAGCGCCCGTGAAAATGTCAACTTACCTCCATTACCAGACGATCTGACCGAGCCGCAGTATGCGAGCCTCGCCTTTGATAACTACTGTCAAGTACGTAGCCCATTTTTGATATGACTCACTGCTTACACCGATGTCGCAGTGCTGTTTTAAATCAACTAAACTCGTCCAATGGCAGTTTAGGCTGCGGTACTGCAGGTCATGTTTGTATTGGAACAATGATATGTATGTCCAACAATCTAGGCCAGTCGCCTGCCTTTGCATTTATCTGTACATTCCCAGCACTACGGACCCCCGCGACCTCCCTTCCTGGATATTGCAGTACGTTCCTCGTTTCATATTGAGTACGAACATAGGTCGTGAGTATGGATATTCATCGTTCGGCAAAAGCTGACGATATGCAACACTTCTGCAGGCAGAAGACGTTGCGAGACGTTCTACCATACGCCATCCATCAATGAGCTAGAAGAATTACTCTGTAATGGCCGTGGAAATTGGTTTGATCGTAAAGATGCTTCTTTTCGGAGACTTACTGAGGTACGCTGATATCTTTGCCTTGCTGACACTTGAATATGAAGCTGAAACCATGAATCTGCAGCATTCGGATGCTTGCGAAAAGTGGGCGTCCGACCGGGCAGCTGAACATGCAAACGAGCTCCAGTCACTTCGTATCGCAAGGGCTGATAAGTAAGTCGCCTGTCGCTTGTGCAGATCATATCGTTCATCTCGCTGTTAACAGTGTGGTCAAACGCTTAACAGCCCTCGGCTGGGGTAAGGAGATTGAAACAATGGTCGATGAGAGTGTGCTGCGCCGCCACAAGCTGGTCTGGCAAATCAAGCCACTTACTAATCGAAGTAGGTCTTGCTTTCTGACGCGTTTCGAGGCTGACGATGTCCGTATCTGTTTCCTAGCTTGGTCCACAATAGAACCAGCCATAATTGAGTCAATGGAATCATTAAAAGCGGCAAGGAATCTGGACAATTATAACGAGCGTTCCTATGTGTGTCTTCCCGGCTCGCACGACAATACTTCTGGCTCCGAGGATGTCCTTCCAGAAGCAGTCCTCTCATAGTTGTGACATTCCTGGCCCCCCAAGGGTCTCGGCCGAAAGGAAATTGGACGCCGACCTGAAAGTTCCCTCAGATACATTTTTATCTCCGCAGAAATTATTTTTGGTTTGGATCGTGCAGTAACTTACAATGACAAGAACATGTACATTGAATCGAAGGTATGGGTATAGGCTAGTCTAGAGGATGCTCGGGGTGCGCCAGATGTAACTGTATTGGATTGCTATCAATATATCTATTATGCGAACAACCATAGAATACATACAACACGACATATACACATCGCAATGGAGGACTACGAAGCCTTAGCCTTCGCCTCTTCCCGCTCCTGGAGTTTCTGAATCGCAGTCTGCTGCTTAACGGCAGCCTTCATCATCCTCTGCCGTTTCCGTCGGCCATTCCCTCGCTTTTTACCCTCGACAACGACGGGCTCAGAAAGCTTCTTTTTCCGGCGGGCAATCTCCTCCGCACGCTGTTTCTCCCGCTTTTTGTCTCTCTTCCGTAGAGTCGTCATTGACGCCTTGAGTAGGGAACCGTACGCGCTGTGAAACTTATGAAGATCTCCAGAGTTCACCTAAATATGTTATCAGTTTTTAGGCTGTGACAATACTGGAGACCACGCACCCTGGTCGAAAATTTGAATTTGCCGCCATCGGACAGGCGGACGAGACATGGGTATTCCCGCACGTCTTCCTCGCCTTCCTCGTGCTTCATTGCGGCATCTTCACCGTCATGCATGACTGAAAAGCAAAGGACGCGTTCCTCAAGTTGAGCTGGCAGTGAACGGACTGATCCAACACGTACGTCGTTTATGCGTAAGCCATATCGATCCTTTGTCCCTTGACGATTCGAACAGTTCAGACAGTTTTTGGAGAAACTGGAAAGAGTATCAGAAATGATCGCAATGAAAGACTAGAATACTTGCTTTGTCGTTGTCCACCAGCTGCATGCTGCATCGAACACAGTGGTAGCAGGACAACAGGCGGAAAGTTCCACGTGGTCGGCGGCTCGGACATTCCCACGCATCCTTACCTTGTACCATCACCCCGACTGCCTATTGAATACCTTCTCTAGTCGATAACGGCATTGCTGCATACCATTCCTCGATATGACACTATAGCTTCATGTTCGCCGTGTCAAGCTGAGCCTTCCCAGGTGGGAGAGAATCCAGTGACATCCCGTACGTCGGACAAGGGAAAAGTGAACCATTCAAGCTGAAATTCGTACCTTTTGGAGAAGAAACCTCGAAATGCTTTCTTTTGAGCTCAGGCTTTCTTGGTCCTCAAGGAACCCTCTTAGGGAACAATGGAATCAAGGTACGCATTTTTCGCAGCGCTTAAAACAAAGAGCGTAACGACTGATACCAAAAACAAACCCTTTCAAGGACTCGTCATTGGCTCTCAAACGCGCCAGGCACTGCAATGTTTGCTACCTTTATCGGGGCCCTTTGTTAGCATGCCCGGAACTTTTCAACTTGACTCTTCACCACCAACCGACAATCCTTCTGCTTGAAAATGAGTGCTACCATGCCATTTCTCTTCGAGAGCGAGGCCTCCTACCGACTCGAAGCAAATACGAATCATTCCGTCTACACCTGGCCACTCTTGACGCGCTTCGAACAACTTGCCACTGGCCACTTGTCTCTCGGAGAGCGGAACCCGTGGAGTGACTATAACGATCTCCGCTATGTGCGTTTGGAGGCCTTCTTTCTAGAGATGCAGGGATTCTTCTCGGTTAGTGTTAAACTTGGTTTCATTTACGAGTAAATTTCTGACGCCACTACCAGGGAGAACTGGACCTCACAGGCCGACATCGTTCTGTACGTATCTGATTGGTCTTTCTAATGTGCGATACAATCTGATGGCGACCTGTTGTTTAGCGATTCCTTTTCCTCCTACGCGTCTGGAAACAATTTTACGCCGAGTTCAATAAAATTGAGCCACACGTTGAGGCACAGTTGCAGCATTACATTGACGATGCAGGCCAACCTAGATCTCGGACAATATACTTAATTTACCGGCGTCCTCTTTGGAAAGATTTCGAGTCCAAGTGGCTTGTCCCCGAGAATGGCTACGTCTTCGTAAAAGTCCGCGTGGGTAAGCAATACCATCTGTGATTTACGAAGCGTCTTATCCTCCATACAATTGCTTTTAGCTGCAATCTTTGAACTTATCTCCAAAGCTAACTCTATGGTGAAGTTTCAGAGACATCATCTTATACATCTTCCAATGGAGTTATTGGAGCTTATCGTGAAGAATGCAAGTATTGAAGATGCGCAAATCATCTCTTCTACCTGCAAACGTCTGCGCACCATCTCCCAGCGGCACATCTTTATCATACGTTCAATTGCCAGCTAGGTCTCTCAAGTTTTGCTAATCACCCCAGTAGTCCCGACAATTGATTCTCAATACAATCGATCTCAAGGACGTGCGACTTCTTCCTGAAGAGCAGAGAAAAGCAGTGACATTAGAGCGTTATCTAGAGGAGCATGCTCGCGGCTTGTCTCAAGTTCATTTCTTACTCGGCCGCCATGACATCACCCAGAAAATCAAAACTGCTCAGCTCCGGGTTCGCAGCGTCTTCGACGACGAATTTTGGGGCCGTCGACAGTATTATGGTACCGAGGTCCACCTCGAGTCCATTGAGTACGCTTTTTGCTCAGTCCTCGAAACCATGCAGAATCTCACGTCCCTCTCCGTATCTCGTTTCGCACTCAATCACCCTTTGGTCTAAGCGATAGCCTCTCTCCCCCATCTTCGAACCCTGAAAATCTCCACAGAACATTTTATGACACCCTATTTCTCCCACCCTCAACAGATTTTGAGCAGAATTGAAAACCTTGTGTTATCAATTACTCCGCACGGGCTCCCGGTTCTGCAGTTTCTTGATTTCTGGATGGATTCCATCAAGAATTTGTTCATATTTTATCCAGTTGGATTTGCGCAAGATCCATTCTCAAATATGTGCGCAAAGGAACGAGTGTCTCTCTTCCGTCTTCCTTGCGCATTCCTCGACATCGTGATAGATATGCTATTCACATCGCCTTCGTCGGACGCTCGTTGTTTGACCCATCTCAAACTGGATTTTCGCGAGCCCATTTTAGATGGGGAGGTGTGCATGCTCACGCAGGCGCTACGGAGTTATCCTATGGAAGTGCTCGTGTTCGTGTTGGATGGGATACTCGGAGGACACCCTTCCATCATCGAGGACACCGCAACACATGTGCGAGATTTGTTGGTACTGACTCTCTTCCTCCGCGGTGGTTCGAATCAAAGCGCCAGTACCCATTGCATGTGGCCTAAACCGATATGGATGTATGCGCCTTACTTTGCTCAGTTCACACGGCTCAGACACTTCGAATGGAACTACCAATACTTTTGTGACGAAGTTATAACGCCGTGGTCGATGCTCCTACTGGAAGGCTACGATGTTCAGGACGGCTTCGTGCAGCCATACCTGGGCTACGAGTCGGACGACTGTGAGGAGACAAGACATGCTCTGTACGGAGCTTCCGTGTTCAAGGCCTACTGCCGGGCGCCAGAGCTGATGGTGGTCTATCGTCTTGATTCGGCTATGCGTTGCTGGCTTGTCAGAGATGATGATCCCATCCCAGACGGGACGTCAAATGACCTTGATCAAGTCATTCCAACTCTTGAGTGGAACCCTCAGATGGTCGAGGATTGTTTGGAAGACTCCTCCGGGTGGTGCTAAGCTACTTTCTAGTACATTTTTTGCATCTCCATGTCATAATAGGCCGGTGTCGGCTTGTACATTGCAAGCGACACTGCGCCCTCGCCCCCGGTTTTGGAATAATGTATGTAAATCAATTCAAATCATCCAATCATTTACTTTTACGGAGGATAGGAAAGCTGGAACCAAGGATTATCAGCCTCCTATCTTAAGTACGTTCTGTGTAGACGGACTCGAGCTATTTCAATGGAACATCTTCAACTATGGTTAATCTTTTCGTTGGCTATGGTGGGATAGGCCAAGCTGACTTTTGCTACACTCGAGACGAATGCTAAGGATGACGTTAATTTAAGAGAACAGATAAGCGCCCAAAGCACCTGACAACTGCTGTCAAATGGTAGGCGCCGTGGCTGTTGATGGGATTCGAGCTGTGGATTGGGGTGCCTCAAGGCAAACACCTTTTTGCTTCGTACTCCCTTCACCTTCTGAGCCAGGAGATAGTACGTATCATTCATTCCTTTCATTCTGAGTACTCATTATGATGTCAAGAATACCGTCTTAGGTCGTATGCCAATCACTTTGCGGCGGGGTAATGAACGAGTCGGATGATTATGAAGTGAACGAGTCGGGTGACGATGAAGAGAATGGCTTGGATGATGATGAAGAGAACGAGTCCGATGATTTCTCTGAAACGGACGAGTCGGATGATGATGAAGAGAATGGCTCGGATGACGATGAAGAGAACGACTCGAATGACGATGAAGAGAACAACTCAGATGATGACGAACAGGCTGTAGAGGTAAGTCAGTTGGCAAGCAAGCAGGATGACATTTGATAACATATTTTCAGTATCCCGAGGTCACCATCTCTGCACTCACTGAGACGGGCCAAGGGGAATCGTCGATCATCGTTCCATTGCAACGAGCATACAGCGGTAGAAAGCCCGTGATAACATCCAGCCTTGCTGACACTCCCTGCGCTACTCTCGGCATTCATGGCCTCTTGGATCAATTCAACACCACACTTGGAACATCATACAGCCTGGTCGATCCATTCCTCTCCTCCCTTCTTGAAGACTGTATCACAAACAACTACGACTTCGGCATTGCATATGGCCGCCTTCGCGGAATATGGTACACCGACGACTGGAGCACCATACAAGATGAACTTTGCGGACGGGAAGAGGAGGACCGGGAGACGCGACGAAAAGCACTCGTTGGTAACCGGATCGTCAGTGCATGGTTGCGACCTCGACGTGTTTGGGATCTATACAGCAATCGGGTGGTGCCATATTGGATCACGAACACTGATTACGAACACCGGTTGCCTCGGCCGATATCGCACGCGTGGATGGACGAGAAGGATCGCGCCGTTATGTGGACGCCCATCAACGGATACGAATGGCCCGTTCCCATCCCAAAAGATGCCAATCTCAACCTGATCCGCATCGAGATGCTCAATCTTGGAGCAGAGTATGCATGGTTGGACGTTCTCTGTTTGAGACAGGTGGGCGGACGGAGGGAGGACATCCGCACAGAGGAGTGGAAGCTCGACGTGCCCACCATCGGAGCAGTGTATCAGAAGGTGGGAAGTAAAGTGGTGTGTTACTTGAGTGGGCTGGGTCGGCCTTTGACGTTGAAGGAGGGTGACTTGGAGAGTGACCGGTCCTGGTTTAGACGTGCTTGGACACTGCAGGAGATTCGTGAGGAGGAGTACAGGGTGATTGCTGGCGACACACCGGATGGACCACTGCATGCTAAGCGTAAGGACGGGAAGTATGAGACTGAGCTACTGACAAGGTTTCACAAGCAGCTGCAGTCTACACGTGAAGCGTCGTTTTTGGTGTTTAGGGCACTGGAGGAGATGCGGAAACGGGTGTCGACAAACCCAGTGGACAAGATTGCAGGACTGGCATTTCTGATGGAGTCCGCCACGATACCAGCATACTACGAGAGCGCATCTCTCGAGGAAGCATGGACAGCACTCGTGAATTCGTTGGGTGCATATTGTCGGGCGGTGTTGTTCTTCTTGTGTCCTGAGCCGGGAGATAGAGGCCCAAAATGGAGGCCGTCGTGGGACCAGGTTATGAACAAGCTTCTGCTTGAATATATCCCCGACCCCGATGGTGTCGTTCAATTTATTGATCGGGATGAGACAGGGGATGAAGACCAGTGTGACGCGGAGTGCATTGTTGAAGGGTTAGTGCGGGGGTTGGCTGTTGTGGAAGGGGGTGATCGACATGGAGAGTTTATTGTTGAATGCGATGATGAGATAGCGCGATTCAAGATCACCGCTGCCCACACGTACCCGATACCTGAAGACACTTACACACTGATTTATGGCTGCGACCGTTGTAAGAATTCATACGTTGTTGGACGAAGCCTGCCAGGGGGAAAGTTTGAGAAAGTGTCGGTGCTGGAAATATCCGACGATGATTTATATTATATTACTGAAAAACGTCGATATATTCTTATTTGAGTGACTACACATTGCGTAGTAGTTCTTGTTACCTCCAGTAGCTATATGTTTTAACGAATACTTACACTCTGGGAATGTAAACTCTGGCTCGACGGCCATGTTTCACATCACCGTGACACACTTGCTTTGCGCTTGATAACCAATATCTGTTGCATTGAAGGTTTGCCGATAAGAGCTTGTTATCTTCCCTGGGTAGAGGCGCCATTACTGTGTAATCGCCTTCTTCGTTATTGTCCCGGGAGAGAGCAACTTGGGGAATTATCGAGTGATCCTTGCTGCTTCTTCCACCGCTGAACACTTCGCTTCTCATCCAGGAAATACGTATACGCCCTCCGCAAATCCTCCGCGCCAACTTGATCCGCCTTTCGTTTCCGAGCCGGCATCTGTGCGCATGAAATCAGGCTGAGCGAGTACCGCAGCGTCGTTTGCATGGCCATGGATGTAAGGACTCGTAGCGTCCACTATAAGAGCGACATCCTCCTCTTGGCACCTGTGTTCTCGTCAGACACCTGCATGCAAAAGTTATCTTGGAATTCCGTACCGCATTGTATGATTTGCTCGATGTTATTTTCGCTGTACACTTGGTGTTGATGATGAGGATGCGATCAAGAATGTTAACGGGGACTGTGGACGTTGTCAATCGAATACGAGTCATGGATCAAAGATGTTTCCAGGCACGATTCAAGAATGAGAAGCATTCAATTTTGAACATGTGAACCTCGTCGATGAAGAGCACCTGTATGATTATCTTATTAGCACACACGTCAAGATGCAAGAAGAGCACGTACACCAGGAATGATCTCCACCTTGCCCTCTTCGCGCTATTCCACCACTTTGGTGTTGATTTGATTCCTTAGCTCTGGCTTGATTTCACCCGTGTCGCCCGCGAACAACACTAGGAAACCCTGCGTCCTACTGTTGATGGCATCTACCTCGTGCAAAAACACCATATGCACGACTCCACATCATTTTTGTACTTCACCTTCCGGGCATTGAACAAATTTAGTCTACGAATGGTTAGTCAGTGCGACGATCATATTGAAGAAATAGAAAACATACATCAGCGCTCATGGCATCGTGATCTCTCGACCGTGCAAATGAGGGACCGAGTTTAGTGATTTTGCGAGATGTCTTGTCGATGGTAAGGATGCCTCCTGCTAGGAGTTTCTCCTTTGAGAGAACATCAATCGTTTTGCCATAGATAGTCTCGATGTCGTTAGTCAGTTTTCCGGTGTTTGTAGCCTGGAAAGCGGCAGCTGTCGGCGGCGAAATTTTATTAACAGAAAGTTCGTGCATGCTCCAGTCAGACTCCGGTCAGTTTGGATCTCGATGACTTCTCCTTCGACGAGTTCTGTCTCTTCCTTGATGAGTATACCGATGCTCCATCGGAACACCAGCGTCAATGCCACCGTCTTGGATATCGATAGCGAGAATACCTCGCTGGCGGCAATCATGGTGAAGGGTACGTTCGGACCGAGCGTCTGCGCCATATCTGTGCCGCGCAGTCAAGGCAAAGTAAGCAGTAGAAGATAACAGAGACGCACCCAACGCAGAATAGTCTTTCCCATTGATGGAGGCACAGCAAATGACATCGCTCGTCCAGCTATACGACCTTCCTGCACCGTTTGAGAATCATCCCAACAGCTTCCCTGGCCTTGCCCTGTCCAACCATTTCTTGCATTTTAGACCTTGGCTCTAACCAGTCGCTGATTCCCAGCTCGTGGATATGCGATTGGATGCGCCTGCAAGACCTGGTGAGAAATTTGGCAAACAACGCGTCGAAGATCCCGACGTATGTGCTCCATTTTGGTGATATCCCGGATTTCGGATGTCCCTGTCGTGATTGGGGTTGCCTGAACAGAGATGAGCCATTCATTTCAAGAGGAGGAATGGGTGCATACCATGATGTGGAAAGTTAGAGTGCTGTCGCGAAGTAGAAGTTGAAGCTAAGGCTCCGCGAGCCTTCAAGGTGGAGGAAGTCGAGCCAATTAATGTAAAAGTCTAGCCGATTACAGGACCTATCGTATCTCCTCATCTGTAACAGGTCAAGGGGAACGACTTTCGAGGCACCCTGGATAGTGCTGGTGTGAATTCACGACGCAGAGTTAGAGAAATAAACGACCGTACATCTTCACTGCTCTCATCCAACCTTCTCTTCGCCCACCATTCCGCCCGTCTATTGATCCATGCCTTGTACCACTGGTCGCTCTCCAACTATCTCACGGTAAGGCAGAACTTTGAAGTCGTCATGTTTATGCGTGCACCATGAGGATTCGCTGTGTCGTTACCAAGATTTCAGCTGGGAACGATTGCTTCAGCCTGGCTCGTGAACAGGCATCGATACAATGCTGTACAATGACAATCCATTGCGGGCTCTATCAACCGGAAACAGGAAGAGATATCATCTGGATTCTGGAGTTGGATGTACCAGACGTTGAAGATGGGCTAAGTCGCACAGTCGGCGTCAGCGGAAATTTGACACAGCCACGTGAATAGGCCGGCGTGAATATTATCTCTTTCCCTAACACTTACCTAGGCTCTGAACTTTTCGTAGCTCCCTCTTCGCTTCGACCTATATTGCCGCCCTTTCCAGCACACTGCATCCCCAGTGCGGTATCTACACCGGATCAGGAAGCTGTTAAGCTTAGCGAGTCCATTGATTATGCCGCTCCACCTAGTCGCCAAGCTCGCAGTACAGACAATGGAACCCACAAACTACATCCTCTTCCAGAATACTCTAACGAACGCGCCACTGGCAGGAGACGTTTCGTCCTCCGTAACGATTCCGCTATTACAGTGAAGGATTTCGTCACACAACATCAAGGATCATGTCTATCCGAAGTCTCGTATCGTGACCGCAACGAGTACGAGAGCAGCGACTCCGGCTAACCATCATCGGGTACAGACTGTCAAATCTGGAGGGTCAAAGAGGTGCACAAGGCAGGCGAATCTTCAGTTCGCTGCCGTTTGTTAGTGCTTTTTCTTAGGTATGTTATTACCAATGGATGCTGCTTTTCATCCGAAGGCTGAAATTCTTTACTCTTCATTTCCAGTTACTTGTGAGCACCATGCCCTCCTACGACGGCCATAGGATCTGAACTCAAACCAGGGATACGTCCTTGATTCTGGGGCCAATGCATACCTCGATGGCGGAGGGAGGTGCGCGCGGGATAGTATGCGCGTAGGGATGGATGTGCGCCGGAGGAGGGAGGGAACGGAAACGGGAGGTGGAAGAGATGGCTGTCGTGCAGGAAGGAGGTGTCTAGGGCTGTGTCCGCAGGTCTGGAGACGACAGGCCAGAAACCGTCAAGTTTATAGAGACATGCTCTTACTGCGACTCTTCTGTCTAAAGGGCTTCCCAATACCGACCCTGATCGTTTCATCATGTCGGACATGTCGTACCGGTCTTACCAAACACTTCAAGCTCATATTCGCTGTCGCGGCCACCGCTGGAACCACCCATACCTCTCCCTTGGCCGGATTGTTACCACTCAACGCAGACAAGGACGCAGTGTCGCGTACGGAACGACGTCACCATTGGCGGAGATTGGCCTGAGCCCACGTATCAACTGAACAGCCATGGTCAGATTCTCCTTGACCGAAAGTGTTACAACGCGGCGGATCACAATCGCAGGAAGGTCCTCGAGAGAAGGCAAGCTTAGGATTCTACGGATGCCGGTGTTGTGAACGATCGGTTAGAGGAGTGCAAAGGATCTTCGGTTACCCTACCTGTCTCCTCTGTGTGCGTTGCAGAGAACCAGGACTGCCGTTCAATCAGTGAATGCTCTCATCCAGCCTGTGTTGCCCGAAGTGAACATTCTCACCCCGCTAGCGAGGTTGAGAGTCAGTACTCTCGTTGCGCAGGTGACGCTGCAACCGAATATTCACATCAAATCAGCCAAACCGGCGCGAATTCATCCCCGAGATGACACCTTCCACAGCCTCTTTCATTAGGTCGCTGTTTTCAAAGCTACTTCCACGCTTACCCTCTCTTCAGACGAACTTTCATGACGGTGACGACCTAGCTTCGATTTCCCTTTCTGACCCAATTTTTCCACCCACATTCGGCGCGTGCCCTCCAGATACCCTGCCTTTCAAGGTCGTCTTGGACGATCCCGAGTCGTCAATAAAAGCCAAGCAGATCAATTACCCATGGGATCTCTCCAAGGAAATGCGCAAGACTCAGATAAAGTACGCAAGTTGATATGCAGGCGTCTGTCAGCTCGCTAGCCAAAGCTCGGCAACAACGACATGAAACAACCTGAGCTCTTGCCAACGTTCGGCAAACTTTGAGGGCTTAGACGAGCAATACAAAGCTATCCATTTGGCGCAGAAGATCAAAGTGTATACTCTTGTCAATTCCACCTTTTTTTTTTCAATGCGTCGAGTTCCTATGGTTTATCTGCTGGTGTGCACCTCGTCGGGGCATCGGTGACGCCAAGATACGCGAGAAGCTATCTCAGTACTATCTGCTCCGGATTGCGATTAATCATAGCATGCACGACGTACCTCTGAAATGAAGAACCCGCTCTAATATTCTGCTCCTGAGAGTCGTGTGTGTGTGGCAACGAGAGGGCAGCAATCGAGACCGGGGAAGGGGCAGTTTAGCTCGGCATTTTCCTTGCTCTGCTTTGCTTCGACCATCGAGGTCAACCTTTCCTCTAACCCTTTTTCAAGCCTGGTAGCTCTCATTGAGACCCCAACGGGCGGTCCTAATAGAAGGGGAGATCATGAGTACCGACAGCTATGTGAGATCGTGGACTGTTTGGTTCGGGATGGATTATGCAGGCAGCGACGAATGGTGTGTTCTTTACCGTTATCGTCGTTCACCGCTTTCTAATCATCTGTTAAGGGTGACGTCGCTCGTCTCTCTCTCTCTGAATGCGTGCCACACCAAACTGATTACCCATACCGCTCCCTTAGCTCAGAGCTCAGCCGAAGAACATTGCACAATGCGTCTCCGAGTCACTTCATCGTCGCATGATTCCATACAAAATTCGAGGACCTACCCAGTATCCCGATTTCGGTACTTCGTCTTTGCTCCCGGCCACAGCTGTCCTTTTTTTCGTTCTTCTGTGCCGCCTAGTATGACGTGTCATTGTACTCGCATCAACCCATATCGCTCTCTTTGAGCGAGCAATGTAACCGGCATATCTTGACGGAGGGGTTGGTGTCTGGAGGAAGAGCTCGAAATATCAGGCGCCGTCGAGCGAACGGCGCGGGACGGACGGCGATGTGTCGTGGTGAAGACTGGTCCTCTTGGAGAATTCGTAAAGTCGCTACTCTCCCTGTCGTTTGTGGGCGAGTCTATCGGAGAGCAGGCAACCGGGAGGCTCTATCGGGTCACGGTGGCGCTATCGACCATCGAGTGCAGATCGTCGAAGCTGAAAGGTCAAAGAGCCGCAGAAGGCAGGCAAAATCTTCCGTTCACTGCCGTCTGTTGGCGCTTTGTCTTGGGTATGTTATTACCAATGGATACCGCTTTTCATCCGAAGGCTGAACCTTTTCAGAGTGGAACGATTGCACGACGGGTCCATTGACCCTTGTCATTCAAGGTCGAAGGGATGATCGTCTTGCAGGAAGGAGGCTGTCCTGTGAGGGAAGCCGTCTTGTGGCTGTGGGGACGGAGTATCGTCGAGGGCTGTGCTTGCAGGTCTGCACAGACGGAGCGACATCTTGTGAGGAGGCAGGTCAACAGGCCAGAAACCGTCAAGTTTAAGTACGCGAGCGTTCTCGCGAACCTGGAGATGCGATGTGTACCCGTTGGTTAAGCGCTATTCGTGGCAGATTACAGGACGGCAGATATCAATATACCGGTGCATTATGGTATGTCTTTCTCTGAATTTCTAGTGGTCTGATGACGAAGGTCTTTCTGTTCTCCAGGGATATCCTATATGAGCTAGCGTCTGCTAGCGATCTTCTGCTTCTGGGTTCTAGAGACAAAGAATCTGCCGGGTCCTCCACATTTGCAGATTATTCAGACTGGACGACATACGTCGATCCTCAACGACAGTTCTACGCCCTACCGATAAACCGTACAGATCTTGGACGAACGCCCCTCCACGGACAGGTCAACTAGATTTCTGATTGGTACAGCGCTAATCCGTACTCCTGCTATGGCCGGCGAGATAATGTCATAATTTGATATGGGATAGGACGCCGAGTGGATCTAAGTACATCCCGGCGAGGCCGATCACGACCGTCACCCTCTTGTTTTGCACTCTTACCACCTCGCTGTATATCTTCGACGCCCTACCCCTACTGTTGATTCACGCTTGTCCCCCTACACACCTTTGGCCGTCACCACTGCCATCATTACTGAACTCTGGAGCAATTCGTTTTGCTGCCGTTGGATTCCACTCGCTTCGAGATAGCGGATATTCGTGCATTTTCAGAGGATTGTTTTCCTGGTGTACAGTACACATGAAGAATTGGGCATCTCGGATCACTGTAAGTCGTACCGTAAATTTCAAAAGTATTACTGAGAAAAGCAGCCAGCGACCTTGAGAAGACTGGATTCTGACGACTCTAAAGGAGCACGTCCGTGGCTTATCTCAAGCTCATTTCTTACGCGATCGCCGTAATATCACCTAGAAAATCAAAACCGCTCAACTCTGGGTTCGCAGCGTCTTTGACAACGCAGTACTACGGCACCAAGGTCCACCTCGCGTCCATTGAGCACGCATTTTGCTCCGTCTTCGAAACCATGCAGCTCTTCGTGTCTCGTTTCGCACTCAATCGTTCTTTCGTCGAAGCAATAGTCTCTCTTCCCCACCTCTGAACCCTGAAGCTGAACTACCAAAACATTTGTGACAAAGTTATAACGCCGTGGTCAATGCTCCTACTGGAAGGCCACGATGGTCAGGATGGCTTCGTGCAGCCATACCTGAGCTACGAACCGGACGACTACGAAGAGACAGGAGATGCTCTGTACGGAGCTTCGGAGTTCAAACGTTCAAGGCCTACTGTTGATCGATTGAGTGATCCCGACTCTTTTGAGTGGAACCCTCAGATGGTCGCGGATCGTTTGGAAGACTCCTGCGGGTGGTGGTAGGCTACTTTCTAGTGCTATTTTTTGTCTGTCTCTAGGCTGGTGTCGACTTGTACATTGCAAGCCACAATGAGCCCCTGCCCCCGGTGTTGGAATAATGAATACTCAGTCAAATAACTCTATTTCTGACATTTACGGAGGGCTCTCGAAGCTGGAATGGAGGATTAACAGCCTCATATCTTAGTTACGTTCTTTGTAGATGGACTCCAATTATTTCAGCAGAACACCATCTTCAATTATAGCTAATTTTTTCCTTGGCTATGACAGGATAACCCGAGCTGACTTTGGCTACGCTCGAGATGAAGGCTAAGGGCGGCGAGAACAAATATTAAGCGCCCAAAGCACCTGACAACTGTTGCCAAATGGCAGCCGCCGTGACTGTTGATGGAATTCGAGCTGTAAAATTGCAGTGCTTCAAGGCAAACACCTTTTTGCATGGTACTCCCTTTACTTTATGAGCCAGGAGCTAGTACGTACCATTTGTTCCTTTCATTTTGAGTACTCATTACGATAACAAGAATACCATCTAAGTTTGTATACCAATCACTTTTTGGCGCATGCCCGAAGATGCAGAGGTGAGTCAGATACCAAGCACGCAGGAGGGAAATTGCTAACATGTTTTCAGTACCTCTCTCTTCCTGAAGTCACCATCTCTGCCTTCACTGAGACGGGTATTGCGGAATCATCGATCATCGTTCCATTGCAACGAGCGTACACCGGTAGAAAGCCCGTGATATCATCCCACCTTGCTGACACTCCCTGCGCTACCCTTGGCATTCAGGGCCTCTTGGATCAACTCAACACCACACTCGGAACATCATACAGCCTGGACAACCCATTCCTCTCCTCCCTTCTTGAAGAATGTATCACCAACTACGACGACTTTGGCATGGCATATAGCCACCTTCGCAACATATGGTACACCGACAACTGGAGCACCATACGAGATGTACTTCGCAGCAAGGAAGAGGAGGACCGGGAGGAGCGACGAAAAGCACTTGTTGGTAACCGGATCGTCAATACATGGCTGCCACCTCGACGTGTGTGGGATCTATACAGCAATCGGGTGGTGCCATATTGGATTATGGACACTGACTCAGATTCCGGATGCCACATTTGTCCTCGGCCGATATCGCACGCATGGATGGACGACAAGGATCGCACCGCTGTGTGGACGCCCATCAATGGATACAAATGGCCCGTTCCCATCCCAAAGGATGTCCATCTCAACCTGATCCGCATCGAGGTGCTCAATCTCCGACGGGAGTATGCATGGTTGGATGTTCTCTGTTTGAGACAGGTGGGCGGACCAGGGGAGGACATCCGCACAGAGGAGTGGAAGCTCGACGTGCCTACCATCGGAGCAGTGTATCGGGACACATGTGTGGTGTGTTACTTGAGTGGGCTGGGTCTGCCTTTGACATTGAAGGAGGGTGACTTGGAGAGTGATCGGTGCTGGTTTAGACGTGCTTGGACATTACAGGAGATTGGTGGTGAGGATGAGTACAGGGTGATTGCCGGGGACACACCGGATGGACCACTGCATGCCGAGCGTAAGGACGGGACATATGAGACTGAGCTGCTCACCAGGTTTCACAAGCAGCTGCAGTCTACACATAAAGCTCAAGTGTTGTATTTAGTGTTTAGGGCACTGGAGGAGATGCGGAAACGGGTGTCGACGAACCCAGTGGACAAGATTGCAGGACTGGCATTTCTGATGGGGTCCCGGCAGATACCCGCATACCACGAGAGCGCGTCTCTCGAGGAGGCATGGACAGCACTCGTGAATTCGATGAATGCATATTGTCGGGCGGAGTTGTTCTTCTTGTGTCCTGAGCCGGGAGATAGAGGCCCAAAATGGAGGCCGTCATGGGACCAGGTTATGACGAAGCCTCTGCCTGCATATCATTTTGACCCCGCTGGCGTCTCTCATAAAACTTCCTTCCTTCCTCAATTTGTTGATCGGGATGAAACAGGGGATGAAGCCTGGTGTGACGCGGAGTGCATTGACGGGTTAGTGCAGGGGTTGGCTGTTGTGGAAGAGGGTGATCGACATGGAGAGTTCATTGTTGAATGCGATGATGGGATAGCGCGATTCAAGATCACTGCTGCCCACACGTACCCGATACCTGAAGACACTTACACACTGATTTATGGCTGCGACTATCGTACGAATTCATACGTTGTTGGACGAAGCCTGCCAGGGGGAAAGTTTGAGAAAGTGTCGGTGCTGGAAACGTCCGACGATGATTTATATTATATTACTGAAAAACGTCGATGTATTCTTATTTGAGTGACTATACATTGCGTAGTAGTTCTTGTTACCTCTAGTAGCTATATGTTTTAATGAATACTTACACTCTGGGAATGTAAGCTCTGGCTCGACGGCCATGTTCCACATCATCATTATTACACGGCACGGTGCCACTCACCGTGACACACTTGATTTGCGCTTGATAACCAATATCTGTTGCGTTGAAGGTTTGCCGATAATCAACCACGAGCTTGTTATCTTCCCTGGGTAGAGGCGCCATTACTGTGTAGTCGCCTTCTTCGTTATTGTCCCAGGAGAGAGTGACTAGGCGAATTATCGAGTGATCCTTGCTGCATCTTCAATCCGTGAGCGATTTGCTTCTCATCCATAAAATACGTATACGTCCGCCTCAAATCCTCCGTGCCCACTTGATCCGCCTTTCGCTTCCGAGCCAGCATCTGTGCACGTGAAATCAGGTTGACCGAGTACCGCAGTGTCGTTTGCATGGCCATGGATGTAAGGACTCGTGGCGTCCACTATAAGAGCGACATCCTCCTCTTGGCACCTGTGCTCTCGTCAGACACCTGCATGTAAAAGTTATCTTGGAATTCCGTACCGCATTGTATGATTTGCTCGATGTTATTTTCGCTGTACACTTGGTGTTGATGATGAGGATGCGATCAAGAATGTTAACGGGGACTGTGGACGTTGTCAATCGAATACGAGCCACGCCTCGACTAGAAGCCAAAATGACCAAAGTAGCCAGATCATTCTCCAAGGCGCGGTTCAGGAGCGAAAGCCCTTCAGTGTCGGACATGTGAACTGCATCGATGAAGAGGACCTGTATGATTCCCTCATTAGCGCACACCTTTTGATTCAAGAAGCACACGTACACCAGGAATGATCTCGGCCCCGCCCTCCTCGCACCATTCCGCCACTTTGGTGTTGATCTGATTCCATACCTCTGGCTTGATTTCACGTGTCGCCAGCGAACAGAGCCGGGAAACCCTGCGTTCTACTGTTGGTAACATCTATCTCGTGCAAAGACACTGTATGCACGACCTCCCCCCGTTTCTGTATTTCATCTTCCGGGCTTTGAAAGTATTCAGTCTACAAATTGTCAGTCAGTCCAACGATCTCGCTGAAGAAATGGAACTGTTCAACATCATGATCTCTCGACCATGCAAAGAAACAATCGAGTTCAGTGATTTTCTAGATGTCTTGTCGATGGTAAGGAGGGTAAGGGACTTGTGGTAAGGATGCCTCCTGCTAGGACTTTCTCCTTTGTAGAGCGTCAATCATTTTGTCATACATAGTCTCGATGTCAGTTGTTTTGATAGTCAGTTTTCCGGTTTTTGTAGCCTGGAAAGTGATATCTGTCAGCGCTGAAACTTTATTAACAGAAAGTTCATGCGTACTCCAGTCAGATTCTGGTCAGTTTAGATCTCGATGACCCCTCCTTCGACGAGTTCTGTCTCTTCATTGATGCGTACGCCAATGCTCCGTCTCTAACATTGTCAGCGAGAATACGTCGCTTGTAGTAGTAGCGGCAATCTTGGTGAAGGGAACATCTGGACGCAGCGTCTGCGCCATACCTATGTCGCGTATTTAAAGCAAAGCAAGTATCAGAAGACATTAGAGACGCACCCAACGCAATAGCAGTCTTTCCCGTCGATGGAGTTCCAGCAAATGACGTCGCTCGTCCAGCTATCCGACCTTCCTACACCATCTTGAGAATCATACCAGCATCATTCCTCCTGGGCTTGGCCTGCCCAAACATTCCCTGCGAATTAGCTCTTAGCTCTAACCGGTCGTCGAGTCCCAGTACGTAGATATGAGAATGATGCCTGTAAATTTTGGTCGGAACTTTCCTAAACAACGCGTCGAATATCCCGATCTACGCGCTCCATCTCTTGGTGATATCCCGGAGTTCGACCTCGCTGTCGTGATTTGGGTTTCCTGTACAGGGGTGATCGGTTCTCCTCATGGTCGCCATGTCGAAGTCAGTACTTATACTTGGCCATCGTCGAATACGCGCCCACAAGGCTTCGCGAGCCCGAAGGGCAGAAAAAGTCGAGCGAACAAAAGCACAACAGTCTAGCCAATTAGTACAAGACCCGTCGTGTCTCTTCATCCGTAACACGCCAGGGGAATGATTTTCGAGGCTCCCTGGATAGTACTGGCATGAATTTACGGTACAGAGATAGAGAGATAAGCGAACGTTTGCATGGCCCATACATCCTCAACGCCAGCCTTCTGCCTTTCCGTCCGCCTATTGGTCCAAGTTTCATACCGCTGGTCACTCTCCATCCATCTTATGTTAAGACAGAACTTGAAGTCACTGTGCTCATGCGCGTACCATGAGGATTCGCCTTGTCGTTATCAAGATTTCACCTGAGAACGAATGCTTGAGCTTGGCTCATTGTATCGATGCAATGCCATACCGTGACAGCCCATTGCAAACTCCATCGACGGGAAACAAGAAGGAAATTAATATCGGCTAGAGTTGAATCCACGAAAGGAGGATAGGCAGCTTCTTGCAGCAGTCACAAAGTCGACACCGGTCCGCGATATAGTGGAAGGAGAAGGGGAAAGCACAGCCACATGACCATCATCTCTCTCTGTAACCCTTACCTAGGCTCCGTTGCTCCCTTCGCTTCGACTCATATCTCCCCAGTCCGGTATCTCCAGTAGATCTTGGCGAGTCGATAGTCGATCGATTATCATTATACCATCATAGTCGCCAGGCCCGCAGGACAGACAATGGAGGAACCGACAAACTACATCCCCTTCCAGAATACTTTAACAGAATACTTTACCGAACGCACCAGGAGACGTTCCATATTCCGTATCGACTTCGCTGCTACACTAACGGATCCCGTCCCACAGCAGTCCTTACCGGCTTTCGAGGATATCCATCTGAGGTCTGGTATCGCCGCCGCGACGAGCACGGAAGTAGTCGTCTCAGCTATTCACCTTCAAGCGCAGACCGTCGAATCTGAAAGTTCAACGAGCTACAGAAGGCAGGCAAATCTTCCGTTCGCCGCCGTCTGCTGGTGCTTTCTCTTGGGTATGTACTACCAATGAATACTGTTTTTCATCCGAGGGCTGAACGTTTTTAGGAGGCTGGAACAATGGCACAACGGTCCATTGATCACTTTCAGTCAAGAGTCTTACCACGTCGCTCTCTCTGTCACTCAACGGCGCGTTAACTGAGGAGTCTAGATCACCTTTGCCACCGTTTCCTTAGTCTTCGGTTTATATTGCATTGTGAGCGCCATGCCCTACTACGACGGCTATAGGACCTCAAATTAAAACAGAGATTTGTCCTTGGTTCTGGGGCCAATGTATACCTCGATGGCGGAGGGACGTGTGGGCGGGATGTGAATGTGCGGGTGGTCGAAGAGATGATCGTCCTGCAGGAAGGAGGTCGTCTATGAGGGAAGTCGTCTTGTGGCTGTGGGGGCGGAACAAGCTCGCCGGGAGCGCCGTCGTGAGAGGAGGCAGGTCGACAGGTCATAAACGCATAAACCGTTGAGCTCCGAATATGCATAGGCTCTCAGTACCAATTTCGTCCCAATGCCGACCCTGATCGTTTCATCATATCGTGCATGTCTGTACCGGTCCTACCAAAATCCAAAGCCCTTATTCGCAGTCCCTATCTCTTTCCCCCGGCACTTCTGTGATGCTGGAAGTGAACATTTCGACAGCGGGGTTCAGAGTCCGCACTCTCGTTCATATACTCGTTCCGCAGGTGATTCCGAAACCTATCAGCCAAGTCAGCGAGAGATATCCCCAAGGCATCTTTCCTTAGGTCGCTATTCGCAAAGTTGCTTCCACGTTCACGGGCAGGCTTTCATGACGACGATGATGACGTAGCTCCGATCTCCCCTTCAGACCGGATTTGGTCCCTATTCGGCGCGTGCCCCCCAGACGTTGTCATGGTCGTATTGGACAATCGGGTAATGATCCATGGGATTTCTTGAGAGAAATCGACGCTTTAAAAAGGTATGCTCCTTAGCTAACGTCTTTCAAATACACCAACGGACCCAGTTCTGTAGAATCGAAGATGATTTCAATGAACGAATGAAGGCCAAAACTCAAGATAGAGCATGCGCGGCAGAAAGACGAAGCCTTCTATGTTCAACTTCAATCGAAATGACAAAAACTGTCTCCTTGAGAGAGGAAACAGGGATACGGAGCATCGTGCATTGCAGGCAGGTTGTCTATCGAGTCTATCAAGGTCGGTGTGATGATTCGGCGACACCATCTCCCACTAATATTGCAACCTAGAGCGTACCGTCGAAGCGGTCCATTTTACTTCACATTCATCTAACAAATTATTAAACGTCTCGTTCAGGTACATCATAAGCTTGAGGACAAGGTAGAAAAGATGGACAACCTTCTTCGCAAGGTACTTACCAAGGTTCTTCGATGTGATGGAAAAATATCAACCGACTCTCACAGATCCCACCCCCAGAAGCGGATTCGAAGGAGGAACTCGAGGCTGTTCAGATGCCTCTCGTATGTTACCTGCCTTGGTACACTCCCTCAGCCTCGAAGAACCCGATGTGGAGGACATGTAGGGGACAGTGACCATGCATTGAAGGAAACTTCGAGGAATCCGAAGAATGCGTCCTGGGCTATCGGTACCATGGTGAGTCAAGCTCTCTTCAATCAATAATTCAAGCAGGATGTCAAAGCGTGGCAGGAACACTGTTCAATATCACGAGTTTCACTTCATTCCGACCCGAGTTTTGGGAAGTCTGTGAAATCATCCCCACCGCAGGGCAGATTTCCACTCGCGGATATTATGCCGACGCTCATCGACGCATACTTCATGTACCTGAATAACTTTCTTCCCGTCCTCCACTGGCCGACGTTTGATAAATTCTTGAAGAAGGTGCTACAGAAAACACCAGTTCTGGGGAGTCGTTCTGGCCGTCTGTGCACTCGGATCCAAATACGTATATGTCCCCCGGGTCCTCATCGAAGGCGAGCAGTCAAAGTCGTCGTCAAGCAGGTGGGAGAGGTTATATCAGGTTACAGACGGCGTCGCTCGTTTCATTCCTCGAATCCTCCAAATCTTGACGCTCAATTCTGCTGTGTAAGCCTCATATTTCTTCCTCTTTATACAAGCTTTTGATGGAAATGAAGCTTCTCTCCGAATTTTCCTTGGGTTTCTGCATCGCAACAATCCTTGACATTGGCGGGCATTGGTTTACGAATCGCGTAAGATGCAGGGGCTCGCCGAAAGAAGACAACACGTAACAGTCCCGTAAAAAATACAGTGGAAGCTGAACAATGGAGACGCGTATTCTGGTACGCCATACATTCGTCTTTCGGCCTATGTTTATCTATTGGGTCAGATATCTTTTAGGTATCGATATCACCCTTGGCTGGGCACTGGGTCGAGCATGTGCTATTTGCGATGAGGAGTGCGTATGCTCTCCCTCTTTACCGAGGCTTGAGCTGATTCGTCCTCTAGTATTGAAGTTGACGTACCCACCGAATGTGACGATGAGTATTGGGAACATCCAGACCACAAGCAACCTCTTGGCAAACCGTCAACCGTGTCGTTCTTGAATTTTACCTCCGGCACGGCTGATTATGGTATGCATGCGTACTATCGTACGTCTTCCGGCTTTGCTCTCTTGCATAATCCTTCCTCAGTCCATTGGCTGCTTTTGTAGAGATGAGAAAGATGCTGCACGAAATGGGGTAGCGTGGTTAGGAGGAAACAAATCGACGATCAAGGCGCGTGGTTCAGGTTATGTTATACTTCTTGACTTCCTTCTGAACGATTACATTGTGCTATCGTACATCTTCTGTCTTTGCTCCCTATCTTTCTAAAGTTTTGTTGATCACCCCAGTAGTCCTGGCGATTGATTCTCGATACAATCAGTCTCAAGAACGTGTGGCCTCTTTCTGAAGAGAGAAAAGCAGCGACATTAGAGCGTCATCTAAAGAAGTATGTCCGCGGCTTATTTCAAGTTCATTTCTTACTCGGCCGCTATGATATCCTCCAGAAAATCAAAACCACTCACCTCCGGGTTTGCAGCACGACAAATTTTGGGAGCGTCACCAGTACTATGGTACCGAGGTCCACCTCGCGTCCATTGAGCACGCTGTTTACTCGGCCCTCGAAACCACGCAGAATCTTACATCCCTTTCCATGTCTCGTTTCGCACTCAATCATTCGTTGGTCCAAGCGATAGCCTCGCTCCCCAGCTTCGAACCATGAAACTCCACAGAGGGATCCATGATACCTTTTCCTCCCCGCCTCAGTAGATCTTGAGCAGAATTGGAAACCTTGTGTTGTCAATTACTCCGCACGGACTCCCAGTCCTGCAGTTTCTTGATTTCTGGATGAATTCTATCAAGAATTTGTTCATATTTTATCCAGCTGGATTTGCGCAAGATCCATTCTCAAATATCTGCGCAAAGGAGCGAGTGTCTCTCTTCCGTCTTGCTTGCGCACTCCTTGACATCGCAATAGATATGCTGTTCACGTCGCCTTTGTCGGACGCTCGTTGTTTAACCCATCTTAAATTGGATTTTCGCGAGCCCTTCTTAGATGAGGAGGTGTACATGCTCACGCATGCGCTGCGAGATTATCCGATGGAAGTTCTTGTGTTGGATGGGATATTCGGACGATACCCTCCCATCATCGAGGTCATCGCAGCAAATCTGCCAGATTTGTTGGTACTGACTCTCTTCCTCCGCGGTGGTTCGAATCAGAGCGCCAGTACCCATTGCATGTGGCCTAAACCAATGTGGACGTACGCGCCTTACTTTGCTCAGTTCACACGGCTCAGACACTTCGAATGAAATTGCCAATACTTTTGTGACGAGGTTATAACGCCGTGGTCGATGCTTCTACTAGAAGGCCACAATGATCAGGATGGCTTCGTGCAGCCATATCTGGGCTACGAGTCGCATGACTACTACGAAGAGATAGGGCATGCTCTGTACGGAACTTCGGTGTTCAAGGCCTACTGCCAGGCGTCAGACCTGAGGGTAGTGTAACGCCTTGATTCAGCTGTGCATTGCTGGTGAGTCGGAGATTCTGGTCCCATCCCAGACACGACGTCAAACGTCCTCGATAGAGTCATTCCGACGTCTGAGTGGAGCCCTCAGATGGATGCGGATTGTTGGGAAGACTCCTGCGGGTGTTGGTAATTTACTTTGTGGTGCAATTTTTTCTGTCTCTAGGCCGGTGTTGGCCTGTACATTGCAAGCCACACTGAGCCCTCGCCCCCGATTTTGGGATAATGTATACTTACACAAGTTTATTCAAATGATTCGATTTCTGACTTTTATGGAGGAGCTCAAAGCTCGAATGGATGATTATTAGCCTCGTATCTTAAGTACGTTCTGTGTAGAATTATGGCAAGTCTTTTCGTTGGCAACGACGGGATAACCTGAGGTGATTTTTGCGACGCTCGATACAGACGCTAAGGATAGCGTATATTTAAATGAACAGGGAAGCGCCCATAGCACCTGACAACTGCTGCGAAATGACTGAATTGCAGTGCTTCAAGGCAAACACCTTCTCCCTTCATACTCCCTTCACCTTCTGAGCCAGGAGACAGTACGTATCATTTATTGCTTTCATTTCGAGTACTCGTTACGATGACAAGAATACCATCTAGGGTCACATAGCAGTTTGCGGCGGTATGACGAACGATGAGGGTAAGTCAGTCAGCAGGCAAGCAGGAGGGAATTGATAACATATTTTCAGTATCCCAAGGTCACCATCTCTGCCCCCACCGAGACGGACCAAGAAGAATTGTCGATCATCGTTCCATTGCAACGAGCGTACACCGGTAGAAAGCCCGTGATATCATCCCGCGTTGCTGACACTCCCTGCACTACCCTCGGCATTCAGGGCCTCTTGGATCAACTCAACACCACACTCGGAACATCATACAGCCTGGACAATCCATCCCTCTCCTCCCTTCTTGAAGGCTGTATCACAAACAACTATGACTTTGGCATGGCATATAGCCGCCTTTGCGGAATATGGTACACCGACAACTGGAGCACCATACAAGATGAACTTTGCGGACGGGAAGAGGAGGACTGGGAGAGGCGACGAGAAGCACTCGTTGGTAACCGGATCGTCGATACATTGTTGCCGCCTCGACGTGTCTGGGATCTGTATAGCAATCGGGTGGTGCCATATTGGATGATGGACATTGATTGGAATGCCCTGTGGCCTCAGCCGATATCGCATGCGTGGATGGACGAGAAGGATCGCGCCGTTGTGTGGACGCCCATCAATGGATGCGAATGGCCTGTTCCCATCCCAAAAGATGCCAACCTGAACCTGATCCGCATCGAGATGCTCAATCTCGGAGCAGAGTACGCATGGTTGGATGTTCTTTGTTTGAGACAGGTGGGCGGACCAGGGGAGGACTTGCGTGCAGAGGAATGGAAGCTGGATGTGCCCACCATCGGAGCAGTGTATCAAAATAGGGATGTGGTGTGTTACTTGAGTGGGCTGGGCCGGCCTTTGACGTTGAAGGAGGGCGACCTGGAGAGTGATCGGTCTTGGTTTAGGCGTGCTTGGACACTACAGGAGATTGGGTACGAGAGGGTGATTGCCGGGGACACGTGGGATGGACCACTGCGTGCCAAGTGTGAGGGCGGAAAGTATGAGACTGAGCTGCTCACCAGGTTTCACGAGCAGCTGCAGTCTACGTATCGAATGTGGGAGGTGCGTGAGGCACTGAAGGAGATGCGGAATCGGGTGTCGACAAACCCAGTGGACAAGATTGCAGGACTACCATTTCTGATGGGGTCCGACACGATACCAGCTTATTACGAGAGCGAGTCTCTCGAGGACGCATGGACAGCACTCGTGAATTCGATGAATAAGTGGCATCGGGCGCAGTTGTTCTTCTTGTGTCCTGAGCCGGGAGATAGAGGCCCAAAATGGAGGCCGTCGTGGAACCAGGTTATGATGAAGCCTCTGCTTGAATATCTCCCCGACCCCGATGGTGTCTTTCAGTTTGTTGATCGGGATGAGACAGGGGATGAAGAGACTTGTGACGCGGAGTGCATTGATGGGTTAGTGCGGGGGTTGGCTGTTGTGGAAGGGGGTCATCGACGCGGAAAGTTGATTGTTAAAGGCGAGGGTGGGAAAAAACATAGATTCAAGATCACCGCTGCGCACACGTACCCGATACCTGAAGACACTTACACACTCATTTATGGCTGCGACAATCTTACGAATCCATACGTTATTGGACGAAGCCTGCCAGGGGGAAAGTTTGGGAAAGTGTCGGTGCTGAATATTTCTGATAAAGAACAGCGCCGGTTAGAGGATCTGCGTATTACTGAAGAACGTCGATATATTCTTATTTGAGTGACTACACATTGCGTAGTAGTTCTTGTTACCTCTAGTAGCTATATGTTTTAACGAATACTTACACTCTGGGAATGTAAACTCTGGCTCGATGGCCATGTTCCACATCACCGTGACATACTTGATTTGCGCTTGATAGCCAATATATGTTGCATTGAAGGTTTGCCGATAATCAACCACGAGCTTGCTATCTTCCCTGGGTAGAGGCGCCATTTCTGTGTAGTCGCCTTCTTCGTTATTGTCCCGGGAGAGAACAACTTGGTGAATTATTGAGTGATCCTTGCTGCTTCTTCCACCGCTGAACACTTCGCTTCTCATCCATAAAATACGTATACGTCCGCCTCAAATCCTCCATGCCAACTTGATCCGCCTTTCGTTTCCGAGCCAGCATCTGCGCACGTGAAATCAGGTTGACCGAGTACCGCAGTGTCGCTTGCATGGCCATGGATGCAAGGATCGTAGCGTCCACTATAAGGGCGACATCCTCTACTTGGCACCTGTGCTCTCGTCAGACACCTGCGTGCAAAAGGTATCTTGGAATTCCGTACCGCATTTGTCTGATTTGCTCGGTGTTATCTTCACTGTACAGTTTAGTATTGACGATGAGGACGCGATCAAGAAGGTTAAAGGGTAATCCATGAGGATTGCGGAAGATTGTCCCTTGAATACGAGCCACGCCTCGATTAGAAGCCAAAATGACCAAAGGAGCCAGATCATTCTCCAAGGCGCGGTTCAGGAGTGAAAGCCCTTCAGTGTCGGACATGTGAACTGCATCGATGAAGAGGACCTGTATGATTCTCTCATTAGCGCACACCTTTTGATTCAAGAAGCACACGTACACCAGGAATGATCTCGGCCTTGCCCTCCTCGCGCCATTCCGCAACCTTGGTGTTGATCTGATTCCGTACCTCTTGCTTGATTTCACCCATGTCACCAGCGAACAGAGCTGGGAAACCGTGCGTTCTACTGTCGATAGCATCTGCCTCGTGAAAAGACACCGTATGCACGACCTCCCCCCATTTCTGTATTTCATCTTCCGGGCTTTGAACGCATTCAGTCTACAAATTGTCAGTCAGTCTAACGATCTCGCTGAAGAAATGGAACATACATCAGCGCCTGTAGAATCATGATCTCTCGACCATGCAAACAAACAACCGAGTTAGTGATTTTACCTGATGTCTTGTCAATGGTAATGACACCTCCTGCTAGGGCTTTCTCCTTTGATAGAGCGTCAATCATTTTGTCATACATAGTCTCGATGTCAGTCGTTTCGATAGTCAGTTTTCCGGTTTTTGTAGTCTAGAAAGTAATATCTGTCAGCGCTGAAACTTTATTAACAGAAAGTTCATGCGTACTCCAGTCAGATTCTGGTCAGTTTGGATCTCGACGACCCCTCCTTCGACAAGTTCTGTCTCTTCATAGATGCGTACGCCAATGCTCCGTCTCTAACATTGACAGCGAGAATACGGCGCTAGTAGTAGTAGCGGCAATCTTGGTGAAGGGAACATCTGGAAGCAGCGTCTGCGCCATACCTATGTCGTATTCAAGGCAAAGCAAGTATCAGAAGACATTAGAGATGCACCCAATGCAATAGCAGTCTTTCCCGTCGATGGGGTTCCAGCAAATGACGTCGCTCGAATCATACCAGCATCATTCCTCCTGGGCTTGGCCTGCCCAAACATTCCCTGCGAATTAGCTCTTGACTCTAGCCAGTCGTCGAGTTCAAGTGCGTGAATATGCGAATGTACGCCTGCAAATTTTGGTCAGAACTTTCCCAAACAACGCGTCGAATTATCCCGACCTATGCGATCCATCTCTTGGTGATATCCTGGAGTTCCGACGTCCCTGTCGTGATTTGGGTTTCCTGTACAGAGGTGATCGGCTCCCCTTATGACCGTCATGTCGAAGCTAGTATACTTGGCCATCATCGAATACGCGCCCACAAGGTTTCGCGAGCCTGAAGGGCAGAGAAAGTCGAGCGACCAAAAGCACAAGTCTAGCCGATTACAGGATCTGTCATGTTTCCACATTCGTAACAGGCTGGGAAATGATTTTTGAGGCTCACTGGACAGTGCTGGCGTGAATTTAGGGTACAGAGATAGAGAGATAAACGAACTTTCGCATGGTCCTGGGTCCATACATCCTCAACATTCTTATCCAGCCTTCCGCCATTCCGTCCGCCTATTAAACCAAGCCTCGTACCACTAGTCGCTTCTCGTCCATGTATGTCAAGGCAGAACTTGAAGTCGCCGTGCTTATGTGCGCACCGTAAGGATTTACTGTATCGATACCGTTATTTCACCTGGGAACTAGACCCGTAAACATGAAGGAATGTAGCCTAGTTGGAAGCAGGAGATGAAGATAAGCAGCTTCTTGCTCGATGGCAGCCGCAAAGTTGACACCGGTCCGTGATATCATAGCGGAAGGCGAGGGGAAAAGCACAGCCACGTGGATATTATTTTCTCTCTTTGTAGCTATTATCTAGGCTCTCGTCCTGGAACATACCAAGTTCTTCTCGTATCGCGATGGCGATGAGCACAGGAGTAACAATCTCAGCTATTCCCTATCGAGCGCAGGCCGTCGAATCTGAAGCTTATCATTCAAGCTCAAGAGTCTTACCACATCGGTTTCTCCTCAATGTTACTCAACGACGCGTCAACTGAAGACTAGATCAACTTTGTCATCGTTTCTTTACTCTTCGTTTTCAATTGGATCGTGAGTATACCCTCCCACGACGGCTATGGTACTTAATCTAAAACAGGGATTTATGTCCTCGGTGCTGGGGTATATCTCGATGGTGGAGGGGTGGATATGCGCACGGAACAGGGACGGGAGGTCGAAGAGATGGTCGTTTTGTGGCTGTGGGGAAGAATATCATCTATGTTGGAGGAGGCAGGTCGACAGGCCGGAAACCGTCAAGTTTATAGAAACCTCAAGCTCTTATCCGCAGTCCCTACCTCTCTCCTCTGTGCACAATGCAGACAGCCAGCACTACCGTTCCATCAGCGAAAGCTCTCATCCAGAATGAGATGCCGGAAGCGAACGTTCCGACAACACCAGCGACTCGGAGGTTGAGAGTCAGCAGTCTCTTTCTGCAGGCGACGCTGAAACCGAATATCTACATTCAATCAGCCAAGCCAGCGAGTCATACCCCGAGACGACATTTTCCGCGGCCTCTTTCCTTAGGTCGCTATTTACAAAGATGCTTCCATGCTTACCCTATCTTCAGACGGACTTTCATGATGACAATGACCTAGCTTCGATTTCCCTTTCGAACCCAATTTGGTCCCACTCCATATTCGGTGCACACTCTCCAGATACCTCGTCTGTCACGCTCGTATTGGACGATCTCGATTCAATAAAAGCCGAGTAGATCAATAATCCATAAGATTTCTCTAGGGAAATCGATGCTTTACAAAGGTACGTTTCTTAGCTAACATCGTTCAAATACCTCGGACTTGCGCATAGAATCGAAGATGGTTGCAAAGAGCGAATGAACTTGAAAGCCAAAGCTCAAGCTGCAATAGAGAGTGCGCGGCAGAAGGACGAAGCTCTTTATGTTCGACTGTCCCCGCGAGAGGAAATATCACTTCCGATCCAGACGGTATGCCAACATCACAGAAACCTGTTTCCCAAGTTGACAATATATTGCAGCCCAAAATCTCAAGTTTGATGCTCCTTGAGCGTTAGACGTCTAGACCTCAGAGAGTGCTGTAAAATAATCGCAATAAATGACGTTACCCAGTTAACAAATGATGTTACGATACCGCTATTGCCAGTACGCATGGTTCATGTAACCTTGCTATGCTGATTGTTTCCTTAGAGTCAAAGCCAAGTCAAAGCGAGCATGTTTATTAAGACTTAATTTTACGACGTTCAGAGTGTATTGGCGTGCTACGTATGTTCAAGGAATCCGAAGTTTCTCCGTTCCGGACGTAGGCTGAACGCTTCAAGCTGCCATTGAAAGAGATGCCGACTTCTTTTTTGACCACGTATCACGGGTAAAGCGGGCACGACCCTGCGGTGTGGATTAGAGACATGAGATTCAGGCGAAAAAGGTAAGAACACACCATTTCTGAGTTTGTGGAATTATTTAATCGCACCGCCTGAAGATTCGTTGAGTATCAACAACAGAAAATAAAATTAGAGATCTCACAGCCAGTCCCTGTTGGAGTTGCTGGATATATCGCACCAAATTCAGGCTCTCGAACTGATAACTGACCGGTCCTGAATCCGATCTGGCGAGTCTCCGTGTAGGGGCCTCGACCGGAACTCCAGCTTTCGTCTTCAAATCCGCTTGGGCTTGGGCATCTTTGACTGGAGCTCTTCGTCCTTTTTCCGCGTCCGTTCAACATCAGCTGGAATTTCGGCCTTGATGCCCTCGCAATGATTCGCCTCAATTCTACAAAAGTTCAAGGTTCAAGGGGGAGGAGATGCAGAGCGAAGAAACGGCTGACCTTTCAATGCACTTCACGATAGAAGTCCCATGAGTTGAGATACGAACGCCAGATTATCCGACACGAGGTGTTCGGAATCGCCTTGCCGCAGATGTTTTGAGCCTAGACTGGATCGTTGTCAAAGTCCTTGTTGTCGTCGTCGAAACCGACTTTTTGCAAACAGGCGGTGCAGGAAATCCGCCACGGCAGAGCCTTCTTGATGCAGTAAACTGCGCCTCACCGACTTGATCAGCTTCGGATGATGAACGACCTTCCTGGCTTTCTGCGTCATGGTCATGTTCGGTGGAGGTCACTGCAGATGTGCGACGTCAACACGACCATCACTGTCAACCAGCATAAAAGATGAAGAAATCCGAATATATGAACAGCAAGTCGCAGCCAGAAAAGACGAAAAACATACCTCAAACGAAATATCCAGAGGCATGGTAGGAAGCGTCGACAGTTTTGCTCGCCGTTTAAGACTGATGACGCGACGCGTCGAGGTTTGTCTGCACATCACTTCATGGCCATTCGAAGAGAGTATTTGATTTTTTTAGTGCACTGGATGTGAGGCCAAGTCGGATAAGACTAAGGGGGCAAGAGGCTGAGATGAAGAGTCTTGAGAAGAGAGGAGAAGAAGAAGAACGCGAAGTGTCACAGATGTGACCTGTCGCGTTGTTGGGGTTCGTTGGGCCGGCTGCTGGCCTCGACGTTGCCGGGTTGTTCCGACTACGCTTGGATTATCGTATACTGTGCGTGACCCGGAAACGGGTCAAACACTCATATCTCAACGACGTGGACACCTTTTGGCAAGCGGTTTTTTTCAGGTCAGAGGTTGAATCATTCGGCATATATGTACAAGAGGTTTAGCTGTGCCATGTTGAATTTCCGCCTCAATAAATCTTTTTATCTCAGAAAAATATCAAATTGTCTTGTGCAAGTGATTTCATGAAAATAGGCAAGGTTCTTCACCCCTCATAGCTGTTATAAACTTCCACAATATGATTAAGTATCCTAGCTTACTCTTGGATGCCTCTGGCAAGGATGAGACCATAATAGCATGGAGGGCATCCTTGAAATTATGTAAATACCGGTTGACCCGTTTCCATGCTTTTGAGGCCGTCACTTGGGAAAAAATTCATAGTACAAGATTTCCCCTATCACATGTACTCAAGACTTCATAAAATAATAGAACACATATTTTTCTTGTCATTAAAAGTGACTGACATGGAGTAATTGTAGTATTCGATTTTTTGCACTTAAAACAAGCCAGCTCGGCCCGTTTCCAGGTCATGGATAGTAACTTAAACATCGTCACCATCATCTCATTTTGTGGGTCAGCATGTGCTGAGACAGCAAGCATAGACGGCCATCCAAAAGTTCCGTGTTGGGAAGTCGTGCATACCAAAGTGGACAGTGCAAATGGTATGGCACCTCATTTGTAAGGACGGTCACGCCAACTCAGATCTTCTCATGTTCCTACCATCACCGGGCACCATCACCATACCAAAGTCAACTGGAACCCACAGACGCAGCCTTCGTCCCACCACTTTCTTCAGTCTAACTGTGGCTCCTGTCTAATCCTCACCTTCTAGATGGGTCCACACACTGCATTGGATTATTCTTCACCTCCTTCCCATGTACGCTAGATGCTCGGTTGTCGCTCGAAATCATAATGAATCTTGATGGTCATGTAGGACGACAAGCTTGAAATTTTCTGTTTATGAGTCTGTTGAGACCTTGGGCAATGCCAGTGCTGACACACCCTCTAATTGCAGGATAATGTATTATCGACTGCCGAGTCAGTACAGCAATAATGAAATAATCCCTTGCTGTTGTAAGCTCAAGGACAATTGATTACACATTGCAGCTGCAATAGCAATTTGGCAGGGAAATTTTGGTTGGGGATGAGTGTCTGCATCACTTCCTAGCCCGAGTTGATGGCAAAGGGTCCTGCTCATCGGGTGCGATGATGAATGAGGCACAACCTGCTTTGTCATCTTGCACCTTTGGATACTACATGATAGGGATCAAAACTTCGCCATGCTTTTGATGTGAGACATTTATTTCATGTTAGAGATCAAATTTCACTGTTCTTTTGATGTGAAACATTTGTCCTGTCATCGTCCCCTCCTTTCTATTTCTGTCCCTTCTGTCAATTGTTCTCAATGATGTAGTTCCCATGTCATTCTCCAGAAATGCTTGAAAAACTGACCCATGTTTTTCCTGTGATTTTCTTATGTTTTTTTTGGAACATAAATCTTGATTTCATTTCCACCACAAATACAAAAGTATATATTTCTATGTGGTTGCAAGAGGAGATACCTTCGGTTTGTGGGGGCGACCTCGCTTCAAAAGAGGGACTACACCAGTGGCTAACCATGTCGGCACATTCTCCCAGAGGTTGATGCAGTGCAGCCTCATACGGCAGTGTATGTCAGCCTGGTGTAGAGCATATGCACGCTCGCCCTCAGAGATGTCTTCTCATGCTGCGCACGCCAACCATGTCCTTCCTTCTCATGCAAAAAAAGCTTTCACCCATTTCATCTCTTCCTCCAATAGAATAGTCTCCTCATGCCAGTGATGAGCCTGTGCCCTTGTCTTGCACCATTCTATCCTCAAGGCTATCGGTCTCATGATCAGATCCACTAACACATCAAAAAAAAGAAGGTATGTACCCTCCGCGGTCTCTTCAGCATCAGTCTCATGTCGATGTACACACCAGATCCAGCTCATTGCATGCTGTCCCTCTGTCTCCCCCAGTAAAATGTCTTTGAGAGGCCGAACATCTGTCGAGCTCAGCTCTCATAGCTGATGGTCCCACCCTGGCTTCCCACCTTCAATTGCGCCTGCTAAAACTATGAGATGGTCACGAAGTGTTTGATATCTTGTCGCAGCTTCATCAATGTTATTGAGAACATTGGAGACTGTCAACCTTGCACGTGTACTCATCATTTGTCCAGTAACATGCTTGTCCTTGAACTTATACAGATGCAACTGGTAAATCAGCAGTCGGCGCATTGTCGTTAGGCACTCATAAGCCTCAGCCTCCTGCAGATGAAATTCAAAGTCCATGAGCTTTTGGTTTTGGCGACGACACCCCAAACAAGCGCTCAGGAGAAAGAGCAGCATTGCGACAGCATCAAGAGCTTCCTCTAAGGACACCTTCGGACAGTGTTTGCTTTGTCGCGACTTCTTCCATCTCCCTCAGCCTCCTGATTCTGCTGCTTCTGCATCTGCTTGTGCTGCCACCAAGGCTTCAGCCTCAGATCTAGCCAGTAGTTGTACTTTGTTCCAATCGGCTCGCCACACTGCTATGCCTGGCATATAGACCTGTTGCATGTCAAACCACATATCCATGCGCCGTCGAAGCCTGTTTAGGCCTTCAGTGACTCTTGCATGATCACAATCCGTCGAATGAGGTCCAAGCGCTGCATGAGCCAATTTCATGTTACGATTTTTCCATTTTTCTTATCTCATCTTGCCAGTGCCTATCTTATCTCATCTTATCACGGCACTTACTCGATTATCTACGGATCAACTGGCCTGGATGGACCAGTCTCCACAACTATAATGGATGACTTCAAGTATTGTGCTACGGCTCGCGACGGTTGCTCGCCCAGCTCGTTGTTTTCATTGTTCCTTGCATAGTAACCGAATGCTCGACACGTATCCACAGTTATATATAGCATTCGGACTTCAGTATATAAGTAGCATAGTTCTCGCTGTACTATCCCCAGTCTCGAACTAAAGTTTATCTCTACCTTCGCCTACTCAGCACCTTAGCATCATAAGAGTCGCCGTAGCCCTACGATCGCCCTAATATGAAGGCAGTTCGGCTTATGCAATCTCTATATTGATCACATGTTAGGCAAGGCCTAACAATTAGTTCGAGACTTCCTCTCTTTCTCTCTACCGCCAGCCACGAGAAGAAAGACCTATGACCCCCGACTTGACCAGAAACCAGACCATTGCTCTCAACACCGCCATCATCGGCGCGTGCTTCATATTCCTATTCACATTCTTCATAACCCTAGCGTGGCATGACCAGATCATCGCCTACCTACGGTGACATGGCCTCCTCACCGGAGGACACCGAACGATCCTACGACCCCAACCACCCGCCTCTTTTCCCCTCCACTATATTCTCCCCTACGCAACCCAGTCAACACTGGACCAGCCGCTCGTGGCGACGGAGCCTGAGCTACAACGACGACACCCCTTCTCCTCCAACTCCTCGGACAAGTTTCCTCCGAGGGCCCCTCCTCCCCAATGAAATGCAACCCCTGGCCCCAGCAGAACCCAACACACACCTATGCCCCCTCCCTCGCCCCCCCCAGAGATGAATGACAGGGACCTACGGGCTCGCTACGACAGTTTCCCGCCCCCCGCCTATGACCCCCACGACATTCCGATTCCTGAGCGAGCTCTCATCCCTCACTGCCTCTGTCCTGTCATGGCCTTCCCCACGACACCTGCTCAGCGCATCTTCATCCGGGAACCCCATCATCTCCGTCCCTACCCAGACTCCAGCTCCGAAGACGAAGACCCCTTCCACCATCCCGCTCCCGCCGCTCACCAACTTCCCCCACCAGAACAATTCATTACGATCTCCAGCAACGACAAGGATCTCAACCACCTCACCCCCCCAGCCTCAGAACCCGACGTCCCAGAGTCAGTCTCTGGATCAGACTGCATCCCATCCCTGCCCTCTCGCCCACTCGCGTTCACCTACCGAACGGCGACCGACCCACTCAACATCGATGGCCCTGACTTCGAGTGGAACGAACTCTCCACCGTCGACATCCTCATCCTCGGCCCTCACCGCACTGCCACCTGGGAACTATGCCGACGAGACGTCGAGGCTCGCTATGAGCTTCGACCAGATGACCGAACCCCGATGGGGTGGTACCTCACAGTGGAACGAGGAGATCCAATCCCATCATTGGGAAGAGACGCAACCATCGCCACGCGAATCTTCCATAACTGAAACCGCGATGACTACGGCCCAGCCCCTGGGTACATACAATGAGGAAGGGGAAGGAGAAGGACCCCCAGAGAGCAGCTTGACCTGGAACTCGCCCTACTCCAACTGGCAGCCAGACAGTGAGACGAGGATGCCGCTGAACTCTAGCCATTTCGACGACTTCCACTATGACCAGGAAACGTTCGGCGCGCTCCCGGGATATCCCTTCATGCTCCCCGACTCCCCAAACTGGGAGTATCAACACCCCAGACAGCAACGCCACCACCCCCGCTGCATCCAAGGATATCGACCTGCACAATACAGGATACACCCCTTCACCGGACAGGACCCCCCTGATCCGCCTATCGACAATGAACAAGTGGGAGGATCGAATGATCCTCCACACCCCTCCCGTGAGGAGTGCCTCAAACAGGCCTGCCTCCAATCCCAGACCAACCGCAATGAGTATAACCTACTCAAAGCACAGCTCCAGGCCGCCCAGGACAAAATGACTGGGCACGACATGATCTGGGATCTCAATCAGCCTCCCAACAACAGAGACAAGGGGAAGAAACCAGAACGGGGACGACCCTTCATCCCAAACTACCGACGTCCCCTCCATGAACAGGAGGATCAGTTCTCCGTACCACGCCCACCCCCCGGTAGGGGATGCCCCCATCCCATGCCACAGCCCATTGGTCACGCCCTGCCTGATGCCGCCTACCTCGGCATCAAACCCATCTTGATGCAACCACCAAAGTCCTTCAAGGGTGCCTACGACGACATTGAGCGCTTCATAGGTGATTGCATCACCTACTTCGAAGCGTTCTCTGCATACTTTCTCCTCGACTCGCAGACGGTCCCTTTCGCCGCCTCCTATTTCGAGGGCCCCGCCAAGGAGTGGTGGGTATACAAGCGCCCGGAGTTCTGGGCCAACGACGACAACGACCTGGTCAACGCGAGATTCCGATATCCCACGTGGCCGGAGTTCGTCTCCATCCTCACCACCCAGTTCCGTGACCCCGCCGTCGAGATCGTCCATGAACGTAAGATGTTTGAGGTGCACATAGGCAAGAATCCCGCCTCGCAGTTCTTCTATGAGCTCGAGAAAGAGGCCAAGTTGGCAGGACGATGAAACGACGAGAGCGAGCGAGGAACGCTCGTCGCCACAGTATGCAGGGGACTACCCGAGTCCTACACCGCCATGATTGCCAACATTGGGCGAGATATCCCCCAGACGTACCCCGAGTGGAAGGCACGCATCCTCGTCATGTACGACGAGAGGCAGAAGAATTATGCCTTCGACCAGCATCTCAACCACCGTGACAATCGCCAGCCCTACAAGGGGGCCACCACTACCGCCACCAGCAACAACAAAGCAGGTGGCATGACAAGTTCATCGTCGGGCAAACCGACGAGCAACACCGCCCCCTCAGGAGGCCGCGACTCGCAGGGAAGATGGTTGTCACGTCCGGGAACGACCTATGGAGGAGCCGGCGCTCCAATGGACATCGGTCAGATGCACGCACAGGGGTTGTGTTTCAGATGTCACAAGAAGGGACATATGAGCAAGGATTGTCCGGAGAAGAAGGAGTTCCGAGATATCCGGTCAGTACAAGTTACTGAGCCGGTGACGGAATCGAAGATCGAGGAGGTAAAGGAGGAAAAAGCAGTGGCTGTCTAGGGTTCGATTCCCCTACGACAGCCAAGGACTTATCTACTGGTGCGTGCTTGTCTTCCGCTGGATGGTCTCATTTCTTTTTAGTTACTTCATGTCTACCTACACATTCAGATATACCCACCTCAAATTTACTTGCTTTTAACATCTCTCGCACGACTAGCACCCCAGTCTTAGAATCACAAAACCGATACGCAGCACTCAGCATTGAAGAGTGCGACAACAACAACAACCACGACAGCGACAAGCCTCTCAAAGGATGCAACGACACATCGCCTGCCAGGGCAGAAGCAAAGGCGGCCAATCCTGCTGGGCACGAGGCAGAGAGCCTCTCGACGTGTCCCTTGCGAAAGCTTGGACAGACCGACGCTAATCGTATCGCAAGTAGTCCATGCGGGGAAACCCAACCGACGAAAGCATACGGAAAGTCGCCTACCACAGCGACACTGAGCCCTTCGGCTCAGGCAAGGGAACTGGGCTTTGGCTCACCCTGTGAAGTCTTGTTGCAAGACAAGCAAGCAGCTCTGACCCAAGGGTCACCCATCACAACAACGAGCGTTGAGCCTTGATTGGATGGTGTGCAGGAGGATACCGCAAGGATTCCAAAGGACGACCCTGACGTCGCAGGTGCGACCACATTTTCCTCCATTATCCCCTGAGGCATCGTGCCGATCACCTCGAGTGATGTGCCTAAGCCCAAGGTAACCGGTCGGATTGGTAATCCTGCGTCTGCGGTTCGGATCCCTCCTGTTGTTCCTCAGAACGACGCCTTGCAAGTACGGCAATTCCCGCCCCTACACCAGAAAGAGATCGACGAAGACCATCAAGCACACCCGTTGAAAGCCACCAGTGATGCCAACGCCACAGCTACGAAGAAGATTGCTGCAGGATTGGAAGCTGCTAGCGCCCAGGCAGTGCAAAGGAGGCATTCAGTAACTCTCATCAAAGTACCCGACGAAGACAACATTCCAGATTTGGAACGCCAAAGAACGGATCCCAACAGTGCACCTATGACTGCTACTTTTAAGACATCAAATAGTGTTAGTTGACACATAGTGAAAACACAATATGAGTGTCAGTTGAAAATATTCAATTTCTCAGGATTATATGGTATATTAGTCAGCAGCCCAAATCATGACATTATCAGAAAATCCGGCTGACCCGGGAATTGAACCTAAGATCTTAAAAAGATTGCCATCAATATCACATGACTTTTTCAAGCAGACATACTAACCACTGTACTATACAGACATTATATATTTATATATCCATGTCTCCATATGACCTTCCTCCCTTATATTTATAATATCCCAATTGGGCCCTCCCTTTGGTGCGCTTTTTTTTTTCTTATTGGGCTGCACAAATCAGCCCATCAAATGTGCTCAAAAGCGGTTGTGCCCTGCCATTGATAACATTAATATCAGGCTATTTTCGGTTAAAATTCGCATTTTGGCTCATTTGAGGCTTCCTCAGGCTACTGGGTGGGTCAGGGGATGGTACTAGTATATGCCTAAACATAAATAGCATAAAATCGAACCCTCTGGTGAGGTATGGGGGCCCTGGGGAGAGGGTAAAAAGAGTAAAATAATAAAAAATTGCGGAAAATTGCATAAGAATCGTGTTTTGGGGATGCTACGTGCATCAGATCGCTTCAAAAACTTGACCAGTGAATTCCCTGGCCTTGAATACCCCTAAACGACTCCTCTACAGCACATGTGGCACATTTTATGCCTAGAGATAATCAGAAAAATTGGCTTTTTATGGTGCTGCGTGCATTGGATTGCTTTGGGAATGTTACCAATCGATTTCTACACTATGAAAACCCTAGAATACATCTTCATATGCTATATATGACCACCAGAATGTGATGAAAAATGGGGGATTGGGGGTTACATACAGTATATTTTGTTTTCTAGGCATTGTGCCGGTCTGAGGACATCACCAGTTGATTCCTTGATCTTGAAAACCCCCAAACGACTCTTGGTTTCATTTATGGGGCCTCAGCATCGATGATAATAATGATATTACAGTTTAGGAGGGGCACATATGAATACTTCCATTTCTGGGCCTCGGAAAATTTCGGAGTTTTTACTAGTGGATTCCCTGACCTTAAAAATCCCCAGAACACCTCAGGAGCACATTAAAAACATTTGGAATTTATAGTTAAAAGGGATGATAGTGAAAATCTCTGAAATACTATATACCTCGTGTTTCTGGATGTTTGGGGAAACACTTTTTATACTCAATTCACGATATACATTGTATAATAGTGGTTACAAAAGAGCAGGAGAATCTGAAATGTATTGGCAGAAATATAAGCAGATCTTTCTCAAAATGTGGAGGAGCACCCCCCAGATTTCAATGTTCTGGTCATCCTATGGTCTGGGGACTATCAGATTCGGATTCCTGGACCCAAAAAACATTAGACTCATCTATCATCCCTGGGGCTCATTTTTACTAGTGCATTATCCATGCACACCAGTATATCTTTGTGCATAAGTGAGAGCACACTCATTACTTCGGAGTTTTGACATATGAACCCCATGGATGATTGGTGATCCTACTGTTTTTTGGGTCCAGGAATCCGAATCTGATAGTCCCCAGACCATAGGATGACTAGAACATTGAAATCTAGGGGGTGCTCCTCCACATTTTGAGAAAGATCTGCTTATATTTCTGCCAATACATTTCAGATTCTCCTGCTCTTTTGTAACCACTATTATACAATGTATATCGTGAATTGAGTATAAAAAGTGTTTCCCCAAACATCCAGAAACACGAGGTATATAGTATTTCAGAGATTTTCACTATCATCCCTTTTAACTATAAATTCCAAATGTTTTTAATGTGCTCCTGAGGTGTTCTGGGGATTTTTAAGGTCAGGGAATCCACTAGTAAAAACTCCGAAATTTTCCGAGGCCCAGAAATGGAAGTATTCATATGTGCCCCTCCTAAACTGTAATATCATTATTATCATCGATGCTGAGGCCCCATAAATGAAACCAAGAGTCGTTTGGGGGTTTTCAAGATCAAGGAATCAACTGGTGATGTCCTCAGACCGGCGCAATGCTTAGAAAACAAAATATACTGTATGTAACCCCCAATCCCCCATTTTTCATCACATTCTGGTGGTCATATATAGCATATGAAGATGTATTCTAGGGTTTTCATAGTGTAGAAATCGATTGGTAACATTCCCAAAGCAATCCAATGCACGCAGCACCATAAAAAGCCAATTTTTCTGATTATCTCTAGGCATAAAATGTGCCACATGTGCTGTAGAGGAGTCGTTTAGGGGTATTCAAGGCCAGGGAATTCACTGGTCAAGTTTTTGAAGCGATCTGATGCACGTAGCATCCCCAAAACACGATTCTTATGCAATTTTCCGCAATTTTTTATTATTTTACTCTTTTTACCCTCTCCCCAGGGCCCCCATACCTCACCAGAGGGTTCGATTTTATGCTATTTATGTTTAGGCATATACTAGTACCATCCCCTGACCCACCCAGTAGCCTGAGGAAGCCTCAAATGAGCCAAAATGCGAATTTTAACCGAAAATAGCCTGATATTAATGTTATCAATGGCAGGGCACAGCCGCTTTTGAGCACATTTGATGGGCTGATTTGTGCAGCCCAATAAGAAAAAAAAAAGTGCACCAAAAGGAGGGCCCAATTGGGATATTATAAATATAAGAGAGGGAGGCCATATAGGGAGATGATTACATAAGTATATAATGTCAGTATGGTATAGTGGTTAGCATGTGCACTTTGGTTATGTTATATGACATTATTAAAAATCTTTTTAAGGTCCTGGGTTCAATTCCCAGAGCTGCCAGATTTTCTAGTAATCACATGATTTGGTCTGGAGTTCTGTGCTGACTAATATGCCATGCAGTACTGCGAAAATACCCTATATAGGCTGGTCTGTCCACTGACACTCTGGATGCATGAATTAAATCTGTCAACTGACACATTTCATACAGAATTCTAGCAGACAAGGCTGGCTTCTCGATGCCGATCCCGACGATTGCTGGGACGAAGAGCTTGAGGATGGCGACACTATCCTTGCCATCAATATGGAAGAAGAACTCGTCATCCGCGCAGTCCACCACGCCAATGACCTCGCCGCCGCTGCCCATGCAGAGAAACCCATGAAAACCTTTGAAGAAATGGTACCATCCGACTACCGTTCCTTCCGCGACTTGTTCTCGAAAGAAAACTTTGATGAACTCCCCGAACGCAAACCCTGGGATCACGCTATCGAACTAATCCCCAACGCCAAATCCACCCTCAACTGTAGAGTCTACCCGTTGAACCGAAACGAACAGGAGCAGCTCGACAAGTTCCTCGACAAGAACCTCGAGTCCGGACGCATTACGGAATCCAAATCCCCGTTCGCGTCACCATTCTTCTTCGTCAAAAAGAAGGACGGTTCACTTCGACCCGTCCAAGACTATCGGAAGTTGAACGAGATGACGATCAAGAATCGGTACCCCCTCCCTCTCATCTCAGAGCTCATTGACAAGCTACAGGGGGCCAAGTACTTCACCAAGCTCGACGTCCGTTGGGGATACAACAACGTCAGGATCAAGGAAGGTGATGAACACAAAGCGGCCTTCAGGATGAACCGCGGGTTGTTCGAACCCACCGTCATGTTCTTCGGACTCACCAACTCCCCCGCTACCTTCCAGTGGATGATGAACGACATATTCAAGGATCTCATCTCCGAAGGAAAGGTCACGATCTACCTCAACGATATCCTTATCTTCACCAAGGACCTTGACGAGCACAGACGCATCGTACGACGAGTACTTCAGAAGTTACGAGAGAACAAGCTGTTCCTCAAAGCCGAGAAGTGCGAATTCAAAGTACTCGAGACCGAGTACCTCAGCGTGATAATCAGCGAAGGCCAAGTACGCATGGACCCCGTCAAGCTAGCCGGCATCGCAGAGTGGCCAACACCAACGAAGAAGAAAGAGTTACAGTCATTCCTCGGGTTCACCAACTTCTACCGAAAATTCATCAAAAATTATTCCAAGGTGGTACGAGCCCTGACTCAACTGACCGGCAACGCAGAATGGACCTGGGGTGCAGCGCAGAACCAGGCATTCCAGCAGCTAAAGAAGCAAATGGCTGAAGACATCATTCTCGCCATCCCGAATGGTACCGGACGTTTCAGAGTCGAAGCCGACGCAAGCAACGGCGCCATCAGCGCAGTACTCAGCCAAGAGCAGGAAGGCAGATGGCAACCAGTGGCATTCATGAGCAAGGTGCTCACCGCCACCGAGCGAAACTACGAAATCTACGACAAGGAACTCCTCGCTATCATGCTTGCCCTAGCCGAATGGCATCACTACCTTATGGGTGCACTCGAAGACATCGAAATCTGGACGGATCACCAGAACCTCCAGTATTTCCGCAAACCCCAAAAGCTCAACTGACGACAGGCACGATGGGTCACCGAGCTAGCAGAATATCACTTCATTCTCAAGCACAAGCCCGGCACCGCCAACGTCAAGGCTGATCTTCTCAGCCGACGAAGCGACCACGATCAAGGGGAAGACGACAACGGAGACATCATGGTTCTCTCCCCCGAACACTTCCGGGCTATGATCATGCCCACCATCAGCAAAACCCATGAGCGCGTCAGGACCGCGACTCGCCAGAAGGAACTTTGGGACAAAGGCATCGCCATGTCCCTCGAGCACGAGCAAGGGATCACTGAGAAAGACGGGATCCTGTACTACGACAGCCGAATCTACGTGCCGCGACACTCTTCCCTCCGAGGGGAAATTATTGCTCAGAGTCACGATCACATCATGGCAGGACATCCGGGCATCGCTAAAACTAGAGAGCTCGTACAAAGAGAGTACTGGTGGCCCAAGATCCAGAAAGACATCGAAGCATACGTCAAGAGATGCGAAACGTGTCAACGGACCAAGTCCAACACCCAGGCAAAGTCAGCGCCCCTTCACCCGAATGCAATTCCGACTGAGCCTTGGACGCATATCTCCATGGACATGGTCACAGGTCTTCCCGACTCCAACGGACACGACACTCTCCTCGTCATTGTCGATCGATTCTCCAAAGCCATTATCCTCGTACCCTGCAATGTCGAACTCTCCGCAGAAGGATGGGCCTGAATTCTCAGAGACCACGTGTACGCCCATCACGGAATGCCTCAGGTCGTCATCTCCGACCGAGGCCCCCAGTTCGTCTCAGCATTCATGAAGGAACTTTATCGAATGCTAGACATCACCCAGAACGCGTCAACCGCCTTTCACCCACAGACCGATGGACAGACGGAACGCGTCAACCAGGAAGTAGAAAAGTATCTTAGGATCTTCATCAACTACCATCAAAACGACTGGGCAGACTGGTTGCCACTGGCCGAGTTCGCCCATAACAATCGCGCTCACTCCGCCACGGGACGAAGCCTGTTCATGATCCTTTACGGTCGAAACCCATGTATTCTCCCTGATTCTCCCCGCACTCCCAACGCCAAAATCCCAGCCGCCTCCAACTTCTCCAAAGCCATGGCGCAAGTACACAAGGAGACCGAACAAGCTCTCGAAGAGGCCGCAGGTCGCATGAAAGCGCAGTATGACAAACACAAGCGACCCGCCAAGGAGTATCACGTAGGAGACAAGGTCTGGCTAGACACCACCAACCTACATCTCCCTCGTCCAAAGAAGAAGCTTGACGACAAACGAGTCGGCCCCTTCTTGGTTCTGGAAAAGACAGGCGCATCCGCCTACAAGTTGAAACTACCCCCGCACTGGAAAATCCACCCGCGTTTCAACGAAAAGCTCCTGTCTCCTTTCATACCCCCGTCGTTCCCTAATCAGGAACAACCACCGCCTCCCCCGCCTGAACTCATCGACGGCGAGGAAGAATGGGAAATCGAAGAGATCCTAGACCTAAAAACCCGTAAAGTCCGCGGCAAGCGAGGACAACCATCGACAACAGTCATCGACTACCTCATCAAGTGGACGGGTCACACCAGGGAGCACAACTCATGGGTCATGGCATCAGAGATGGGCAACGCACAAGAAGCGATTGCCGAATATGAGGAGAAGATGGGATCTAACGAGAGGGTCAACGTAGTCAAAATCGCAACACCACGATCGCCCCTCACAATGGTCCTGAACCACCACTTCGATGGCGAAGACATATTGTACCTTTGCCAGCGCGAAGACGGAACGCAAAAATGGGTTAAGAACCCTGACGTCACACTCTTCGAGAACTTTCTCGTCGAGTATTGGTCCAATTACGAACATCACAGCCTTCAGAAGACAAGACCCTAGGCAGTCAGGACGCCTGCCTTAACGAGAGGGTAATGTTACGATTTTCCCCTTTTTTCCTTATCTTATCTCGATCTTATCACGGACATCAATAGATCAACCGGCCCAATGGCCCGGTCTCCACGCCTATATCGAACGACTTCAGGTATTGTACTACGGCTCGCGACGATCGCTCACCTAGCACGACATTTTCATTGTTTCACGCATAGTAACTGAACGCTCGACACGTATCCACCTCTATATATAGCGTTCGGCCTTTAGTATATAAGTAGCATAGTTCTCTCTATGTGTTCCCTAGATTCAAACTAAAGTTTATCCACACCTTCGCCTACTCAGCACCTTGCATCTATAAGATTCGCCGTATAACGCACGATCGCCCTAATATGAAGGCAGTGCAGCTTACGCAATATCTTTATAAGATCACGTGTTAGGCAAGGCCTAACATATAAAGCTTCTGTTACGATTTTTTCTATTTTTTCTTATCTTATCAAGTGCCGATCTTATCTGAATCTTATCGCATCTAATCTTGACGCTTATCCAAGCAACCACGGTCATACTCCCACAGACACCGAACCTCAGAACACATATTACACATGAACTCCACAGAACTCCACTAACACGAGACTGTGCTCCAGCTCCTGTCGCCTGACTCCCCAAGACTCACACAGACAGTTATAATTATAGCACATACAGAATAGTATTTAAGTAGCATAGCTCTCGCTGTATATTCTCCAGCTTCAAGCTAAAGTTTCAATACACCAAACTTAACTCTCAGACTCATCTCTTGCCTAGACTAAACATCTAGACTCTTGATTCTCGGTTATGCAAGCATCTGACACTCATTGGGTGACTGTACGAACATGATACAGCCCTTTATTTAGTCTTGTTTGTTATACCAGAGTTCGGGTCTAACAATTAGCTTGAAGCTTCTCACATTCCCTCTCTTCTCAACGCTCATACGTTGAACCAGACCGAATGCAAATCACTATCGATTTCTCCACCCATACTCTCATTGCCTTGGTCGCCACCATTCTTGGCATCACCAGCGTTCTCACCATCTTCCTTCTATACCAAACGTACAAGTACGAGATTGGGCGATTCTTCCGCCAGCTCTTCCAGTACGCTCCCCGCTTCCCCACCCCGGCTTACTTTAGCCACTCCACCAACTCCGACCTCATATACTATGAGCACCCGGGAGGTTTTTACTCCTCCGAACCCTATAACCACCTCGCAACCCCCTACGTAGACCCCCATGGCGAGTTCGTCTACCCAACAGACGCATGGAACACAGGGACAGGCGACTGGGACACCGAGCCCTCGTCATACTATGGAGGCAGGACCCTCTCGCACCGTCACGGAGACACACAGTCAGGAACCCTATCCACTGAGATCCCCCTCAGTAACCTCTCGCACGTCCCAGACGTCGTACGAGAAGACAACACTTCTAGCGAGAGCACGAGCGACAGGGAAAGCACTACTCCAACGCCACGCTCTTCCAGCCCATCCCGAAGGCGATCCCCCTCAGACCATTTGAGCCCCCGCACCCCAACTCCCACCAGTCGAATCACCTGACATGGCATGGAGTACCAGGCTCGAGGAAACCCTGCATCTCCATGATACTGGATATCTAGCGAGTTCGCTCATGGGACTGGATCCTCGAGCTCGTATGACCCAGGAGAAAGCTCCAACCCCCGTCGCCCGATCTGACGAGGGACGCCTATCCCCTATCATATTAGGGTCAACCCCGAGCCCTACTCCCAAGAGCCCAGCCCCTCCGCCACTGACTACACCCACGAGCCCAGCCCCGTCCTCTCCACGCAAGCCCACGAGCCCAGCCTCGTCCCCACGGTATGAACCTGGCGCGCCACCAATGGAACTCCCGGAGGGGTCTCATCCCCTTCCACCACCCCAGGAACCGGCCATGACTCTGGATGAGGCGATCTGGCAATACCTCACCCAAAGGCTCATAGAGCCTCCCCCCATTTTATGAAACGCAACGATAAACGACCTATTTCACCATTATACTCAATTCCTCCTTGAAGATCCCACCTGGCTTCTTACAACAGCCGGATGAGATTATATGTATTTTACCAATAAAATGGGAATTTTGGTCACATATATATTAAGGGAAGAAGCGGCAGTGCACGCCGCCTCCACATGGAACCGAGTTCATCCTTGGAATGAACGAATGGAGGTTCCCCCAGAGTACAAACCAATCCAAGCCGAATCGCCAAAACCCATGACGCTCACCCCACCCACTCCACTATGACATGCCGACGTGCCGGAATACCCATCAAGACCGCCCTCTCATGAAGGCAGACCAGCCGGAGTACACCCTTTGGCCGGCCAATATGCCAGAGGAGCTGATCCCGCCGGAGACTAGGGAGGACATATCAGTCCCCCTAAAGCAGACGACCCAAAGTTACAGTCGCTGCCTCGAGGACCAGGCGCACCAATGCCACCGGATCCGCCAAATCCCTGGGACGTAGGTGCCACCCAGACTAATCCCTGGAATGAATTAAAACCCAAGATCGTTCGGGAACCTGCCCCCTTCAAGGGAGAATCTGTCGATGTTCGATGATTCTTCAACCAGTGCAAAATGTATTTCAAATTACATCAGCACTGGCTCACTAGTTCTCCCCACCGCATAGTCTTTTGTGCCAGCAGATTCGAAGGAGAAGCACAGGTCTGGTGGGACCTGCAACAAAGATGGTACTACAGTGACGCTATCGGTCACTGGAGATACCCGCTATACTCCGATTTCAAGAAAGCGGTCCATGACCGATTCTATCAAGACGCCGACGCCAAGCTCAAGTACCAGGCGCTCAAGAGACTTCGCCAGACTGACTTCAAGTCAGGCGAAGTCTTCTTCCAGAAGTTCAAAGAACTTGCCCTAGAAGCTGACGTTATCGACAATGAGGGGCAGATGGCCCAAATGATCGAAGAAGCGGTACGCAAAACCGCCAAGGACACCATCTACACCCAGCCCAACCGTCCACCTGACACCTATGAAGAATGGAAGCGTCGCATCATCCAGATCGACTACAACTGGTGCTGATGAGCCTAGACTTCCGTGGCAACGGCAACACCAACTCAGGAACGAGATTGGATAATTAACGTGATAACACGGCAATCAAGGTGATCGTGTGTGCGAGTGGGTTCGGGGCACCTCCGTGCAGTAAACCAATTCCTCTATACGCAAGTATACACTGCGACTTTTCAGTCAGCGAAGTAGTACTGCTTGGTAGTCGAGTACTAGTAGCTCTGGCTGTAAGCCGGTAAGGATCTCTCGAGATGAGAGGAAATGGGATCAGGTATGACGTGAATACCACGAATCCGTAAGCGAGAACGTGAGAAGAGACTAGAAAATGTTGCTAGACGGCAATCCTAGCGAAGCGAGCGAAGGAAACGGAAATAAATGTGTGAAACTGAGTCTGGGAGCGAGGAATCGATGAGAAAACGTGTAGCGGCGGCTGAATGTGTCGAGAGAAAATGTGAAACGAAGTACTGAGGGCGCGATGTCGAGAATAAACGTGGAAATATGGAAACTGGGCGATGATGCTGAGAGCGAGAATGGAAATATACTGGCGATGGCGGGGTACTGCTCCTAAACGATACGGAAATACTGATGTCGATGTTGAAAACTAGTCTTGTGCTGAAGCGATCCTATCCTATGTCAAAACTAACCTTCAAGTCCACTCGTGGGACTGTCCTATATGAAAACTATGCTGAAACTGGTCCTATACTGGTGCGAAAACGATCCTAAGTCTGCTCTGAGACTACCCAAGTGGGCAACGATACGATGGTGGAAGTGAAAACGATAAAACGATCCTATGCTGGTGAAGTTGAAACGATAACGGCCGATGAAAGATAAACGGGGATGAGATATGGCGCGGTGATCACGTATTGGCACAATATGAGCATGTACCAATAGTGTTTAAGAGTGAAGAGCGAGTGTCAAGCGACTCTTCACAGTCAAAAACCGTGGAATAACTCTGGTGAGCTTAAGAATTGACGTGCACTCGAGAATATGCTGGGATAAACGGTATATTGCCGTGAAACGGTAATAAACATAGCAGAATTATCGATAGACGTGGTGGGTGGTGTAGACTCGATGATAGAGGGTACACTCCATTATGCTGACTGTAAGCTAAAGCTAAACGACGTTTTCTAGCTAGTTTTTATACTACAAGTGCGAAATTATAAATAGAGTAAGTATGCGTGACTTAGTCAGGCTGTAAGGCCGTGGCTTAGTAGATTTCGTAGCAAACATATGGTTTCTTGACTTCGAAAGTAACAGCAACTCGTCGACATTGCCGCGTATGGATGAAAACCGTATGGTTTTATGGAGCGATGAACAGATCGTTGCATGCTGTTTAGCTGCAGACTGGTGCGGTATGGCTTTTGTACTGAGGTGCATGCTTGGGTCTACGTCTTCTCCAGGTCTTGGTGAAGTAACAGCCTTAGTAAAACGCGGTCTGTAGTGGCCGTGTGCTCGAAATATCGTGGATGGATGAGTGGCCGCGGCAATCACGTCATTTCATTAAGTGATTGATTGGCGTGTTACTGTGCCGATGGGAAGTGATACGGCAATTCTGTTTTGGGGTGATTTGCGATCGAAGGTGCCTTGTCGTGATGGAATATGGCAATTATGATGCGTAACGAGATGGGATGGATAACAAAGTGCATGAGGAGTGGTTGCCATAGCATGAAAGTGGTATGAGCGAGTGTGCAATCTTTGGTTTACTGAAAGTCCATTAGGTGGACAGGAGCGGCCATTAGTGCATAAAATCCGCGAATTCTAAGCATACAGAGCCTGGAGGCTCATCAGCGCCTTAACAGGGCAGCCGGAGGGCAACAAACCAATAAGCCGAATAACGCCGGAACCTCCAAGGGGAGTTCCAGCGTGACAACTTCCTCAGCAAACAAGAAGATGAACACTGGCACCACCTATGGCGGTCGGGGCCAGCCCATGGACATAGATGCCATTAACAATGGCGAATGCTTCAGGTGTCACGAAAAGGGGCATATCAGCAAGAACTGCCCGTTGCAGTCATGGAACAGGAAGAAGAAGGAAGAAGTCAGAGCCTCGACGACCGAACCCGCAACGGGCTCCAAGATCGAAGAGGTAAAAGACGCCGCCGGGAAGTAAGTGATTCTACTTACTCGGCGAAAGGGGGAACTGGTACGCAGAATAGTCATAGTGGCCGGACTTATAAAATACCTGTAGTAATCGCTTCGTATACGCCGCATTCAATACCATTTGCTGAAAGTCGTTCAAACCATCCCTGCATGGAATCACACAACTGATATGCCGCCACCCAATGCTGTAGTGATATTGCATTAAATCCTATTATAACAGAATTAATAATTACATAGCGATCTTATAATTATAGGCCTATTCTTATAGCATGATAATACAAGTCAAGCGATATCCTATTTTGGGGTGCAATATTAGTAGGGGGTGGATAGAGGATCAAAACAGTTACCATATTGGGTGGAGGAACAGGAAAAGGGTGGGTATGAGTGCTTTTGTGCTATTTTTAGTGGCTATAGCTATTTTTAATTATTTCCGGATATTTCCGGCTATTTTCGGCACTTGGTTACCTGGGCCAGTTACTACCTGTGCCTGGCTGTTCTGGTAACTGCCCTCCCGCCCTCCCGCCCTCCCATTCTGCCCTCCCGCTAGTTGTCCCGCTTCCCACCATAAAAATTTTTATAAAAATTTTATATATGCTAGTCTACACATAGTACATTACATTCCGACAAATTATTTCGCCTTCTGCTCTTTTTTTTGGATGGATGCAGCAGCAGAAAAATGGATGTACTTACTATGGGAAATACACATACCGATTTGGGCACTACATCCTGCGACAGTCGTTTCACTGCATTCCGCAGGATAGAACTCCATGAAATTTTTTATTACACCAGATACGATACTTACAATGCTAGCATAAAATTTTCGCGGCCTGAAAAGACCTAGTTTTGATGGATGCAGCCAAAAAAACATTGGATGACGCTGGCCTGGAGATATCCGTCCCGATTTGGCAGGTGAGGGACTTAGAAAAATTTCCTTGAGCATTCGGAAACATAGAGCAGCAGAACGTAGATACAAATTGATAGTACCAAAGGAAGTACACAAGATGTAAGTAAATCGGTATATATTTTGTAAGGTGCAATCGATGAGCAGATACAAGAGAACAGAGAAGCGAATGTGACCATGAAAGAACCAAACTGTCACTCAAAGCCTCAAAGCTAGAGGGACGCCTGAGCCCTCTATGCGAAGGTTAGAAATAATTCAGGAATTCATGAATTGAGGAAGTACCTTGGATTTCCTACCCTCAACAGCCTCCATACCCTCAGAACACTTTCGCTTCGCAGCCTTCCCAGCGGACGATCCCGATCCCAGCTCTGTGGTCCAAATCATATGCTCTATGGCCCATGTGAAGTCGATCAACGCCTCTCGCCAGTTCCACCAGGGTTCGGAACCTTTGCCTACCGCGTACGCGGCCTCCCCCCACCATAACAGTGAGCCCAACATCAGTATGAATCCCATACCTCCGTTGCATCTCTCCAGGCCTTCCCAATCCAACTTCTTCGGCCTTGCAAAGTTGAACATGCCCTCGGTTCGCCCACTTGGTTGCAGTGATCCCCACCATGCCCACCATTCCTCGTTGAACACCGTCAGGTCGCCGATATCCCGCGGCTTTCCCCAGCGGCGATGCTCCTTCATAAATGCATGAACACACGCTGGACGATTCTTCGTGCCAAGCCCTTTACCCTTTTCTGCAAACCCGTAAGCCCCCTCAAAGACAACGAAACTATCCACCGCCCTCGTCCACAAAGAATCCCACAGGGCACCATGACGAAAGCCCTCAAATGCCGCACGAAGTTCAGGATACCATTTGTTAGGATTGGCTGCGTCCCAGAAGCCCTGCTTGTCTTTGGCTGTGGCTAGTGCTAAGGCATTGTCATCATCATCAGAAAGACCTGTCTCAATCTCCTGTTCTTCAACTGATGATTTAGGATCACCTTGCGCTGGTTGTTCGGCTGCAATATCTGCGGCCAAAGGGCAAAGTGGCGACACCCGGTCACTACCACTCGAATCGCATTGTCCGTCTGTACCGATAGAAGTGTCGTCTATATCAATGGAGGTGTCATCTATATCAATGGAGGCATGGTCCGTATCGATGGAGGTGTCGTCTTTGTTGATGGAGGCGCCAGCAGGTGAAGGTACGCTGATGTTAGATGTGGGTGCTGAAGCCTGGGTGTGAAGCGTCGAAGAATCTGCACGATGAGTGGAGAGATTGAGCTGGACATCAATAGGATTGTCATGGGGATTGGTACTTTTGGTGGGGGGTTGGTTCGGATCATTGGAGTTAATGGCAATACCCGATTGGTGGTCGTTTTCGGCCTTAGAAACACGACTCTTGTTGCCATTCTCAGCATTATCTGCGACATCCTGCTTGCCATGCCCTGCCGATGTTTTCTGGGGTGTTCCGAAATTGTTGCCATGCGCTGGAGGAGCCTGTTTGGCGAATACTGCCGAAGATAGCTTGCAATCAGGCACATGCTCCGCCGAGGACGCGATTTCTGATGTATCGTCGATGTCCTCGTCACCAACCCATGTCCCTTTTAATGCCCTCGCAGACCGTTCTTCTTCACCTAGGGAGCACATCAGCATGTGAGTCAACAAGGACATAGAAACTGCACTGAAAGATTTGAGGCCAAAATGCATCATGGATTTTTCCAATGCGTGAAATCCAACAGGATCGAATTGTGGCCACGTCAAGCCAGTTGACGTCGTGCCAGAGTGGATACTGCGGAACGATGATAGGTGATTGAATGGTCATGGAGGTGAACTTCAAGGCTCACCTTCGAACTTCAACTGCGCCTCCATTAGCTCCAATTGGGCCCGCCAACAATACAGACACCTGCAGACCAAAGCGATCTCTCAAAGTATTAGCGATAACCTGGACATAGTTGCTTCCTTGTGTCAAGGCCCTATCAATGATGTCAGAAATTGTTACGATCAAAGATATGAAACAAAAATTACAAATGATAGTCTTCCGCGGTCTTGTCCTTCGGTCTGGTAGTGAGCTTTTTGTACTTCGACATTGCCTCCTGGAAATCAGTCTCGACCCTGTTATGCACCATCGTCTTGACGTCCTCCCTCTCCTGTTCCCAATGTTCCTTGATCTTCATTTTTGTAATGCTAAAGCATATCCTCTCGGACTTGACCGCACTCTGTGCGTACTCTGCGTCAACGTCTTGCTTGATATGCGACTGGTAAAAAATGTCAGAGTACACATCAATAAATCTTCGGTGGCGTGGTTTAGCCTCTTGCTGAATGGCCACTTCAATGGTCTTAGCAAATCTCTCTTGGGAACCGTGGCGAACACCGTTAAAGCGCCAGTTGAACCATGATGCAATTCTCTGCAGTCACATGTTAGGCCTAGATTTTTGACGCGACGTGCTACCCACGTACCATCCTGAGATTCTTGTAAAGCGACGTGTCAAGCGCCTGCTTTTCCGCCAATTGGTCAGGCGACAAATCCTTTTCCTCCTCTTTACGTGCTGCTTTCCAGGCCTCGATCTGCTCTGCAGTTGGCATGTCCGGGGTGGGATTCTCCAAGTCCGCATCGGCAGCAATACCTTCGTACTTGACCTGATACCTCAGCGTGATGTAGTCATAAAATTCCCCGGCCTTCCTCACTCGCACATGCGCCCTCCAATTGCCCTCCTGAGATTCGAAAAATGGGGTTCTGGAGCCAATTGCCCAGGTAGAGTTTCCGGGCTTTCTTTTCTCATTGGTATCGGTCGTAGACATAGCGGGTGCAGAACGAACAGCAAGAGTTCTATGAGAGAAGTGTAAGAGAGAAAATCAACAAGCGAAGAGATAAATGTTGGTAAAAGCAAAGCAAAGTGTCGAGCTTTCCTCACCGAATTTTCTCCATTTTCCATTTTTTTTCTTCATTTTTTGACATCTGTCCATCCTTCAAAACAAATTTTAAATCCTACCAGTACCACGTGTAGTGGGCATAAAGATGACCCTCAGACCTTCAAGAGAATGGGGGGGTAAGATCAATTGGATTAAGAATTGGAAAAAGGTCGAAATGCGACCATAGAGTAATCCAACACTAACTGACGGAATGGTTCTATCAGCTACTTACTACCCCCAAAGCCCTCTAAGAGTTAGTCAGAGCCGTCACTGCTGTCCAGTGCATCCTCCAAATTGCTGCTTATGTTCAGCCTGCATTTCTCCCCATGACCTTGAATCACAATCATGCTAGCTTGAGCTTGTGCCCTAGAACAATGTCACAGTCAAAAACCACCCCCGTAAACAGTCAAAGACTTACAGATCCGAAAAACCCGATTTTTTACCGCGAGAGGTATTGATAACGATGTGAAATTGAGATAAGGGCTTCTTGGAGCCTTTCGAAGCCCTCGAACCGGATGAGGATGGCTGGCGAGCTGTCGTAGGCATCCCTGGAGGCGAACTGATGCTGACAGCGGCGGAGTAGCCACGGCGAGCAGAGGATGCCAAGGGGGTGCTTGTTCCAGGGGTGGTCCCGACGCCATGGGAAAGGGGAGTTTTGACAGCATGACGCTGAGGCATAGTGAATGACGAGGCGGCTGGAGACGAGCTGGAGCCAGAGGACTGGTTGCGAGATACGATGACCGGGGCCGGCATACGGGTTGCGTGCCCATAGGCGCCGGGTTTGCAGCCCTCCTGCCAATAGGAAAGGCATTCTTCCCAAGTCATGAATGACTCTTGCAGGGACTCGCTAAAGCCTAGGACCTGTTTCTGAGCCATACGCCTACCATATGTTAGTGCTATCGTTGGAGAAGCATGTATACCTACGTACCAATTGGAATAGACCCCAGGGACAAGCCCTTGCCTGACGACGTAGAGTCGCTTGCCACCCGTTTTAATGAGATTCTCGTCGCCAGCGTCTGGATAGAAGACGGGGATGCAGGGAACACAATCCGTCATGCCAGTGAGAACAGGATAGTCATCCAACGATTCCCAGAGTCTTTCTTCTTCTTTGTCAGGTTTGTGCATCTGTAGAAACAATGAATAAGCGTAGCGCTTGAGAAGAGAGACATACCTAGTCTTCAAGCTCGTTTGTGTGATGAAGGCAGGAGAAATGCGTCGACATTGGACCCCAAAATAAAGGAAAGCGAGCTGCGTCAAGAATGCGGCGAAAACAAGAGACCAAGTTCTCCGACAAGTCGCTTATCACCGGTCCGATCCTGTGACGTGACAAACCTCCTTGTGTGTTACCCCGTGTTACCAACCGCCGCCTTGCTGAGTGCACGACATATCCTCCGGCATGATGGACTCAAGCTCTAAGGTACATATCAATTGCTACCTCAGCATACTGTCGCTTAAATTTCCCAAGGTTCTATTGCAAGGATCGGATAATATCAATGAAGAATGTCACTCTAAGCCTATTACACAGGTATGCCGGTCAATACAAGGTCAATATCTAGGAAATACAAATCTGACATCGACAAATTCCAAGGTAGCGGTGTCTGGATCAGGAGATGATAGGCTAGGCTCTCAGGGAAGCACGGGAGGATGTGTCGGTCAGCTCAGTAGCTCGACAGAGAGGTAAGGTAGCTACTGTTTGGGCCCATTCCCATCTCTGAACGTGAATGATAGGCCTCGCGATGCCATTCCCTGGTCATCCAACGTCCAAGTTAGCTTTCTGACATTCCTGGCAAATATGCAGGAATATTGTAAGGAAGAAATCCCATAAGTCTTACTCATAGTATGTGATACCATGCGTCTCCTAAATGCCTTCTTTCAGCGACTTGGAGGCGTTCGAAACGCAAGATTTTATAGTAGAGAGCTACGAGGACTATGAAGACACCGATGGCTCATTGCGTTGATACGCTGTCTACGCGTTCACACCTAGATTTTGCGAATTTGTAACAATACAATTGCATATCTATCCTGTACTAGTGATAATAAAAGGACTATAGCTGAGGCTCTGAGCTGATAGTTACAGCAGTATGCGACTAGTGGAGACAGGACTTAGATGCGATACCACTAGTGGGTCAAATCTATCAGCCGGCCGTACTAGTGACTTGAATACTAGCCGGACTACTTAATATAAAGCCACTAGTAGACGAGTAACGCGACTAGCGCACCAAACAAGGAGCAGAATACACAGATCTCGTGAAGTTCAGTCACTAGTAGGCCGATCAGGGCAGAAACGCCTAAGTCAGGTTAACTAGTCATGCAGCAATCTCGAAGCAGGACTTAGAAATGAATTAGCAACAGATTAACGTTACGCCCAGATCCGACTAGTGCGATCAGATCTACTACGATCGGTACTAGTATAGCCCGGCTGCGCTTTCAATCACGGCCGACTACGGTTGCGAGCACGAGGGTGTGGCTAGTCGTTCATCTCCGGCGTTAGTGGCGCGTTGCTGGGTCAAGAACGCGAGATTAAACCGCTAGCTGAGCTCCGTGGCTCACTAGTCGTCCAATAGCAATTTCTAGACCGACTATTGAGTGTTTATGCGCGATGTTTCGGGCCTAGCCAAGAAATCAGTACCGAAAATACCCCACTAGTGTAGCTGTTTGTGTCGCTTTGTACCTTTCTTTACAGTATATAAGTAGTAGAATAGCCACTCGCATAGAGAGGCGACGCCATCCCTGCAATTGCGAGTGACTAGTAGTATCTAGTGCCCCCAATTAAAGGCTTTTGTGCTTAACCTCAAACGAAGCGGCTACTAGTCGCTAAGTTACCTATAGTATTGAGTGAATTGAAGTCCCTTTGAGTCTACCATTGTGTCCTGCAAAGGCCAAGAGTGCTCCGAAGTTAGTTCTTGCAGTTTCTCGAAGTTAAAGTATTATTCTTAGGCCAAGAGTGCCACTAGTAAGCTAGAGTGCGAACTAGTCAAGTGTTATCACTTGTAAGGAGCAGTTTCTAGGCCAAGAGTGCCACTAGTAAGCCAAGAGTGCAAACTAGTCAAGTGTTGATCACTTGTAGGAAGTATTACAGGGCCAAGAGAGCCAATAGTCCGAACAGTCGGAGTCCCAGCGAGCGCAGTAGCTCAAAACCAAGTCACATTCATTCAATTGTGTCTTACCCACCCCACTAGTGCGAGTAGTACGCTTGTAAAACTCACTAGTAACGAATAAAGTGTCTTTTGAACAACATCCCTTGATTATTGAGTCTGCAGAGTGCTTCTATCGTACTCGAAACACCCGAATTCAATCAATTGGTGATAGTGTAGAGTTGTGAGAGGTTTAGTGTCGGTTGGAGATCATTTCCGCCCACTAGTCTTTTGTCACTCGCCGTTACCGAGCACATCATCTGGAGCCCACCGCGAGGGAGTTTCAGATTTGATAATCTCGTTGAATTAAGACCTTTTATTTGACACTAGTCTTGTTAAAGAAGCATATTATTCGAACTAGCCTGCGTACTATCGTCTTTCTGACCCTTGCCATAGTATCACTATGTGCAGGGGAGGATTCTCAGACTTTATGCGCACTTGGGCTTTGGAACAGCTACTTGGTGGCTCGTTTCCGATGTCCCCTCAAAGAATGATTGTAGTATTTCCTTCGAAGGAAACGACTCTTCTGTCCAGTACTCGTACAATTCTACCAACGCAATGCATGCCTGTACTTTCTGCTAGTCCTCGCGATAGAGCAGAACAGGAAGCGGCGCCAGCTACTGTAGATGTGCTGGATAGTCAGAAGAGTTCTTCAATGGAAATGCCTACGTCTTCTTCCGCTGTTGGAAGTGATGCTCCAATAGTATACCCTGGACTTTCGAACTCACAGTCCTATCAAACCGTTAGCAGACCGATCATGTCCGCTAGCACCCAAAAGACGGCTAGTCAAGGAGCGAGAAACGTTGTGAAGTGCCCTAGTAATAACTCTGTCAATGCAGACGATGCTACGGTGCGAGACAGGCGCTTGTTCTTTGGCTATAGCGTTAAAGACGATGATATTATAAAGTATCCATTGGATACAAGTTCTATATCGCTGTCTTGAGCTTCCAGCTCGATTGTAACATTAAATTATGCGATAATATGGCAACTAGCATACACTCATAAGCTTAATCTTTTAATTGTACACTATGAATGAAAGAAAAGCACGGTTTTCACAACCTAAGTGCGAGTTGTATGGACTATTGCAAGCATTGAAAGCTTGTCAGTATTGGCTCATTGGAATTCGCAACTTAGTGGTTGAAACCGACGTGAAGTAGCTGGAATGGGACCAAATGTGACTACCATGATGGATAGAAGACATTCCGATGTTTCATTTCACTCTTCGTCATGTGAAAGGAAGTACTTTCCCTGCAGACAGACTATCAAGGCGAGATCTGCAACCTGGAGATGAAGTCCATCCTGACTTGGAGGATTACGAGCTTGAGGACCACGGCCCCTTGAAATTTGAAGTCGCAGAAGGAACTAGTACACTGCCGAAGGAACTTGAAGAATTTAAGAATGAAATTGACAGTCAAGGCGGCTATATGTACACACTAGCCACTAGTATCGATGATTTCACTATAGAATTGAATGATGCACGCTCTCATGAACTAGAATTAAGAGATCTATACTTAGTACAGGAGAAAACCGATGAAACTGCATGCGAGTTCTTGAAAGCGACTCCACTTATTCCAGATCTCGAGTATAAGTTCGATCCTAACAAGCGAGAGGACTATCGAGAGAAACAATGGACTATAGTGGACTAGCGCAGGATGAACACTTACCGCATGTCAGAACTTGGTTGAGAAACCTCAGATACTGCCCAGAAGGACTTAACGACAAGCAGTACTGTCGTAACTTCTTCTTGGACAAGGAAGGACGATTATATAGTTGCAGTACCGAAGGAGACCATCGACTAGTGGTTGATAAAGAGCACTGGATGCATATGATGAGATCGGCACACGACTCGTTAGGGCATCAAGGCTTTTACGCGACTAAGTCACTATTGGATCAACGGTTCTGGTGGCCAGAGTTGGAACGAGATGTCAGTTGGTATGTCAAGTCTTGTCATTTATGCCAAGTTCGACAGAAGACCATGCTTCGTATTCCACCCTCTGTCACTCAGACGCCGTCGCTATTCCAGAAGGTACATTGCGACACTATGATCATGTCCCCGGCATCTAACAAATGCAAGTATATAGTTCACGCGCGCGACTCATTATCGTCTTGGCCAGAAGCTAGGGCATTACAGAATGAAAACGCTAAAGCAATCACGATTTGGTTCTTTGAGGATGTGATATGCAGGTGGGGCTGTCCCTACGAAATAGTAACTGATAACGGAGGACCTTGGGTCGCTGTTATACAGTGGCTAAAGGATAAGTACGGCATTACTGGCATAAGGATCACTCCTTACAACTCGCAAGCAAATGGAAAGATTAAAAGGGGTCATTGGGACCTTCGTCAGGCGCTATTCAAAGCGACTAGTGGCAACTCAAGGAAGTGGTTTTACTTCCTACCGCATGTATTATGGGCTGACCGCATCACTATCAAGCGTGGTACCGGTTGTTCACCATATTTCATGGCACTAGGAGCGCATCCAATAGTACCGCTTGATGTAGTAGAAGCAACTTGGCTAGTCAAGCCTCCGAGTGGAATCTTGAGTACTGCAGACCTTATAGGCCTACGAGCGAAAGCACTAGCCAAGCATGCACAGCATGTAATGGAAATGCGACAGAAAGTTAGCAAGAATAAACTCGATACAGTACTACGCTACCAATGTGAGCACAAAGCCACTATAGTGGACTACGACTTCAAACCAGGTCGACTAGTGCTTATGCGAAACACGTGAGTCGAGGAAAGTCTCGATAGCAAGATGGAGCCAAGGTACTTGGGACCACTAGTCGTCATAAGAAGAACTAAAGGTGGTTCCTATGTCTTAGCAGAGTTGGATGGTTCAATAGTGGGCGGCACAGTCGCTCAGTTTAGAGTAATCCCATACCATGCGAGGCATAGTGTCGAGTTATCCAAGAAAATTCATGATTTAATCGATGTAAGTCCCCAAACTCTTAAAGAGTTGGTGGATAGTGATGAGTCTGTCCCAACAGAATACCACTATCGGACCTTAGGCAAGAAATTGTATGGTGTAGACCGAGTTAGACTGCAGCAGAGTGACACTAGTAGGTCTGACAGCGACGATTCAGCTTCAGAAGCAGAGGGATACCCTCAGCTTAATGATAATGATAGCAATAGTGATGAAGACGACGAAGTCCCCATCACTAGTCGACTCAGAAGCTCAAAAACTGCGATCGGAGACGGTTAAAAACACTGTATATTACTAAGTAATGACGGTGTAAGCTAGATACTGTATCTAGGCAGTTGGAAATCATGAAAAACGACAGACTAGTAATAGAAAATTGACATATGCAGTGACTAGTAAGGTTCCAGAGCGACTAGTACTAGTTAATCTTGGAGCCAGAAGCAACTGGAGCAGAGGAATCGGCCTCCATAGCCACAGGAAGGCGGCTCTCGAGCTGCTTGACGACTTGGCCATGATGAGCAACCACAAACTCCCTGTATTTCAACAGGTACTCGATTTTGTGGGTGGTGGCAATCACATCGTTGCGAAGATCAGCCTCCCTAGAGCGCAAGACGCTTTCGGAAGGGTTGATATGATCTCCAGCAACGACTAGTGAAGCCGCGGCATCGATAGTACTCTGACTAGCTTCGTTGTTGATAGCTAAGTCAGCCGCTAGTGAAAGAAAGAAGGTGAATAGTGCGTCGCATAACTCACTAGTAAGCACATACCAGCAATAGTGTAAGGGGAATCCTTGAAAGCATGGTCAGCAGAAGCACAAGGACACTTCCTAGCTTGGTTAGCAGCCTCGATGGCCTTCCCTTTGGCAATAGTCGCTTCGGCGGCCTGGTAAATGTGTAAAGATGAGTGAAGCTCGAAGACTAGCGACTAGGTAATCACCTGGATCACCTCTGCGCGTCGCTCCGCCTTCTCCTTTTCCCTCTGAAAGAAAACCTTTTAGACTAGTAAAGAATAAAACCGACTAGTAAACGAACCTGAGCAGCCTGAGCAGCTTTCTTGTTCTTGAGGAACTTGGGAAGCGGAACCTTATGGCCTTCGACGATGTTACCGGCAGTAGGATCACGATTGACAATGACATCGACATCCTCGTCGATATTCATCTGTTCAAAGCGCGAAATGACGGTATCAGCCTTGCGACGAATGGCAGCTGAAGGAATCAATACCGGGTCAGTTTCCGGTGCCGCACTGGAAGCATCAGGGTTACCCATGATCGTGTCCTCCTCAGTGGCTGTGACGATGCTAGCTTCTTCATCGGACGAGTCCTCGATGATGGCTCTCGACTTAGCAAGGCGGCGACTCCGTTTGGCAGGCTAGAAAGCAAAATAGTCGGTTAAGAATAGAAAGAAACAATGACTAGTGAAGTGCTCACCGCTTTGGAAGCCTTAGGCTTGCCACTAGTAACTGTAGTTTTGGTGGGAGTCGACTCAGCAGGAGTAGTAACGACTGCAATAGCAGCCGCAACAGCCGCTGCCCGCTTGTCGCGCTCACTATGGATGGTTCCGGTGAAAGTACGAATGGTATGGTAATCCTTGAATGTTGGAACGGTGGAGTGGTCTGACTGAATTCGCTCGAAGACCTGCTTGATACGAAAAACCACGTCTTCATTCTTGGCATTGCCAATGACCGAAGCACGATGCTTCTCCACTAGCTCTGCCTGGATCACTAGTCAGTCGAAGATCGAAAATTGAATCACTAGTCCACATACCCCGATAGCGCAAACAGCTTTACACTGTTTGACAAGCGTCTCCAGCTCAACTTTGTGCTCATACAAAGTGTCGGCGGCTTGAATAGCCTCATTGGCGCGAGCAACAAGGACAGCGACGTCGGTAGGATTAGACATGGCTAGTGATGATTTTATGAAAATATTTTGGAAGAATAGTTTGAAGAGTTTTGGAGTGATGAGGCTAGTCACGAAAAGAAGTCTACTAGTGAGACGATGAAAAGACTAGTCAACGGGGACGTTGAATTTATAGTGTGGGGGAGGATTGTGCGCTTGGACTTAGTAAAATCTCAACGAAAATTTCGCGAAAATTCCCAAGAAATTTCAATGATAAATTACTAAAGTTCAGATCACGAGTAACACTGCTCATGCAAAATTCACCTGTCAAAAAGAATAACCAAGTCGAAGTGAAATGACTAGTGATGGAGAAATTGAGTTTAAGATCTAATTGATCAGCAATAGTACATCACAATCGGACACTAGTGGAAATCCTAAGTCACTAGCAGACTTATATGTTAGAGAAAGCTCGCTAGTCACACTTAACAATTCACTAGTGTACCCCAAACTGGTGGAAACCTGCATGGCTAACTCGGAAACCTCGCTAGCATTAGAGGGACTTGGGCCCGATCTAGAAGGAAGAATGATCGCATCATCAATTTCTAGCTGAATGCAGATGACATGCATCTGAACAGCACTCTGAGTGCTCCCTACCCCACATCGTGCAGATATGGATACAATGAGCTAAAATGAGTTGCAGTGGATGTAGAAAGGACTACTTTAGGACTAGAAAATTGTCCATTTAGCCCTCCAGACATTTTGAGAGAAGATAGATGCAAAAGAAGGGAAGCGGCATGTCTTCTTCAACCGTGATGCACAAGAAAGAATATCTTAGTAGGCAGAAGGGTCAAAGCGGAAGTCAGTATGTACCCCAGACCGTTCGCTCATCCGGAGCTCCCAGCTGTCAGAGCTAGAAAGCTGCAAGTTGGCAGGGAGCTCTGTGACAGTAGTATTGCAGGTGTAAAGAAGATCGCGAGCGAAAGACGCAGCGGGATGCACCTTGGACTGACGGGAAAGCTTCAGGATTTGGATCTGAATGTAACCAGAAAATTGTTAGTAAGAAGCGACGGCACTAGTAGAGGAATCGCCTACCAGGAAAGGGGTGCTATCCTTGAGTCATCGCGCAATCTCCTTGGACCTGTACTGGCGGCGCTTGTCAGGATTCAGGAGGGGACGGAGTCGATTGACCCCGACAGCGAAGTCTCCGAGCTTCATTGGTAGAAAGAGAGCACTACTAGTAAAAACGACGGCAGAATAGTGGGTGAAAAGAGTGAAAGCAGGCAAAATTTTATAGAAGTCGGACTTAGGTTTGATTCAATGCAATTTCCAAGCTGAGCTTGAAACGGCCGTACCAGCCGTACGGCTAGCTCCTTCCTTGATCACACTAGTAGCGCACCTATGCAATGAGTATGAATGAATAACAATATGAAGACCGTCCTAGTAAAGTAAGATTTGCGCGGTTGCACATGAACCTGAAAATCATTAAGTGAATTTGATGATCTTTGATGGCTAAGTGCCGAACGGACTTAGTGACTAAAGATGTGATCGAGACCTGTGACCTCGAAAGAATAGCAACGGGCCACTAGTGGGACACACTGCTAAGTACAAAAGTGGACTTAGGTGACTGAGGACAGTCACTATTTCAGTGTGGGGGAGATGATACGCTGTCTACGCGTTCACACCTAGATTTTGCGAATTTGTAACAATACAATTGCATATCTATCCTGTACTAGTGATAATAAAAGGACTATAGCTGAGGCTCTGAGCTGATAGTTACAGCAGTATGCGACTAGTGGAGACAGGACTTAGATGCGATACCACTAGTGGGTCAAATCTATCAGCCGGCCGTACTAGTGACTTGAATACTAGCCGGACTACTTAATATAAAGCCACTAGTAGACGAGTAACGCGACTAGCGCACCAAACAAGGAGCAGAATACACAGATCTCGTGAAGTTCAGTCACTAGTAGGCCGATCAGGGCAGAAACGCCTAAGTCAGGTTAACTAGTCATGCAGCAATCTCGAAGCAGGACTTAGAAATGAATTAGCAACAGATTAACGTTACGCCCAGATCCGACTAGTGCGATCAGATCTACTACGATCGGTACTAGTATAGCCCGGCTGCGCTTTCAATCACGGCCGACTACGGTTGCGAGCACGAGGGTGTGGCTAGTCGTTCATCTCCGGCGTTAGTGGCGCGTTGCTGGGTCAAGAACGCGAGATTAAACCGCTAGCTGAGCTCCGTGGCTCACTAGTCGTCCAATAGCAATTTCTAGACCGACTATTGAGTGTTTATGCGCGATGTTTCGGGCCTAGCCAAGAAATCAGTACCGAAAATACCCCACTAGTGTAGCTGTTTGTGTCGCTTTGTACCTTTCTTTACAGTATATAAGTAGTAGAATAGCCACTCGCATAGAGAGGCGACGCCATCCCTGCAATTGCGAGTGACTAGTAGTATCTAGTGCCCCCAATTAAAGGCTTTTGTGCTTAACCTCAAACGAAGCGGCTACTAGTCGCTAAGTTACCTATAGTATTGAGTGAATTGAAGTCCCTTTGAGTCTACCATTGTGTCCTGCAAAGGCCAAGAGTGCTCCGAAGTTAGTTCTTGCAGTTTCTCGAAGTTAAAGTATTATTCTTAGGCCAAGAGTGCCACTAGTAAGCTAGAGTGCGAACTAGTCAAGTGTTATCACTTGTAAGGAGCAGTTTCTAGGCCAAGAGTGCCACTAGTAAGCCAAGAGTGCAAACTAGTCAAGTGTTGATCACTTGTAGGAAGTATTACAGGGCCAAGAGAGCCAATAGTCCGAACAGTCGGAGTCCCAGCGAGCGCAGTAGCTCAAAACCAAGTCACATTCATTCAATTGTGTCTTACCCACCCCACTAGTGCGAGTAGTACGCTTGTAAAACTCACTAGTAACGAATAAAGTGTCTTTTGAACAACATCCCTTGATTATTGAGTCTGCAGAGTGCTTCTATCGTACTCGAAACACCCGAATTCAATCAATTGGTGATAGTGTAGAGTTGTGAGAGGTTTAGTGTCGGTTGGAGATCATTTCCGCCCACTAGTCTTTTGTCACTCGCCGTTACCGAGCACATCAGCGTGTGCTTGGGATTTTCTTTAGTACAATGCGGCGTCTTCATATCGAGTTACCAGCATCCCCGCCAGTGGACATGTAAGATCGCAATGATTCTAGTCCCCCATTCCCATCAAGATTACCCTTCCAGCATACGTATCGATCTTAAACCAACATCTATGCATTCACTTCTTATCTAAGTACGCGTTACGTAGCTTTCTGTTCTGTTACATTTCCTACAAGTCGTCGTTGTCCCATTGCTATCCATTGCTATCAATGTTACTGTTGTACTCGATCCCTATCTAAAAATGATGTGTTTGAAAAGTAAGGGATTAAATGGATTGAAAGCGAAGCATATGAACTATGGGTGAAGAAGTTGCAATTGATCGGTGAACGAAATATGCAGACTCGTAACATAGCAAAATTGCTCTAGAGGGTCCCTCCTGTAGGAATGCAGAAAGGATTGGTTTGTGAGCGATGACAGTGTTTACACCTGCAGATAATCGAAGTAAGCATCGACATACAGATGCTAGAGGGCCCTCGAGAAATGAGGTATAATTACAATATCGATCATGTTCACTTGATCGTACACACTTAACTCATCTTTCGTCTTTATCCTCTTAACATGTTATTACACTTCTACAATTCAATGTAAATACGGTAAGCATTGATATACTGAAGAAAGGGGGCTCGAAACATGTAGATTAAAGCATAGCTGTATATTCATCATGTTTGGTGATTTCACATTGTACTTAGCATGCAAACCAAACCGTATCTTTGTGAACTTTTCAGACAAACTGGAGCGTTGGGAATGAATCGAATAGAATTCAATGCATGGATTTCGTGTAGCTAGATACATTTTGGGAAAACTGAACTATGTACGATGCAAGCGGTGGCTACTAGCCAGCTTTGCTGTTTGCTGCTCTACGAGGCTATCCCAGTTGGAAAACGCACAAAAATTCTTCAATGCCAGGGCAACTCGTCGCTCCCGCCACTCCTGAGCCCCCTCTGCAGTCTGTACATACTCGATATCCGACATCATCCCGTTCTCAACCCAGCGAAACAACCCGGCGGCGGTGTACATAACAAATGAGCACCGACGCTCACCCTTGCGAATGGGTAAATTCGAGTGCTCCAAGAGCGCAGACGGAAGCAAAATGCAGGAGCCTGGTGGGAACTCGATGACGAGCTTGAGATCCCAAATAATGAGATGTCCGCCCTTCTTGGGGTCGAAATGACCTAGGGCCCAAACCGCGCACATACCGCGGACAAGGTTCAAAAAGTCAGTGTGGGGGTCGGTATACGCGTCGGGACCGAAGTTGATAGTTGCCGCCGCCCAAACACATTCGATGAAGTTGCGGCGAAGGCTGGGATTGTCGGCGCACAGTGCATCGAGAACAGTGGCGTAGTCCTCGTATGTTTTGGGGTAAAACGTACCGAAAGTATCTGACAGAATTAGGGTTAGATGACGTGAGGGTGATAGGATGGTACTCACTATCACTGAACCCGGCCATGCGGCGGAAAAATAGCTTGGAGATAAGGCTCTGCAAAGCAGTGGAGCTCTTCTTTGAATTCCAGAGGTTTCCAGGGCAGACCTGGCCCCCGCCAAACGAAACACCAATGCTGAGGGAAGGGTACGAGCCTCTGCGATGGCGAAGCTGCTCAGCAGTGAAGGTACAGTGTTCCTTGGCACCATCGATGTCATCGCATGCCTGATGCTGCAACGAATCCCACGCGGGATCATTTGGCCAGCTGCCAAGAACCATGAGGCAAGCACCGGTGGCATCGAGAACTGGCTGAGGCTTGCTAAGGTGAGGAATCAGCATGCAGCGGTGATTGCTTGGCTGGATACTCACCGCCCAGGCCATGGTACATATTGAAATCCATTGGTAAGGAGGCCATCCAGCGAATATTCTGTGTGGTCTTTGGCAGTTCGCGGTCCCACATATTCCCTAACTGGAGCGACATACATCGTAGAAATCAGCACCACATTGACAAGGTGTTTTAAAGAGACGGTCTTGATGTGACGTCGGTGCGAGGCTGTGGCGGCATCTGCTGCCCTGCGAAGGCACCTCTGACGGTTGGATTTCTTGAGCCTCTTACGCTCCTGAGGAGGAATCGAGGGATCGAAGGTGTAGGGGGGGGTGTTGGGGCGCGAGTGGGCGGTGGTGGGGGTGGGAGCTCTGTAAAAAGCGCCGCATGCCTAGGCTGCGGATGCTGTGTCTCGATGGCAACGTCTTCCTCACGCTCGGCGTTCTCAGGCTGCGGCTGCTCAGCTCGGCGACGCAGGATGTCGTCAAGGCGTATGTTGGGGAGGATGATGGGCGCAGACGGTGAGTAGGGGGAGAAGATGGCACCGTAGCGCGTTTTTCTAGCTAAGTATATCATCAGCGTTCATATTATGCGCGGTGGCGCCCAAGCCCCGCGTTCTGCCTTCCAAGGGCAGATAGCATACTTGCAGGGACATTCTTGGGGCTGTAAGATAGAGAACTTACGCTCATAGGCCATAGGACGCGTAAATTTGACTGTGTATTGACGAGTCGACGCGTCGGTGACCGTGTTGGGCTAGAATCAAAAGAGATATAAATAAAGCTATTAGGTCACATGCCATGTATCACATGATGCACAGCTAGCAGAACTTACGACCTTGCGATGGCGAGGCAAAAGCGCGCACGGTCTCCCGGATTCTACTCTCATTCTGCCTCTGTCGCCTCCGTCCTCGAGCCTTCAAGCAGTGGAAGGCGTACCAAATCTCAGACGTCCCTTCGTGCAAGCGTGGCTAGCAATGTCTTCAATCACCCGGAGGACTTGGATACGCTCACTCGTGCAGCAGATGCAGAGAAATTTTCGTATCTTTTGGGTGACGAGCTCGTCGACATGGTCCAACAGTCCCGTACTACCGACGGAGAGAGGGATGGCGTGCGTGTAACTGCGCCGCTGAAGAATGTAATTATGGTGAGTGGACAAATAGGTGCAGTAACTTTCATGCCCATGCTATGGCTTAGGATAACCCCATGTGAGCCTGGAGGCCATATCGTGATGAGTACCTCGATGAAATGCTGCGACTAGAGGGACGCCGTGGCCAGAGCGACATTTGTGGCGTGTGCAGGATTACCGAGGGGCGATACCGATGCTGTGAGCAGGAATGTTTTGGTACGGGCTCTGTTTGCAGGGCTTACTGCATAAATTTGCATCGTAGGAACCCTTTACATTGGATAGAGGTGCACCGTTACCTTTTCTTTGCGATCACTGCGCTAATTCTGCTAGGAATGGAACGGTTCTTTTTTCCAGCATCAATCTCTACAAGGTTTAGGGCTACGCGTGCAGCTTGGGCATGAACTGGGGTCAACCTGTCCATGCAGCAGCCCTGCCAGCAAGGATTTCGCTGTTCTCCACTCCAACAGCATCCACAATGTTTCGGTCGACTTCTGTGCATGCAGCCCGGCTACTGAGCGTCGGCAACAGCTTCTACGAGCTTCCTGGTGGCCTGCAACGCCTACGGATCCCCAGACGGCAACAACGTTCCCTCTCCTTCGCCTCTTTCACACTCTCAATTGTCAGGGGAAAATGCCAGCTTTTGACATGTGGAAAGGCTTGGAAATCATGACCGAGAATTGCACTGGTCGACGGCCGCCGGATAGGTACAAGGTTCTCTTAAGAACGATTCGCCAATGGAGACACCTGAAGCAATGCAAGCATGCTGGGCATGGCCATGATCCCACTGGTGTACAGGGAACTTCACTTGGAGAGTTAGCGCTGGAGTGTTTGGCCTGCCCTCATCCAGGACGGAATATGCCTGAGGTCTCGGAGATTGAGGAGGTTAAACGGTGCGTATTTACCTGTCGTTCGTTTATGGCGGCCTGACTTGCCCACAAAGTTGGCTTTACACGTTGTTCATTGCTCTGGATGCGAACTATCGTGTGCGGAACGCTGTCGTATCCTCAGATGAGCAAGATCCACTGCTGAGTGATGGATGGGGATATTTTGTGGAAAAAGGACCTTACTTGGAGCATCTCCACAAGTTTGTTAGCCAGGAGGAGATCAGCACCTGCTCTGGGTTTGCTGCGACGTTTTTGGCTAACATCAAGAACGTCCGTGGTCTTCGCACGACTGGGGTGGTTGGATGCACATGCACAAGGCATGGCGTTTGGTGGAAGCGAGGTTTTGGGAACCTACAACATGGTGAAAGATGAGTGTTGCCTTATTCTTTTGAGGCTTCAGCTCATTCCTATGGAAGACATTGTAACGTCGACGGAGTGGTTGTTCAGGCCTTGAATGACATCGAGGTCGAGGTCGTCATCTCGTACGACATCGTTTGTCAATGGGGTGTTCATTTTTGGGAACATATGGCCGAATTTCCTGACGACGCTCGCCTCAAGCTCACCCAAGATGCGATTATCATGTGCGTGCCGAAGTTTCACCTTTGGGCCCACAAACCTCAATGTCACACACGATTCTCCTTCAACTATGTTCGCGGCAGTGGGCAAACGCACAGGGAGACCATCGAGGAAAACTGGGCAGACTCAAATAAGGCCTCTGCACAGACGAAGATGATGGGGCCAGGTGCGAGGCAGGATACGTTGGACAACATCTTCAGATTCCACAACTATAGAATCATGGAGAGTTTTGGTGAGTATGCAGCTCTATCCCTTGGTGTCCGTTAATCAGAATCCTTAGATCATGTTCTTGCAAATTGAATAGTCCGAGCTATCAAAGAGGCGCGAGTTCATCGGGACGACTTTGAAAGATTCAATGAAGGTATCGTCAGCTATTGTGGCAAAGCGACGACGGCGCAATGGCTCGCTCTCGTGACGGCCTGGGAGAAGGACCATTCATGGCCCTGTCCTTACAAAGCGACGCTTCAGGGTAATGAGACATTGCAAGAGGTTGAGCTTGCCCTTGCGAGAGAGGAGCATGAGGTGGCAAAAAGGGCAGGTGGAGTTCGTCAACTGTCAAGTCTTAGCTCTTTTCTCATGTCTGGCATACAAATCGAGGAGACTCAGTGAGTACCTTTGCTACATTGTGTATCGTTGACTGATTGGTTCTAGGTGTATCCTTGAAATGGAAGTCAAGGCTCTTGCCATGGGGACGGTTTATCAACAACTCGATATTCAGAAGCAGCAAAGCTCTCTCCTCCGCAAGATCAACTGCTTTTGTGGGCTGCAGCAAGTGTTTATGCCCAATCTTCATCTCGTTTTATCGCCCTCCAAGCTTCGACACCTGGACGCTCCCAGTGCCTTCAATGTCGAGAGTATCAAGTTCTTCATGCCCTCTGAGCTGGACGATGATAATCAGAGGGCCCATGTTTGTACCCCGGGAGTTGCTGAGATGGAATTGCGTATGCGTGAGGCTGAAAGCCGTGATTCATTGCAGAGGCTCCGATCCGGCCTGAGAAACCGCACTGCAAGTCATCTCTTTACCGTCAAGAACGTTACTGGCCAAAATTCCATGACACGAAATCAGGGCATACTTCGGACCATTCAAATGAACATCCACGCAAACAAGCTGCGGTATCGGTATTCGAGAAACGCGTTGTTTCGGCTTCGGGGGCATGGACCATGGGAGGACGAGTTAAGGCTCTTGAGGGATGAGGATATTCGGGGTCTGAACGAGCGTCTACAGACCGAGGACGAACTTCATGAGCAGCAGCGACTCAGAGACCTGGGAGTGATGGATGCAATTGGAGAGTCATCGACAAACTGGAATCCGGCACAGCGCGGGGATAGCAGGAGAGTACTATCTTGGATTTGGTATGACTCAGGTACTAAGGACAATACCCTGGCGACAATGGAAGGTACGCTAATAAAGTTAGTCTCATATTTGTTTTCTGATCGGAGAAATTTACAGCTCTGCGTATTGAATGGTGCAAAGCTCACGCTAGGATGCTACAGTGGGAAGAGGAGATTCAATTGTTAGATGAGGAGATGAGGAGGGTTATCAGCTTCGCAGATTGGAAGGCTCAGTGGTGGAGTGAAAGGGCCGAACTCAGACCGGATGCATCCCCTGAGTTGCAGGAGGGACTGAAGGCTTCACGTTGGAACACGCCATCTCAGAGGGTTGCAAAAAAGCCCGCGTTGCTGAGAAATGGGCCCCGCTCAGACGGCTCGCTCAGGAATACCAGCAGAATCTTCCAGTAGAAATTATTTTAGAGTATCAATTACAGGAGGAAGTAGTCGAGGAGGAGGTGGTCGATGATGAATAGTATATTTGTAACATTTTGTCACGGAAAATTTTCTAAGTCCCTCACCTGCCAAATCGGGACGGATATCTCCAAGCCAGCGTCATCCAATGTTTTTTTTGGCTGCATCCATCAAAACTAGGTCTTTTCAGGCCGCGAAAATTTTATGCTAGCATTGTAAGTATCGTATCTGGTGTAATAAAAAATTTCATGGAGTTCTATCCTGCGGAATGCAGTGAAACGACTGTCGCAGGATGTAGTGCCCAAATCGGTATGTGTATTTCCCATAGTAAGTACATCCATTTTTCTGCTGCTGCATCCATCCAAAAAAAAGAGCAGAAGGCGAAATAATTTGTCAGAATGTAATGTACTATGTGTAGACTAGCATATATAAAATTTTTATAAAAATTTTTATGGTGGGAAGCGGGACAACTAGCGGGAGGGCAGAATGGGAGGGCGGGAGGGCGGGAGGGCAGTTACCAGAACAGCCAGGCACAGGTAGTAACTGGCCCAGGTAACCAAGTGCCGAAAATAGCCGGAAATATCCGGAAATAATTAAAAATAGCTATAGCCACTAAAAATAGCACAAAAGCACTCATACCCACCCTTTTCCTGTTCCTCCACCCAATATGGTAACTGTTTTGATCCTCTATCCACCCCCTACTAATATTGCACCCCAAAATAGGATATCGCTTGACTTGTATTATCATGCTATAAGAATAGGCCTATAATTATAAGATCGCTATGTAATTATTAATTCTGTTATAATAGGATTTAATGCAATATCACTACAGCATTGGGTGATGCCGCCCTTGCAATGGATATCAAAACAGTCTCAATCGCCTCTTCTGACAAGGATGGAGACGCGACTGAGAGCTCCACAAGCATGACGACACAAGAGGATCATCATCATCACCAAAATCGTCATCAACTCCACAACTCCACCAATGACGACGATTGCTCCACCCGACAAATCCCTATAAAGGTAAGCCAAGGAACCTCGAACAACGCAACCACTGGGGCCTCCAAGGGGAGCCCCAGTACCATGGATCCAGCACTTCGCAACTCTGGAGCAAAGCGTCACATGAGTAGTCTATGCGGGGCAACCCAACCGACGAAAGTGCTTGACGAAAAACCACCTACCATAGTGGTACCCATCGACACTGCGAGCCAGCCCCGCAGGACAGATGGGACATGGGCCAAGCTGAAACACACCCCCTGTGAAGTCTCGTCGCAAGATGAGCAAGCGGCTCTGACCCTAGGGTCACCCATCATAACAGTCGGCGTTGAGTCCCGACTGGATGGTGCGCAGGAGAATACCGCAAGGATTCCGAAGGACGACCCCGACGTCGCAGGCACGACCACATTCTCCTCCACTCTTCCCCGAGGCATCGTGCCGATCGCCCCAAGTGATGCGCCTACGCCCAAGGTAGCCGGTGATGTGCTTGGTAACGGCGAGTGACAAAAGACTAGTGGGCGGAAATGATCTCTAACTGACACTAAACCTCTCACAACTCTACACTATCACCAATTGATTGAATTTGGGTGTTTCGAGTACGATAGAAGCACTCTGCAGACTCAATAATCAAGGGATGTTGTTCAAGAGACACTTTATTCGTTACTAGTGAGTTTTACAAGCGTACTACTCGCACTAGTGGGGTGGGTAAGACACAATTGACTGAATGTGACTTGGTTTTGAGCTACTGCACTCATTGGGACTATGACTGCTTCGAAATAATGGCTCTCTTGGCCCTGTACTACTTCCTACAAGTGATCTTCTGTTACGATTTTTCCAATTTTCTTATCTTATCTCGATCTTATCTCGATCTTATCGCATCTTATCACGGACATCAGCGGATCAACCGGCCCAATCGGCCCGGTAACCACGCCTATATCGAACGACTTCAGGTATTGTGCTACGGCTCGCGACGACCGCTCGCCTAGCTTGTTGTTTTCGTTGTTTCACGCATAGTAACCGAACGCTCGACACGTATCCACATCTATATATAGCGTTTGGCCTCTAGTATATAAGTAGCTTAGTTCTCACTATGTATTCTCTAGATTCGAACTAAAGTTTATCCACACCTTTTCTACTCAGCACTCAGCATCGCTAAGATCCGCCGTATCTCGCACGATCGCCCTAATACGAAGGCAGTGCAGCTTACGCAGTATCTTCAGTTGATCACGTGTTAGTCAAGGCCTAACAATTAGTTCAAATCTTCCTCTCTTTCTCTCTACCACTAGCCGCGAGACGAAAGACCCATGACCCCCGACCTCACCACGAACCAGCTCATCGCCGCCGTCACCACCATCGTAGGCGCTTGCCTCATCGCCTTCTTCACCGCTATCATCGTAATAACCTGGAGAGAAGACATCCTCCAGTACTTGTACCGACATGGCCTCCTCCTACGACCTCGAAGGAGGCAATCAACACCCCCCTTCCCTCTCCACTTCATCATCCCCCGAAACCCATCAGACACCACGATGGATAGACCGATATTGGAAGAGCAACGCCTCCAAAGCCGCGCTCCCTACCCATCAAACTCCTCTGACGAGTTTCCTCAGAGGACCGAGGCCCCGCCACCCAGGAACGCGACCCCCGGCCCCAGCGGCACGAGACACACCCCAACGCCCCCTTCCTCCCCCGCCCCCGAAGAGGCGAACGACAGGGACCTACGGGCTCGCTACGACAGATTCCCTCCCCCCGAATATGACCCAAATGACCTACCACCCCCGGAGCGGGCCCTCCTACCCGTACGACCCCGTGCCCTCATGGCAAACCCTGCTGCGCCCGCCCAGCGCATCTTCATTCGACCTCCCCCCGGCCAGTTTCCCCCAGACGAATCCTCAGATGAGGACGACGGCGGCTTTTTCGGAGCCATTGCAAGAAGAAGAAACGGGATGGGGAGACTCATCACCATCACCACCGACGACGAAAACGACCTCGACGCCCTCGAACTCCCCGCACCAGACGATGACGGGGACGATAGCATTCTCCACCTCCCCCCACCCCGCAGACCAGACGACCTGCTCAATGTGGACGGCCTCGACTACGAGTGGCCGGAACTCGAGGATGTCGACCGAGACATCCTCGGACCACAACGATCTCTCGCCTGGGAGATACGAAGAGACGACGTCGAGGTACGGTATAACCTCGCAGCACATAACAGAACGCCCATGGATTACTACCTCGCCACCACCTACGGCGACGAGTTACCTCGCCTGGGACGAGAGGCAGTCATCACGGCTCGGATCTTTGAAAACCGAGATAGATCCAGACACGGCCCCGTCGCGGGAGCACGACTATACGGCCCCCACCGAGGAAGGACACACGAGGAGCAGTTGGCCCTCGAAGACGCCCTCGAAACCCTGGCACGACAACTCGGGGATCACCCAGACCTGGAAGGAGACGGATCAGAATGATTTCGACAATTTCTACTACGACGACTACAACCCCTACGCCGAGGAACTCCCCGCAGCCCCCTTTCCCCTCCCAGACTCCCCGAACCAACCCTATCACCACCAACATCATCACCCTAGACGCCTGCAAGCCTACCACCCCCCCCAGTATGGAACCCATCCGTTCGCCGGAGGAGACAATCCAGACCGACAGGAGGGAGGCTCCAACCAACCCATCCCCGACCCGGCAGAAGAAGAAAGGAGACAGGCGACCAGTCTCGCAGAACAAAAGCTGCAAGAAATCGCCGAACTCGAGAAGCGACTCAACGACGTCGAGATGGAACACCGGGATCACGCCACTAAATGGGGACTCCCACTTCGTCCATCCAACAAAGGGAAGGACCCCGATCGAGGACGCCAACCAGCTCACCTCCCCCTTCCCCCAAATCAGTACCGACTGCTCTGGCGAAGGGACGATCGATACTCCGTACCAAGACCCCCGCCAGACAGAGGACGGCCCGACCCCCTTCCCCAACCCGTCGGTCTGGCAAATGCCGACGCTCCCTTCATGAACGTCAGGCCCACTATGGTAGCCATTCCCAAGGTCTTCGTCGGAAATCACGAAGACATCAAACGCTTCATCGGGGACTGCCTGACGTACTTCGAAGCACACGCCTCGTACTTTGTTCTACCCTCCCACATGATCCCCTTCGTGTCCTCCCTATTCGACGGAGCCGCAAAGACCTGGTGGGTACATAAGCGATTAGAGTATTGGGCAGGGACAGGCCCAGCTCCTCACCGCTTTCGATATCCCACTTGGGAAGGCTTCATCAACGACGTCAACGACCAATTCCGCGACCCCGCCGCCATGGAAGTACAAGAAAAAAAGATGTTCGACCTTCGAATGGGCAACGGACCGGCCACCACCTACTTTCAGGAACTGGAAGTACTCGCCACAAAGGCCGGCCGACGACACGACGTTGATCCCCGCGGCCTTATGGTCAAAGCCGTCAGACTCGGAGTTCCCCTCTCCTATACCACCTCCATCACCAACACGGGGCACGACATCCCCAGCGACTACAACGAATGGAAGGCCCGGATCATCCTCATGTATGAGGAGCGACAAAAGAACTGGGCCTTCAACCAGACCGCCGGCAACCCCCGCGACAATCGCCCCCCCAAAGGAACCAGCACAACTACCGCCACCAGCAACTCCAAAGCAGGTGGCGCGACAAGTTCCCCGACGCCTAAAGCCACGAGCAACACAGGAGGCGACCGAGACTCGACAGGGAGGTGGACAACGTTCGCAGGAGCAGGAAAGCCGATGGACATCGACACCGCCAAGCTACGCGCGGAGGGAAGGTGCTTCAGATGTCGAGAGAAAGGGCATCTAAGCAAGGACTGCCCGAAGAAGAAGGATTACCGAGATATCCGGTCAGTACAAGTTACGAATGAACCGATAATGGAATCCAAGGTCGAAGAGGTAAAAGCAGCGGCGACTTAGGGTCCGATTCCCCTAAGATCGCCAAGGACTTACTTACTGGTGCGCTTCTGTCTCCCGCTGGACGGTCTCATGGTCTTTTCGTAGGTACTTCATCCAATCCTACTTGTATTATAAAACGTACGAACATTTTCTCTACTTCTCGCGCATTCGAATATACCTCGCCTTCGGGCCCCGCTTTTAACGTCTCTAGCATGACTAGCAAACCAGTTCCAGAATCACAAAACCGATACGCAGCACTCAGCGTCGAAAGGTGCAACGACGACAACGACTCCAACACTCCCCTCAAAGGATGTCACGACACATCGCCTGCCAGGGCAGAAGCAAAGGCGGTCGAACCCGCTGGGCACGAGGCAGAGAGCCTCTCGACGCGTCCCTTGCTAACGCTTGGACAGACCGACGCTAAGCGCCACACTAGTAGTCTACGCGGGGAAGCCCAACCGACGAACGCGCTTGGTGGAAAGTCACCCATCATAGTGACACCCATCGACAATGCGAGCTTGCCCCGCATGACGGATGGGACGATGAGCGAGTCGAAAGACGAACTCTACGACGAAGCGGCTCAGGTCGAAAGACCATCCACCCCGAAAGTTGACGTTGAGTCTCAACTAGGTGGCGAGACTACCGCAAGGCTCCCAGGACAAGAACGAGTCCCGACGACTAGCTCCGAAGAGCACGAGGGCTGTTGTTCGCCCCGGGATGGGGATAAAAAGGCACGCGCCGGAAACTCGGACGGACAGGGGGAGACTGGTAATTCCGCGTTCGCGGTTCAAGCCCAACCCGCTACCCCTTTACGGGGTGGTCTTCCGAGCACCCGCGACGGGGACCATAGCATCCTGCCCCTGAAGGAACAGGGAAGTGCCAAAGCGCAGAAGAGACCGGCCGCAGGATTGGAAGCTGCTAGCGCCCAGGCAGTGAATAGGGGGCATTCGGTAACATGCATTGAAATTCCCGACGAAGACGACGACACGGCGTTCCAGCTTTGGCTCGCCAAAGAAAGAACCCCGGCAGTAGCCAAGAAGGAAGCGACAAGCGACGAACCTGTTCGGTCTTCCCCGACCACGACGGAACCTCATCGATGGCTCAAGCCTTTCGAGGTTGACTGGACGCTTCGCGCGGTGTGCGAGGCACGAAACGACAACGCGGCGCGCGCAGCGCTATTCGTTTGGACACACGTTGATCGCGTCCCCGAACTCACCCCAGAACTCCTCTCCGAGCTTAGGAAGGGAGACGAATTAGCCTGAGAGCGACTTTACGAACTCCGCGAACCGCCTCGTTACCTACGACGCAGGCAGAGCGACAGTCGGGACTTCATGCTGAACGTCCAACTCACCACGCTCACGAACCGACAAGTCTTTGCGACCAGAGGGCTTGTAGACAGCGGGTGTACCAGTAGCGCCATTAATCGCGCCTTCGTCCAGAAACACCACCTCGATACCGTCAAAACGGCCATCCCCATCATCGTATACAACGCCGACGGATCACGCAACAAAGGAGGTGACATCACCGAGTACGTGGAGGTCCGACTTACCATCGGCAACCACGAGGAACGAATCGACCTCGCCGTCACCGACCTCGGGGCCAAAGATCTGTATCTCAGCCATGACTGGCTGAAGCGCCATAACCCGGTTATTAACTGGGGAACCGGCACCGTAATCTTCGGACGCTGTCATTGCGTCAAAAATCCCTTCCCACTACCCGACCCCGACCCCGACGACCGATGGGACGAAGAACTCGAAGACGGAGACACAATTCTCGCCGTCAGCATGGAGGAAGAACTCGTTATCCGAGCCGTCCACCACGCCAACGACCTCGCCGCCGCTGCTAATGCAGAGAAACCTACGAAGACCTTCGAGGAGATGGTACCACCCAACTACCGCTCCTTCCGCGACTTGTTCTCGAAAGAGAACTTCGACGAACTACCCGAACGCAAGCCCTGGGATCATGCCATTGAGCTAATCCCCAACGCCAAGTCCACGCTCGACTGTAAAGTCTACCCCCTGAACCGAAACGAGCAGGAACAACTCGACAAGTTCCTCGATGAGAACCTCGACTCCGGACGTATCAAGGAGTCCAAGTCGCCGTTCGCCTCTCCCTTCTTCTTCGTTAAGAAAAAGGATGGATCACTTCGCCCCGTCCAGGATTATCGCAAGCTGAACGAGATGACGATCAAGAACCGGTACCCCCTTCCTCTCATTTCCGAACTCATCGACAAGCTCCAGGGGGCCAAGTACTTCACCAAGCTCGACGTTCGTTGGGGATACAACAACGTCAGGATCAAGGAAGGAGACGAACATAAAGCCGCCTTCCGCACGAACCGAGGGCTGTTCGAGCCCACCGTCATGTTCTTCGGGCTGACCAACTCGCCCGCCACGTTCCAATGGATGATGAACGACATCTTCAAAGACCTCATCTCCGAAGGAAAAGTCACCATATACCTCGACGACATCCTCATCTTCACGAAGGACCTCGACGAGCACCGACGCATCGTACGACGCGTGCTCCAGAGGCTACGAGAGAACAAACTGTTCCTCAAAGCCGAGAAGTGCGAGTTCGAAGTACTCGAGACCGAGTACCTCGGCGTAATCATCAGCAAAGGACAAGTTCGCATGGACCCCGTCAAGCTCACCGGCATCGCAGAATGGCCGACACCCACGAAAAAGAAGGAGCTTCAGTCGTTCCTTAGATTCACCAACTTCTATCGCAAATTCATCAAGAATTACTCGAAGGTGGTACGCGCCCTCACCCAACTCACCGGCAACGCCGAATGGACATGGGGTGCAGCGCAGAACCAGGCATTCCAACAGTTGAAGAAGCAAATGGCTGAGGACGTCATCCTCGCCATCCCGAACGGAACCGGACGCTTCAGGGTAGAAGCCGACGCAAGCAACGGCACCGTCGGCGCAGTGCTTAGTCAAGAGCAGGAGGGCAGATGGAGACCAGTCGCATTCATGAGCAAGGCACTCACCGCGACGGAACGCAACTACGAGATCTATGATAAAGAGCTACTAGCCATCATGCTCGCCCTCTCGGAATGGCGCCATTACCTCATGGGCGCCCTCGAAGACGTAGAAATCTGGACGGATCACCAGAACCTCCAGTACTTCCGTAAACCGCAAAAGCTGAATCGACGACAGGCGCGCTGGGTAACCGAGCTTGCCGAGTATCACTTCATACTGAAGCACAAGCCCGGCACCGCCAACGTCAAAGCCGACCTACTTTCCCGACGTAGTGATCATGACCAAGGAGAAGACAACAACGGAGACATCACGGTTCTCTCCCCCGAACACTTCCGGGCTATGATCATGCCCACCGCCAGCGAAACCCACGAGCGTGTAAGAACCGCGACTCGCCAAAAGGAACTCTGGGACAAAGGCATTGCTGCGTCCCTCGAGCACGAGCGAGGAATCACCGAGAAAGATGGAATCCTGTACTACGACAACAGAGTCTACGTACCCCGCCACTCCTCGCTCCGAGGAGAGATCATCGCCCAGAGCCACGACCACATCACCGCCGGACACCCGGGTATCGCCAAAACCAGGGAACTCGTCCAAAGAGAATACTGGTGGCCCAAGATCCAGAAGGACGTCGAAGCCTACGTCAAGGGATGTGAGACTTGTCAACGAACCAAGTCCAACACCCAGGCTAAGTCGGCTCCGCTCCACCCGAACGCTATCCCGACCGAACCCTGGACCCACATCTCCGTTGACATGGTCACCGGGTTACCCGACTCCAACGGTCACGACGCTCTTCTAGTCATCGTCGACCGATTCTCCAAGGCCATTATCCTCGTCCCCTGTAACATCGAACTCTCCGCTGCGGGATGGGCACGAATTCTTCAAGACCACGTCTATGCCCGCCACGGCATGCCCCAAGTAGTCATCTCAGACCGCGGACCCCAGTTCGTCTCCGCATTCATGAAGGAACTTTATCGAATGCTCGACATTATGCAAAACGCCTCGACCGCTTTCCACCCACAGACCGACGGACAGACCGAGCGAGTTAACCAGGAAGTAGAGAAGTATCTCCGGATCTTCATCAACTACCACCAAAGCGACTGGGTGGACTGGCTGCCTCTTGCAGAGTTCGCACACAACAACCGGGCTCACTCCACCACCGGAAAATCCCCGTTCATGATCCTCTATGGCCGTAATCCCTGTATCATGCCCGATTCTCCTCGAACCCCGAACTCCAAAGTACCCGCCGCCTCTGACTTTAGCAAAGCCATCGCCCAAGTCCACAAGGAAACCGAGCTCGCACTCGAGCAAGCTGCGGGACGAATGAAGGCGCAATACGACAAGCATAAACGCCCCGCCACGGAATATCACGTCGGCGATAAGGTCTGGCTCGACGCCACCAACCTTCATCTCCCCCGCCCAAAGAAGAAGCTCGACGACAAATGAGTCGGTCCCTTCTTAGTACTCGAAAAGACGGGCGCTTCGGCCTACAAGCTAAAGCTGCCACCTCATTGGAAAATCCACCCGCGCTTCAACGAGAAGCTTCTCTCCCCATTCGTACCCCCGTCGTTCCCTAACCAGGAACAACCGCCACCTCCTCCGCCTGACCTCATCGACGGCGAAGAAGAATGGGAGATTGAGGAAATCCTCGACTCCAAGCCTCGCAAGGTCCGAGCCAGGCGCGGACAACCGTCGACGACTGTCATCGACTACTTCATCAAATGGGTCGGACACACCAGGGAGCACAACTCCTGGGTAACCGCATCAGAGATGGGCAACGCGCAGGAAGCCATTGCCGAATACGAAGCCAAGATGGGATCTAACGAGAGGGTCAGCGTAGTCAAAATCGCAACGTCAAAATCACCCCTCGCAATGGTTCTCAACCATCACTTCGACGGCGAAGACATTTCGTATCTATGTCAACGTGAAGACGGAACGCAGAAGTGGGTTAAAAACCCAGACGTCACACTCTTCGAGAACTTCCTCGTCGAGTACTGGTCCAATTACGAGTATCACAGTCTACAACGAACAGAACCCTAGGCAGTCGGGACGTCTGCCTTAACGAGAGGGTAATGTTACGATTTTTCCAATTTTCTTATCTTATCTCGATCTTATCTCGATCTTATCGCATCTTATCACGGACATCAGCGGATCAACCGGCCCAATCGGCCCGGTAACCACGCCTATATCGAACGACTTCAGGTATTGTGCTACGGCTCGCGACGACCGCTCGCCTAGCTTGTTGTTTTCGTTGTTTCACGCATAGTAACCGAACGCTCGACACGTATCCACATCTATATATAGCGTTTGGCCTCTAGTATATAAGTAGCTTAGTTCTCACTATGTATTCCCTAGATTCGAACTAAAGTTTATCCACACCTTTTCTACTCAGCACTCAGCATCGCTAAGATCCGCCGTATCTCGCACGATCGCCCTAATACGAAGGCAGTGCAGCTTACGCAGTATCTTCAGTTGATCACGTGTTAGTCAAGGCCTAACATCAACACTTGACTAGTTTGCACTCTTGGCTTACTAGTGGCACTCTTGGCCTAGAAACTGCTCCTTACAAGTGATAACACTTGACTAGTTCGCACTCTAGCTTACTAGTGGCACTCTTGGCCTAAGAATAATACTTTAACTTCGAGAAATTGCAAGAATTATTTCGAAACACTCTTGGTCTTTGCAGGACACAATAGTATTGCTCAAAAGGGACTTCAATTCACTCAATTCTATAGGTAATTTAGCGACTGGTAGCCGCTTCGTCGAGGTTAAGCACAAAAGCCTTTAATTGGGGCACTAAACTCTTGTTAGTCACTCGCAATCACAGGGATGGCTTGCCTCCCGTTGCGAGTGGCTATTCTACTACTTATATACTGTAAAGAAAGGTACAAAGCGACGCAAACAACTACACTAGTGGGGTATTTTCGGTACTGATTTCTTGGCTAGGCCCGAAATACCACGCATAAACATGCAATAGTCGGTCTAGAAATTGCTACTGGACGACTAGTGAGCCACGGAGCTCAGCCAGCGGTTTAATCTCGCGTTCTTGACCCAGCAACGCGCCACTAGTGCCGGAGATGAACAACTAGCCACATCCTCGTGCTCGCAACCGTAGTCGGCCGTGATCGAAAGCGCAGCTGGGCTATACTAGTGCCGATCATAATAGATCTGATCGCACTAGTCAGATCTGGGCATAACATTAATCCGTTGCTAATTCATTTCTAAGTCCTGCTTCGAGATTGCTGCATGACTAGTTAACCTGACTTAGGCGTTTCTGCCCCGATTGGTCTGCTAGTGACTGAACTTCACGAGATCTGTGTATTCTGCTCCTTGTTTGGTGCACTAGTCACGTTACTCGTCTACTAGTGGCCTTATATTAATTAGTCCGGCTAGTATTCAAGTCACTAGTATGGCCGGCTGGTAGATTTGACCCACTAGTGGTATCGCATCTAAGTCCTGGCTTCACTAGTCGCCTACTGCTGTAACTATCAGCTCGGAGCCTCAGCTATAGTCCTTTTATCATCACTAGTACAAGATAGATATGCAATTGTATTATTACAAAATCGCAAAATCTAGGTGTGAACACATAGACGGCATATCACCAGATGGACCGGTAATCCTGTGCTTGCGGTTCGGGTCCAACCCGTCGTCCCGATCGCCGCTGCGACAAAGCTGGGCGACACCTTGCAAGTATGGCAATTCCTGCAACCCAACCAGAAGGAGTATGATGAAGACCATCAAGCGCGCCCGTCGAAGGCCGCCGTGTTGCCAACGCCACAGCTATGAAGAAGATTGCTGCAGGAAAGGAAGTCACTAGCGCCCAGGCGATAAAGAGGGGGCATTCGGTAGTTATGATCGAGGTACCTGATCACGAGGACGATACTTCATTTAGATTACAGCAGAACAAGGTTGCTGCAACTGATGCAGACGCATGTGGGCCATTCCCGAAGCGAGAAAGTCCTCTCCAGGAAAGAGAGGCAGAATGCCCTATTGGCCACAATACTCCGGTATCAGAGGGTCAGGAGGCTGCGAAGCACGTGCCCCCGACAGGAACACCCCAGGAATGGTTGAAACCCTTCGAGACTGAGTGGACTTGGAGGGCTATCAAAGATGCTAGAGATGAATCCGCTGCTAGAGCCATCCTACTCAACTGGATTCATAAGACACGAGTGGAGGAAGTCGTTGACAATCTCCTTGAAGGTCTTCATTCATCAGAACGCTTTCGCGCCCTTGACTGGCTAGATGAACTTCGCAAACCTAAACGATACTTCATCCGGGCACAGAATTCCCCTTCCAGTCTCCTTCTCCCTGTCGTACTCGAAACATTGGAAGCACCAATCAGTATCCAATCCAAAGCACTCGTTGACAGCGGCTGTACTGGAAGTTCCATTCATCGTGACTTTGTCGAGAAATATGGAATTCCAATCTGAAAGACGGCTAGCCCTATCCCTGTTTACAATGCTGATGGCTCTCATAACAAGGCAGGAGAAATCACTGCTTACACAGAACTCCGCCTTAAAATTGGGGACCATAGCGAAAAGATTGATCTCACCGTTACCGACCTCGGCTCGAAGGAAATCTTTCTTGGACATGACTGGCTGGCGCGTCACAACCCCATCATCAATTGGGCCACTGGCAGGGTTACTTTCGCCCATTGCCACTGCGCAAAAAACTGTTTCATACTCCCCAACGCAGACCCCGATGACGAATGGGAACTCGAAGAGGGAGAGACGATTTTATCAATTGACTTCGAAGAAGCCATTGAGATTCGCGCGGTGCATAAAGCTAATGAACTTGCCGCCAAAGCGAATGAAGGAAAGGAAAAGAAAACCTTTGAGCAGATGGTCCCCGAGTCGTATTGCGACTTCGAGGACCTGTTTACAAAGGAAAACTTTGATGACCTTCCTGTCTGAAAGCCATGGGACCATGCAATAGAACTTATTCCAAACGCAAAAAACACATTAGACTGTAAGGTTTACCCCTTGAACCCCATCAAGCAAAAGGAGCTCGACAAGTTTCTTGATGAAAACCTTGCTTCGGGACGAATCAAACCATCGAAATCCCCTATGGCCTCGCCATTCTTCTTTGTCAAAAAGAAGGATGGAACTCTATGTCCTGTCCAGGACTATCGCAAGCTCAATGAAATGATGATTAAAAATCGCTATCCCTTACCACTCATTTCTGAACTAATGGACAAACTTGGAAGTGCTAAATACTTCACCAAGCTTGACATATGCTGGGGATATAACAATGTACGCATCAAAAAGGATGACGAATGGAAAGCCGCATTCAGAACAAATCGCGGACTCTTTGAACCCACCATAATGTTTTTTGGGCTCACCAATTCACCTGCCACATTCCAATGGATGATGAACGACATCTTCAAAGATCTCATCGCCACCGGCAAGGTCACCATATACCTTGACGACATCCTGATCTTCTCGAAGACTCTAGAAGAGCATTGGAAGATCACTTGTCGTGTCTTGGAGTTATTAAGGAAACACAAGTTGTTCCTGAAAGCCAAGAAATGTGAGTTCGAGGTACTAGAAACAGAGTACCTCGGGGTAATAATCAGCGAAGGCTCCATACGAATGGACCCTGTCAAACTCGCAGGCATTGCAGAATGGCCTGTTCAAACCAAGAAGAAGGAGCTTCAGTCGTTCCTAGGCTTCGCCAACTTCTACCGACGCTTCATAAAGGGCTACAGTGACATAGTACGCCCAATGACGTGCCTCACTGGTAAAGAAGTTTGGACCTGGGGAACAGCTCAACAAATTGCATTCCAATGATTAAAAAATCAGTTCACAATCGACGTCATTCTTCGTATCCCAACAGAAAAAGGGCAGTTCCATGTAGAAGCAGATGCAAGCGAAGGCGCGATCGGTGCAGTACTATCCCAAGAACAAGATGGAAAGTGGAGGCCCGTAGCCTTCCTGTCAAAAGCCTTGACAATCACCGAGCGTAATTACGAAATATACGATAAGGAATTACTCACAATCATGCTCGCCCTGGACGAATGGCGGCACTACCTTATGGGCGCCGCTGTAGATTTTGAGATCTGGACAGATCATCAAAACCTACAATACTTCCGCAAGCCTCAGAAACTCAATCGCCGACAAGCGCGATGGGTAACTGAGCTTGCAGAATATCATTTCACTCTTCACCACAAACCGGGCACCTCCAACAAAAAGGCAGACCTCCTTAGTAGAAGAGCAGACCATCCACAGGGCCAAGACGATAACGACGAAATCATTGTCCTTACCCCAGAACATTTCCGGACCATGATCATGCCTATAACCGATGAAACTCATGAGCGCATCAAGAGCGCCACATGTACTCATCAAAAATGGGACCAAGGAATCGCTAACTCACTCAACCATGAGAAAGGCATCAAGGAAAAGAACAGTCTCCTATACTACGACAAAAGAATTTATGTCCCCTGAGACTCCGCCACCCGAGGCGAAATCATATCACATTGTCATGACCATATAACGGCAGGACACCCGGGTATCGAGAAAACGAAGGAACTAGTCCTTCATGATTACTGGTGGCCCAAGCTCAAAAGAGATGTGGAAGCTTACGTCCAAGGATGCGAAACTTGTGCAAGAGCCAAAGCAAGTACCCAAGCATGATGAGCACCGCTCCATCCAAACGAGGTCCCATCCGAGCCATGGACACATATCTCAGTAGACATGATCACTGGTCTTGTCCCATGCAAAGGGCTCAACGCCATGCTAGTCATCGTAGACCGCTTTTCTAAAGCAATCATCCCAATCGCTTGCAAGACCACGCTTTCATCCGAAGGATGGGCTAAAATCCTACGTGACGAGGTCTACGCCAAATACGGAATGCCGGTGACAGTCATATCCGACAGAGGACCCCAATTTGTGTCCAAGTTCCTTCAAGACTTGTACAAGATGCTCGACATCAAAGGAAACACCTCTACTGCTTTTCACCCCCAAACAGATGGACAAACAGAGTGCGCCAACCAAGAAATTGAAAAGTATCTCAGGATCTTCATCAATTTCTGACAGACCGACTGGCCGGAATGACTACCTCTAGCAGCATTCCAACACAATAATCGCGTTCACTCCACCACCGGTAAAAGCCCCTTCTTCGTCAACTTTGGAAGAAATCCTCGAGTCGCACCCGACTCTTACTCCCATGCTCCGCTTCGCACACCAGCGTCCGAAGCATTCAAAACTACCATGAAGCATATACATGATGAAACAAAAACCGCCCTTGAAAAGGTGGCCATTCAAATGAAAAACCAATATGACAAAAAGAAGAAAGCCACCATCGAGTACCAGATTGGAGACAAAGTCTGGCTCAACACTACAAACCTCCATCTCGCTAGACCCAAGAAAAAGCTCGATGACAAGCGTGTCGGCCCTTTCCTCATTTAAGAAAAACACGGTCTCTCATCCTACAAACTCAAGCTCCCCCAGACATGGAAAATCTACCCAGTTTTCAACGAAACTCTCCTCATGCCATATATAGCACCCACTTTTGCGAATCAAAAGCAAAATCCACCTCCCCCTCCCAACATTGTCAATGACAAAGAACAATACGAAATTGATACAATCCTAGACCACAAACCACGTAAAGTACGTGGTCCCAAGGACCCTGAAACTGGGAAATATACGACAAGAACAGTCACAGACTATCTTGTCGCATGGAAAGGCTATGGAAAGGAAGAAAATCAATGGACAAAGGAGAGCGAATTGGGCTACGCAAAAGAAGCGATAGCCAAATACTGGAAAAACAGAAAAGACGCGATCACGATTCAAGCCGCCGTCGTCAACGCCAACGATATCAAAGCAGATGGCAGCTACTCTCCAATCTTCATTCTCGACTCCAGGCAGAAGGACGGACAAGTACAATTCCAAGTACAACAAGGAACAAACTTCGTCACCACCGCCTGGTATTTCGAACATGAAATCCCCCATCTCAGTGAGCTAATCAAAGATTACTACTGGGCCAGTAGGGAGGAATTTGATGAGGAATACAGATCAGTGGACGGATACAGACCAGAGGAAGAAGGGGGCTGAACGTAAAGCAGTCGGGACGCCTGCCTTTAACAAGGGGGTAATGTTATGATTTTTTCTATTTTTTCTTATCTTATCAAGTGCCGATCTTATCTGGATCTTATCGCATCTAATCTTGACGCTTATCCAAGCAACCACGGTCATACTCCCACAGACACCAAACCTCGGAACACATATTACACATGAACTCCACAGAACTCCACTAACACGAGACTGTGCTCCAGCTCCTGTCGCCTGACTCCCCGAGACTCACACAGACAGTTATAATTATAGCACATACAGAATAGTATTTAAGTAGCATAGCTCTCACTGTATATTCTCCAGCTTCGAGCTAAAGTTTCAATACACCAAACTTAACTCTCAGACTCATCTCTTGCCTAGACTAAACATCTAGACTCTTGATTCTCGGTTACGCAAGCATCTGACACTCATTGGGTGACTGTATGAACGTGATACAGCCCTTTGTTTAGTCTTGTTTGTTATACCAGAGTTCGGGTCTAACAGCTTCCGATGACATTGTATTCAGATGGAAATATCAAAGCCTCAATCACCATCACCGCCACTCCCCGATCCGACTGGCGCCACCATTACTGTACCCGTGCGGAAGAAACCTGGCCTGAAACCTTGGGCAACTCCAGAACTGTGGGCCTTCCTAGAGACTGGAATCCCTGACTATCGGAGTGCCCAGGCCATCAAAGGGAAAGTCTCTGCTATTGACAATTTCCTCAATGACTTCATGCCTAAGTTTTAGGTCATGCATCCAATAACGGGTACAAGAATGGCTGCAGGTGATTGCACAGTAAGTAATATTGGAGTTTGGTGTTCTCATCACTCATATTGGCTTGTTAGCATGTAAAACAATGGTATCAAAATCATGGCAATGTCAAGAAAGTTGAGACCGTGGCCCGCATTTCCAACATCTTTGCCAAGCCAAAGACTCATGCCTTAAAAGCAGAGGAGGTATATTCATGCCTGTACTACCGAGAGCACATCAAACCCATGGTAGATGAGCAGAAGGCTGGAGTTAGCTCTCATGCGGAGGTGCTACGTATAATCAAGGACACAACGAAAGAGTTATTTGAGGTGGAGAGTCCAGAGATTCATGCAGAGATGGCAGCACATATGAAAGAGCAGGTAGTTTTGCCTTCTACGGCAGAGCACAATGATGAAACCATCACTCCAGAGATGTATGCAGCATATGTCATAACCTACTGTGATTTGGCTTAGTTCTAAATATAATTTTAGTGTGCTTGGTGCCGCTGATGGACAGATTAGGGCATTCAATGCAGCGCTGTCAAAGGCAACAGGGTGTGTGATATTGACTATACTTGGTGGTCCAGACTCTTGAGAGAATGGGAAGATTGCGACATATGGGTCCATTTATTCATATCAGTGGGACAAGAGAGAAGATGCACTAACATTTATCTCAGTTTCCATGCAGGAGAAGACAAGCATGGAAGGACATTCGGCCAGGCCTTTCCCAATTTCAAGGAGACTTACCTCACGCTGTTCACAAGATTTCTTCAAGAGGTTTATTGTATGTGGTTTTACATAAGTAGCTTGTTCTCTCTTTGACGTACGTGATCATGACAGCGGTACACATTTGTTTGGCTTGAGCGCTTAAACAGGACAAAGACACACCTGGCAAGTCATTGCAAGACCAAAGTGTAGGCAGCTCCAGCAAGCCAGTTCCAGAGGATGGAGAAGTTGAAATTGGAGAGCTTGACAAGAGGATTGCAACAGAAAGCGCAATGAACACAAACGGCACTGAGGGCCACAAGGCAGTGGATGATGTCGATGTCGAACAAGAGTTGGCATGTGCTTCAGAAGGCCAGCAATCGATCGAACCTCCACCTTCTTCTATCAACCCTCTGCCTTCTCCTCATGTGGCTGAGGATAATGGCCAGATCCCCCACCCATGTCCTAGTCCCGAGCTCAATAGGGACACAAACGATGTTCATGAACTGCTAGAAATTGAGGGAACCAGCCCAGCGGATGGAGATGATGCCTCTGAGCAACTGCCTGAATACCGTGATGGTGAGGGTGATGACAGGCAGCCATTAGAGGAGATCAAGGAGATGCCATCTGGTGATGCATCTTCTCAGACCCCTCCCCGTGATATTATCAATCCAACAGTTGAACTGCCAACAGATGAGCCTACAGTTGCCAAAAGTCGCAAATGCCAACGTTCCCAAGCTAAGGTTACCAAGAGTCAGGTAATCTTGTGACCCAAAAGAGTATGAGCAGGTCCTGCGGCAAAGGAGATTCTGACACTGGCAGAGAGAGCAGGGCTCAGAGGAGATGTTCGTGTGCCAAACGTTCCTAAGAGGCATAGAGCCAGGAAGACGTAGTAGATTATTCTAGTATATGACTTTTGTTACTCCTAGCTTGAATGTATGCATCATGTTGATGTCTTGAAGCTGTCCTCAGACTTAACTGGAGACTGGAGTTAGATGGAATTAGATGTTAAAACATAGATGTGAGTGCAACCTTGGTGCAACCAATGTTTAACAATGACTGACTTCAAGGTTTTGCGGGTGAAGTTGAGCAAGCCTCATCAGACAAAAGATCAAGGCACATTTTTTCATATGAGTGGAAAACATATAGAGCACAACAGATAAGGGAATGATGGGAATGATGAAGGAGACTTTGTTATGGCCAATGGTTGGTTCTAGGCATGCAGCAGAAAATAGTGAAAATGAAAGCGGAAGAACATATGGAGGTCCAGAAAGACATGGGAAAATCATCCTAACAGATGGGAAAGACATGACATGCGGGATTCATTAATAGTGCTCACACCTATAAGTCAATGATCCAATAATAGGGCTCACGCCAGAGCGTAGCGAGGGATTCGTGGTAGGGAAGGACAGGGTGCACAAGGGATCCATTAATAGTGCTCACACCAAAGGGTGGCGATGGATTCACAGTATGGGCCAACAGGTGTGGAAAAAAAAACTAAAAATACTATATCAAGGGCAAAAATCTAAATTTATCATGCTAACAGATTATGAAACCTATTTCAGGCATGCACAATGGGCAGGGGAGCGCATGAGGGCACAGATACCCCCTGTGCCCACCTGCCTATCGCTGGAGCTACTGTAGGTAATAATTAATGAAAGGTAGAGTACAAGTGCAAGCAATAATACATTAAGGCTTGCATTGCTGCTGCAGTCTGTTAATTGATTATAGGGGGGTTAATTCCTGGCTGACATATCGTTATAAGTGCCCCTCAAAGTATCGGGAGAATATTTGGGCCTCATGAGAAGGCTACTCCAGGCATTGAACGATGAGAGGTTGTCCAGACTTGCTTCCCTTGTCATATAATGGCCACCAGTTGCTGGATGCAGCATGGTACCATCACTTCTTTTCCTCCCTCTGCATGCTCCCACAACTCTTCAACTTGGAGACCACCATGCCAACTACAACTTTTGTTGTCTGATTCAATATGTTTATTCCCTGACCAACATATGGCTATTTCATTCACCACTGGACCATGGCTAGAGATCTTCATATCTCTCCCCTTCGCTCTCTGCAATCTGGTAGTAATGTGTCTCTAGGCACGATGCTATTGTCACTGTCCATACCAAAGTTAGCCAGTCTCACATTCTATGATGAATGGGTCTCTCATATCTCAACATGTAAAGGTACCAGTGATATATCGGCGCAGAGATGCCCAACCCCAAACCAGGCGACGCTAGCAAGAGGCCATTGGACGTATAGTTGGATGACAACGACGATGAAGAGGGCATGAGGACAGCCACCAAGTCGGCGATTAGACACCGAGACCACACCCATCAGATGCTATGTACAATGATGAAGGCAAGCCCGAGGTACTACTAGTATGGTTTGGCACCGACAACTGTTAAGCTGCATCTTCATTTCGTCACTGACGCTCATCTCTCGTGCAATCTGGGGCACGTCCTCTCGTGCAATCTTCAATTTCTCACCTGCGTACTCACCTTCTTCATTCTCATCGACTGTGGCAGAATGTCATCAAGGGCTGTGCTCGTAAGTCTATAGGGAGGGAGCGACGCCATGGCAGAGGCAGACAGGCTAGAAACTGTCAAGTTCAAGTGCATGAGGGTTCTCGCAAACCTAGAAATGTGATGTGTACCCATTGGTGATGCTCTGTTCCATGGCTGATTACAGGATGGGAGGTATCAATATGTCAGTGTATCATGGTATGTCTTTCTCTGAATTTCTAGTGGGCTACCAATGAAGGTCTTTCTGTTCTCCAGAGATATCCTATACGCCATACGAGCTCGCGTCTGCTAGCAATCTTTCACTTCTGGGCTCTAGAGAAAAAGAATCCACCGGGACCTCCATATTCGCAGATATTTCAGACTGGACACCATACGCCAATGCTCAACAACAGCTCTACGCCCTACCAATAAACAGTACAGACCTTGGACAAATCTCCACAGACAGTTGGATTGCATTTCTGATTGGTACAAAGCTGATTCATATGAGTGTGCTGCGGCTCCTTCTACTGCCAGTGAATTTGATAAAGTCATAAAGGCAATACTGGATAAGGCATCAAGTACATAGATTGGAGTACATTTCTGTTTTGCTCACATTGGATAAGGTGAACTGACTTTGGGTGTGATAGACTCCATGGCTGGAGGGGCTATGTGGAATTTGCACAGAGTCAAGCTACAGGATAGGAGGTGGTCTCTTGATCCATGAATGTTTTTGGTGGTGTGAGCGGGATTGCGTGACCTTGTATAATCGTATCATTACAGTAAATGAACCTTGTATTACTATATCTCTAGACTAATCAATCAGGATGTATGGATCCTTTTTTCTAACTAGAATCAACATGATTGCATGTGAATTGACTTTTTCCAGAACCAAAGCAGCATCATCATCACTGCTGCAGTAGGACATTGGGCTGATCACGACTGTCACCCTCTTGGCCTAGCACTCTCACCAACTCGCTGCATATCTTCGATGGCCTACCCTACTATCAATCCTCATCTCCCTGCTCACCTTTGGCTGTCACCCCTGCCAAATGCTGGAGTGATTCGTTTCGCCACCGGAGGGTTCCACTTGCTTCCAAATGGTCATGCATTTCCAAAGGATTGTTTTACTGGTGCAGAGTACATGTGAAGAATTGGGCCATTTCAGACTGTAAGTCGTACCATCAATGTCAAAAGTACTACTGAAAAAAACAGACGCCGTCCATAGGAGACTGGACTCTGAAGACTCTAAAGGAGCATTCCATGGCGTATCTCAAGCTCGGCCACCATGGTATCACCCAAACCACTCAGCTCCGGGTTCGCATCATCTTCAATGATGGATTTTGGGAGTATCACCAGTAGATACCAAGGTCCACCTCATGTCCATTCACCACGCATTTTTTTGCTCAGTCCTCGAAACCATGCAGAATCTCACATCTCTCTCCATGTCTCGTTTCACATTCAACAGTTCTTTCGTCCAAGCAATAGCATCGACTCTCCCATCTTCGAACCCTACCAACTTTACTTTTGCGACAAAGTTATAACGCCATGGTTGATGCTCCTACTGGAAGGCCACAATGATGAGGATGACTTGGTGTGGCCATACCTGGGCTACGGGTTGGATGACTATGAAGAGACAGGACATGCTCTGTATGGAGCTTCTTTGGTGTTCAAATGTTAACGTTCAAGGCCTACTGTTGATCAATCAAGTAATCATCTTAGTTACGTTCTTTGTAGATGGACTCAAATTGTTTCAATGGAACAATGTCTTCAATTATAGCTAGATAACTGAGCTAACTTTGGCTACATACGCTCGAGATGAATGCAAAGGGTGGCGAGAACAGACTTTAAGTGCCCATGCCCAAAGCACCCGACAACTGCTGCCAAATGACAGCCGCCATGACTGTTGAGCTGTAAAATTGCAGTGCTTCAAGGCAGACACCTTTTTGCATGGTACTCCCTTTACCTTCTGAGCCAGGAGTCAGTATGTATCATTTATTCCTTTCATTTTGAGTACTCATTGCGATAACAAGAACACCATCCAAGTTCGTATATCGATCACTTTTCGGCGGCATGGACTATGGTGTTATTGAACGTGTAGAGGTAATTCAGATACCAAGCATGCTGTCACACCTGCAGCGTGTCTAAGCGTGTAATTTTGCGAAAATCAATAAATTACATGTAGGCACTGTGTAGGCTTAGCAAGCTCGCTGACAGTGCAAGCGGCACAAGAAGAAGTAAGGTCATTGAGTCAGATTACCCTTCTGTCAGAAAAAGAAGTCACAGAATTAAAACATAGGACTTCGTCGCTGCACTGCACCTCACGGGCATGCATGGCAAGAAGGCCGACTAGCGAGCTTGCTTGCAATATCCGTTGGCATTGGGGATTCAGGCTTGGTGGGACGCGCTTGTACTTGGACCGAAGCTAATTTAGACAACTACACGTCGATAATCAATGATGCATAGACCCTGGAGATCCAGAGAAGTGATACCACGTGAGAGATAATCAAGACAACCACCGGGCATGGTCTAGAAACAGGTACCGGCCGAAGGGATTAGCGAGCGGACTAGAATTCCGATGCGTCTCTTGGTTACCATGTCTAGACTATGACACTGTCACCTTCAGAGCAGAACAGAGAACCAAGAATGACGTGTGATCAGTGATCGCATGTTAAGCAGCTATTGAGTGCTAGTCCATGGACAGCCTCTGCTGTTGGGCGAGCGACATCGACGCCGCCTAGTCCTTTGAGACTACCAAACAGAGAGAAAGTGGTGCTCTGCCAAGAGAGCTGTGACGTTTCGGATGAGGAATTATCGGCCGACACAAGAAGTATTTTACTAATAACCTGTTTGTAACAATCAATCTCTCATAGTATAAGTAGGGCAGACTTTCATGTATTAAAGCAAGCTACCTACCCCCCACATCTAGTAATAAAGTTTCAGTCTGAATCTGGGCTTGTTGCGACACGTAAGAGTTAGTAACTTCGAGTCTCGGCTATACCAGAGAGTTAGCGAGCTCACTAGAGAAATTGAAATAAGAGATATATTTTGGATACAAAACTTCGGTTTTACTTGAGAACGAACGAGGCCCAGTGTCAGTGAAGCTGCGCCAGTCTCTAGAGAGAAACCTGAGAGAAAACATCTGAGAGAAACTCTGTTCCATTTTCTGGATCAGTAGTAAGGGAGAAGTGTGTTGTGCCAGCCTCTGAGTAGGTCTTGAGAAGCAGTACGAGAGAATCAGCCAGCTTGAGCTGTTCTAGCAGTTACATGAAGTGTGACAGGTGTGCACAGTTGGACCTCATGGCACCATTGTTAGAGCGAGTGCACTGTGTGTGAGGACTCATGGGGACATTCTGAGAGATTATATTGTGTATTGTGATTTGAGAGTGCTGAGGGCCTCTATCGTGACGAGTTTAGGACTCAGACTTAGAGCTAGGAAAGGAATCGAAGTTGTGCGCAGTAGAACCTAGCGGCGATTCATATTTTAGCGAGCTCACTGAAACGAACTTGACTGTTTTGCGGATCTGCGTGTCCGTGTGTATTTTCTATTGAAATATCATTTGCCTTGAGGGTTGCATGGTTCACCGTGCTCTCTTGTAAAAGCTTCAAGGAGATAGAGAATTTGAGATTTGCTTGACAATTGTATGCGATCGCATTGCATTACTTAGCGAGCTCTCTAAGATAACTTGAGATACTGTCAGGGTGCAAGAAGAATTAAATTCCTTGCTCCCTTCTGCACTTATAGAGATTGTGTGTGTGTGTGTGTGTTTGTGGGATTGAGTAGTGGTTTAGGGTGTTGTTCACGCTAGGCTGCGCTTAGTTTCACGAGTGCCTGTTACCAGCCTCATCAACGCAGTAGGGAAATTGCTAACATGTTTTCAGCACCTCTTTCTTCCTGAAGTCACCATCTCTGCCTTCACTGAGACGGGCCAAGAGAAATCATCGATCATCGTTCCATTGCAACGAGCGTACACCGGTAGAAAGCCTGTGATATCATCCCACCTTGCTGACACTCCCTGTGCTACCCTTGGCACTCAGGGCCTCTTGGATAAACTCAATACCGCACTCAGGACATCATACAGGCTGTACAGCCTGGACAATCCATTCCTCTCTTCCTTTCTTGATGACTGTATCACAAATGGTGATGAGGCTGGTGGCAGGCAGCTGTGAAACCGAGCATGGCCTAGTGTGAACAACACATCAAAACCTACACTCAATCCCACTAACACACACACAACACACCAATCTCTATTAAGTGCAGAGGGGAGCAAGGAATTTAATTCTACTTGTGCACTGACAGTATCTCAACAAATCTCAGAGAGCTCGCTCAATGGCACGATGCAACGCAAAGTTACAAGCACTATCTCAAGCTCTCTTTATTTCACCTCAAAGCTTTTACAAGAGAGTATGGTAAACCACGCAACTCTCAAGGCAATGGTATCTTTCAATAGAATACAAACAGACACACAGATCCACAAAATGACCAAGTTCGCTCAGTGAGCTCGCTAAGTACAAATTGCCACTAGGTCCAACTGTGCACACCTTCACCTTTATCTAGTCCACCAACCTGAATCCCGGCTCGTCACAATGAGGCCCTCGGCACTCTCACAAAAAACACAATATACACACTCAGGTCTTGCACACAGCAAGCTCACTAAGTAACAAGGTACCACCAGATTTCTTTCAGCCCACGCACACCTACTGCACCTTGTGCAGCTGTCACGAAACAGCCTGATCTGGCCAATTCCTTTGCAACTCTCTCAACACGAAAACTTCTCTTACACTGCACCAGAAATGGAACAGAGCTTTCTCTCAGATGTTTTCCTCAGTTTTCTCTCTAGAGGCTGGCTCAGCTTCACTGATTCCAAATCTCATTCTTATCTCAAGTAAAACCGAAGTTTTATATCCAAAATGTGTCTCTTTGTTTTTATTTCTATGCGAGCTTGCTACAATAGGCAAACCCGGAAGTAAACTAATCACTCTCTTGCCAGAATACAGGCTCACCACACAAGGCAGGAGACCTACAGATTCCGAGCTGGTCCTTCTCAATGTAACTCTAGCTGTTTGCACAGTTCCTTAGCGGATAAGAGGGCAAATAGTGACCTGAATTTTACACTGGCTAACCAAACTACTTATATATAAGGCATAGCACGGATGGATCTGCAGATGGATCCGGATCCGTCCTGTGGATATTAGGGTACCTGATAGGTGATATCCGCATCCGCAGGTGTGGCTGTGCATGGATATCCATATCTGGGGCATCCGCACTGCAGATATCTGTGTATGTTAGCCAAAATTAAATCTTTCCATATCTTCATGGGTATTGGTCCATTTACTCCAAGTTTTGAGACACACATTCTACACTATGAAACGTCGCTAAACGCTATGTTTGATCACCAGAGGGTGTCAAAATTGCAAGACAGAAAAATCAGGCAGAAATGTGGTGTTTATTTCACTTATACCTAGGCACACAGGTTCATGATGCTTCATGTCGCCTGTGCAAGGTTATTTGTGTATTCTACAACATCTAGAATAGTTGTAAGCATAAATCTGGCCGGACCCATCAACAATTAAGAGCCTAAAACAAGAAGAAAACATGTAAATAAAATCAACTAAATCTCCGATTGTTTCCTGTGGGTCAGGGTGACCTCAGATCACAAATCTGATGGCGGATTCAAATTCCTTGACCTCACAAACATTAGGACACGCCCATGAAGTTAATCTCGCCTTCCAAATGAGTGCCAGAAGAAGAAAGTGAACATTAACAGAAAATCAACAAAATCTCCGATCACTTCTTGCGGGACAGGGTGACCTCCGATTGCAAATCGGACAGTGAATTCGAGCTCCCCGACCTCGAAAACATTAGAACGCCCTCATTACATTAGTCCTGCCATCTGAATGACTGCCAGAAAATTAAAGTAAACTTTGACAGAAAATCAAAAAAAAGTTTATTTGCTTACCACGGGTCTGGATGACTTCCGATCGTAAATCGGGCTGCAGATTCGAATTCCTTGACCTCGAAAACCCTAGGACGCTTATTTTACAAGTGGGTGACAATGCAACTGCATATTTAAGCAGAACATCCGCAGATATAGCTAGCTGCTGAAGCCATATACGCATCCGGCGGATCTGGATGCCACGGATCCGGATATCCGGGCACAGCCACATCTGCAGATATTTCTTCAGATATCTGTTCAGATATCTGTGGATCATCCAGATCCGTGCTATACCTTACTTATATACTACAAGCAAAAGGTGATTACAAACGGTCCATGAGTAAGGTGAAGAGTCTAGACATTTCGATGATTTTCAATGGTTTTCTATGTCAGTCCACCGCAACTGCAGTATTCCTTGGCAGGTGAGTCAGACTGTCTCTGATTGGTCTCTTGAGGTGTACCCTATGCCCTGTAATGCCAGCGCATGTCAAAGGCCACCGCCACGGTGTCATGCCTGCAGTGTGTCTAAGCATGTAATTTTGTGAAGAACAGCAAATTACATTTAGGCACTGTGCAGACTTAGCAAGGTCACTGAGTCAGAATACCCTTCTGTCAGAAAAAGAAGCCATGGAATTAAAACATAGGACTTCGTCGCTGCACTGTACCTCACGGACATGCATGGCAATAAGGCTGACTAGCGAGCGAGCTTGCAATGACATCCATTGGCATTGGGGATTCAGACTTGGTGGGATGCGCTTGTACTTGGACCAAAGCTAATTTAGATAACTATGCATCGATAATCAATGATGCATAGACCCTGGAGATCTGGAGAAGTGACACCACACAAGAGATAATCAAGAGAACCACCAGGCATGGTCTAGAAACAGGTACCAGCTGAAGGGATTAGCGAGCGGACTAGAATTCCGATGTGTCTCTTGGTTACTGTGTCTAGACTATGATGCTGTCACCTTCGGAGCAGAACAGAGAACCCAGAATGACGAGTGATCAGTGATCGTGTGTTATACAGCAATTGAGTGCTAGTCCATGAACAGCCGCTGCTGTCGGGCGAGCAACATCAACGCCGCTTAGTCCTTTGAGACTACCAAACAGAGAGAAAGCAGTGCTCTGCCAAGAACGCTGTGGCACTTTGGACAAGGAATTATCGGCCGATTCAAAAGTAGTTTACTAATAGTCTGTTTGTAACCATCATTCGCTCACAGTATAAGTAGAGTAGATTTTCATGTATTAAAACAAGCTACCTACCCCCCACATATAGTAATAAAGTTTCAGTCTGAATCTGGACTTGTTGCGATGCGTAAGAGTTAGTAACTTCGAGTTTTGGCTATACCAGAGAGTTAGTGAGCTCACTAGAGAAATAAAACAGAGATACATATTGGATAATAAAACTTCGGTTTTACTTGAGAAACAAATAAGACCCGGTAACAGTGAAGCTGTGCCGGTCTCTAGAGAAAACTGAGAAAACATCTGAGAAAACCTCTGTACCATTTCTGGTTCAGTAGTAAGAGAGAAGTGTGTTGTGCCAGCCTCTGAGTAGGCCTTGAGAAGTAGTACGAGAGAATCAGCCAGCTTGAGCTGTTCTAGCAGTTGCATGAAGTGTGACAGGTGTGCGCAGTTGGACCTCACGGCACCATTGTTAGAGCAAGCGCACTGTGTGTGAGGACTCGTGGGGACAGTCTGAGAGATTATATTGTGTATTGTGATTTGAGAGTGCCAAGGGCCTCTATCGTGACGAGTTTAGGACTCAGGTTTAGCGAGCTAGGAAAGGAATTGAAGTCATGTGCAGTAGAACCTAGCAGCGATTCATATCTTAGTGAGCTCACTGAACGAACTTGATCGTTTTGTGGATCTGCATGTCCGTGTGTATTTTCTTTTGAAATATCATTTGCCTTGAGGGTTGTGTGGTTCACCGTGCTCTCTTGTAAAAGCTTCAAGGAGATAGAGAATTTGAGATTTGCTTGACAATTGTACACGATCGTGTTGCATTACTTAGCGAGCTCTCTAAGATAATTTGAGATACTGTCAGGGTGCAAGTAGAATTAAATTCCTTGCTCCCTTCTGCACTTATAGAGATTGGGTGTGTGTGTGTTAGTGGGATTGAGTAGTGGTTTAGGGTGTTGTTCATGCTAGGCCACACTTAGTTTCATGAGTGCCCATTACCAGCCTCATCAATGGATTCTGGACCTTTGCAACTATTGAGTAGGATTTCCTATCTCCATGACATTTCTCCTCAGGAGCTCTTTTCTGGTGGACAGCTCCCTTTCCTGGGCATATTAGCCATCAGGTCTTTCGGATTCCTAGCAAGCTCGCTAATGTCTCAGCTGAAACCCCTTGTACTAGGCTTGCCTCGGAATATCTCTTTATTTTCGTCTTTGCATGAGGTTATCTCCAGATTTTCAGGCACCACGCTTCTTTCATTAAGTGAACACATGGCTACCCTTCTCATTATGTTGCAATCTGGCTCTAAGTTCATCCTACTGATGCAAGCGCAGGTCAAGCTTATTGGAAGGAGTGAGCTCACTAATTGGCCTTCCTGTCAAGCATGCCCTTCTGGTACAGTGCTATGACCAAGTCCTTAGTTAACTCTGTTGTTTCCATTGACATACTGCGACATTGCCTCAGTAACCTCACTTAGAATGGGCATCTGCATGTCATACTTAGCAAGCTTGCTAACTATAGCCTATAAGCTAGTGCTAGAACATGCCAAATCACAAATTTACACAGGTAGACACGCCATGGGCATGACAACGGCTATGACTTTGGCATGGCATATAGCTGCTTTCGCAGAATATGGTACACCAACAACTGGAGTGCCATACAAGATGAACTTTGCAGATGGGAAAAGTGGGATCGGGAGACGTGACAAAAAGCACTCATTGGTAACTGGATCGTCAATCCAGGGTTGCGACCTTGACGTGTCTGGGATCTGTATAGCAATTGGGTGGTGCCATGGTGGTTCATGATCATTTATGCTTCCCACTGTATGCCAGCATGGCCTTGGCCAATATCGCATGCCTGGATGGACAAGAAGGATCGCGCCGCTGTGTGGACGACCCTCAACAGATGTGAATGGCCCGTTCCCATCCCAAAGGATGCCAACCTCAACCTGATCCACATCGAGATGCTCAATCTCGGGCTGGAGTATGCATGGTTGGATGTTCTCTGTTTGAAACAGGTGGGTGGACAGAGGGAGGACATGCGGACAGAGGAGTGGAAGCTGGATGTGCCCACCATCGGAGCAGTGTATCTAGGCAACAGGGTGGTGTGTTACTTGAGTGGGCTGGGTCAGCCTTTGACATTGAAGGAGGGTGACTTGGAGAGTGATCGGTGCTGGTTTAGACGTGCGTGGACACTACAGGAGATTGGGGTTGATAGGGTGATTGCCAGGGATACACAGGTGTTGGTATATGGCAATCCGGCATCTTGCCAAGCTTGCTGATTAAGGAAGAAGGAGGAAAAGTATAGAAAGTTCTAGTAAAATAGTACTTTAGTATAAAAGTAGGTACTGTAGTGTACATCCTCATGTGTTTGCAGAGCTCAGCCAAGTGCAATACTATTGGCTCGACACTGCGCATCTATACTGGGAACGAACTGATCCCCCGTTTTACAACAACAGGATGGACTGCTGCATGCCGAGTGTGAGGATGGAAAATATGAGACTGAGCTACTGACAAGGTTTCGCAAGCAGCTGGAATCTATGCATGGAACGGTGCTTTGGGTGCATGAGGTACTGTTGGAGATGCGGAAATGGGTGTTGACGAACCCAGTGGACAAGATTGCAGGACTGGCATTTCTAATGGGGTCCTGGCAGATACCTGCATACCACGAGAGTGCATCTCTCGAGGAGGCATGGACAGCACTCATGAATTCGTTGGGTGCATATTACCAGGCAGAGTTGTTCTTCTTGTGTCCTGAGCTGGGAGATGGAGGCCCCAAATGGAGGCCTTCATGGGACCAGGTTATGATGAAGCCTCTCCTTGCATATCATGATAACTCCTATGGCGGCCTTCAATCTGTTGACCGGGATGAGACAGGGGATCAAGACACTTGTTACGCGAGGTGCATTGAAGGGTTAGTGCAGGGGTTGGCTGTTGTGGTGGGGGGTGATCGACATGGAGAGTTTATTGTTGAATGGAATGATGAGATAGCGCGATTCAAGATCACCGCTGCCCACACGTACCCGATACCTGAAGACACTTACACACTGATTTATGGCAACGACGATCTTACGAATTCACACGTTATTGGACGAAGCCTGCCAGGGGGAAAGTTTGAGAAAGTGTCGGTGCTGGAAATGTCCAAGGATGAATCGAACAGGTTACGGCGGATTACTGAAAAACGTCGATGTATTCTTATTTGAGTGACTATATATTGCGTAGTAGTTCTTGTTACCTCCAGTAGCTATATGTTTTAACGAATACTTGCACTCTAGGAATGTAAACTCTGGCTCGATGGCCATGTTCCACATCACCGTGACACACTTGATTTGTGCTTGATAACCAATATCTCTTGCGTTGAAGGTTTGCTGATAATCAACCACGAGCTTGCTATTTTCCCTGAGTAGAGGCGCCATTACTGTCTAGTCGCCTTCATCATCGTCCCGAGCGAGAGCAACTTGGGAAATTGTCGAGTGATCCTTGCTGCTTCTTCAATCCGTGAGCGATTCGCTTCTCATCCATAAAATACGTATACGTCCGCCTCAAATCCTCCACGCCAACTTGATCCGCCTTTCGCTTCCGAGCCAGATCTGCGCACGTGAAATCAGGTTGACCGAGTACCGCAGTGTCGTTTGCATGGCCATGGATGTAAGGACTCGTAGCGTCCACTTTAAGGGCGACATCCTCTACTTGGCACCTGTGCTCTCGTCAGACACCTGCATGCAAAAGGTATCTTGGAGTTCCGTACCGCATCGTATGATTTGCTCGGTGTTATCTTCACTGTACAGTTTGGTGTTGACGATGAGGACGCGATCGAGAAGGTTAAAGGGTAATCGATGAGGACTACGGAAGATTGTCCCTTGAATACGAGCCACGCCTCGATTAGAAGCCAAAGTAGCCAGATCATTCTCCAAGGCGCGGTTCAGGGGTGAAAGGCCTTCGGTGTCGGACATGTGAACTGCATCGATGAAGAGGTCCTGTATGATTCTCTCATTAGCGCACACCCTTTGATTCAAGAAGCACATGTATACCAGGAATGATCTCGGCCTTGCCCTCCTTGCGCCATTCCGCCACTTTGGTGTTGATCTGATTCTGTACCTCTTGCTTGATTTCACCCGTGTCGCCAGCGAACAGAGCCAGGAAAACCTGCGTCCTGCTATTGATAACACCTATCTCATGCAAAGACACCGTATGCACGACCTCCCCCCGTTTCTGTATTTCATCTTCCGGGTTTTGAAAGCATTCAATCTACAAATTGTCAGTCAGTCTAACGATCTCGCTGAAGAAATGGAACATACATCAGCGCCTGTAGCATCATGATCTCTCGACCATGCAAACAAATAACCGAGTTAGTGATTTTACCTGATGTCTTGTCAATGGTAATGACACCTCCTGCTAAGGCTTTCTCCTTTGATAGAGCGTCAATCATTTTGTCATACATAGTCTCGATGTCAGTTGTTTTGATAGTCAGTTTTCCGGTTTTTGTAGCCTGGAAAGTGATATCTGTCAGCGCTGAAACATTATTAACAGAAAGTTCATGCGTACCCCAGTCAGATTCTGGTCAGTTTGGATCTCGATGACCCCTCCTTCGACGAGTTCTGTCTCTTCATTGATGTATACGCCAATGCTCCGTCTCTAACATTGTCAGCGAGAATACGTCGCTAGTAGTAGTAGCGGCAATCTTGGTGAAGGGAACATCTGGATGCAGCGTCTGCGCCATACCTTATGTCGCGTATTCAAGGCAAAGCAAGTATCAGAAGACATTAGAGACGCACCCAATGCAATAGCAGTCTTTCCCGTCGATGGGGTTCCAACAAATGACGTCGCTCGAATCATACCAGCATCATTCCTCCTGGGCTTGGCCTGCCCAAACATTCCCTGCGAATTAGCTCTTGGATCTAGCCGGTCGTCGAGTTCTAGTACGTGAATATGCGAATGTACGCCTGCAAATTTTGGTCAGAACTTTCTCAAACAACGCGTCGAATGTCCCGACCGATGGGCTCCATCTTGGTGATATTCTGGAGTTCGGACGTCCTTGTCGTGATTTAGGTTTCCTGTACAGAGGTGATCGGCTCCCCTTATGATCATGTCGAAGCCAGTATACTTGGCCATCGCCGAATACGCGCTCACAAGGCTTCGCGAGCCTTATTTAAGGGCAGAGAAAGTCGAGCGAACAAAGCATGACAGTTTAGCCGATGTGTACAGGACCTGTTGTGTCTCTTCATCCGTAACAGGCCGAGGGAATGATTTTAGAGGCTCCCTGGATAGTACTGACGTGAATTTAGGGTACAGAGATAGAGAGATAAACGAACGTTCGCGTGGCCCATACTTCCTCATTTCTCTTATGGGGCCTTCTCTTTCGCCCGTCTATTAATCCATGTTTCGCACCGCTGGTCGCTCTCCGTCCACCTCATGCTAAGGCAGAACTCGAAGACGTCGGATTCGTCGTGTCGTTACCAAGTTTTCCCCTGGGAACGAATGCTTCAGCTTTGGCTTGTGGTATCGATATAACACCGTACCATGACAGCCTATTGAGAGCTCCATCAACCAGAGGCAGGAAGGAATATCATATGGAGTTGATTGTAGAAGACGAAAATAGGCATCGCAAAGTCGGCACCGGTCCGTAAAAGCACAGCCACGTGAATATCACTTCTCTCTGTAACCATTACCTGTACTTTTCGTTGCTCGCTTCGCTTCGAATCATATTGCCAGCTTGAGCACTCGTCCATTATTCCAGTACACCATATCCCCAGTGCGGTATCTCTAGTGGATGAGGAAGCCCTGGTTGCCAAGCTCGCAAGATCTCTACTAGCACGGTCTAAACACTTTACCGAACGCGCCAGGAGACCTTCTATCCTGCGTAGCGATTTCACTGCCAATACCATTACCTTCGAGGATCTCGTCCCAGAACAATCTTTGCCAGTTCTCGAGGATGTCCATCTGAAGTCTCGTATCGCGACAGCAACGATTACGAGCGTAGCCACACCAGTCATCCACCATTGAGCGCAGATCGTCGAATTCGAAGCGTTAAAGAGCTGCAGGGCAATTTTTTCTTTCGCCGCCGTCTATCGGTGCCTTTTCTGGGGTATGTACTACCAATAGATGCTGCTCTTCATCGAAAGGTTGAACATTTTCAGAGGGGTGGAACGATGGTACGACGTTCCATTGATCGCTTTCATTCAAGAGTCATACCACGTCGGTCTCTCCTCAATGTCACTCAACGACGCGTTGAATGAAGAGTATAAATCACCTTTGCCACCGTTTCCTTACTCTTCGTTTCCAATTGCATTGTGAGTGTGCCCGCCTACGACGGCTATGGATATTCAATTTACAGGTAAATATCTCGGAGAACATGCCATTTTCCGTACGCTTACTCTCATTTATTTAGAACGCTCAAGGTAACAGCCTCGTTGGCAGTTGAGAGAGTATAAAATGACCAAAATCAACATGTTCCATGCTGCATATCGTGAGCATTCTAAAGTCATCGGTGGTGGGACCTACACTCATTAACCTTTCAGATGTTGGCGTGTTCGTTTCTCCTTTAGTCGACCCACTTTGCGTATGATCGTCGCTGTTCGTATCACTTCATCATCTCCACCGGCATTGTGGTCTCAAGCTCCGTCCTCCCCGTATTGGTGTTTCGCTTCAAGACGCAGGATGGTGAGCTGCCATGGTCTGTCATTTGTAACAGAAACTGATCGTATCTCCAGTTCTCCTCACAGAGGCGGGTCTGGCGCCTGGGGAATCCGATACCGCAGGATCCTGGGTGCTAACTTGTACAGCTCGATCCTCAACATCGATGCCGTACGCCTTCTTGCCGTTTTTACCCTCATCTATATCGGCACCGAGGGTGGTTGGTGCATTCGCGTGCGGGATCTTCTAGTGCTCACATGGTTCTATCAGGTTGGATTGTTACATTTATCATCAATGAAAGAGAAGGTGAAAAGAATGCGGGATACGTCTCATCTGGTTTCTTCGGTGGTGAGCAACGCTGCTACGGTTTTGGTTGGTATTTTGTCAAGTGTGTCGCTCATTTTAGGACCGACTCCGGGCCAACTATGTCAGCAAGAAGGTTTCGTACTTTGTAGCCCTAGTCGCCGAAATACTAGACTCAAATTTCTTGACCAGGTCGGAGAGTACCGTGTCGTCTTTGTATACACTACTCGCCACAGCGTAAGTCATGCCAAGTATTGTGATCCATTCATACTCTATGCTAACTATACAACAGACTGGAACTAAGCGTGCGGTTTGTTCTTTCCATCATCGAAAACGGAGTTGCAGTAGGCACGTTTGCATTCGTATTATGATACTGTTCATCTAAACGTGTTCCTAGATCTCTTTCGTCGGTTTGCTTCTGGGTCCCATGTTCCCGATACTTGTCGGCCACGCAACATGGATCCTACCTCCGTGGTTGCTTACTTGAAAGTATCGGGTGGATCACCGGAATTGATGGTTCGGGATTGGCGGCCATGCCTTTCATAACAAGTCTATTGTCATCTCGCTACAGACAGCCGTTGTAAGAAGCTCCAAGAAGTCTTGGGTTCCAACTGAAATTGTGTTTAGAGTCGTGTCGATGATGTGCACCCTGGCGGGCGTCGATGCTTGTACCAAGGGCGCGACGCGTAGACAGCGGTACAGGAACAGCAAGGTCTTCATAGAACATAGACGAGTCGTGTGATTTTGTAGACTTTTGTGTATCACATCCGGAACGTAATGATACATCTGATTTTGAGGGACATTCCCCGATGGCGCCCCGAGCGAAAATTTCTGGTGCAAAGAACCGACGTTGTGATTATTCCATAGTGTATAGTCTAGGATTAACGATGTCATTATCATATATCTACGGTACTCTCGTTAACTCGGACTCCAGAGCTTCGTCATGGAATAATAGGATCCAAAAGTATCAAGCGTTAGAACTTTATGTTTCCGGCTATGATGAAACGAACAGGATCGAGAAACACTCTGGAAGGTACCTACAGGCGCAGGAACACTGGACGTCTCTGTGTGTGAGCCTGTTCAGGCGGGGGCTGGACCTGAATTTCAGTTGTCGTCTTCACTTCGGCTTGGAGCTTGAGCTTTGGCTTGGGTATCTTCAACTGCAGTCGTGCATGGAGCTCTTCGTCCCTTTGACGCATCTGTTCAATATCAGCTTGAATTTTGGCCTTGATATGTTCATAATAAATCGCTTCAATTCTACAAAAGCTGATGAACGTTGAAGGGGGTAGTATGCAGAGTGAAAGAACGGCCCACCTTCTCAGTACGTCGACTTCACGATAAAGGTCCCACGAGTCGTTAATTCAAGTGACATACTTCAGATCATCCGACACGAGGTGTTCAGAGGCGCATCAACAGGTGTTTTTATCCTAGGGCGGATCGTCGAAAAAGCCCTTGTCGTCGTCATCAAAGTCGACTTGTACGCAAAGAACACACGGAAGCGTCTTTGCAAACAGGCGGCGCAGGAATGCCACGGCAGAATGCGCCTTCTTCAGGCAGTCAATTGTGCCTATCTGAACAGCCTTTGAGTCATTGTGAGCATGTCGCAGTTAAGAAAAGAAGACACCGAGCTTGAGGAGATTGGACTTTGGAGTGTAATCGCTGAGAAGGAAGAAGTATGACGTCACTTGCCAGTGGATCAGAACCAAACAGACGCGTCCGTCAACACTACCCTCTACTCTTTGCCCTGCAACACTTTAAATTCGTGAGATGTCCTTGGCTGGCAACTGAGGGTATCGCAGCGACATGGAGGGTTGTGGTCTGTGACACGTTTCGTGGCGGCACAGAATCCCGGCGTTCCTTCTTGGGACCTCGTCCGGTTATCTATCTATCTATCTTTGATCATTTCCTCCTGACTGCGTCTTTCTCGTTTCTTCCTGATCTCTAGTTTCTGCCGTGTCTCCCTATGCATCAAATCCAATTGTTCCCGCCTCGCATCAGCGCTACTTGGAACGAGAACGACTACGACAAGAACTGGCCTCTTCCCTAGCCAGCATCGTCCGTCCGTATCAAGTGGTTCACATACTGCCTATACGCCTCTCCTCGCGTGCAGTCCGGCGTCAGTATGGGACAGCACAAACGAGATAGTCGGCACCGCCATCAACAGGCTCCACACGAGGGACTGCGTCGTTTTTGGGAGGACGGGGTACCCCTTGGTGTTGGATATAAACGAGTGGGCGGAGATGGGCTCTGCTGCGTAGGCCTCGGTGATAGGCGGGAGTACCGTCGGGAGGGGCAGCGTTCGAGCGCAAGCTCAAGGCTCAACCGCGGATGATACTCGCACAGCGTCCGGATGGAGTTTCACGTCTCCTACGGCGCACGGAAGGACAGCTGGTCTCGCGGCAGTATACCTGCCAGGAATTCGGGGCGCACGCCAAAGGCAGAGAAGAGCTTGAGAGAAATCATGCGTGATTTAGTTTCTGAGACGATTGAGGCGGGCAGCCCGTGGTCTTCCGACGAGGTCCAGAAATCGATAAGGTCCGTCTCCCATCCCTATGCGTGTTTCTATCAACCAACTTCATGATCCCAGACTCGAGAGAGCTGACCGATTGTATGAATGGGGACGGCTTTATGAAAAGGTTGACCGATACTGGAGCCTAAGGTATGTACAAGTCCTTGGGTTTGCAAATGCAATGTGATCTGACAGACTCTTAAAAGATTTCCTTTCTCCCCAGCACTTCATTATCAACTACGGCAGCGTACTTATGATTGGGAATCCGGTGAGCTGATCAACAATGACCGTCGTATCCAAAATTAACGAGCCTACCCAGCTACTCTAGTTGCTTTGAAGGACGGAGCAGCGCAGAATTTGTCTTCATGGATTGCCATTTCGTTCGCCTTGCGCCGACCTAGCTGCTGCACTCGATATCATTCAGCAACGATACTTTCACTGGTAGATCCAGGACCATACACTGTGAACGATCTATCGGACCCGTTGCTCCTCAGCATCTTCGAACCCACAGGCGATTCTTATTACCAAAACTATACCTCCATAGTGAGGAGGATATACTACGTCAATCGATGTTGGGCCGAAAGATCACGATATCGGCTCCAAATCAGCGGTGGCACCTTGAGGCTATAGTTCCAAATAATTACAACCAGCTTGCATCGATCGACATAGAGCGCACCCACTCAGAGTCAACTCACAGTTACCCTTCCCAACATCGAATCTAACTGGCCCCTGTTCCTCGAACCCATAACCTACTGTTCCTCCCGCTGGTGGCTACTCTCGACATTGATTCCAACTTCGACATTTCGGCGCGCCATAATTTCCCAGTCTCGAACACTTCTCCATTTCCACCGTGCAACCGTTTTTCAGAGCGGAATTCTGAGAGCGACTCATAGAGGGCTCATTGAAGCTGTCGAGCGTACATTTGCATAACCCCTCGATCCTTCGTCTCCTACGTTAGACCAAACCGGAGCTTTCGATGGCTTATCGTCTCTTATAATGGATATACACCCCTTCTTTCTGAAGATATTTCGAAATGACGCTCGTGTTTCTACTGTTAACATGTCCAAGAAGAAGGAGGTACGAGATGCTGACGGTGTGTGGATGTGAGAGTCCGATATGATGGTACGCGGACGTGGTTCGTGAGCGTTCGGTTTTGATGCCGAATGTACACACAAGACTCGTTAGCCCTGCCAAGGGACAGATCACTAGCACTCGTACTACGGGATTATATCTTATCAATAACGGTGAGTTTTTCTCTTGGATAGTATATTCGGCCTACTAATCGTGTTTCTCAGTCCGATGCATCTCCGCGGGATCGAGATATATATACACCGGGGATCCTCCACGATACTTCCTATTGAATTTACTACCACGTCTAGTACCGAGCCCGTAACGATTTGTTGAATACTAGGCATGAACCTTCTCGCATCCACCGCTATCTTCATCTGATTTTGACCTCAGTAGCGTGTCTTTACCTGTCCAATAGCGCAGTTTCCTGTTCTCTGTAGGCGGACTCAAATTATTCACACTTCAATGGAACAGTGTCTTGAATTATGGCTCATTTTTCGTTGGATATGGTGGGATAACCTGAGCTGGCTCTGGAGGGACTTTTGCTACGTTCGAAACGAATGTCACGGTGACGGTAATGAGGAACAGGGAAGCACCTGACACTTACTTTCAAATAAGAGGCGTCGTGAATGTTAACTCAATTTGCCTTGGATGTGGAGGTGTACACCACTCACTCTCCGAATATCTGCTGGGATGGCCCTTCCACAATGAATTTATTCCCAGTTCCCGAGCCAATATCGCCAATCCAAGCTCCTTGTGGTGCAGCGTTTACGAGCTCGAGAGAAGACTTCGACCAGGTCATTTACACGTAACAGTCTCCTGGAGGAGCGGAGGAATCGAGCAGTCACTTGCGGTGCCTCAAGGCAGACACCTTTCGCTTTGTATTCCCTTCATCTTCTGAGCCAGAAAGCAGTATATATCATCCATTCCTCTCATTTCGAGTGCTCATTACGATTACAGGAACACCGTCTAACGGTCATATACCAATTGCTTCGCAGCGGAGTGATGAGTGATTCGTATGATGATGAAGAGGTAAGTCAGTAGGCAAACAAGCAGGAGGGAAACTGATAACATATTTTCTGTCTCTATCTCTTCCCGAGGTCACCATCTCTGCCTTCACTGAGACGGGCCTGGAGGAATCGTCGATCATTGTTCCATTACAACGAACGTACACCGGTAGAAAGCCCGTGATATCGTCCAGCCTTGCAGACACTCCCTGCGCTACCCTCGGCATTCAGGGCCTCTTGGATCAACTCAACACCACACTCGGAACATCATACAGCTCGGACAATCGATCCCTCTCCTCCCTTCTTGAAGACTGTATCACAAACGACTACGACTTTGGTATGGCATATAGCCGCCTTCGCCGCCGAACTAAGTGGTACACCGGCAACTGGATCACACGACATGGACTTTTACGAGATGCACTTTGCAGAATGGAACAGGCAGAGGAGGTGCACCGGGAGTGGCGACGAAAAGCAGCACTCATTGGTAACCGGATCGTCGATACAGAGTTGCCGCCTCGACGTGTCTGGGATCTGTATAGCAATCGGGTGGTGCCAGAGTGGATTGTCAGCCAGCGGGCTCGGCCGATATCGCACGCGTGGATGGACGAGAAGGAACGCGCTGTTGTATGGACGCCCATCAATGGATACGAATGGCCTGTTTCCATCCCAAAGGATGCTAACCTCGATCTGATCCACATCGAGATGCTCAATCTCGGACTGGAGTACGCATGGTTGGACGTTCTCTGTTTGAGACAGGTGGGCAGCTGGAGGGAGGACTTGCGCGCAGAGGAGTGGAAGGTGGATGTGCCCACCATCGGAGCAGTGTATCATTGGAACAACGTGGTGTGTTACTTGAGTGGGCTGGGTCGACCTTTGACATTGAGGGAGGGTGACTTGGACAGTGATCGGTCTTGGTTTAGACGTGCGTGGACACTACAGGAGGTTGGCGACGAGAGGGTGATTGCCGGGGACACACCGGATGGACCACTGCATGCCGAGCGTAAGGACGGAAAGTATGAGACTGGATTGCTAACCAGGTTTCACAAGCAGCTGCAGTCTAGGCGTAATATGTCATGGAAGGTGCGTGATGCACTGGAGGAGATGCGGAAACGAGTGTCGACAAACCCAGTGGACAAGATCGCAGGACTGGCATTTCTGATGTACTCCACGACGATACCGGCTTACTACGAGAGCGGGTCTCTCGAGGAGGCATGGACAGCGCTCGTGAATTCGCTGCCTGAGTGCCGTCGGGTGCAGTTGTTCCTCTTGTGTCCTGAACCAGGAAATGCAGGCAAAAAATGGCGGCCATCGTGGGACCAGGTTATGAAGCCTATGCCTGCAGATGATTTTGAGGCCATTTTCGATGTTCATCGGGAGGAGACAAGTGATGAAGACTGGTGTGATGCGTGGTGCACTGAAGGGTCGGTGCGGGGTTTGGCTGTTGTGAAAGAGGGTGATCGACATGGAGAGTTGATTTTCAAAGACATGGATGGGATAGAACGTGCAATCGACATCACCGCGGCCCACACGTACCCGATACCTAATGACACTTACACGCTGATTCAGACCTACGAAGTTCGAAATGAGAGTTCATGGAGGCATGGTTGGGTTGTTGGACGAAGCCTACCAGGGGGAAAGTTTGAGAAACTGTCTGTGCTGGAAATGTCTGATGATGAATCATACAGGTTCCGGTGGATTACTAAAAAATGTCGATATATTCTTATTTGAGTGACTACACATTGCATAGTGACTCTTCTTAACTCGAGTAGTTATATATGCTCTAACGAATGCTTGCACTTTGCGAATGTAAACTCCAGCTCGACAGCTGGACTCCTCCTCACCGTCACGCGCTTGATAACCCATATCGCCGCGTTGAAGGTTCGCTGATAGTCAACCACCAGTTTGCCATCTTCCCTTGGCAGAGGCACCATTCCTGTCTGGTAGCCTCTTCGTCATCGTCCCAGGCGAGAGTGACTTGGCGAATTATCGAGTGATCCTTGCTGCTTCTTCCACCACTGAACACTCCGCTTCTCATCCTGGAAATACGTATACGCCCTCTGCAAATCCTCCACGCCCACCGCTTGCTCCACCGTTCGTTTCCGAGCCAGCATCAGGGCGCATGAAATGAGGTTGAGCGAGTACCGCAGAGTCGTTTGCATGGCAGTGGATATTACGACACTCGTAGCGTATGCAGTAAGGGTGACATCCTCTTGTTGGCACCTGTATTCTCGTCAGACACCTGCGTGCAAAAAAATAACTTGGAACTGCATACCATATTTGTATGATTTGCTCGATGTCTTCGCTGTAAGGCTTGGTGCTGATGATGAGAATGCAATCGAGAACGTCCATAAGTACCCCATGAGGACTGCGGAAAGTTGTTCCTCGGATACGAGCTACGCGTCGATTAGAAGCCATGACGACCAAAGGGGGCAGATAATGTTCCAAGACATGGTTCAAGAACGAGAAGCAATCAATGTCGAGCATGTGAACCTCGTCGATGAAGAAGACCTGCATGATTCTCTTGTTAACGCAGACATCTCTATGCAGGAAGCGCACGTACACCAGGAAGGATCTCGGCCTTACCTTCCTAGTGCTATTCCACGACCTTGGTGTCTGTAGCTCTGACTTGATTTCACCCGCGTCACCCGTGAATAAAGCTAGGTAACCCTGCGTCCTACTCTTGATGATGTCTATCTCGTGCAAAGAGACTGCATGCACCTTCCGGGCATTGAACGAATTTAGTCTACGAATCGTTAGTTAGTCCAACGATCTTTGCCGAAGAGATAGAACATACATCAGCGTCCATAGCACCGTAATCTCTCAACCGTGTGAACGAACGATCAATTTTAGTGATTTTACCAGACGTCTCCTGCTAGGATTTTCTTTCGAGAGAGCGTAAATCATTTTTGCATTAAGTCATAGATAGTCTCTATGTCGGTAGTCTTGACAGTTACTTTTCCAGTTTTTGTAGCCTAGAATGAGATATCTGTCAGCGCTGAAACTTTATTAACAGAAAGTTCGTGTGTACTGCATTCAGACTCCGGCCAATTGGAACCTCGACGAGTCCTGTCTCTTCCTTGTTGCATATACCAATGCTCTGTCTTTGACATCGACAACGAGAATACCTCGCTGGCGCTGGCGGCAATCACGGTGAAGGGAGCATCTGGACCAAGTGTCTGCGCCATATCTATGTCGTGTATTCAAGGCAATGCGAATACAGAAGAAAACAGAGACGCACCCGATGCAATAGCGGTCGTTCCCGTTGATGGAGGTCCAGCAAATAACATCACTCGTCCTGCTATCCGTCCTTCCTGCATCATCTTCAGCAGCATTCCTGGCCTTGGCCTGCCTGGCCTTTCCCTGAGAGCCCTTGGCCCTAATCGGTCGTCGAGTCCCAGTACGTGGATATGCGAATGATGCCTGCAAATTTTGGTCAGAACTTTCCCAAACAACGCGTCGAATATCCCGACCTACGCGCTCCATCTCTTGGTGATATCCCGGAGTTCCGACGTCCCTGTTGTGATTTGCGTTGCCTGTACAGAGGTGAGCAGTTCCCCTCATGATCGTCATGTCGAAGCCGGTATACTTGGCCATCGTAGAATACGCACCCACAAGGCTTCGCGAGCCCTAAAGGCCAGAAAAAGTCGAGCGAACAAAAGCACAACGGTCTGGCCGATTAGTACAGGACCTGTCGTGTGTCTCTTCATCCGTAACGGGCCGGGGGAACGATTTTCGAGGCTCCCTGGATAGTACTGACGTGAATTTACGGTGCAGAGATAGGGAGATAAACGAACGTTCGCATGACCCATACATCCTCAACGCTCCTATCCAGTCTTCCGTTATTCCGTCCGTCTATTAAACCAAGCTTTGTACCACTGGTCGCTCTTCGTCCATTTTATGCAGAACTTGAAGTCGTCGTGCTTATGCACGTACCGTGAGGATTTACCGTGTCGGTACCATGATCTCACCAGGGAACTAGGCCCAGAAATATGAAGGAATATAGTCTAGTCGGAAGTACGAGACGAAGATAGGCAACTTCTTGCTCGATAACAGTCGCAAAGTTGGTACCGGTCCGTGATTGCGGAAGGTGAAGGGAAAGGCACGGCCACGTGGATATTATTTTCTCTCTTTGTAAATATTATCTAGGCTCTCGTCCTGGAACATACCATTTCTTTTCGTATTGCGACGGAGACGAACACAGGAGCAGCGATCCCACCTATTCCCTATCGAGCGCAGGTCGTCGAATCTGAAGCTTAGCTTCAAGAGTCTTACCACATCAGCCTCTCCTCAATGTTACTTAACGGCGCGTCAACTGAAGACTAGATCAACTTCGCCATCGTTTCTTTGCTCCTCGTTTTCAATTGCATTGTGAGTAAGCCCTCCTACGACGGCTATGAGTACTCAATCTAAAACAGGGATGTCCTCGGTACTGGGACCAATGTATATCTCGATGGTGAGGGAGGTGCGCGCACGGAGGGACGAATGTACGCACGGAACGGGGTCGGAAGGTCAAAGATATGGTTGTCTTGTGGCTGTGGGGCAGAACGTCATTTAAAGGCAGGTCGACAGGCCGAAAACCGTCAAGTTTATGGAAACTTCAATCCGCAGTCCCGACCCGTCTCCTCTGTGCACGATGCAGGAAGCCAGCACTGCCGTTCCATCCGCGAATGCTCTCATCCAGAATGAGATGCCGGAAGTGAACACTCCGACAACACCAGCGAGGTTGAGAGTTAGCACTCTCGCTCCTCAGACGACCGTAAAACCGAATATTCACATTCAATCAGCCAAGCCAGCGAGAGTCATACTCCCGAGGCGACACCTTCCGCGGACTCTTTTATTAGGTCGCCATTTGCAAAATTGCTTCCATGTTTGCCCTGGCTTCAGACAAACTTTCACGATGGTGACGACAATAGCCTCTAATCTCTCCTTCCGACCCAATTTGGTCCCCACCCCATATTCGACGCGCCGCCTCCGGACACCTTGCCTGTCATTGTCGTATTGGATCATCTCGATTCAATAAAAGCCGAGCAGGTCAATGATCCACAGGATTTCTCCAGGGAAATCGACGCTTTGAAAAGGTGCGTTCCTTAGCTAACGTCGCTCAAATGCGCCAACTGACCTCGGACTTGCGCGTAGACCCGAAGATGATTTCAAAGAGCGAATCAAGGCCAAAACACAAACTGCAATAGAGCGTGCGCGGCAGAGGTCCGAAGCCCTTTATGTTCAAAGAGCAGATACTCTTTACAATTTTCCGACATGCGGGAGTCATTTTGGCGGAGATGGATTGTAGTGCTCTCATACACATTTGTTGGAAGGGACAGGTTAGAGATTCATGGATAGCAAAAATCTGGACGTAGGCACGTGTGCGTGGCTCCTTCGGTGTAGGGTCATTCCACGTTCCCCTTACGCTCCGTATCATGCTTCCTCAGTTCGGAGAATTCGTAGCCTTCAAGCTCGACCCCGTTGCTTCCTTCAAAGCACTTGACGATCCCGAAGTAACTAACGCCTGCGAAGCTTTGCAGAGCGAGAAAACCTAGGTTTCCTGTGTAACCTATGTATGTTGCTTGGTTGTCTGAATTCCCATCTTTGCACTGAGTACCATTGCTTACTAGCTTCTGTCGTTCCCGCTGCCGGCCGTCGAATACATATCCGGGAACATGACTTTGCTCGCAAGAGGTCTTCCCAATGATGTCCCAGATGCTTCATAACGTCGGACATGTCGGTGCTCGTCCTACCAAACACCTCTAACCTACTATCGCGGCCCCCGCTACAGCTCACCACACCTCTCCCTTGGGCCGACTGTTACCACCCCACTGAAGCAATGACGAGATGTCGAATGCGGAACGACGCCGTCATTGGTGGCGACTGGCCGGGTCCTAAATACCGATTGACCGGCTGGGATCAGATTCTCTTGGCACAAACCTATCTCTCTGAGGATGGCAAATGTAGGGGGATAATAAAGCGAGAACAAAAGCCTCCTAAAGCATTTGCCGATACTGTGGACGGGGACGTGTCTACTGATCAGCCAGAAGAATGTCGAGCATTCCCACTTACTCGCCCTGTTCCCTCTGAGCCGGACGCTGAGAGTCGGTGCTGCCCCTCAGTCAGCGAAGCTGGAAGCGGAGATGCTCCATCCATTAGCGTAGTTGGGAGTGGATGTTCAGATGCTGGAAGTCAAAATTTCGATTCAGCCAGCTCGCAAGGCGAAGCCCGGCCGACACCTATAACCGCATTCTCCTTCTTTCTCTCCGTACTTGCGAAATGTCTTCCTGTGTGCCCGTGGAGTCTGACGACGAGTATGCCTCGATATCTCCTTCCGATCCGTGGTGATGGTGGGAACATGAGAAGATCTGAGTTGGCGTGACCATCCGATGCTCACTTTGCAGGCCCGCTTACTTACAAACTTACTCGAACCTGCTCGATATCATTGACGGTTTCGCCACCTGCTACCTTCGTTCTGCACATTGTCCTGGGTCCATCAACCGACTTCCATTTTCTCCATCCGCCGTGTGGGATTACGACTGCGTTTCAAATCAGATGCTGTCCCACTTCCTGGCGCATCCAGTGTTCGTTGATAGGCATAAGAGATTGGGTGTGGATATTTATCGGGACGACTTCATGACAAGGTCTGATACCGGAGTCCGAGGTATGTGAAAACTTCTCGTGATTGAATCTCTATTGACGTGCGAGATCAGTCAGTGCTTCGCGTTTCTATGGAAGGCTGATTGGGACGGAATCTGCGAATGCGATATAAAGCGAATTCATGTCGCCGAACCGCTTCATTATCAACTACGACGACGACATACACCTGGGAACCATTCGAATTCGGTGAGCTGATCATGAATGACCGCTATATTCAAAGCTAACGAGTCGACAGGACGGAGCACCCCAGTCGTCTTCATGGGTTAATGCCATCTAGTCTGCCTTCAACGGCGTATGTTTCCAACTATCGGCAGTGTTACCTCCTAGATCCTGGCAGGACTATGTCACCTCAGCATTTTCGAACTCGCAGGCTCCTCTTATGCCAAGAGCGATCCCTCCGTGGTGTGAGGAGGATATGCAATTTCGCTTGTCGTTTCCAGGCTATGGCAGCACATCGATGCTGTAGTCCTCATTGTTCACGCTTACGGCTCGCCCACCTAATGTTGAATTTGACTGGCCCCTGGTCCTTGAACCTATAACCTACTCTTCTTCTCGCCGGCAGGTACTCTCTGTCTCTGCCCATGTCGACAGCGATTACGACTGGGCGCAGCACCCTCTCATTCGATATTTCCGCATATCATGTTGTCCCGATCTCGAACACTCCATCATCGACATCCATCACTCCGACGTTTCATCATACAATTGTTAAGCCTTTGAGAAAACATTCTCGTTGACGCCCATCGGAATATCCAGTGTACGTTTGCGGCATTCCTCAATCTCTCATAGGCCATCAGCGCGCTGGATCTGATAGAGCAGTTCGGAGAATATCCCATGGAATACGGGAGCTTCCGGCGGCTTATAGTGGGATTGCCATCGTTGGTGAACCTGTCGATTTGTGGTAATCTCTGATGGTTGGAGCAAGGCGGGAGATTTGGACAAAATCACGGAACCCATCGACGAGCACGAACAATGTACCAAAGACGCAGCCTTCGTCGGATCAGTTTCTTCAGTCCAACCGCCGCTTCCGTCCAATCCTCGCCTTCAAGAAGGGTCCAACCACCGCATTGGAACTCCCTTTGCCTCCTTACTATGTACACTAGATGTTTGGTCGTCGCTCGAAATCGTAACAAATCCTGATGGACGTGTAGGATGACGAGCTCGAAAATTTCTGTTTATGAGCCTGTTGGAACCATAGGCAACGCCAGTGCTGACGTCTCGTTAGCGCCCCTCAAAGTATCGGGAAAATATTTGGGCCTCATGAGAAGGCTGCTCCAGGCATTCGATGACGAGAAGCTGCCCAGACTTGCTTCCCTCGTCATTCTAATATACATATACTGCCGGTGCAGCACGGTGCCATCACATATCCTCTTTTTCCTTACACGCTCCTACAACTCTTCAACTCAAAGAATTTGGAGGCCACCAAATTGATTACAACTTTCGTCGTCTGATTCAATCTGTTTATTTCCTGACCAACATACAGGTTTCATCGACCACTGGACTATGGCTGGAGATCTTCATATCTCCCTGCAATCTGGAAGTAACACGTCTCTAGGCACCATGCTATTGTCACTGTCCGTACAAAACGAGTCTTACGTTTTACGACAAATGGGACTCATATATCAACGCGTAGAGGTACCAGCGATATATCGGCACAGAGATACCCAGCCCCAAACCCGGCGACGCTAGCAAGAGGCCATTAGACATATAGCCGGGCGATGACGACGAAGAGGGTGTGAGGACGGCCGCCAAGTCAGCGATTAGACATCGAAGCCACGCCCGTCAGACGTTATGGACAATGACGCAGCAAAGCCCGAGGTACACCAGTATGGTCTGGCACCGACAACTATTAAGATGCATCTTCATTTCGTCGCATCTCTGACTGAATGCGATCTGGGGCGCGCCCTATCTTCAGTTTCTCACCTGCATACGTGCCTTCTTCGTTCTCGTCGACTGTGGCAGAACGTCATCTAGGGCTGTGCTTGCAGGTCTATAGTGAGGGAGTGACGGGCAGGTCAACAGGCCAGAAACTGTCAAGCTTACGTGCACGAGGGTTCTCGCGAACCTGGAGATGCGATGCGTACCCATTGGTCAAGCTTTGTTCCGCGGCTGATTACATGATGGCAGGTATGTCTTTTTCTGAATTTCTACTGGGCTACTGACGAAGGTCTTTCCGTTCTCCAGGAATATCCTATACGTCGTACGAGCTAGTGTCTGCTAGCGATCTTCCGATTCCGGGTTCTAGAGAAAAAGAAAAAGAAAAAAAACCTTACCCACCGGGTCCTCCAAATTTGCAGATAATTCAGACTGGACACCCTACGCCGATCCTCAACAACAGCTCTACGCCCTACCGATAAACAGTACCGACCTTGGACGAATTCCCCTCCACGGAAATTTCTGATTGGTACAACAGTAATCCATACGACTGTGCTCCTGCTACATACTGCCGGCGAAAAATTGCTAATGTCATGACGGCGATATGGGATAGGGCGCCGAGTGGATTAGAGTACGTTCCTGTTCTGTTCACATTGGATAAGGTGAACTGACGTTGGGTGTGATAGACTCGATGGCTTGAGGGGCTATGTGGAATTTGTGCAGAGTCAAGCTACAGGATGGGAGGTGGTCTGTTGATCCACGGATGTTTTTGGTGGCGTGAGCGGGATTGCGCGACCTTGTATAATCGTATCACTACAGTAAACGAACCTTGTATTACTATATCTCTATACTAATCAATCAGGACGTATAGATCCTTTTTTCTAACTAGAATCAACGTGATTGCACGCGAATCGACTTTTTCCAGGACCAAAGCGGCGGCGTCGTCGTCATCGCTGCTGCAGGGGGACATCGGGCCGATCATGACCGTCACCCTCTTGGCCTGGCACTCTCACCAACTCGTTGCATATCTTCGACGGCCTACCCTACTATCGATCCTCGTCCCCCTACCCACCTTTGGCCGTCACCCCCGCCAAACGCTAGAGTGATTCGTTTCGCCGCTGGAGGGTTCCACTCGCTTCCAAATGGTCGCGCATTTCCAGAGGATTGTTTTACTGGTGCAGAGTACACGTGAAAAATCGGGGCATTTCAGACTGTAAGTCGTACCATCAATGTCAAAAGTATTACTGAGAAAAACAGACGCCGTCCTTAGGAGACTGGACTCTGGAGATTCTAAAGGAGTATTCCGTGGCGGATCTCAAGCTCGGCCACCATGGTATCACCCAAACCGCTCAGCTCCGGGTTCGCATCGTCTTCGACGACGGATTTTGTGAGCGTCACCAGTAGATGGTACCAAGGTCCACCTCGCGTCCATTCACCACGCATTTTTTCGCTCAGTCCTCGAAATCATGCAGAATCTCACATCCATCTCCGTGTCTCGTTTGCATTCAATAGTTCTTTCGTCCAAGCAATAGCATCGACTCCCCCACCTTCGAACCCTACCAACTTTACTTTTGCGACGAAGTTATAACGCCATGGTCGATGCTCCTACTGGAAGGCCACGATGATAAGGATGACTTGGTGCTGGGCTACGGGTCGGATGACTACGAAGAGATAGGACATGCTCTGTATGGAGCTTCTTCGGTGTTCAAACGTTCAAGGCCTTCTGTTCATCGATCGAGTAATCATCTTAGTTACGTTCTTTGTAGACGGACTCAAATTGTTTCAATGGAACAATGTCTTCAATTACAGTTAGGTAACCGAGCTGACTTTGGCTACATACGCTCGAGACGAATGCCAAGGGTGGCGAGAACAGACTTTAAGCGCCCATGCCCAAAGCACCTGACAACTGCTGCCAAATGGCAGCCGCCGTGACTATTGGGCTGAAGAATTGCAGTGCTTCAAGGCAAACACCTTTTCGCGTGGTACTCCCTTCACTTTATGAGCCAGGAATTAGTACGTATCATTTATTCCTTTCATTTTGAGTACTCATTACGATAACAAGAACACCATCTAAGTTCGTATACCAATCACTTTTTGGCGCATGTCCGATGTTTTTGAAGATGCAAATGTGAGTCAGCCACCAAGCACGCAGGACGGAAATTGCTAACATGTTTTCAGTACTTCTCTCTTCCTGAAGTCACGATCTCTGCCTTCACTGAGACGGGCATTGCGGAATCGTCGATTATCGTTCCATTGCAACGAGCGTTCACCGGTAGAAAGCCCGTGATATCATCCCACCTTGCTGACACTCCCTGCGCTGCCCTCGGCACTCAGGGCCTCTTGGATAAACTCAACACCGCACTCGGAACATCATACATGCTGTACAGCCTGGACAATCCATTCCTCTCTTCCTTTCTTGACGACTGTATCACAAACGGCTACGACTTTGGCATGGCATACAGCTGCTTTCGCAGAATATGGTACACCGACAACTGGAGCACCATACAAGATGAACTTTGCAGACAGGAAAAGTGGGATCGGGAGAAGCGACAAAAAGCACTCGTTGGTCACCGGATCGTCAGTGTATGGTTGCAACCTCGACGTGTTTGGGATCTATACAGCAATCGGGTGGTGCCATATTGGATGATGGATATTGATTCCGAAGACCGGGATCCTTGGCCAATATCGCACGCATGGATGGACGAGAAGGATCGCGCCCTTGTGTGGACACCCATCAACGGATACGAATGGCCCGTTCCCATCCCAAAGGACGCCGACCTCAACCTGATCCGCATCGAGATGCTCAATCTCGGGCTGGAGTATGCATGGTTGGACGTTCTCTGTTTGAGACAGGTGGGCGGGCAGAGGGAGGACTTGCGCACAGAGGAGTGGAAGCTGGACGTACCCACCATCGGAGCAGTGTATCAACTCCGCGACGTGGTGTGTTACTTGAGTGGGCTGGGTCGGCCTTTGACGTTGAAGGAGGGTGACTTGGAGAGCGACCAGTGTTGGTTTAGACGTGCGTGGACACTCCAGGAGGTTGGCGACGAGAGGGTGATTGCCGGGGACACACCGGATGGACCACTGCATGCCGAGCGTAAGGACGGGACATATGAAACTCAGCTGCTGACAAGGTTTCACAAGCAGCTGGAGTCTACACATGACGCGCCGTTTTTGGTGTTTAGGGCACTGGAGGAGATGCGGAAACGGGTGTCGACGAACCCAGTGGACAAGATTGCAGGACTGGCATTTCTGATGGGGTCCACCACAATACCAGCATACCACGAGAGTGCGTCTCTCGAGGAGGCATGGACAGCACTCGTGAATTTGACGCATGAATGGTCTCGGGCGCAGTTGTTCTTCTTGTGTCCTGAGCCGGGAGATAGAGGCCCAAAATGGAGGCCGTCATGGGACCAGGTTATGATGAAGCCTCTGCTTGAATATGTCCTCGACCCCCATGGCGTCTTTAAATTTGTTAATCGGCATGAGACAGGGGATGAAGACTCTTGTGACGCGGAGTGCATTGAAGGGTTGGTATGGGGGTTGGCTGTTGTGGAAGGGGGTCATCGACGCGGAAAGTTGATTGTCAAAGATGAGGATGGGATAGAACATGAAGTCGAGATCACTGCTGCCCACACGTACCCGATACCTGAAGACACTTACACACTGATTTATGGCTGTGACGTTGATAATTCATGGGTTGTTGGGCGAAGCCTGCCAGGGGGAAAGTTTGAGAAAGTGTCGGTGCTGGAGATCTCTGATGAAGAACAGTGCAGGTTAGAGGATCTGCGTATTTTTAAAAAGCGTCGATATATTCTTATTTGAGAGAGTACACATAGCGTAGTAGATCTTAACGCAAGCTTAGCTATATATGTTTTGAAGAATGCTTGCGATTTGGCAATGTCGGTCTTCCCGTCGACGAGGCCCAGCAGATAACATCACTTGTCCTGCTATCTGATAATCATACCAGCAGCCTTCCTGACTTTCGACCATTCCTTGCGAATTCGCCCTTGACTCTAACCGGTCGTCCAGTCCCCGCCCGTGGATGCGCGAGCGAACGCCTGCAAACCCTAGTGAGAAATTTCCTAAACGATGTGACGTCGAATATCCCGACCTATGCACTCCATCTCTTGGTGATTCCCGGAGTTCGGACGTCCCTGCAGTGATTTAGGTTGCCTGTACAGAGGTGAGCGGTTCATTTCAAGGGTAAATACCATGATGGAAAAGTACAAGTTGTCGTCGTGTCATAAAAGTAGAAGCCAAGGTTTCACGCTGAATGATCGAAGAAGTCGAGCAAAGAAATGTACTGGCAGAAGTCTGGCCGATTACATGAGTGTCTTCTGTGTCTCCTAGGACGTGTTTCTTCACATCCGTAATAGTCCAGTGGAATGACTTTCGAAGCGCTCTGGATAGTACTGGCGTGAATTTATGATGTAGAGATAAAGAAAAAAACGAACGTTCGCATGGCCCATATATCCTTATTGCTCGTATTCAGCCCTAACCATTCAGCCCGTCTATTTAATCCAATGCTTCGTGTCGTTGGTCGCTCTCAATCAATTTCACGCTGAGGCAGAACTTGAAGTTGTCGTGCGCACACCGTGAAGATTCGCCATGCCGATACCAAGATTTCACCTGAGAAAGAAGGCCTGCTACGCTTCAGCTTGGCTCGTGGGCAGGTACCGATACAGCACCGTGCCATGATAGCCCATTGCCCATCAACCGGAAACAGGAAGGAATATCATCTGGAGTTGAATGTACGAGACGAAGATGGGCAGTCTTGACAGCAGTCGCAAAGTCGGGGAAAGGAAAGCACAGCCACATAAATATTACTTCTCTACCTAGCTCATCCGTGATGTCGAGAACCAACGTGAAGAGCATCGTCAACGGAAAGACTAGTTGGACAGAGAGTAATTGTTGACTTTATTCGTGATCCAAGGTCATCGACACCGTCCAGTCCCTCACGGTCAACATTTATGCCGCTTCGCTGTCAATGTACCCCGTGAAGTGTCTCTACTCCGCGAGACGTACGCAACCGTGCGATCACAACGGTATGAGCCTTCATGGCCACAGCACATGGCTTGCCATGTCAGGGCTGTGGACCCGGCCGTTCCTGATTGGGACCTTGCGCCGGTACACACACCACACACACACACCACACCTAGGCTCCAAACTTTTCATAGTTCCCTTCTCATTGATGAAGTTGGCTAATGAGGTTGCTGATCCGTACCATCTACAAGAGCTTTCTCCACCTATGACATAATAAAGTTTCCTGGAACCGTTGTCCGTGCGGTGGAGAGTATACAAAGACTAGTTATATCATAGAAGAGAAGACAAGGAAGACCAGACATAGTTATACGCAGCTATCATGAACTATCCATGAGGTACTCGCTGGTCGTTGGTATTTCCTCGAATACGAGTGATCCCTGCTGCTCCTTCAACCACTGAACACTTCGCTTCTCATCCATGAAATACGTATACGCCCTCCGCAAATCCTCCACGCCCACTTGTTCTGCCTTTCGTTTCCTCGCCAGCATCTGGGCGCATGAAATGAGGTTGAGCGAGTACCGCAGTGTCGTTTGCATGGCCATGGATGTCAGGACGCTCGTAGCGTCCGCTGTGAGGGTCACATCCTCTTCTTGGCACCTGTGCTCTCGTCAGACGTCTGCGTGAAAAAGGTAGCTAGGGATTCCGTACCGTATTTATATGGTTTGCTCGATGTCTATTCCGTTGTATGGTTTGGTGCTGACCAAGAGGGCGCGATTGAGAAAATATACAGGTAACCCATGAGGACTGCGGAAAGTTCACCCTCGAATACAAGCCGTGTCTCGATTAGAACCAGTGATGACCAAAGATTTCCAGGGCACATTTCGGGAATCAGAAGCATTCAATGTCGAGGACCTACATGGTTCTCTTGTTAGCGTACAACATTTTCACGCAAGAAGAGCACGTACACCAGGAATGATCCCCCCTCGTGCCATTCCGCGACCTTGGTGTTGATCTGATTCTGTAGCTCTGGCTTGAGTTCACCCGTGTCGCCCGCGAACAAAGCTAGCAATCCCCCCGTCCTACTATTGATGACATCTATCTTGTGCAAAGATACCGTATGCACGACCTCCCTCGGTTTTTGTATTTCGCCTTCAGGGCATTGAAGGAATTTAATCTATGAACTGTTAGTTAATCCAACGATCTCGCCGAAAAGATAGAACATACATCAGCACCTATAACATCATAATTTCTCGACCGTGCAAATGAACGAACGAGTTTAGTGATTTTACCAGACGGCTTGTCGGACGTCTCCCGTTAGCCCTTTCTCCTTCAAGAGAGCGTCGATCATTTTTTCATAGGTCCGGATGTCGGTAGTTTTGATAGACAGTTTTCTGGTGTTTATAGCCTGGAAAGAGATATCTGTCAGTAATGAACTTCACTAACAGAAAGTTTGTGCATACTCCGGCTTGACTCTGGTCAATTTGACTCTCGACGACTACTCCTTCAACGAGTTCTGTCTTTTTCTTGATGCGTATACCAATACTCCGTCGGAAAGCCTCTATCTTTGACATCGACAACGAGAATACTTCGCTAGCGGCAATCATGGCAAAGGTACGTCTGTACCCAGCGTCTGCACCATACCTGTGTCGCGTTTTCAAGACAAGACAAGTGTGAGAAGGTAGCAGACACGTACCTAATGCAATAGTGGTCTTTCCTCTCGACGGAGGCCCAGCAAATAATATCACTCATCCTGCTATCCTCCCTTCCTGCACGATCTTGAGAATCGTACTGGCAGCTTCCTGGCTTTGGCTTGTCCGACCATTCCCTGCGAATTAATCCTCTGCTCTAACCGGCCTTCGAGTCCCAGCCCGTGAATATGCGAATGGACGCCTGCAAATCCTGGTCAGAAATTTCCCAAACGACGCTTCGAATATCCCGACCCATGTGGTCCATTTTGGTCATATGCCAGAGTTCCGACGTCCCATGCCTGTCCAGAGGTTAGAGGTTCATTTCAATGGGAGGAGTGGGCGCGTACATGATGTGAAAAGTACAAGTGCCGTTGCGTCGTAGACGTAGTGGAGGAAGTCGAGCGAAATACATGAGTGTTCTTCTATGTTTTCTGGGACCAGTTGCTTCTCCTCGTCTGTACAGGTGGGGGAAATAACTTTTGAGGCTCCCTGGAGAGTGCTGGCGTCAATTTACGATACACAAAGATAGAGAGATAAACAAACGTTTGCATAGACCACACATCCTTTCTTACTCAGCCTTCTCTTCACCATTCCGCCCATCTATTGATACATGCTTCGTACCACTGGTCGCTCTCCAACACATACTAAGGCAGAACTGTGAAGTCGTCATGCTTATGCGCGCGCCGTGAGGATTTGCTACGTCGGTATCGTGATTTCACCGGGGAACTACGCTCAGCTCGACAAGTTAACAGTCATCGATACAGCGCCGTACAATGACGGTCCATTACGAGTTCTATCAACCGGAAACAGGATGGAATATCATCTGGATTCTGGAGTTGGATGTACGAGACGAAGTCGGTATCAGCGGAAGGACTCAGAAAGGAAAATAGGCACAGCCACGCGAATAGACCGGTCTGAAAGTTATCTCTTTCCCTAACACTTTAGGGACCACCTGCCAGTGCGACGACTACTACTACTACTACTTGCCTAAGCTCTGCACTTTTCGTAGCTCCCTTCACTTCGACCTATTTCCCCATTGCGGTATCTACACCGGATCAGGAAGCTGTTAAGCCTAGCGAGTCGATTGATTATGCCGCTCCACCTAGTCGCCAAGCTCGCAGTACGGAACCCACAAACTACATCCTCTTCCAGAATACTCTAACGAAAGCGCCAGGAGACGTTCCGTCCTCCGTAACGATTCCGCTATTACAGTGAAGGCTTTCGTCGCAGAACATAGAGGATGATGTCTATCCGAAGTCTCGTATCGTGACCGCAACGAGTACGAGAGCAGCGACTCCGGTTAACCATCATCGGGTACAGACTGTCGAATCTGGAGGGTCAAAGAGGTGCACAAGGCAGGCGAATCTTCAGTTCGCCGCCGTTTGTTAGTGCTTTTTCTTAGGTATGTTATTACCAATGGATGCTGCTTTTCATCCAAAGGCTTAAATTCTTTCCTCTTCGTTTCCAGCTGCTTTGTGAGTACCATGCCCTCCTGCGATGACCATAGGATCTGAACTCAAAACAGGGATACGTCCTTGGTTCTGGATCCAATGCATACCTCGATGGCGGAGGGAGGTGCGCGCGGGATGGTACGCGCGTAGGGATGGATGTGTGCAGGAGGAGGGAGGGAACGGAAACGGGAGATCGAAGAGATGGCCGTCGTACAGGAAGCCTGTGAGGGAGGTCGTTTGGTAGACGTGGGGCGGAACGTCTGTGCTCGCAGGTCTGCCCAGAAACCGTCAAGTTTATAGAGACATGCTCTCACTGTGACTCTTCTTTCTAAAGGGCTTCCCAATACCGACCCCGATCACTTCATCACGTCGGACATGTCTGTACCGGTCTTACCAAATACCTCAAGCTCATATTCGCAGTCGCGACCACCACTACCTCTCCCTTCGTCGGATTGTTACCACTCAACGCAGACAAGGACGCAGTGTCGCGTACGGAACGACATCACCATTGGCGGAGACTGGCCTGAGCCTACGTATCAATTGAACAGCCACGATCAGATTCTCCTTGACCGAAAGTATTGCAACGCGGCGGATCACAATCGCAGGAAGGTCCTTGAGAGAGCAAGCTCAGGTTTCTATGGATGCCGGTGTTGTGAACGATCGGTTACCCTACCTGCCTCCTTTGTGCGCGATTCAGAAAGCCAGCACTGCCGTTCAATCAGTGAATGCTCTCATCCAGTCTGTGATGCCCGAAGTGAACATTTTCACCCCGCTAGCGAGGTTGAGAGTCAGTACTCTCGTTGCGCAGGCGACGCTGCAACCGAATATTCACATTAAATCAGCCAAACCGGCGCGAATTACATCCCCGAGATGACACCTTCCACAGCCTCTTTCATTAGGTCGCTGTTTTCAAAGCTACTTCCACGCTTACCCTGTCTTCAGACGAACTTTCATGACGGTGACGACCTAGCTTCGATTTCCCTTTCTGACCCAACTTTTCCACCCACATTCGGCGCGTGCCCTCCAGATACCCTGCCTTTCAAGGTCGTCTTGGACGATCCCGAGTCGTCAATGAAAGCCAAGCAGATCAATTACCCATGGGATCTCTCCAAGGAAATGCGCAAGACTCAGATAAAGTACGCAAGTTGATACGAAGGCGTCTGTCAGCTCGCTAGCCAAAGCTCTGCAACAACGACATGAAACAACCTGAGCTCTTGCCACCGTTCGGAAAACTTTGAGGGCTTAGACGAGCAATACAAAGCTATCCATTTGACGCAGAAGATCAAAGTGTATACTTTTGTTAATTCCACTTTTTTTTTCAATGCGTCGAGTTCCTATGGTTTATCTGTTGATGCGCACCTCGTCGGGGCATCGGTGACGCCAAGATACACGAGAAGCTATCTCAGTACTATCTGCTCCGGATTGCGATTAATCATAGCATGCACGACGTACCTCTGAAATGAGGAACCCGCTCTAATATTCTGTTCCTGAGAGTCGTGTGTGTGTGGCATAAATTGAGGCCGGGAAGGGTCAGTTTAGTTCGGCATCTTCCTTGATCTGCTTTGCTTCGACCATCGAGGTCAACATTTCCTCTAACCCTTTTTCAAGCCTGGTAACTCTCATCGAGACCCCAACGGGCGGTCCTAATAGAAGGGGAGATCATGGGTACCGACAGCTATGTGAGATCGTGGACTGTCTGGTTCAGGATGGATTATGCAGGCAGTGGCGAATGGTGTGTTCTTTACCATTATCGTCGTCTACTGCTTTTTAATCATCTGTTAAGGGTGACGTCGCTTGTCTCTCTCTCTGAATGCGTGCCACACCAAACTTGATTACCCATACCGCTCCCTTAGCTCAGAGCTCAGCCGAAGAACACTACTGCACGATGCGTCTCCGAGTCGCTTCATCATCGCATGATTCCGTACAAAATTCGAGGACCTACCCAGTATCTCGATTTCGGTACTTCGTCTTTGCTCCTGGCCACGGCTGTCCTTTTTTTCGTTCTTCTGTGCCGCCTAGTATGGCGTGTCATTGTACTCGCGTCAACCCATATCGCTCTCTTTGTGCGAGCACTGTAACCGCCATATCTTGACGGAGGGGTTGGTGTCTGGAAGAAGTACTCGAAATATCAGGCGCCGTCGAGGGAACGGCGCGGGATGGACGGCGATGTGTCGTGGTGCAGACGGGTCCTCTTGGAGAATTCGTAAAGTCGCTACTCTCCCTGTCGTTTGTGGGCGAGTCTATCGGAGAGCAGGCAACCGGGAGGCTCCATCGGGTGAAGGTGGTGCTATCCACCATCGAGTGCAGATCGTCGAATCTGAAAGATCAAAGAGCTGCAGAAGGCAGGCATATCTTCCGTTCACTGCGGTCTGTTGGCGCTTTTTCTTGGGTATGTTATTACCAATGGATACTGCTTTTCATCCGAAGGCTGAACCTTTTCAGAGCGGTGGAACGATTGCATGACGGGTCCGTTGATCCTTGTCATTCAAGGTCGAAGAGATGATTGTCTTGCAGGAAGGAGGCTGTCCTGGGAAGCCGTCTTGTGGCTGTTGGTGCGGAGCGTCGTCGAGGGCTGTGCTTGCAGGTCTGCACAGACGGAGTGACGTCGTGTGAGGAGGCAGGTCGACAGGCCAGAAACCGTCAAGTTTAAGTGCGCGAGCGTTCTCGCGAACCCGGAGATGCGATGCGTACCCGCTGGTTATGCGCTGGTTCGTGGCAGATTCCAGGACGGCAAGTATCAATATACCGGTGCATTATGGTATGTCTTTCTCTGAATGTCTAGTGGTCTGATGACGACGGTCTTTCCGTTCTCCAGGGATATCCTATACGAGCTAGCGTCTGCTGGCGATCTTCTGCTTCCGGGTTCTAGAGACAAAGAATCCGCTGGGTCCTCCACATTTGCAGATTATTCAGACTGGATGACATGCGCCGATCCTCAACAACAGTTCTACGCCCTACCGATAAACCGTACAGATCTTGGACGAATGCCCCTCCACGGACAGGTCAACCAGATTTCTGATTGGTACAGTGCTAATCCGTACTCCTGCTATTGCCGGCGAGATAATGTCATGATTTTGATATGGGATAGGACGCCGAGTGGATTAAAGTACATTCCGGCGAGGCCGATCACGACCGTCACCCTCCCGTTTTGCACTCTCACCACCTGACTGTATATCTTCGACGCCCTACCCCTACTGTTGGTTCACGCTCGTCCCCCTACATACCTTTGACCGTCACCACTGCCATCATTACTGAACTCTGGAGCGATTCGTTTTGCTGCCGTTGGATTCCACTCGCTTCGAGATGGCGGATATTCGTGCATTTTCAGAGGATTATTTTCCTGGTGCAGAGTACACGTGAAGGACTGGGCATCTCAGATCACTGCAAGTCATACCGTCAATGTCAAAAGTATTACTGAGAAAATCAGACAGCGACCTTGAGAAGACTGGATTCTGACGACTCTAAAGGAGCATGTCCGTGGCTTATCTCAAGCTCATTTCTTACTCGGTCGCCGTAATATCACCCAGAAAATCAAAACCGCTCAACTCTGGGTTCGCAGCGTCTTTGACAACGCAGTACTACGGCACCAAGGTCCACTCGCGTCCATTGAGCATGCATTTTGCTCCGTCCTCAAAACCATGCAGCTCTCCGTGTCTTGTTTCACACTCAATCGTTCTTTCGTCGAAGCAATAGCCTCTCTCCCCCACCTTTGAACCCTGAAGCTGTTAAGAGAGGAATTACCACTTAACCAACGTTGGTTAAGTGGTAATTCCTCTCTTAACAGAAGCTGAACTACCAAAACATTTGTGACAAAGTTATAATGCCGTGGTCGATGCTCCTACTGGAAGGCCACGATGATCAGGATGACTTCGTGCAGCCATACCTGGGCTACGAATTGGACGACTACGAAGAGACAGGAGATGCTCTGTACGGAGCTTCGGTGTTCAAATGTTCAAGGCCTACTGTTGATCGATCGAGTGATCCCGACTCTTTTTTTGAGTGGAACCCTCAGATGGTCGCGGACTGTTTGGAAGACTCCTGCGGGTGGTGGTAGGCTACTTTCTAGTGCTTTTTTCTGTCTCCAGGCTGGTATCAACTTGTACTTGTACATTGCAAGCCACACTGAGCCCCCGCCTCCGGTTTTGGGATTTAGTCAAGTTTATTCGAATATCTCAATCTGTGACATTTACGGAGGCTCTCGAAGCTGGAATGGAGGATTATTAGCCTCATATCTTAGTTATGTTCTTTGTAGACGGACTCCAATTATTTCAACGGAACACCATCTTCAATTATAGCTGATTTTTCCTTGGCTATGACGGGATAACCCGAGCTGACTTTGGCTACGCTCGAGAAGGCTAAGGGCGGCGAAAACAAATATTAAGCGCCCAAAGCACCTGACAACTGCTGCCAAATGGAAGCCGCCGTGACTGTTGATGGGATTCGAGCTGTAAAATTGCAGTGCTTCAAGGCAAACACCTTTTTGCGTGGTACTCCCTTTACTTTATGAGCCAGGAGTTAGTACGTATCATTTGTTCCTTTCATTTTGAGTACTCATCACGATAACAAGAACACCATCTAAGTTCGTATACTACCAATCACTTTTTGGCGCATGACCTACCGTCTTTTTGAACGTGCAGAGGTGAGTCAGTCACCAAGCACGCAGGAGGGAAATTGCTAACATGTTTTCAGTACCCCTTTCTTCCTGAAGTCACCATCTCTGCCTTCACTGAGACGGGCATTGCGGAATCATCGATCATCGTTCCATTGCAACGAGCGTACACCGGTAGAAAGCCCGTGATATCATCCCGCCTTGCTGACACTCTGACACCCTGCGCTACCCTCGGCACTCAGGGCCTCTTGGATCGACTCAACATCACACTCGGAACATCATTTAGCCTGGACAACCCATTCCTCTCCTCCCTTCTTGAAGACTGTATCACCAAAGACTACGACTTTGGCATGACATATGGCCATCTTCGCCAAACATGGTACACCGACAACTGGAGCACCATACGAGATGAACTTTGCAGACGGGGAGAGAAGGACGGGGAGAGGCGACGAAAAGCACTCATTGGTAACCAGATTGTCGATACATGGTTGCCACCTCGACGTGTGTGGGATCTGTATAGCAATCGGGTGGTGCCATATTGGATTATGAACACTGATTCCAAATACCACCATTGGCCTCGGCCGATATCGCACGCCTGGATGGACGAGAAGGATCGCACCGCTGTGTGGACGCCCATCAATGGATACGAATGGCCCGTTCCCATCCCAAAGGATGCCGACCTCAACCTGATCCGCATTGAGATGCTCAATCTCGGACTGGTGTATGTATGGTTGGATGTTCTCTGTTTGAGACAGGTGGGCGGACCAGGGGAGGACATCCGCACAGAAGAGTGGAAGCTGGATGTTCCCACCATCGGAGGAGTGTATAATACAGGCAGTGGTGATCCAGTGTGTTACTTGAGTGGGCTGGGTCAGCCTTTGACATTGAAGGAGGGTGACTTGGAGAGTGATCGATCTTGGTTTAGACGTGCTTGGATACTACAGGAGGTTGGGTACAGGATGGAGATTGCTGGGGACACACTGGATGGACCACTGCATGCTGAGCCAGTGGATGATGATGGGAACTATGAGAACGAGCTGCTCACCAAGTTTCACGAGCAGCTGCAGTCTGCGTATCAAATGTCCAGTCAGGTGTGTGCCACGGCACTGGTGGAGATGCAGAAGCGGGTATCGACGAACCCAGTGGACAAAGTTGCAGGACTGGCAATTCTGATGATGTCTGAATCGATACCCGCATACTATGAGAGTGTCTCTCTCGAGGAGGCATGGACAGCACTTGTGAATTCGATGAATGAGTTTTTTCGGGGAGAGTTGTTCTTGTATGCTGAACCGGGAGATGGAGGCCCAAAATGGCGGCCATCATGGGAGCAGGTTATGAGGCCTCTGCGTCTGTATCATTATGGTGTTAAGTGGCCATGCGACGTCGGTGTTGATCGGGATGAGACACGGAATGAAGACTCGTGCAATACGGAGTGCATTGAAGGGTTAGTGCGGGGGTTGGCTGTTGTGGAAGGGGGTCATCGACATGGAGAGTTTATTGTTGAATGCAATGATGGGATAGCGCGATTCAAGATCACCGCTGTCCACACGTACCCGATACATGAAGACACTTACACGATGATTCACATCGGCCACGTTTGGAATGGCGATCCACTGGATCATGCTTGGGTTGTTGGGCAAAGCCTGCCAGGGGGGAAGTTTGAGAAAGTGTCGGTGCTGGAAATCTCTGAAGAGGAACAGTGCAAGCTACAGGATCTGGGTATTACTAAAAAGCGTCGATACGTTCTTATTTGAGCGAGTATACATTGAATATTGAGTAGTGGCTCTTCTTAACACAGCTAGCTATATATGTTTTAATGAATGCTTGGAATTTGGCAATGTAAACTTCAGCTTGACAGTTATTTAAGTTCCTCGGCACCGTCACGCGCTTATCTGTCGCGTTGACGGTTCGCTGACAAATAACCACAAGTTTGCCATCTTCCATCCACACCACCATCATCTCCGCTTCCTAACTCGTTCTTCGCCGCGCTACTGCTCCCTCAGACGACATGTACTCTCTGTTCTTAACTGGGGGTCTACTACAGTGAAATAGAACTGGTGTCGCGAGAGACATCAAAGAAAAAGATGGTTGGTGTCGTTAGAGACATCGAACCGAGTGTCGTTAAAGACAAAAGGCAGCCCGGTGTCGTTGGAGACAGAAAGAAACCGGGTGTCGCTAGAGACAAAAGAAGCTTGATGTCGATAAAGACAAAAAGACTGGCCTGCTGTCGAGATTTTGCTAGCTTGTGCTTGGAGCCGTCTTCGACGGAGCATTTGCTTATCCAAGACTCGGTTTGTCCTCTCTGCCTCTGGCGCATTTTTCGCACGACTATGTTCTCGCGTATGACAGCATGTCCCGCAGATTCAACCCATAAAAAGAGAATTTCGACACTCGCTTACGCATAGCGCCTAGCATTTCGGCCCACGAAAAGTTTTCTGTGGCTGTGTCGGAACTGTACAGTTGACACGGAAAGAGCCGTGTTTGATGACTTCATGGTTTTCTCCTTGGTCAGGAGCAGATATGTGGTGCGGTTGAATCTAAATGATTATGAGGCTTTGATCTTTTGTTTTTTATTTTGTCTGGTTTTCCTGCTGCTGGGTGCTTCTCCCCCACGGCCGGAGGGTCCGGTGCGTGGATGCTTGGCTCAGTAGTGGGGAGTTGGGTCTGGGCGTCGTACAGATGAGGGTGGTGATGTATATATTTAGTACTTACTCTCCCCGTTGTGTACGTAATGTCTGGGACCGGCGTTCACTGCCGTGTAATACTACCTACCTGGGTAGAGGCACCATTACTGTCTAGTAGCCTTCTTCCTCATGATCTACCACCATCATCGATTGTTCTACATCATGGCACTCTCTTCTACCATGTCAGTCTATCGTCCTCTTCTGTATGTTACCACTGTGTGTTACCTCTGTGTGTTACCGCTGTGTGTTCGCGTTTTGGATGTTCCGTCGTGTTCGTTTTGTGTGGTTCCATCGTGTTCGTGGTTCCGTGTTATTGATGTTCCTTGTGTTACCGCTGTGTGTTACCACTGTGTGTTCGCATTTTTTGGGATTGTGGGCTACAGGCCTCCCCTCTCGGGTCTTGCTCGACGTCCCCTTGGGGTCTTCCTCACCGGTTGTGTCTTTCTTTTCGCTTACTGATCTGCGCAGTTATCAAACATGACATAAGCAGACTGCGCATCGGCTTCTCTCCTTCCCGCACACTGCACTGGTGTTTTGCCAGACATTCAATATCGTTCTTGCAACAGAATACAATCCTCGTTCTTGTTCGTTGTTGGTTCGCTTGTCCCTGCAACACTTTAAATTCGTGAGATGTCCTTGGCTGGCAACTGAGGGTATCGCAGCGACATGGAGGGTTGTGGTCTGTGACACGTTTCGTGGCGGCACAGAATCCCGGCGTTTCTTTTTGGGACCTCGTCCGGTTATCTATCTATCTATCTTCGTCATCATTCCGGGCGAGAGTGAATTATCGAGTGATCCTTACTGCTTTTCAACCCCAGAACAATTCGCAGAAACATGTATACGCCCGCTCCGCCTTTCGTTTCCGAGCTAGCATCTGGGTGCGTGAAATCAGGTTGAGCAAGCGTTTGTATGGCCATGGATGTCGCGACACTCGTAGCGTCCGCTGTAAGGGTAAAATCCTCTTGCCACCTGCGTGCAAAAGGTAACTTGGAATTCCGTACCGTAGTTGTATGATTTTCTCGATGTCTTCTCTGTTGTACGGTTTGGTGCTGACGATGAGGACCCAATCAAGAGGATCGACAGGTAAGCCATGAGGACTGCGGTAATTTGTCCCTTGAATACGAGCCATGCCTCGATTAGAAGGGGCCAGATCATTTTCCAAGGCATGGGTTCAAGACGAGATGCATTCATTGTCGAGCATGTGAACCTCGTCGATGAAAAGGACCTGTATGATTCTCTCATTAGTGCACATTTGATACAAGCTGCACACATACACCCGGAATGATCTCGGCCTTGCCCTCCTCCCGCCATTCCGTGACCTTGGTGTCTGAAGCTCTGGCTTGATTTCACCTGTGTCATTGGCAAACGAAGCTGGGAAACCCTGCGTCCTAATCTTGAGGACATCTGTCTGACACTGCATGCATGACCTCCCTCCGTTGTTGTGTTTCACCTTCCAAGCATTGAACAAATTCAGTCTACGTATCGTCAGTCAGTCCAACGATCTTTGCCGAAAAAGTAGAACATACATCAGCGCCCATAGCATCATAATTTCTCAACCGTGCGAGCGAATAACCGATGTCAGTGATTTTACCAGATGTCTTGTCGATGGTAATGACGTCTCCTGCGAGGACCTTCTCCTTCGAGAGAGTTTCAATCATTCGTGTACCGAAATCACAGATAGTCTCCATGTCGGTAGTTTTGATAGTCAGTTTACTGATTTTTGTAGCCTGGAAAGCGACATATGTCAGCGCTAGAACATTATTGGCTGAAAGTGTTGTACATACTCCAGTGAGACTCCGGCTGCCACCTCCGACGAGTTTTGTCTCTTCCTTGATGCGTATACCAATGCTCCATCGGAAAGCCTCCATCTTTGACATCGACAGTGAGCAGACTGCGCTAGCGGCAATCATGGCAAACGGTACGTCTGTACCAGCGTCTGCGCCATACCTGTGTCGCGATTTTGAGACAAAGCAAGTGTGAGAAGGTAGCAGACACGCACGTATTGCAATAGTGGTCTTTCCTCTCGACGGAGGCCCAGCGAATAACATCGCTCATCCTGCTATCCAACCTTCCTGCATGATCTTGAGAATCATACTGGCAGCTTTCTTGGCCTTGGCTTGTCCGACCATTCCCTGCGAATTATCCCTTGGCTCTAACTGGTCGTCGAGTCCCAGCCCGTGGATATGCGAATGGACGCCTGCAAATCTTGCTGAGAATAACATTTCCAAAGAACGCGTCGAATATCCCAACCTATGCACTCCATTTTGGTGATGTCCCAGAGTTCGGACGTCACTGCGTGTCTGTACAGAGATGAGCGGTCCATTTCAAGGAGGAATGGGTGCGTACTATGATGTGAAAAGTACAGATGCCGTTACGAAGTAGAAGTAGAAGCCAAGGCTTTGTGAGCCTTCAAGGTGGAGGAAGTCGAGCGAGCAAATGCAGCAGTCCGGCCGATTACAAGAGTATTTCTTCCGAGTTTTCTAGGACTTATCGTATCTCCTCGTCCGTAAGAGACCACGGAAATGTCTTTTGAGGCTCTCTGAATAATGATAGCATGAATTTACAATCTAGAGATAGAGAAATACACGAACGTTTGCATGCACCATACATCCTCTCTTTCTAGCCTTCTCTTCAAAGTTCACCATTCCGCCCGCCTATTGATCCATGCTGGTCGCTCCCCAACCATCTCATGCTAAGACAGAACTTGAAGTCGTAATGTTGCGCACCGTGAGGATTCGCTGTGTCGTTAGTAACCAAGATTTCACCTGGAATGCTTCAGCTTGGCTCGTCAACAGGTATCGATACAATGCCGTACTATGACAGCCCAGTGCGAGCTCCAGCAACCGAAAGTGGGAAGGAACATCGTGTGGAGTTGGATCCACGAAATGAGGATAGACAGCCTCTTGCAGCAGCCGCAAAGTCGACACCGGTCCGCGATATAGTGGGAGGAGAAAGGGAAAACACAGCCACATGACTATGATCATCTCTGTGTTCATTACCTAGGCTCTGTACTCTTCGTTACCTTCGCTCCGACTCATATCGCCAGCTTGAGTACTCGTTCCTTTCAAGCACATCATCTCCCCAGTCCGGTATCTCCAGTGGAACTTGGCGAGTCGATAGTCGATCGATTATACCACACCACCTAGTCGCCAGGCTCGCAGTACGGACAATGGAGGAACCCACGAACTACGTCTTCTTCCAGAATACTTTACCGAACGCGTCAGGAGACGTTCCATATTCCGTATTGACTCCGCTGCTACACTAAAGGATCCCGTCCCACAACAGTCCTTATGAGTTTTCAAGGATGTCCATCTGAGGTCTGGTATCGCAACCGCGACAAGCACGGAAGTAGTTGTCCCAGCTATTCAAGGCTGTCGAATCCGAAAGTTCAACGAGCTACAGAAGGCAGGCAAATTTTCCGTTCGCTGTCGTCTGCTGGTGCTTTCTCTTGGGTATGGTACTACCAATCATCCGAAGGCTGAACGTTTTCAGGGGGCTGGAACGATGGCACAACGGTCTATTGATCACTTTCGGTCAAGAGTCTTACCACGTTGCTCTCTCCTTAATGTCACTTAACGGTGCGTTAATGAGGAGTCTAGATCACCTGTGCCGCCGTTTCCTTGCCCTTCGTTTTCAATTGTACCGTGAGTGTACCCTCCTACAATGGATATGGGTACTCAATTTATAACAGGGATTTGTCCTTGGTTCTGTGGCCAATGTAAACCTCGATGGCGGTTCGCAGAGGGAGTGCGTGCGGGATGTGGATGTGCGGGTGGATGATCGTCCTGCGGGAAGGAGGTCGTCTATGAGGGAGGTCGTGGGGGTGGAACAGCTCGCAGGGTGCGCTGTCGTGAGAGGAGGCAGGTCGACAGGCCAGAAACCGTTGAGCTCATAGGCTCTCAGTACCAGTTTCGTCCCAATGCCGACCCTGATCGTTTCATCATATCGTGCATGTCTGTACCGGCCCTACCAAAGTCCCAAGCTCTTATTCGCAGACCTATCTCTCTCTCCCGTGCACGATGCACGGAGCCAGCACTGCCGTTCCATCAGCGAATGTTCTCATCCAGCATGTGATGCTGGAAGTGAACATTTCGACAGCGAGGTTCAGAGTCCGCACTCTCGTTTATATACTCGTTCCGCAGGTGATTCTAAAACCTATCAGCCAAGTCAGCGAGAGATGCCCCCAATGCGTCTTTCCTCAGGTCGCTTTTTGCTTCCACGTTTACTCTGTCTTCGGACAGCCTTTCATGACGACGACGATGACGTAGCCTCGATTTCCTCTTCAGACCGGGATTTGGTTGCTATTCCGCGCGCGCCCTCCAGACATGTCGTATTGGACGATCGGGTCAATAAAAGCCGAGCAGATCAATGATCCTTGGGACCTCTTGAAGGAAATCGACACTTTGAAAAGGTATGCTCCTTGGCTAACGTCGTTCAAATGCGCCAACGGACCCCGGGCTTGTAGAATCGAAGATGATTTTAAAGAGCGAATGAAGGCCAAAACTGAAGCTGCAATAGAGCATGCGCAGCAGAAAGACGAAGCCTTCTGTGTTCAACTGCAATCGAAAATGGCAAAAACTGTCTCCTTGCGAGAGGAAACAGGGGTACGAAGCATCGTGCATTGTGGGCAGGTTGGGTTGTACGTATATCGAGTCCATCAAGGTACGTGCGACGACTCGGCGACATCATCTCCCACTAATATTGCAACTTAGAGCGTACCGTCGAAGCGGTCCGTTTTCCTTCACATTCATATAACATATCATTAAACGTCCCGTTCAACTACATCATAAGCTTGGAGGACAAGGTAGAAAAGATGGACAACCTTCTTCGCAAGGCACTTACCAAGGTTCTTCGATGTGATGGAAAAATATCAACCGACTCTCGCAGATCCCACCCCCAGAAGCGGATTCGAAGGAGGAACTCGAGGCTGCTCAGACGCCTCTCGTATGTTACCTGCCTTGGTACACTCCCTGAGCCTTGAAGAACCCGATGTGGGGGACAGTGACCATGCATTGAAGGAAACTTCGAGGAATTCGAAGAATACGTCCTGGGCTATCGGTATCATGGGGAGCCAAGCTCTCTTCAATTAATAACTCAAGCAGGATGTCAAAGCGTGGCAACCAGGAACGCCGTTCACTTCGTTCCGACCCGAGTTTTGGGAAGTTTGTGGAATCATCCCCACCGCAAGGCAGATTTCCGCCCGCGGATATTATGCCGACGCTGAGTCGACGCGTACTTTATGTACCTGAATAACTTTCTTCCCGTCCTCCACTGGCCGACGTTTTATAAATCCTTGAAGGAGGGGCTACACTACAGAAAACACCAGTTCGGGGGGGTCGTTCTGGCTGTCTGTGCACTCGGATCCAAATACGTATATGTCCCCCGGGTCCTCGTCGAAGGCGAGCAGTCAAAGTCATCGTCAAGCGGGTGGGAGAGGTTATATCAGGTTACAGACGGCGTCGCCCGTTTCCTTCCTTGGATCCTCCAAATCTTGACGCTCAATTCTGCTGTGTAAGCCTGATATTTCTTCCTCTTTATACAAGCTTTTGATGGAAATGACAGTTTCTCTCCGAAATTTCCTTGGGTTTCTCAGCACCGCAACAATCCTGGACATTGGCGGGCATTGGTCTATGAATCGCGCAAGATGCAGGGGCTCACCGAAAGAAGACAACACGTAACAGTCCCGTAAAAAATACAGTGGAAGCTGAACAATGGAGACGCGTATTCTGGTACGCCATACATTCGTCTTTCGGCCTATGTTTATCTATTGGGTCAGATATCTTTTAGGTATCGATATCACCCTTGGCTGGGCACTGGGTCGAGCATGTGCTATTTGCGATGAGGAGTGCGTATGCTCTCCCTCTTTACCGAGGCTTGAGCTGATTCGTCCTCTAGTATTGAAATTGACGTACCCACCGAATGTGACGATGAGTATTGGGAACATCCAGACCACAAGCAACCTCTTGGCAAACCGTCAACCGTGTCGTTCTTGAATTTTACCTCCGGCATGGCTGATTATGGTATGCATGCGTACTATCGTATGTCTTCCGGCTTTGCTCTCTTGCATAATCCTTCCTCAGTCCATTGGCTGCTTTTGTAGAGATGAGAAAGATGCTGCACGAAATGGGGTAGCGTGGTTAGGAGGAAACAAATCGACGATCAAGGCGCGTGGTTCAGGTTATGTTATACTTCTTGACTTCCTTCTGAACGATTACATTGTGCTATCGTACATCTTCTGTCTTTGCTCCCTATCTTTCTAAAGTTTTGTTGATCACCCCAGTAGTCCTGGCGATTGATTCTCGATACAATCAGTCTCAAGAACGTGTGGCCTCTTTCTGAAGAGAGAAAAGCAGCGACATTAGAGCGTCATCTAAAGAAGTATGTCCGCGGCTTATTTCAAGTTCATTTCTTACTCGGCCGCTATGATATCCTCCAGAAAATCAAAACCACTCACCTCCGGGTTTGCAGCACGACAAATTTTGGGAGCGTCACCAGTACTATGGTACCGAGGTCCACCTCGCGTCCATTGAGCACGCTGTTTACTCGGCCCTCGAAACCACGCAGAATCTTACATCCCTTTCCATGTCTCGTTTCGCACTCAATCATTCGTTGGTCCAAGCGATAGCCTCGCTCCCCAGCTTCGAACCATGAAACTCCACAGAGGGATCCATGATACCTTTTCCTCCCCGCCTCAGTAGATCTTGAGCAGAATTGGAAACCTTGTGTTGTCAATTACTCCGCACGGACTCCCAGTCCTGCAGTTTCTTGATTTCTGGATGAATTCTATCAAGAATTTGTTCATATTTTATCCAGTTGGATTTGCGCAAAGGAGCGAGTGTCTCTCTTCCGCCTTGCTTGCGCACTCCTTGACATCGTAATAGATATGCTGTTCACGTCGCCTTTGTCGGACGCTCGTTGTTTAACCCATCTTAAATTGGATTTTCGCGAGCCCTTCTTAGATGAGGAGGTGTATATGCTCACGCATGCGTTGCGAGATTATCCGATGGAAGTTCTTGTGTTGGATGGGATATTCGGACGATACCCTCCCATCATCGAGGTCATCGCAGCAAATCTGCCAGATTTGTTGGTACTGATTCTCTTCCTCCGCGGTGGCTCGAATCAGAGCGCTAGTACCCATTGCATGTGGCCTAAACCAATGTGGACGTACGCGCCTTACTTTGCTCAGTTCACACGGCTCAGACATTTCGAATGGAATTGCCAATACTTTTGTGACGAGGTTATAACGCCGTGGTCGATGCTTCTACTAGAAGGCCACAATGATCAGGATGGCTTCGTGCAGCCATATCTGGGCTACGAGTCGCATGACTACTACGAAGAGATAGGGCATGCTCTGTACGGAGCTTCGGTGTTCAAGGCATGCTGCCGGGCGTCAGACCTGAGGTGGTGTATCGCCTTGATTCAGTTGTGCATTGCTGGTGAGTCGGAGATTCTGGTCCCATCCCAGACACGACGTCAAACGTCCTCGATAGAGTCATTCCGATGCCTGAGTGGAGCCCTCAGATGAATGCGGATTGTTGGGAAGACTCCTGCGGGTGTTGGTAATTTACTTTGTGGTGCAATTTTTTCTGTCTCTAGGCCGGTGTTGGCTTGTACACTGCAAGCCACACTGAGCCCTCGCCCCCGATTTTGGGATAATGTATACTTACACAAGTTTATTCAAATGATTCGATTTCTGACTTTTATGGAGGAGCTCAAAGCTCGAATGAATGATTATTAGCCTCGTATCTTAAGTACGTTCTGTGTAGAATTATGGCAAGTCTTTTCGTTGGCAACGACGGGATAACCTGAGGTGATTTTTGCGACGCTCGATACAGACGCTAAGGATAGCGTATATTTAAATGAACAGGGAAGCGCCCATAGCACCTGACAATTGCTGCGAAATGACTGAATTGCAGTGCTTCAAGGCAAACACCTTCTCCCTTCATACTCCCTTCACCTTCTGAGCCAGGAGACAGTACGTATCATTCATTGCTTTCATTTCGAGTACTCGTTACGATGACAAGAATACCATCTAGGGTCACATAGCAGTTTGCGGCGGTATGACGAACGATGAGGGTAAGTCAGTCAGCAGGCAAGCAGGAGGGAATTGATAACATATTTTCAGTATCCCAAGGTCACCATCTCTGCCCCCACCGAGACGGACCAAGAAGAATTGTCGATCATCGTTCCATTGCAACGAGCGTACACCGGTAGAAAGCCCGTGATATCATCCCGCGTTGCTGACACTCCCTGCACTACCCTCGGCATTCAGGGCCTCTTGGATCAACTCAACACCACACTCGGAACATCATACAGCCTGGACAATCCATCCCTCTCCTCCCTTCTTGAAGGCTGTATCACAAACAACTATGACTTTGGCATGGCATATAGCCGCCTTTGCGGAATATGGTACACCGACAACTGGAGCACCATACAAGATGAACTTTGCGGACGGGAAGAGGAGGACTGGGAGAGGCGACGAGAAGCACTCGTTGGTAACCGGATCGTCGATACATTGTTGCCGCCTCGACGTGTCTGGGATCTGTATAGCAATCGGGTGGTGCCATATTGGATGATGGACATTGATTGGAATGCCCTGTGGCCTCAGCCGATATCGCATGCGTGGATGGACGAGAAGGATCGCGCCGTTGTGTGGACGCCCATCAATGGATGCGAATGGCCTGTTCCCATCCCAAAAGATGCCAACCTGAACCTGATCCGCATCAAGATGCTCAATCTCGGAGCAGAGTACGCATGGTTGGATGTTCTTTGTTTGAGACAGGTGGGCGGACCAGGGGAGGACTTGCGTGCAGAGGAATGGAAGCTGGATGTGCCCACCATCGGAGCAGTGTATCAAAATAGGGATGTGGTGTGTTACTTGAGTGGGCTGGGCCGGCCTTTGACGTTGAAGGAGGGCGACCTGGAGAGTGATCGGTCTTGGTTTAGGCGTGCTTGGACACTCCAGGAGATTGGGTACGAGAGGGTGATTGCCGGGGACACGTGGGATGGACCACTGCGTGCCAAGTGTGAGGGCGGAAAGTATGAGACTGAGCTGCTCACCAGGTTTCACGAGCAGCTGCAGTCTACGTATCGAATGTGGGAGGTGCGTGAGGCACTGAAGGAGATGCGGAATCGGGTGTCGACAAACCCAGTGGACAAGATTGCAGGACTACCATTTCTGATGGGGTCCGACACGATACCAGCTCATTACGAGAGCGAGTCTCTCGAGGACGCATGGACAGCACTCGTGAATTCGATGAATAAGTGGCATCGGGCGCAGTTGTTCTTCTTGTGTCCTGAGCCGGGAGATAGAGGCCCAAAATGGAGGCCGTCGTGGAACCAGGTTATGATGAAGCCTCTGCTTGAATATCTCCCCGACCCCGATGGTGTCTTTCAGTTTGTTGATCGGGATGAGACAGGGGATGAAGAGACTTGTGACGCGGAGTGCATTGATGGGTTAGTGCGGGGGTTGGCTGTTGTGGAAGGGGGTCATCGACGCGGAAAGTTGATTGTTAAAGGCGAGGGTGGGAAGAAACATAGATTCAAGATCACCGCTGCGCACACGTACCCGATACCTGAAGACACTTACACACTGATTTATGGCTGCGACAATCTTACGAATCCATACGTTATTGGACGAAGCCTGCCAGGGGGAAAGTTTGGGAAAGTGTCGGTGCTGAATATTTCTGATAAAGAACAGCGCCGGTTAGAGGATCTGCGTATTACTGAAGAACGTCGATATATTCTTATTTGAGTGACTACACATTGCGTAGTAGTTCTTGTTACCTCTAGTAGCTATATGTTTTAACGAATACTTACACTCTGGGAATGTAAACTCTGGCTCGATGGCCATGTTCCACATCACCGTGACATACTTGATTTGTGCTTGATAGCCAATATATGTTGCGTTGAAGGTTTGCCGATAATCAACCACGAGCTTGCTATCTTCCCTGGGTAGAGGCGCCATTTCTGTGTAGTCGCCTTCTTCGTTATTGTCCCGGGAGAGAACAACTTGGTGAATTATTGAGTGATCCTTGCTGCTTCTTCCACCGCTGAACACTTCGCTTCTCATCCATAAAATACGTATACGTCCGCCTCAAATCCTCCGTGCCCACTTGATCCGCCTTTCGCTTCCGAGCCAGCATCTGTGCACGTGAAATCAGGTTGACCGAGTACCGCAGTGTCGTTTGCATGGCCATGGATGTAAGGACTCGTGGCGTCCACTATAAGGGCGACATCCTCTTCTTGGCACCTGTTTTCTCGTCAGACGCCTGCGTGCAAAAAGTATCTTGGAATTTTGTACCGCATTGTATGATTTGCTCGATGTTATCTTCGCAGAACAGTGTAGTGTTGACGATGAGGACGCGATCAAGAAGGATGAAGGTTAATCCATGAGGACTGTGGAAAATTGTCCCTCGAATACGAGCCACGCCTCGACTAGAAGCCAAAATGACCAAAGTAGCCAGATCATTCTCCAAGGCGCGGTTCAGGAGCGAAAGCCCTTCAGTGTCGGACATGTGAACTGCATCGATGAAGAGGACCTGTATGATTCCCTCATTAGCGCACACCTTTTGATTCAAGAAGCACACGTACACCAGGAATGATCTCGGCCCCGCCCTCCTCGCACCATTCCGCCACTTTGGTGTTGATCTGATTCCATACCTCTGGCTTGATTTCACGTGTCGCCAGCGAACAGAGCCGGGAAACCCTGCGTTCTACTGTTGGTAACATCTATCTCGTGCAAAGACACTGTATGCACGACCTCCCCCCGTTTCTGTATTTCATCTTCCGGGCTTTGAAAGTATTCAGTCTACAAATTGTCAGTCAGTCCAACGATCTCGCTGAAGAAATGGAACTGTTCAACATCATGATCTCTCGACCATGCAAAGAAACAATCGAGTTCAGTGATTTTCTAGATGTCTTGTCGATGGTAAGGAGGGTAAGGGACTTGTGGTAAGGATGCCTCCTGCTAGGACTTTCTCCTTTGTAGAGCGTCAATCATTTTGTCATACATAGTCTCGATGTCAGTTGTTTTGATAGTCAGTTTTCCGGTTTTTGTAGCCTGGAAAGTGATATCTGTCAGCGCTGAAACTTTATTAACAGAAAGTTCGTGCGTACTCCAGTCAGATTCTGGTCAGTTTAGATCTCGATGACCCCTCCTTCGACGAGTTCTGTCTCTTCATTGATGCGTACGCCAATGCTCCGTCTCTAACATTGTCAGCGAGAATACGTCGCTTGTAGTAGTAGCGGCAATCTTGGTGAAGGGAACATCTGGACGCAGCGTCTGCGCCATACCTATGTCGCGTATTTAAAGCAAAGCAAGTATCAGAAGACATTAGAGACGCACCCAACGCAATAGCAGTCTTTCCCGTCGATGGAGTTCCAGCAAATGACGTCGCTCGTCCAGCTATCCGACCTTCCTACACCATCTTGAGAATCATACCAGCATCATTCCTCCTGGGCTTGGCCTGCCCAAACATTCCCTGCGAATTAGCTCTTAGCTCTAACCGGTCGTCGAGTCCCAGTACGTAGATATGAGAATGATGCCTGTAAATTTTGGTCGGAACTTTCCTAAACAACGCGTCGAATATCCCGATCTACGCGCTCCATCTCTTGGTGATATCCCGGAGTTCGACCTCGCTGTCGTGATTTGGGTTTCCTGTACAGGGGTGATCGGTTCTCCTCATGGTCGCCATGTCGAAGTCAGTACTTATACTTGGCCATCGTCGAATACGCGCCCACAAGGCTTCGCGAGCCCGAAGGGCAGAAAAAGTCGAGCGAACAAAAGCACAACAGTCTAGCCAATTAGTACAAGACCCGTCGTGTCTCTTCATCCGTAACACGCCAGGGGAATGATTTTCGAGGCTCCCTGGATAGTACTGGCATGAATTTACGGTACAGAGATAGAGAGATAAGCGAACGTTTGCATGGCCCATACATCCTCAACGCCAGCCTTCTGCCTTTCCGTCCGCCTATTGGTCCAAGTTTCATACCGCTGGTCACTCTCCATCCATCTTATGTTAAGACAGAACTTGAAGTCACTGTGCTCATGCGCGTACCATGAGGATTCGCCTTGTCGTTATCAAGATTTCACCTGAGAACGAATGCTTGAGCTTGGCTCATTGTATCGATGCAATGCCATACCGTGACAGCCCATTGCAAACTCCATCGACGGGAAACAAGAAGGAAATTAATATCGGCTAGAGTTGAATCCACGAAAGGAGGATAGGCAGCTTCTTGCAGCAGTCACAAAGTCGACACCGGTCCGCGATATAGTGGAAGGAGAAGGGGAAAGCACAGCCACATGACCATCATCTCTCTCTGTAACCCTTACCTAGGCTCCGTTGCTCCCTTCGCTTCGACTCATATCTCCCCAGTCCGGTATCTCCAGTAGATCTTGGCGAGTCGATAGTCGATCGATTATCATTATACCATCATAGTCGCCAGGCCCGCAGGACAGACAATGGAGGAACCGACAAACTACATCCCCTTCCAGAATACTTTAACAGAATACTTTACCGAACGCACCAGGAGACGTTCCATATTCCGTATCGACTTCGCTGCTACACTAACGGATCCCGTCCCACAGCAGTCCTTACCGGCTTTCGAGGATATCCATCTGAGGTCTGGTATCGCCGCCGCGACGAGCACGGAAGTAGTCGTCTCAGCTATTCACCTTCAAGCGCAGACCGTCGAATCTGAAAGTTCAACGAGCTACAGAAGGCAGGCAAATCTTCCGTTCGCCGCCGTCTGCTGGTGCTTTCTCTTGGGTATGTACTACCAATGAATACTGTTTTTCATCCGAGGGCTGAACGTTTTTAGGAGGCTGGAACAATGGCACAACGGTCCATTGATCACTTTCAGTCAAGAGTCTTACCACGTCGCTCTCTCTGTCACTCAACGGCGCGTTAACTGAGGAGTCTAGATCACCTTTGCCACCGTTTCCTTAGTCTTCGGTTTATATTGCATTGTGAGCGCCATGCCCTACTACGACGGCTATAGGACCTCAAATTAAAACAGAGATTTGTCCTTGGTTCTGGGGCCAATGTATACCTCGATGGCGGAGGGACGTGTGGGCGGGATGTGAATGTGCGGGTGGTCGAAGAGATGATCGTCCTGCAGGAAGGAGGTCGTCTATGAGGGAAGTCGTCTTGTGGCTGTGGGGGCGGAACAAGCTCGCCGGGAGCGCCGTCGTGAGAGGAGGCAGGTCGACAGGTCATAAACGCATAAACCGTTGAGCTCCGAATATGCATAGGCTCTCAGTACCAATTTCGTCCCAATGCCGACCCTGATCGTTTCATCATATCGTGCATGTCTGTACCGGTCCTACCAAAATCCAAAGCCCTTATTCGCAGTCCCTATCTCTTTCCCCCGGCACTTCTGTGATGCTGGAAGTGAACATTTCGACAGCGGGGTTCAGAGTCCGCACTCTCGTTCATATACTCGTTCCGCAGGTGATTCCGAAACCTATCAGCCAAGTCAGCGAGAGATATCCCCAAGGCATCTTTCCTTAGGTCGCTATTCGCAAAGTTGCTTCCACGTTCACGGGCAGGCTTTCATGACGACGATGATGACGTAGCTCCGATCTCCCCTTCAGACCGGATTTGGTCCCTATTCGGCGCGTGCCCCCCAGACGTTGTCATGGTCGTATTGGACAATCGGGTAATGATCCATGGGATTTCTTGAGAGAAATCGACGCTTTAAAAAGGTATGCTCCTTAGCTAACGTCTTTCAAATACACCAACGGACCCAGTTCTGTAGAATCGAAGATGATTTCAATGAACGAATGAAGGCCAAAACTCAAGATAGAGCATGCGCGGCAGAAAGACGAAGCCTTCTATGTTCAACTTCAATCGAAATGACAAAAACTGTCTCCTTGAGAGAGGAAACAGGGATACGGAGCATCGTGCATTGCAGGCAGGTTGTCTATCGAGTCTATCAAGGTCGGTGTGATGATTCGGCGACACCATCTCCCACTAATATTGCAACCTAGAGCGTACCGTCGAAGCGGTCCATTTTACTTCACATTCATCTAACAAATTATTAAACGTCTCGTTCAGGTACATCATAAGCTTGAGGACAAGGTAGAAAAGATGGACAACCTTCTTCGCAAGGTACTTACCAAGGTTCTTCGATGTGATGGAAAAATATCAACCGACTCTCACAGATCCCACCCCCAGAAGCGGATTCGAAGGAGGAACTCGAGGCTGTTCAGATGCCTCTCGTATGTTACCTGCCTTGGTACACTCCCTCAGCCTCGAAGAACCCGATGTGGAGGACATGTAGGGGACAGTGACCATGCATTGAAGGAAACTTCGAGGAATCCGAAGAATGCGTCCTGGGCTATCGGTACCATGGTGAGTCAAGCTCTCTTCAATCAATAATTCAAGCAGGATGTCAAAGCGTGGCAGGAACACTGTTCAATATCACGAGTTTCACTTCATTCCGACCCGAGTTTTGGGAAGTCTGTGAAATCATCCCCACCGCAGGGCAGATTTCCACTCGCGGATATTATGCCGACGCTCATCGACGCATACTTCATGTACCTGAATAACTTTCTTCCCGTCCTCCACTGGCCGACGTTTGATAAATTCTTGAAGAAGGTGCTACAGAAAACACCAGTTCTGGGGAGTCGTTCTGGCCGTCTGTGCACTCGGATCCAAATACGTATATGTCCCCCGGGTCCTCATCGAAGGCGAGCAGTCAAAGTCGTCGTCAAGCAGGTGGGAGAGGTTATATCAGGTTACAGACGGCGTCGCTCGTTTCATTCCTCGAATCCTCCAAATCTTGACGCTCAATTCTGCTGTGTAAGCCTCATATTTCTTCCTCTTTATACAAGCTTTTGATGGAAATGAAGCTTCTCTCCGAATTTTCCTTGGGTTTCTGCATCGCAACAATCCTTGACATTGGCGGGCATTGGTTTACGAATCGCGTAAGATGCAGGGGCTCGCCGAAAGAAGACAACACGTAACAGTCCCGTAAAAAATACAGTGGAAGCTGAACAATGGAGACGCGTATTCTGGTACGCCATACATTCGTCTTTCGGCCTATGTTTATCTATTGGGTCAGATATCTTTTAGGTATCGATATCACCCTTGGCTGGGCACTGGGTCGAGCATGTGCTATTTGCGATGAGGAGTGCGTATGCTCTCCCTCTTTACCGAGGCTTGAGCTGATTCGTCCTCTAGTATTGAAGTTGACGTACCCACCGAATGTGACGATGAGTATTGGGAACATCCAGACCACAAGCAACCTCTTGGCAAACCGTCAACCGTGTCGTTCTTGAATTTTACCTCCGGCACGGCTGATTATGGTATGCATGCGTACTATCGTACGTCTTCCGGCTTTGCTCTCTTGCATAATCCTTCCTCAGTCCATTGGCTGCTTTTGTAGAGATGAGAAAGATGCTGCACGAAATGGGGTAGCGTGGTTAGGAGGAAACAAATCGACGATCAAGGCGCGTGGTTCAGGTTATGTTATACTTCTTGACTTCCTTCTGAACGATTACATTGTGCTATCGTACATCTTCTGTCTTTGCTCCCTATCTTTCTAAAGTTTTGTTGATCACCCCAGTAGTCCTGGCGATTGATTCTCGATACAATCAGTCTCAAGAACGTGTGGCCTCTTTCTGAAGAGAGAAAAGCAGCGACATTAGAGCGTCATCTAAAGAAGTATGTCCGCGGCTTATTTCAAGTTCATTTCTTACTCGGCCGCTATGATATCCTCCAGAAAATCAAAACCACTCACCTCCGGGTTTGCAGCACGACAAATTTTGGGAGCGTCACCAGTACTATGGTACCGAGGTCCACCTCGCGTCCATTGAGCACGCTGTTTACTCGGCCCTCGAAACCACGCAGAATCTTACATCCCTTTCCATGTCTCGTTTCGCACTCAATCATTCGTTGGTCCAAGCGATAGCCTCGCTCCCCAGCTTCGAACCATGAAACTCCACAGAGGGATCCATGATACCTTTTCCTCCCCGCCTCAGTAGATCTTGAGCAGAATTGGAAACCTTGTGTTGTCAATTACTCCGCACGGACTCCCAGTCCTGCAGTTTCTTGATTTCTGGATGAATTCTATCAAGAATTTGTTCATATTTTATCCAGCTGGATTTGCGCAAGATCCATTCTCAAATATCTGCGCAAAGGAGCGAGTGTCTCTCTTCCGTCTTGCTTGCGCACTCCTTGACATCGCAATAGATATGCTGTTCACGTCGCCTTTGTCGGACGCTCGTTGTTTAACCCATCTTAAATTGGATTTTCGCGAGCCCTTCTTAGATGAGGAGGTGTACATGCTCACGCATGCGCTGCGAGATTATCCGATGGAAGTTCTTGTGTTGGATGGGATATTCGGACGATACCCTCCCATCATCGAGGTCATCGCAGCAAATCTGCCAGATTTGTTGGTACTGACTCTCTTCCTCCGCGGTGGTTCGAATCAGAGCGCCAGTACCCATTGCATGTGGCCTAAACCAATGTGGACGTACGCGCCTTACTTTGCTCAGTTCACACGGCTCAGACCTGAGGGTAGTGTAACGCCTTGATTCAGCTGTGCATTGCTGGTGAGTCGGAGATTCTGGTCCCATCCCAGACACGACGTCAAACGTCCTCGATAGAGTCATTCCGACGCCTGAGTGGAGCCCTCAGATGGATGCGGATTGTTGGGAAGACTCCTGCGGGTGTTGGTAATTTACTTTGTGGTGCAATTGTTTCTGTCTCCAAGTCATAATAGGCCGGTGTCGGCTTGTACATTGCAAGCCACACTGAGCTCTCGCCCCCGATTTTGGGATAATGTATACTTACACAAGTTTATTCAAATGATTCAATTTCTGACTTTTATGGAGGAGCTTAAAGCTCGAATGGACGATTATAAGCCTCGTATCTTAAGTACGTTCTGTGTAGAATTATGGCAAGTCTTTTCGTTGGCAACGACGGGATAACCTGAGGTGACTTTTGCGACGCTCGATACAAACGCTAAGGATAGCATTTATTTAAATGAACAGGAAGCGCCCAAAGCACCTGACAACTGCTGCCAAATGACAGGCGCCGTGGCTGTTAAAAAGATTCAAGCTATGAATTGCAGTGCTTCAAGGCAAACACCTTCTCCCTTCATACTCCCTTCACCTTCTGAGCCAGGAGACAGTACGTATCATTTATTGCTTTCATTCGACTACTCGTTACGATGACAAGAATAGTAGCATCTAGGGTTACATAGCAGTTTGCGGCGGCGTGACGAACGATGAGGGTAAGTCAGTCGGCAGGCAAGCAGGAGGGAATTGATAACATATTTTCAGTATCCCAAGGTCACCATCTCTGCCCTCACTGAGACGGGCCACGAGGAATCGTCGATCATCGTTCCATTGCAACGAGCGTACACCGGTAGAAAGCCCGTGATATCATCCCGCGTTGCTGACACTCCCTGCGCTACACTCGGCATTCAGGGCCTCTTGGATCAACTCAACACCACACTCAGAACATCATACAGCCTGGACAACTCATTCCTCTCCTCCCTTGAACGCTGTATCACAAACAACTACGACTTTGGCATGGCATATGCCCTCCTTCGTGTAATATGGCACACCGACGACTGGAGCACCGTACAAGATGAACTTTGCGGACGGGAAGAGGAGGACCGGGAGAGGCGACAAGAAGCATTCGTTGGTAACCGGATCGTCGATACATTGTTGCCGCCTCGACGTGTCTGGGATCTGTATAGCAATCGGGTGGTGCCATATTGGATGATGGACATTGATTGGAATGCCCTGTGGCCTCAGCCGATATCGCATGCGTGGATGGACGAGAAGGATCGCACCGTTGTGTGGACGCCCATCAATGGATGCGAATGGCCTGTTCCCATCCCAAAAGATGCCAACCTCAACCTGATCCGCATCGAGATGCTCAATCTCGGAGCAGAGTACGCATGGTTGGATGTTCTTTGTTTGAGACAGGTGGGCGGACCAGGGGAGGACTTGCGTGCAGAGGAATGGAAGCTGGATGTGCCCACCATCGGAGCAGTGTATCAAAACAGGGATGTGGTTCAACAGATGTCTGTGGTGTGTTACTTGAGTGGGCTGGGCCGGCCTTTGACGTTGAAGGAGGGCGACCTGGAGAGTGATCGGTCTTGGTTTAGGCGTGCTTGGACACTCCAGGAGGTTGGGTACGAGAGGGTGATTGCCGGGGACACGTGGGATGGACCACTGCATGCCGAGTGTGAGGGCGGGAAGTATAAGACTAAGCTGCTCACCAGGTTTCACAAGCAGCTGCAGTCTACATATCGAATGTGGGAGGTGCGTGAGGCACTGGAGGAGATGCGGAAACGGGTGTCGACGATCTCAGTGGACAAGATTGCGGGACTGGCATTTATTCTGGGGTCCGGGTCGATACCGGCATACTATGAGAGCGCGTCTCTCGAGGAGGCATGGACAGCACTTGTAAATTCGATGGGTTACTCGTGTCGGACGGAGTTGTTCTTCTTGTGTCCTGAACCGGGAAATGCAGGCAAAAAATGGAAGCCATCGTGGGACCAGGTCATGACGATGCCTATGCCTGCATTTTGTCCTTTTCCCAAAATCAATATGTATTGGGATGAGACAGAGGATGAAGCTTTGTGTAAAGCGGAGTGCATTGAAGGGTTGGTGCGGGGGTTGGCTGTTGTGGAAGAGGGTGATCGACGTGGAGAGCTGATTGTTGAATGCGATGATGGGATAGCGCAATTCAAGATCACCGCCGCCCACACGTACCCGATACCTGAAGACACTTACACACTGATTTACGCCTGCGGACATGGAAATCATGATACATGGTATGGTTGGGTTGTCGGGCGACGACTGCCAAAGAAGAGGTTCGAGAAAGTGTCGGTGCTGATAATTTCTAATGAAGAACAGTACAGATTACTGCGTTTTACTGAAAAGCGTCGACATTTTCTTATTTGAGCAAGTACACTGTATATGTTTTAGCGAATGCGTGCACTCTGGCAGTGTAAACTCCTGCTCTACAGTCAGGTTCCTTACACCCTTGATAACTAACATCTGTTGCATTGAAGGTTCGCCGATAATCAACCACCAGCTTGCTATCTTCCCTGAGTAGAGGCATCATTACTGTCTGGTCGCCTTCTTGTCGACTCCCAGTACGTGGATACGCGAATGAACGCCTGCAAATCCTGGTAAGAAAATTCTCAAACGATGAAGCGCGTCGAGCATCCCAACATATGTACTCCCTCTTGGTGATATCTCGGAGTTCGGACGTCCTTGCCGTACCTGTACAGAGGTAAGCAGTTCATTTTTGGGAGAGGAAAGGGTGCGTACCATGATGGAAAAGCATCGCGTCATAAAAGGGCCTCGCGAGCCTTCAAGGCGGAGGAAGTCGAGCGTACAAATACAGAGGTCCCGTTGTATCTTCTCATCCATGACAGGCCGGAGGGACAGCTTTCGAGGCACCCTGGACAGCGCCGGCGTGAATTTACGCTGCAGAGATAGATAAATGAATGAACGTACATTTTCACTGCTCTCATCCAACCTTCTCTTCGCCTACCATTCCGCCCGTCTATTGATCCATGCTTCGTACCGCCGGTCGCTCTCCATCTACTTCATGCCAAGAACTTGAAGTCGTCGTGCTTATGCGTACATCGTGAGGATTTACTGCGTCGGTACCGCCAGGAACTAGTAGGCTCAGCTTGGCTCGTCAACAAGTATCGATAGTACCATAGCGTGGCAGCCCATTGCGAGCCCCATCAACTGGAAGAAGGAATATTGCCTGGGGTTGTCCACGAAAGGAAGATAGGCAGCCTCTTTGCAGCAGTCGCAAATTTAAAATCGCGATATAGTGGAAGGAGAAAGGGAAAGCACAGCCACACGACCGTCTCTCCTCTGCAATCATTACCTAGACTCTGTACTTTTCGTTGCTCCCTTCGCTTCGACTCATATTGCCAGCTCGAGCACTCGGACCTTTGAGTATATCATATCCCTCCAGTGCGATCGATTATACCGCCTCACCTAGTCGCTAGGCTCGCAAGTTCTCTACTAGCATGGAGAATGGGTGAACCTACGAACTACATCCTCTTCAAGAATACTTTACCGACCGCACCAGGAGATCTTCTGTTCTCCGTAACGACTGTACTGCTGATACCACTACCCTCGAGGATCTGAAGTCTCGTATCGCGACCGCAACACGTACGGGAGTAGCGATCCCAGCTATTCACCATCGAGCGCAGGCCGTCGAATCTGAAAGGTCAAAGAGAAGGCAGTCCGGCGCCGTCTGTTGGTGCTTTTTCTTGGGTATGTTATTACCAAATGGCTACTGGTTTTTGGAATAGGGCACTCAATTTAAAACAGGAATTCATCCTTGGTCCTGTGGTCAATGTATACGGAAGGAGGTGCGTGCGGGTTGGCATGCACGGAGGGATGGATGTGCGGGAGGTCTCAGAGATAGTTGGGGGGTGGAACGTCGTCTAGGCAGGTCTGGGCGACATCGTGAGAGCGTCAACAGACTAGAAACCGTCGGGTTTATAGAGACAACCATTTTTGTGGAAGACGCGTCGTCTCTCCTCTGTGCGCGATGCAGAAAACCAGCGCAGCCGTTCCATCAGCAAATGCTCTCAGCCATAAAGCACCGACACCTGCAGTTTTTCTCCGTGCGGCACAAGCTCGTTCAAGAACAGGTCACCGAACACTGGTTGCCTCGATTTCCCATCCGGTGAGTTTGCCAGGTATTCTTTCGGTTGCGAGACGACGAAATGGTAGCTATAGGGGCCACTGGCATGACAGAGATATCGTACGCCGCTGCCTGCAGCGATCTTGACCAACTCAGTCATTCCTCCCACCTCCATCAGGTCAGACTGAAGAATGTCGATGTTACGGCCCTCGATGAGCTTGCGGAACCTGTACTTGGTGTATTCCTTGCCGGAATTTCGATATCGGCAAGCAGGCGATGGCAGCGAAACCGTGCGTACCTCCCCCGTGGTAAACTTGGGCTGTGGACGCGCAGATTTCAGTCGTGCGAAGCCATCAAAGTTCAGATCTAAGCACGCAATCGCCAGCTCGATGGTGTACTGGACGTTCAGCGCCATCCAACAGTCGTCAACCATGATAGGATAATCAGGCCTGACACTCTCTCGAACATGCCAGGAGACCTTCGTCCTGCCACTGCGGATACCATTACCCTGAAGGATCTTGTCCCAGAACAGTCCTTGCCGGTTCTCGATGATGCATATTTGAAGTCTCGTACCGCGAGCACGGGAGTAGCAATCCCAGCTATCCACCATCGAGCGCAGGTTGTCGAATCTGAAAGGTCAAAGAGCTTCAAAAGGCAGGCACGTCTTCAGTTCGCCGCCATCTGTTGGTACATTTCTTGGGTATGTCATTATCGCGTATACTGGTTCATCCGCAGGCTGAGCCTTTTCAGAGGCGTGGAACGATGGTACGACGGGTCCATTGATTCCTGTCGTTCAAGAGCCATACCGCGTTCAATGGTCTGCACCTCAATCTCACTCAATAATGTGTTAACTGAGGAGTATAATCAACTTTACCATCGTTTCTTTACTCTTTGTTTCGATTGAACTGTGAGTGAGCCCTGCTACGACGGCTATGGGTACTGAATCTAAAACAGGGATGTGTCCTTGGGGCTGAATTCAATGTATATCTCAGTGAAAGATACGGTTTGAGGAAGGGATTATCTCCTCTCGTTCTTCAAGCATGAAAGCAGACTTTTAATAGGATATTCATTGGTTCGCTGTTTTAAGTCGTGTCGTGCGTTATAGAGAGCCCACAGCCATCTTTCCCTATCATGGTCCTGGCATACGCTCTGACTGGTTGTGGCAACGCATCACGGGCGAATATCTGGGAGAATATACCGCTTTTCCGTACGCTTACCCTCATTTAATCAGAACGCTCAAGGCAACGGTCTCGTTGGCAGTTTAGATGAACATAAAACCACGAAACTCGAAATGCTTCATACTGCATATGGGAATATCTATAGTCATCGGCGGGGGGACCTACACTCAGGCTTCCTAGGAGTTGGCACGTTCGTTTCGCCATTCGTTGCTACCTACTTTTCGTAAGAATGTCACTGGCCGTATCACTTCACAACGGTCTCGAACTCGGTCGTCCTTGCATTGGTGTTCCAGTTTGTTCCTTCCATCATCGAGAACCGTGTTTTAGTAAGCACATTCGTATTCGTATTATGGTACTGCTCGCATTAAATGTATTCCTAGATCTCCTTCGTCAGTTTGCTCCTAGGTCCCATGTTCCCGAGACTTGTCGCCACGCGGCACGGATCCTACCAGCGTGGTTGCTCACTGAAAGTGTCGGGTGGATTACAGGGATTGGTAGTTCGGGATCGGCGGTCCAGCCTTTCATAACGGGTCTATTGACATCTCGCTATGGAATTCGGTCATCGCAGCTGTTGTCAGCTCAAAATAGTCTCGCGTATCGAAAAGCTTGAAACTTTGGAGTCGTCTCGATGATGTGCACCCTGACGGGCGTCTGGACACTTGCACTGAGGGCGCGACACATAGACAGCAGTACAGGAGCAGTAAAGATGCAGTGTCTTCATAGAGCGTAGACGAGTCGGTAGATATTTTTTAGACTTTGATAATATCCGGATCGTGACGGTACCAATGCTTCGTCTGATTTTGAGGGACATTCCCCGATAGCCCCGAGCAAGAACTTCTGGCATAAAGAACTAACGTTGTAATTATTCCATGGCATATAGTCTAGAATTAGAACAAGGCATTGTCATATATCTACAGTACTCTCGTTGATTCGGACTGGAGAGCTTCCTCATAAAGCAATAGAATCGAAAAGTATAAGCGTTAGAGCTTCATGTTTCTATCTATGATGAAAGGATCAGGATCGGTAGGGAGAAACAATCTGGAAGATACCTACAGGCGCAGGAACACTGGTCGTCTCTGTGTGTGAACCTGTTCGGGCGCAGGCTTGACCGGAATTTCAGAAGTTTCGTCTTCATTTCTGCCTTAAGCTTGAGCTTTGCCTTGGGTATCTTCGACTGAACTCGTGCGTGGAGCTCTTCGTCCTTTTGCCGGGTCTGTTCAATATCAACTATCTTGGCCTGGATGCGTTCGTAATAAATTGCTTCAATTCTACAAAAGTCGAAGGTTCAAGGGTAGCGATGCAGAGCGAAGGAACGGCCCACCTTCTCAGTATGTCGACTTTACGATACAAGTCTCATGAGTCGTTAATTCAAATTACAGACTCTAGATCATCCGACATGATCATGGTGTTCGTAGGCGCCTTGCAGAAGATGCTTTGAGCCCAGAGTGGCTCGTCGGAAAAGTCCCTGTCGTCGTCATCAAAGTCGACTTGTTGTACGCAAAAAATACACAGGTGATGGAAGCTTTGCGAACAAGCGGCACAAGAAATCTGCCGCAGCAAAATGTCTTCATCAGGCAGTCAATTGCGCCGATCTGAACAACCTTTGTGTCATTGTGAGCATGTCGCTGTGAAGAAAAGAAGATGTTGACCTTGAGGAGATTGGACTGTGGAGGCTAGTTGAGAAGGAACCCAAGAAACATGACGTCACCTGCCAGTGGATCAGAACCAAACAGACGTGTTTGTGCTCTCCCCCTACTCTTTGATCATTTCCTCCTACATAACTGCGTCTTTCTCATTTCTTCCTGATCACTAGTTTCTTCCGCGTCTCCCTATGCATCAAATTCAATTGGCCCCGCTTCGCATCAGCGCTACTTGGAACGAGAACGATTACGACAAGAATTGGCCTCTCCCCTCGCCTGCGTCGTTCGTATCAAGTTCACATACTGCCTATACGCCTCTCCTCCCCCCCTGGCATGCAATCCGACGTCAGTATGGGACAGCACAAGCGATATAATCGGCACTGCCATCAACAGGCTCCGCACGAGGGACTGCATCGTTTTTGGGAGGACGGGGTACCCCTTGGCGTTGGATATAAACAAGTGGGCGGAGATCATGGCATGGGAGATGGATCTGCTGCGTAGGCCTTTATGACAGGCGGGAGCGGGAGGGGCAGCGTCAAGTTGGGTGCGAGGCTCAACCGCGGATGATACTCGCAGAGAGTCCCACGTCTCCGACGGCGCACAGAAGGACGAGGAGAGGAAGTAGAAGGGCCGGCTTGTCTCGCGGCAGCATACCTGCAAGGAATTGGGGGGCTCACGCCGAAGGCAGAGAAGAGCCTGAGAGAAGTCATGCAGGATTTAGTTTCTGAGGAGATTGAGGCGGGCAGCCCTTGGTACATGGACTCACTTTCATCGATTTCATCGATGACTTTGCCGATGATGTCCTTGACCTGCCAGAAATCGATAAGGTGCGTCTCCCGTCGCTATACGCGTTTCCGTCAAACTGACTTCACGATCCCAGACTCAAGAGTTGACCGGGACTGGCAGGTATAATTTCCTGTCTCTCCACCACTTCATCAGCAACTACGACAGCGTACTTATCATTGGGAACAATCCGGTGAGCTGATCAACAATGACCGTTGTATCCAACACTAACAAACGTACGCAACTACCCAAGTCACTTTCAATGCAGTGCTGAAGAACGGCGCACTTTAGGATTCGTCTTCATGGATTACCATTTTGTTCGCGTTGCACCGACTTAGCCGCTGTATTCGATGCCATTCAGCGACGATACCTCAGACCAAGATCGTCTGTTGTGAACGATCAGATCTATCGGAACATCGTTATCAGATAAGACTAGATCGACCTGTGGCGCTGCTTCAAGTCTTCTTATCCATTGCTCCTCAGCATCTTCGAATCCGCAAGCGACTCTTACGACCCCCATAGTGAGGAGGAAATGCTACGACATCGGGTCGACGTTGGCAAAAGATCGCGCTTAGCAGCACCTCAATCCCAAATGTCTACAGCCAGCTTGCATCGATTGACATAGAGCGTACCCACGCAGTCGACGCATGGTTATCCCTTCCCGACATTGAATCTGACTGGTCCCTGCTCCTCAATCCCATAACCTGCTGTTCCTCCCGCTGTCTGTCCAAGTCGACACTGATTCTGACTTCGGCATGTCCGCGATTTTTCCCAATCTCGAACACTTCTCAATTATCTAACCAGCGATCGTTTTTCCGGGCGAATTTCTGAGGGGAAACTCATAGAAGCTCTCGAGTGTACGTTTGCAGTAGCCTCGATCCTTCATTTCCTACCGCGGCTGCAGGCTATCGACACGCTTCATCTAGAACAGCTCAGAGAATAATATCCTATGGAATGCGAGACAGCTTACAATGGGATCACCGTCGTTGGTGAACCTACCGATTTATGGCAACGTTGGACCATACCGGGCACGGTGAATTTCGCGTTTGCGTGATGCGTTCGTGCGTTTGCGTTAAATCTGCATGCGTTTGCGTTATTGTGCATGCGTGGGAAAAAACGCGTGGATGCGTTCAATGCGTTTGTGTGCGTGACGAAGGTGCGTTGTTTTACTGTTTTGTTTCCAATACATGATTAGGACTATATTCCACTGGCAGTGTTAAAATTTGACTAGCATTTTACTCTCGGGTACTTCAAAAAGCGGAAGGCACATCAGCGGCTGCAGAGGTCGGCAATACAAGTATCAGACTCAAGATCCGACTCGTCATAGCAAGGCAAACCCGAGTAGGTGACCGGTCAAATGCTCTCACAAACGAAACGAACAGATACTAGCGTTAGAAGGCATTTATGTATCAGTGTCAGCCAAGTGTAGGACGCCATAGCGCACTGAAGCTCAAGTATTTGAATTCAAGAGTTGTCCGAGAGAGTTGCAACTTCAAGCAAGAGAGTCCGTGTCGAAATGGGTCCGGGATAGCCGGAGCTTCGGATCAAGGACTTTGGGGAGATTGGAGTCTTTGTCTCCATCACAGAGAACTGGTAAGAAACCGGATTTGAATCCCAATGCACCGTTGAATGTTGGTTGAACGCAACGAACGCACTTGTCACAAGTATGTCACAGTCACATGCGTCGATGCGTTGAATTTTGAACGCGTGCGTTTTTTGGCCCAACGCATGCGTTTTTTATTTGACGTGTGCGTTTTCTTCAGTAACGCATGCATGAAGTCCTGCGGGATGCGAAATAAAAATTTGATTGATATGCAAGTTGTGTTTGGACTTACCTGTTGTTTTTCTCTCGCAGAATGTCATTTGGAGCCTTCTCTAAGGCACTATAACACACAGATGATATACATTCTGGTTCTGAGGCAAATTATTATACAGAAGAACGATGCTGGCTGACAAGCCGAGCGTTTACAGGAGGGTAAGTCCAGCAATGTTTTAATCTGAAACGCATCAAGTCGACCCAAACGCATATTAACCAAACGCACCAAACGCAAAAAAACGCAAAAACGCATCACAAAAACGCGAAATTCTCCCAGCCCGACCATACCGGAGCTTTTGACCAAGGCTTATAATCTCTTATAGTGGATTGCCGAATATCCTTCTCCCAACCTACTGCGAAAGGACATCAATACAACTCGTCCATTCAGAATCAGAGGCCCGTGTTTCTCCGTTAGCATGCTCAAGACGAAGGAGGGACGAGATGCTGACGATGGTTCTGTTGGGTTTATTACCACGTCTGCCGAGTCCATCGTTCGGAGGTAACGAGCTGTTGGATATCAGGTATGAGCCTTATCAGATCCACGACTATCTTCATCTGATTTTGACATTCGTAGCGTGTATGCTGTACCACACATCTCGTTCTCATCGGTAGAGGCATTCGCGTGGAATGAGCCCGAAGTGCCGTATCTTTACCAGTCCAGTAGCGCCGTTTCCTGTGTAGACGCACAAAAATCATTCACTGCTTCAATGGAATATTGTCTTCAATTATGGCTCATGTTTTTTGTTGGATATGGTGGGGTAGTAACCCAAGCTAATGAAGAGATTTTCCCTACGAATGCTAAGGATGGTGTTATTCCAAGAGTACAGATAAGCACCCAAAGCACCTGACAGCTACTGCCACAGGGCAGGCGCCGTGACTGTTTGTAGGATTCGAGCTGTGAATTGCGATGCCTCGAGGTAAACACCTTTTCGCTTCTTATTCGCTTCACCTTCTGAGCCAGGAGATAGTATGTATCATTCATTCCTGTCATTCTGAGTACTCATTACGATGTCAAGAATACCGTCTTAGGTCGTATGCCAATCACTTTGCGGTGGGTAATGAACGAGTCGGACGACTATGAAGGTGACGATGAAGAGAATGGCTTGGATGATGATGAAGAGAACGAGTCCGATGATTTCTCTGAAACGGACGAGTCGGATGATGAAGTGAACGAGTCGGATGACTATGAAGGTGACGATGAAAAGAATGGCTTGGATGATGATGAAGAGAACGAGTCGGATGATGATGAAGAGAATGGCTCGGATGACGATGAAGAGAGCAACTCAGATGATGACGAACAGGCTGTAGAGGTAAGTCAGTTGGCAAGCAAGCAGGATAAAATTTGATAACATATTTGCAGTATCACTTTACTCCCATAGTCATCATCTCTGCCTTCACTGAGACGGGCCAAGAGGAATCATCGATTATCGTTCCATTGCAACGAGCGTACATCGGTAGAAAGCCCGTGATATCGTCCCGCGTTGCTGACACTCCCTGCGCTACCCTCGGCATTCATGGCCTCTTGGATCAATTCAACACCACACTCGGAACATCATACAGCCTGGTCGATCCATTCCTCTCCTCACTTCTTAAAGACTGTGTCACAAACAACTACGACTTTGGCATTGCATATGGCCCCCTTCGCCAAATACGGTACACCGACAACTGGGGCACCATACGAGATGAATTTCGCAGACGGAGAGAGAAGGACCGGGAGGAGCGACGAAATGCACTCAGTGGTAACCGGATCGTCAATCCAGATTTGCCACCCCGACGTGTCTGGGATCTATATAGCAATCGGGTGGTGCCATATTGGGTCATGGAGATCTGTGATTCCAAAGCGGCGCCTCGGCCGATATCACACGCGTGGATGGATGAGATCGATCGCACCGCTGTGTGGACGCCCATCAACGGATACTCTTGGCCCGTTCCCATCCCAAAAGATGCCAACCTGAACCTGATCCGCATCGAAATGCTCAATCTCGGACTGGAGTATGTATGGTTGGATGTTCTCTGTTTGAGACAGGTGGGTGGACCAGGGGAGGACTTGCGTGCAGAGGAGTGGAAGCTCGACGTGCCCACCATCGGAGCAGTGTATCAAAATAGGGATGTGGTGTGTTACTTGAGTGGGCTGGGCCGGCCTTTGATGTTGAAGGAGGGTGACTTGGAGAGTGATCGATCTTGGTTTAGACGTGCGTGGACACTCCAGGAGGTTGGTGAGGACAGGGTGATTGCCGGGGACACACCGGATGGACCACTGCATGCGGAGCCAGTGGATGACGATGGGAAGTATGAGACTGAGCTGCTGACAAGGTTTCACAAGCAGCTGCAGCCTACACATCAAGCATGGTTTTTGGTGTTTAGGGCACTGGAGGAGATGCGGAATCGGGTGTCGACAAACCCAGTGGACAAGATTGCAGGACTAGCATTTCTGATGGTGCCCGACACGATACCCGCATACTACGAGAGCGCGTCTCTCGAGGAGGCATGGACAGCACTCGTGAATTCAATGGATTGCATTTTTCGGGCGGAGTTGTTCTTCTTGTGTCCTGAGCCGGGAGATAGAGGCCCAAAATGGAGGCCGTCGTGGGACCAGGTTATGAAGAAGCCTCTGCTTGAATATCACCCCGACCCCGATGGTGTCTTTCAATTTATTGATCGGCATGAGACAGGGGATGAAGAGACTTGTGACGCGGAGTGCATTGCAGGGTTGGTACGGGGGTTGGCTGATGTGGAAGGGGGTGATCGACGTGGAGTGTTGATTGTTAAAGGCAAGCATAGGAAAAAACGTAGATTCAAGATCACCGCCGCCCACGCGTATCCGATACCTGAAGACACTTACACACTTATTGACGCCTACAGTGAATATGGACCTCCACGCCGTCGTTGGGTTGTTGGACGAAGCCTGCCGGGGAAAAAGTTTGAGAAAGTGTCGGTGCTGGAGATCTCTGATGAAGAACAGTGCAGGTTAAAGGATCTGTGTATTTTTAAAAAGCATCGATATATTCTTATTTGAGAGAATACACACAGTGTAGTAGATCTTAACGCAAGCTTAGCTATATATGTTTTGAAGAATTCGCCCTTGACTCTAACCGGTCGTCGAGTCCCAGCCCGTCGATACGCAAACGAACGCCTGCAAATCTTAGTGAGAAATTTCCTAAACAATGTGACGTCGAATATCCCGACCTATGCGCTCCATCTCTTGGTGATATCCCGGAGTTCGGACGTCCCTGCAGTGATTTAGGTTGCTTGTACGGAGGTGAGCGGTTCATTTCAAGGGTAAATACCAAGATGGAAAAGTACAAGTTGCCGTCGTGTCATAAAAGTAGAAGCCAAGGCTTCCCGAGTCTTAAGCTGAACGATCGAAGAAGTCGAGCGAAGAAATGCACTGGCAGAAGTCTAGCCGATTACATGAGTGTGTCATCTGTGTCTCCTAGGACGTGTTTCTCCACATCCGTAATAGTCCAGGGGAATGACTTTCGAAGTGCTCTGAATAGTACTGGCGTGAATTTGTGATGATAGAGATAAAGAAAAAAACGAACGTTCGCTTGGCCCATATATCCTCACTGCTCGTATTCAGCTCTAACCATTCAGTCCGTCTATTTAATCCAATACTTCGTACCGTTGGTCGCTCTCAGTCAATTTCACGCTGAGGCAGAACTTGAAGTCGTCGTGCGCACACCGTGAAGATTCGCCATGCCGATACCAAGATTTCACCTGAGAAAGAAGGCCTGCTACGCTTCAGCTTGGCTCGTGGGCAGGTACCGATACAGCAGTGTGCCATGATAGCCCATTGTCCATCAACCAGAGATAGGAAGGAATATCATCTGGAGTTGGATGTACGAGACGAAGATAGGCAATCTTGACAGCTCGGGGAAAGGAAAGGCACAGCCACATAACTATCTATGCTCCAGACTTTTCGTAGCTCCCTTCTCATTGATGAAGTTGGCTAATGAGGTTTCTGACCAGTACCATCTACAAGAGCTTTCTCCGCCTATGACATAATAAAGTTTCCTGGAACCGTTGTCCGTGCTGTGGAGAGTATACAAAGACTAGTTATATCATAGAAGAGAAGACAAGGAAGACCAGACATAGTTATACGCAGCTATCATGAGCTATCCATGAGGTACTCACTGGTCGTTGGTATTTCCTCGAATACGAGCGATCCCTGTTGCTCCTTCAACCACTGAACACTTCGCTTCTCGTCCATGAAATACGTATACACCCTCCGCAAATCCTCCACACCCACTTGTTCCGCCTTCGGTTTCCGAGCCAGTATCTGAGGGCATGAAATGAGGTTGAGCGAGTACCGCGGTGTCGTTTGCATGGCCATGGATGTCAGGACGCTCGTAGCGTCCGCTGTGAGGGTGACATCCTCTTCTTGGCACCTGTGCTCTCGTCAGACCTGCGCGTAAAAGTGAGATTGCATTTCCGTACCGTATTTGTATGATTTGCTCGATATCTTCTTCGCTGTACGGTTTGGTGCTGACGATGAGGACACGATCGAGAAGGTCCACGGGCAAACCGTGAGGACTGCGGAAAGTGGTTCCTCGGATACGAGCCATGCTTTGGTTAGAAGCCATAATGACCAAAGGAGCGAGATCATTTTCCAAGGCACGGTTCAAGAACGAGAAGCATTCAATGTCGAGCAAATGAACCTCGTCGATGAAGAGGACCTATATGATTCTCTCGTTAGCATACAACATTTTGATGTAAGAAGCGTATGCACACCAGGAATGATCTCTGCCTTGCCCTCCTCGCGCCATTCCGCCACTTTGGTGTTGATCTGATTCCGTAGCTCTGGCTTGATTTCACCCGTGTCACCTGCGAACAGAGCCAGGAATCCCTGTGTCCTGTTGTTGATGACATCTATCTCGTGCAAGGACACCGTATGCACGACCTCCCGCCGTTTTTGTATTTCACCTTCAGGGCATTGAACGAATTTAGTCTACGAATTGTTAGTCAGTCCAACGATCTTTGCCGAAAAATAGAACATACATCAGCGCCCATAGCATCGTAATCTCTCGACCGTGCGAACGAGCGACCGAGTTTGGTGATTTTACCGGACGTCTTGTCGATGGTAATGACGTCTCCTGCTTAGATGGTCTCCATGTCGGTAGTTTTGATAGTTAGTTTTCCGGTTTTTGTAGCCTAGAAAGCGGCAGCTATCAGAGGCGAAAGTATATTAAAAGAAAGTTCGTGCATACTCCAGTCAGACTCTGATCAGTTTGGATCTCGACGACTTCTCCTTCCACGAGTTCTGTCTTTTCCTTGATGCGTATACCAATGCTCTGTCGGAAAGCCTGCGTCAATGCCTCCGTCTTTGACATCGATAGCGAGGAAGCCTCGCTGGCGGCAATCACGGTGAAGGGAACGTCTGGACCCAGCATCTGCGCCATACTTGTGTCGCGTATTCAAGCAAAGTAAATATAGAAGACAATAGAGACGCACCCAATGCAAAACGGTCTTTACCGTCGATGGAGGCCCAACAAACAACATCGGTCGACTCCTGCACCATCTTGAGAGTCATACCAACGGCCTTCCTGGCCTTGGTCCGTCCAACCATTCCCTGTTAATCGGCCATTGGCTCCAACCGGTCGTCGAGTCCCAGCCCGTGGATATGCGATTGGACGCCCGCAAGTCCTGGTGAAAAATTTCCCAAACAACGCGGCGAACTATTACCTCCATCTTGGTGACATCCCAGAGTTCGGACGTCTCCGTCGTGATTTGTGTTACTTGCTGAGAGGTGAGCGGTTCATTTCAAGGGGAGGAATGGGTGCGTACTATGATAGAAAGTACAAGTGCCGTAGCGTCATATAGGTAGAAGCCAAGGCTTCGTGAGCCTTCAGCTTAACAGTCGAGGAAGTCAAGGGAAGAAATGCAGAAGTCTGGCCGATTACATGAGTGTTTCCTAGGACGTGTATCTCCTCATTCACAATAGTCCCGGGGAACGACTTTTGAAGCTCTCTGGATAGTACTGGCGTGAATTTACGATACAGAGATAAAGAAAAAACGAACATTCACATGGCCCATATATCCTCACTGCTCATATCTAGCCCTAATCATTCCGCCCATCTATTAATCCTTGCTTCGTACCGTTAGTCGCTCTCCGTCCAGTTCATGCTGAGGCAGAACTTGAAGTCGTCGTGTGCACACCGTGAAGATTCGCCATGCCGATACCATGCTACGCCTAGCTTGGCTCATCAATAGGTCTCATTGATACAGCATCGTACGATGGCAGCCGATTGCGAGCTCCATCAACCAGAAACAGGAAAAGGAATATCGTCTTATTTAAGTTGGACGCACAAGATTGACAGCAGCCAGGCCAGGTTCCAACAGTCACGCAGTCGAAGCGGAAGGAGAAGGTAAAAGCACAGCCACAGGAATATTATTTCTATATTTCTCCTGGCTCTGGACATTTCGTAGCTCCCTTCGCTTCGACCGGTATTGCCAACTTAATCGCCCCTTCGAGTACATCATATCTCCAGTGCAATTGCAGACAGTAGAGGAACCTACGAACTTTGTCCCTTCCAGAATACTTTACAGAACGCCCCAGGTCCGTGACGATTCCACTGCGGATACGATTACCTTAGGATCTCGCCCCAGAACAGTCCTCGCCAATTCTCGGGGATGCGCATTTAAAGTCTCGTGCTCCGGGCACGGGAGTAGCGACCCCAGCTTTCACCATCGAGCACAGGCTGTCGAATCTGAAGGGTCGAAGAGAAGACAGACAAGTCTTCCGTTCGCCGCCGTCTGTTGGTGCTTTTTCTTAGGTATGTATTACTAATGGATACTGATTTTTATTCGAAGGCTGAACGTGAACGTTGAACTTTCAGATGGGTAGAACGATAGCACGATGGTCCAATGATTCATGACATTCAAGAGTCTTACCACTGCACCTCAATCTCACTCGACGACGCGTTAGCTAAGGAGCATAGATCGCCTTTTGCCACCGTTTCTTTACTCTTCGTTTTCCATTGCAGTGAGTGTGTCTTAGTACGACGGCTATGGGCATTCGATTTAAAGCAGGGATCTGACCTTGGTGCTGGGGCCACTGCATACCTCGATGGCGGAGGGATGTGCGTGCGGGATGGGATGTGCGGAGAGACAGATGCGCGTGGGAGAGGGAGGGGACGGGGACGAGAGGTCGCAGAGATGGTTGTCTTGCAGGAAGGAAGTCGTCTTGTGGCTGTGGGGGCGGAACGTCGTCTCTGTGCTCGCAGGGAGCGCCGTCGTGGGAGGATGCAGGTCGACAGGCCAGAAACCGTCGAGTTCTCCCAATTTCGAGACTCTTCTTTCTAAAGAGCTTCCGTCGGACATGTCTGTACCAGCCCCACCAAATACCCCAAGCCCTACTGCCCTAGGCCTTATTCGCAGCCCTATCTCTCTCTCCCGTGCACGATTCAGGAAGCTAGCATTGCCGTTCCATCAGCGAATGATCTCATCCAGCATTTGATAAACATTTCGCTCGTTCCACAGGCGACTTTAAAATCTAATATTCACGTACAATCAGCCAGGGCAACGAGAGTCATGATCATGCCCCTGAGACGACATCTTCCGTGGCCTCTTTCCTTAGGTCGCTATTTGCAACGTTGCTTTCATCCTGTCTTCCGACAGACTTTCATAACCAATTTAACTTCTATTTGGCGCACTCCCTCCAGATACCTTGCCTGTCATGGTCGTATTAGAAGATCTCAGTCAATAGAAGCAGAGCAGATTAATGATCCATGGCATTTCTTTTGGGAAATCGACGCTTTGAAAAAGTACATTCCTTTGCTAACGTTGTTCAAATACGCCATCTGACCTCCGACTTGCGTATAGAATCGGAGATGATTTCGGAAAGCGAATGAAGGTCAAAACTCAAGGTGCAATAGAGCATGCGCGGCAGAAGGATGAAGCCCTCAATGTACGACTTCAATCAAAAATGCCAAAAGGTGTCGTACAAAGCATCGCTTCCGACCCAGATAGTACGTCAAAATCACGGAAAAAACGATTCCGAAGTTGACTATATATTGTAGTCCAAAAATCCCAAGTTCGATGTTCCTTATGCTTGAGCGTTAGACCTCAGAAAGGCAGTCACTGCTGTAAAAATAATCGCAATAAAAATCATTGCCCAGTAAATAAACGATGTTGCGATGATAGTATTGCCAGTACGCATGGCTCATGTAACCTTGCTATGCTGGCTGTTTCCTTAAAGTAAAAGCGAGCTTGTTTATCAAGATTTAATTTTACGACGTTCAGAGAGTATTTGCGTCACGCATGCTACAGCCAATCTACCTAGTTAAAGTCCTTACATTCAAGGAATCCGAAGTTTCTGTGTTCTGGATGTAATAAAAGAAGTACAGGCGCTGAACACTTCAGGTTGCTATTGAAAGAGGGCACCGACTTCCCCCATTCAGCGAGCACATCCGTCCCTCCGTGCACGCACCTCCCTCGCCCTCGAGATATACATTGGCTCCAGCACGGAGGACGAATCCCTGTTTTAGATTAAGTACCATAGCCGTTGTAGAAAGGCATACTCACGATCCAATTGAAAACGAAGAGTAAGAAACGATGACAAAGTTGATCTAGTCTTCAGTTGACGTGTCGTTGAGTAACATTGAGGAGAGGCCGATATGGTACTACTCTTGAGCTTGAATGATAAGCTTCAGATTCGATGGCCTGCGCTCGATAGGAAATAGCTGGGATCGCTACTCCTGTGCTTGTCGCCGTCGCGGTACGAGAATAACTTGGTATGTTCCAGGACGAGAGCCTAGATAATAGTTACAAAGAGAGAAAATAATATCCATGTGGCTGTGCTTTTCCCTTCACCTTCTGCTATGATATCACGGACCGGTGTCAACTTTGTGACTGCTCGAGCAAGAAGCTGCCTATCTTCGTCTCCTACTTCCAACTAGACGATATTCCTTCATGTTTCCGGGCCTATTTCCCAGGTGAAATCACGGTACCGACACAGTAAATCCTCGCGGTGCGCGCATAAGCACGACGACTTCAAGTTCTGCCTTAACATAAAATGGACGAAGACCGACCAGCGGTACATAGCTTGGTTGAATAGGCGGATGGAATGGCGGAAGGCTGCATAAGAGTGTTGAGGATGTATGGACCATGCGAACGTTCGTTTATCTCTATCTCTGTACCGTAAATTCACGCCAGTACTATCCAGGGAGCCTCGAAAATCATTCCCCTGGCCTGTTACGGATGAAGGGACATGACAGGTCCTGTACTAATCGGCTAGACTTGCTTGTTCGCTCGACTTTCTCTGCCCTTAGGGCTCGCTCGGCCTTGTCGACGCGTATTCGACGATGGCCAAGTATACTGGCTTCAACATGACGATCATGAGGGGAACCGCTCACCTCAGTACAGGAATCCCAAATCACGAGTCATGACAGCGACGTCGAACTCCAGGATATTACCAAGAGATGGAGCGCGTAGGTTGGGATATTCGACGCGCTGTTTGGGAAAGTTCTGGCCAAAATTTGCAGGCATCATTCGCATAGCCACGTACTGGGACTCGACGACCAGTTAGAGCCAAGAGACAATTCGCAGGGAATGTTTGGGCAGGCCAAGCCCAGGAGGAATGATGCTGGTATGATTCTCAAGATGGTGCAGGAAGGTCGGATAGCTGGACGAGCGACGTCATTTGCTGGAACCCCATCGACGGGAAAGACTGCTATTGCATTCGGTGCGTCTCTAATGTCCTCTGATACTTGCTTTGTCTTGAATACGCGACATAGGTATGGCGCAGACGCTGCGTCCAGATGTTCCCTTCACCAAGATTGCCGCTACTACTACTAGCGACGTGTTCTCACTGTCAATGTTAGAGACGGAGCATTGGCGTACGCATCGATGAAGAGACAGAACTCGTCGAAGGAGGGGTCGTCGAGATCCAAACTAACCAGAATCTGACTGGAGTACGCACAAACTTTCTGTTAATAAAGTTTCAGCGCTGACAGATATTACTTTCTAGACTACAAAAACCGGAAAACTGACTATCGAAACGACTGACATCGAGACTATGTATGACAAAATGATTGACGCTCTACCAAAGGAGAAAGCCCTAGCAGGAGGTGTCATTACCATTGACAAGACATCAGGTAAAATCACTAACTCGGTTGTTTGTTTGCATGGTCGAGAGATCATGATTCTACAGGCGCTGATGTATGTTCCATTTCTTCAGCGAGATCGTTAGACTGACTGACAATTTGTAGACTGAATGCATTCAAAGCCCGGAAGATGAAATACAGAAATGGGGAGGTCGTGCATACGGTGTCTTTGCACGATATAGATGTTATCAACAGTAGAACGTAGGGTTTCCCAATGTGCAGTCGCTCAAATAAGAATACATCGACGTTTTTCAGCAATCCGCCGTAACCTGTTCCATTCATCATGGGACATTTCCAGCACTGACACTTTTTCAAAGTTTCCCTCTGGCAGGCTTCGTCCAACAACCCAGCCATATCTCCGTGAACTCTTATGTTGAATGTCGCAGCCATAAATCAGTGTGTAAGTGTCTTCAGGTATCGGGTATTTGTGGGCAGCGGTGATCTTGAATCTGTGTTTTTTCCCATCCTGGTGAGCAACAATCAACTTTCCGCGTCGACGACCTCCTCTCACAACAGCCAACCCCCGCACCAACCCTTCAATGCACTCCGCATCACACCAGTCTTCCTCCCGTTTCTCATGCCAATGAACAAGGATGCAGGGGTCAAGATTATATGCAGGCAGAGGCTTCATCATAACCTGGTCCCACGATGGCCGCCATTTTTTGCCTGCATTTCCCGGTTCAGCACACAAGAAGAACAACGGCCCCCGACGCTCATTATACATCGTATTCACGAGTGCTATCCATGCCTCCTCAAGAGACGCGCTCTCATGGTATGCCGGTATCATGCCAGAGTCCAGGAGAAATGCCAGTCCCGCAATCTTGTCCACTGGGTTTGTCGACACCCGTTTCTGCATCTCCTTCAGTGCTGGAAGTACCCGAAACGGCATTTGTTTCACAGACTGCAGCTGCTCGTGAAACCTGGTCAGCAGCTCAGTCTCGTACTTTCCGTCCTTACGCTCTGCATGCAGTGGTCCATCCGGTGTATCCCCGGCAATCTCTATCCCGTACCCAAGCTCCTGGAGTGTCCAAGCACGTCGAAACCAACACCGATCACTCTCCAAGTCGCCCTCCTTCAAAGTCAAAGGCCGACCCAGCCCACTCAAGTAACACAGCACATCACCCCTTCGATACACTGCTCCGATGGTGGGCACGTCCACCTTCCACTCCTCTATACGCAAGTCCTCCCCTGGTCCGCCCACCTGTCTCAAACAGAGAACGTCCAACCATGCATACTCCTCTCCGAGATTGAGCATCTCGATACGAATCAGGTTGAGGTTGGCATCCTTTGGAATGGGAACGGGCCATTCATTTCCGTTGATAGATGTCCACACAACAGCACGATCCTTCTCGTCCATCCACGCATGCGATATCGGCCGAAGAAACGACATGTTATCGGCAGGCTTCAATCGGATCCAATATGGCACCACCCGATTGCTATATAGATCCCAGACACGTCGAGGTGGCAAAAACGTATCAACAATCCGGTCACCACTGAGTGCTTGTCGTCGCTCCTCCCCGTCCTCCTCCTCCCGTCTGCAAAGTACATCTCGTATGGTGCTCCAGTTGTCGGTGTACCATATATAGCGAAGGCGGCCATATGTCATGCCAAAGTCATACTCGTTTGTGACACAGTCTTCAAGAAGGGAGGAAAGGAACGGGTTGTCCAGGCTGAACGATGTTCCGAGTGTAGTGTTCAGTTGATCCAAGAGGCCCTGAACGCCGAGGGTAGCGCAGGGAGTGTCAGCAAGGCGGGATGATATCATGGGATATCTCCCGGTGTACACTCGTTGCAATGGAACGACGATCGACAACTCCTCTTGGCCCGTCTCAGTGAAGGCAGAGATGGTGACCTCGGGATACTGAAAATATGTTATCAATTCCTTCCTGCTTGTCTGCCGACTGAGTTTACCTCTTTATCATCATCCCGGCGGTCGTTCATCACCCCACCGCAGAGTGATTCCGATACGACCTTAGATGGTATTCTTGTCATCGTAATGAGTACTCGAAATGAAAACAATAAATGATGCGTACTAACTCCTGGCTCAGAAGGTAAAGTGAGTACCGAGCGAAAAGGTGTTTGCCTTGAGGCACCGCAAGTGACAGCTCGAATCTTATTAACAGCCACGGCGCCTGCCATTTGGCAGCAGTTGTCAGGTGCTTTGGGCGCTTATCTGTTCTCTTAAATTATATAGCAAGTCTCGAGCGTAGTAAAAGTCTGCTCGGGTTATCCCGCTATAGCCAACGAAAAACTAGCCATACAGTAGTTGAAGACGTTCCATTGAAATGATTTGAGTCCGTCTACACAGAACGTACTTACGATATGAGGCTAATGATCCTCGATTCCAGCTTTGAGCGCCTTTCTATCCTCCGTAAAAGTTAGAGATTGAAATACTTAGAATTAATTGACTAAGTATACATTATCCCCAAACCGGGGGGCGGCCTGGTGCGGCTTGCAGTGTACAAGGCGACACCGACCCATTACGACCTGGAGACAGAGAGAAAGCACTAGAAAGTAGCTTACAACCACCCGCAGGAGTCTTCCAAACAATCCGCGGCCATCTGAGGGTTCCACTCAAGAGTCGAATGGCTTAATCGAGGACGTTTGGCGTCCTATCTGGGATGAGACCACCATCTCCGACATGCCAGCAATGCATAGTCGAATCAAGGCGGTAGACCACCCTCAGCGCTCCAGGCTCGTCCCACGGGAATGCCCTTACTGATGGGAACAAGTTGTGCGGTACAGCATACACGGTGATGAGACGCTACCGAGGTCAAAATCAGATAAAGATAGTGGTGGATCTGACAAGGCTCATACCTGATATCCAACAGCTCGTTACGTACTCGGCAGACGTGGCAATAGTAAACTCAACAGCAATAGTGGATGATCAGCAGCGCATATATATCTCTATCCGCGGAGATGCATTTGGCTAAGAAATATGATTATCAAGCCGAACATACTATCCAAGAGAGAAACTCACGCTCACCGATAAAATAGTACCAATGCTAGTAATTCGTTTCTTTGCAGAGCTGACAAGTCTTGTGTTTGGCGAAATAGCCTGTACGTTCGGCATCAAAACCGGAGATCCATGAATAATATATCCGCATACCATCATATCTCACAGGCACTCGTCGCCAGCATCTGGGCCCTCCTTCTTCTTGAGCACGCTAACGATAGAAACGCGAGCTTCTGATTTTGAATGAACGAGTCGCATTGTTATCGTTCCGCAGTAGCTTGGGGTGGATGTTCGGCAATCCATCATAAGATATTATAAGCCGTCGAATACCCCGGTTTGGTCCAACGTTGCCATGAATCGATGGGTTCACCAACGACGACGATCCCATTATAAGCCGTCTCGTATTCCATAGGATATTATTCTCTGAACTGCTCTAGATTCAGCATGCCGATAGCGTGCAACAGCGATAGGAGATGAAGGATCGAGTGTACTGCACAGTGCACACGTACGCTCGAGAGCTTCTATGAGTTTCCCTCGCAATTCCGGTCTGAAAACGGTTGCACGATGAAACGACGGATAATGAACAAGTATTCGATATTGGGAAAAATATAGCACGTGGAAATGTCAAAGTCGGAATCGGTGTTGGACAGAGAGTAGCCACCAGTGGGATGAACAGTAGGTTATCGGTTCAAGGAGTAGGGACCAGTCAGATTCAATGTTGGGAACGGCCAACCCTGAGTCGACTGTGAGTGGGTACGCTGGCTGTACACTTGGGATTGTAGCCTCGAGGTGCCGCCACAATTAGGAGACGAGATCGTGATCTTTCGCCGACGTCGATTGACGTAGTATATTCTCTATAAAGACGAAACCTGGGGTGCTCCGAAAGTGACTTGGATAGACTCGTTAGTTTGGATACAACAGACATTGTTGAACAGCTCACCAGATTGTTCCCAACATATCTACGCTGTCGTAGTTAATAATGAAGTGGTGAAAAAACAGGAAATCCTTTCCAAAAGGACCCGTCAGATCACATTGCGTTCGCAAACCCGAGGACATTTGCATACTTTAGACTCCAATACCAGACAATCTTGCCATAAAGGTGTCCCCATTCATACTTATACCTGCGGGTCAACTCTCGAGTCTGGGATCATAAAGTCGGTTGATGGAAATGTACAGAGTAACGGGAGAAGTACCTTATCGGGTTGTGGCAGATCAAGGACCTCGTCGGCAAAGTCATCAACGAAACCGAGAGCATGTACCAAGGGATGCCCATATCAATCTCCTCGAACACTAAATCCCGCATGTCTTCTTTCAGGCTCTTCTCCGCCTTGGGCATGAGCCCCCGAATTCCATGCAGGCATACGGATGACCAGTTCTTGTCAGAGTCGTTCTTGGACCGTTGACCGCCTTCGTAGTGCTGACGCGGGTTGGGGCCGATTGATATGTAGGGAGAAGGTGAAGAAACTGGAGATCAGGAAGAGATGAGAAAGATGCCGCACGAAAGGAGGAAACAAATCAACGATGAAGGCGGGTGGTCCGGGTGACGTCACTGCCCACTACGTCCCCCTTCTTTGCTCCCTCGAACAATCCTTGGCTTACCGGATGCAGTACACACAATTCATAAATCAAAAGTTCTTTTTGTCTACATAGACTCTATTCCAGACTCAGCATCGTGAGGCACAGAAGCTTTTCGTCTTTTTTCGCTCCTCACTCTGAACTCCTCTAATCTAGTACGATGGGATCCTGACCGTGCTGACTTGGCGCATTTCCGTCAATCTGCGCGTCCCTCCTGCTGCCATATTACCGTCTTCAAATACTCATCCACAATCACGTCTCCGCACAAGGACGTCGGTTTCCCCTCCCTTGCTATATCTACGAACGTCGAACGCTGCATGCTCGTGCTCTCACATCGCGGAGCTGCAAAGCCGGAGGAACAGTGGTTATTTCCCTCCTGTATCCGGCGTAGGCCTTCTCACTGGCCTCGTGAATTATCGAGTACGGTTGTAGCTGTCCTCCAACTTCGCAGATCGCAGGAATCGTCCTCTTCGTAAACATATCAAGGCCAAAATTCCAGCTGATATTGAACTGACGCAGAAAAAGGGCGAAGAGTTTCATGCTCGACTCCAGTCGAAGACGCCCAAGCCCAAGCGGAAGTGAAGACGAAAGTTGAAGTTCCGGTCGAGGCCTTAGCCTGGTAGTCAATCCCTCTAACAAGGAGACTAGCGAGGCTTGGCTTGTAAGAAGAGGGACTAGTTCAGTCTATCGAGGCTCCTGCACGAAGACTCACCAGATTGGACTGATCGGTCAGTACTCGACTCGAGAGCTTGAAATGGGTACGAAATATTCAACAACTCCAACAGGGAATAGCTGTGAGATCTCGAATTTTGTTTTTTGTTATCAGCACTCAACGGATCTTTAGGCGATATGATTGAATAATTCCACAAACTCCGAAATGGTGTGCTGTTGCCTTTGCCTTCTGAATCCCATGTCCCTAATTTGTGCCCGCTTTTTCCATAATACGTGGTCGGAAAAGAAGAGTCAGTCATCTTGTAGCTGTGGGGCGGCACGTCGTGTAACTGTGGGGGCGGAACATCGCCTAGGGCTGTGCTTGCAGGTCTTCACGGAGGGAGCAACGTCGTGAGAGGAGGCAGGTCAACAGGCCAGAAACCGTGAAGGTCATAGAGACAAGCTCTCAGTTTTGACGACTCTTCTCTCTGAATCTAAAGAGCTTCCCAATGCCGACCCTGATCGTTTCATCAAATCCGAGTTGGACATGCCAAATACTTCAAGCTCTTATTCTCAGTCCCTACCTCTCTCCTCTGTGTACGATGCAGAAAGCCAATACTGCCGTTCCATCAGCGAACCCTCTCATCCAAAATACGATGCCGAAAGTGAACATTCCCACCTCGCCAGTGAGGTTGAGGGTCAGCACTCTTGTTCCGCAGCCGACCCTAAACCGAACATACACATTCAATCAGCCAAACCAGCGAGAGTCATGCACCCGAGGCAATACCTTCCGCATCCTCTTTCCTTAGGTCGCTATTTCCAAAGCTGCTTCCATGCTTATTTTGTCTTCGGACAGACTTTCATAACGATGACGACGTAGTGACCATCCTATTCGAGACCCGATCTTGACGGCCAACCCAACGGAACAGTTCTTTCAACTCGCCAGTCTGCCGACGCAGTATGGTACCCTCGCGTCCATTGAGCACGCATGTTGCTCGGTCCTCGAAACCACGCAGAAACTCACATCCCTCTCCGTGTCTCGTTTTGCATTCAATCGTTCTTGGGTCCAAGCAATAGCCTCTCTTCCCCACCTTCGATTCCTGAAACTGAACTACCAAGACTTTTGTGACGAAGCTATAACGTCATGGTCCATGCTCCTACTGGAAGGTTTATGATGACCAGGACGACTCGGTGCGGCCATACCTGGGCTACGAGTCGGATGATTACGAAGAAACAGGACACGCTCTATATGGAGCGTCGGTGTTCAAGGTCTACTGCCAGGCGCCAAAGCTGAGGGTGGTACGTCGCCGCTGGCTCATCGGGGATGATGGTCCTATCCCCGTCAAACATCCTCGATAGAGTCATTCCGACTAACGGACTTTTTAGAGGACTGCTGCGGGTGGTGGTAAGTTACTTTCAAGTGCATTTTTTTCTGTCTCCAGGTCATGATAGGCCGGTGTCGACTTGTACATTGCCAGCCACGCTGAGCCGCCCCCGGTTTTGGGATAATGCATACTTAGTCAAGGTTATTCTAGTAATTCAATTTCTGACATTTACGGAGGATGCAAAAGCGCTCAAAGCTGGGGTTGTGGGCGTCATATCCTAGTTACGTTCTTTGTAGACGGAATCAAGTTATTTGAATGGAACAGCGTCTTCAATCAGCTAATCTTTTCGTTGGCTATGGCGGAATAGCCCGAGCTGACTTTTGCGACGCTCGGAGACAAATGCTAAGGATGGCGTTAATTTAATAGAACAGGCAAGCACCCAAAGCACCTAACAACGGTTGCCAAATGGCAGGCGCCGTGATTGTTAACAACGTTCGACTGCCCTGCCCTGCCCACATTCGAGCTGTCACTTGCGGTGCTTCAAGGCAAACACCTTTTCGCGTGATACTTCCTTCACTTCTGAGCCGGGATATAGTAGTGCGTGTCATTTATTGCTTTCATTTCGAGTACTCATTATGATGACAAGAATACCATCTAAGGTCTTATACCAATCACTTTGCAGCGGTATGCCGATCGGTGTTATTGAACGTGGACAGGTGAGTCGGTCAACAGATGCGTAGGAGGGAAATTGCCAATATATTTTCAGTACCTCTCTCTTCCCGAGGTAACCATCTCTGCCTTCACCGAGACGGGCATTGCGGAATCGTCGATCATTGTTCCATTGCAACGAGTGTACACCGGTAGAAAGCCCGTGATATCAACTAGCCTTGCTGACACTCTCTGTGCTACCCTCGGCGTTCAGGGCCTCTTGGATCAACTCAACACTACACTCGGAACATACAGGCTGAACAATCCAATCCTCTCCTCCCTTCTTAAAGACTGTATCACAAATGACTACGACTTTGGCATGGCATATGGCTACCTTCGCAGAAGATGGTACGCCCCGGGCAACTCGAGCACGATGCGAGATGCACTTTGCAGACGGGAAGAGAAGAACCGGGACAAGCGACGAAAAGCAATCATTGGTAACCGGATCGTCGAGACATATTTGCCGCCTCGACGTGTCTGGGATCTGTATAGCAATCGGGTGGTGCCATGTTGGACCAATTGGGAGTGGCCTGACCCGATATCACACGCGTGGATGGACGAGAAGGATCGCGCCGTTGTGTGGACACCCATCAACAAATATGAATGGCCCATTCCCATCCCAAAAGATGCCGACCTGAACCTGATCCGCATCGAAATGCTCAATCTCGGACTGGAGTATGTATGGTTGGATGTTCTCTGTTTGAGACAGGTGGGTGGACCAGGGGAGGACTTGCGTGTAGAGGAATGGAAGCTCGACGTGCCCACCATCGGAGCAGTGTATCAAAACAGGGATGTGGTGTGTTACTTGAGTGGGCTGGGCCGGCCTTTGAGGTTGAAGGAGGGCGACTTGGACAGCGATCGGTCTTGGTTTAGACGTGCTTGGACAATGCAGGAGGTTGGCAGGAGCAGGATGATTGCCGGGGACACACCGGATGGACCGCTGCATGCCGAGTGTAAGGACGGGAAGTACGAGACTGAGCTGCTGACCAGGTTTCATGAGCAGCTGCAGTCCATGCATCAATTTGAGGTGCGTGAGGCACTGGAGGAGATGCGGCATCGGGTGTCGACAAACCCACTGGACAGGATTGCGGGACTAGCATTTCTAATGGAATCTGCCTCGATACCAGCGTACTACGAGAGCGAGTCTTTCGAGGAGGCATGGACAGCACTCGTGAATTCAATGGCACCGCGGTGTCGGGCGCAGTTGTTTTTTGTGTGTCCTGAACCGGGAAATGCAGGCAAAAAATGGCGGCCATCGTGGGAACAGGTTACGATGCAGATGTCTCTGCCCGCATATGATTTCATGCCCTGCATCGACGTTGATCGGGATGAGACAGGGCCCGGGGATGAAGACTCGTGTGATGTGGAGTGCATTGAAGGGTTGGTGCGGGGGTTGGCTGTTGTGGAAGAGGGTGACAGGCAGGGAGTGCTGATTGTCAAAGACAACGATGGGATAGAACATGCATTCAAGATCACCGCTGCCCACACGTACCCGATACCTGAAGACACTTACACGATGATTCGCACCTGCGTTCGAAATGGGAGTTCGCGCGCACTGGGCTATGGTTGGGTTGTTGGGAAAAGCCTGCTAGGGGGAAAGTATGAGAAGGTGTCGGTGCTGAAAATCCCTCTTAAAGAACAGAGCAGGATATGGGGTCTGCGTATTACTGAAAGGCGTCAATACATTCTTATTTGAGCTTGTACGTATGATTTGGTGCTGACAATGAGGACGCGATCGAGAAGATCCACAGGTAATCCACGAGAACTGTGGAACGATGTCCCTCGAATACGAGCCATTAGAGACCAAAATGATCAAAGGAAACAGAGCATTGTCCAAGGCACGGTTCAAGAATGAGAAGCATTCAATGTCGACCATGTGAACCTCGTCGATGAAGAGGTCCTGTATGATTCTCTTATTAGCACACATGTTTTGATACAAAACGCGCACGTACACCCGGAATGAGCTCGGCCTTGCCCTCCTCGCGCCATTCGGCGACCTTAGCTCTGGCTTGATTTCGCCCGAGTCACCCGCAAATAAAGCTAGGAAAATCTGCAGCCTACTGTTGATGACATCTATATCGTGCAGAAGCACCGGATGTAGGACCTCCTTCCGTTTCTGTATTTCATCTTTGGGCCATTGAACGAATTTATTCTACGAACCGTTAGTTAGTCCAGCGATCTTGCCGAAAAGATAGAACGTACATCAGCACCCGTAGCATCATAATCTCTCGACAGTGCGAATAGATGACCTAGTTTAGTGATTCTACCAGACATCTTGCTGGACGTCTCCCGCTAGCACTTTCTCCTTCGAGAGAGCGTCAATCATCTTGTCATCCATAGTCTCGATATCTGTTGTTTTGATAGTCAGTTTTCCGGTTTTTGTAGCCTGGAAAGCAGTAGCTGTCAGCGGTGAAAGTTTATTAACATAAATTCCGTGCATACTCCAGTCAAACTCCGGTTAGTTTGGATCTCGAAAGTCTCTCCTTCGACGAGTTCTGTCTCTTCCTTGATGCATGTAACAATGCCCCATCTTTGACGTTGACAGCGAGAATACCTCGCTGGCGGCAATCATGGCGAAGGGTACGTCTGTACTCAGGGCATATTTAAGGCAAAGCAAGTAGCAGAAGACATTAGAGACGTACCCAATGCAACAGTGATCTTTCCCGGGACCCGTCGATGGAGGTCCAGAAAATAACATCACTCGTCCTACTATACGACCCCGCACCATCCTGAGAATCACGCTGGCAGTCTTCTTGGCCCGACCATTCCCTGCGAATTAGCCCTTGACTCTAACTGGTCATCGAGACCCAGCTCGTGGATATGCGAATGAATGCCTGCAGATCCTAGCGAGAAATTTCCCAAATAACGCGCCGAGTGTTCCGACCTATGCACTCCATTTCTTGGTGATATCTCGGAGTTCGAACGTCCTTGCCGTGCCTGTACAGAGGTGAGCAGTTCATTTTTAGGACAGGAAAGGGTGCGTACCATAAATGGAAAAGTACAAGTTGCCGTCGCGTCATAAAAAATTAGAAGCGAAGGCCTCATGAGCCTTCAAGGCGGAGGAAGTCGAGCGTACAAATGCAGAAATGATTACAGGTCCTGTCGTATCTTATCATCCATAACAGGGTGGAGGGACAACTTTCGAGGCATCCTGGACAGTGCTGGCGTGAGTTTACGCTACAGAGATAGAGAAATGAATGGACGTACATATTCATTGCTCTCATCCAACCTTCTCTTCGCCCACTATTCTGCCTGTCTATTGATCCATGCTTCATGTCGCTGGTCGCTCTCCATCTATTTCATGCCAAGACAGAACTTGAAGTCGTAGTGTTGTGCGCACCGTGAGGATTCGTCGTGTCGATACCAAATAAAACGAATGTCTAGTATGGTTCAGCATGGCTCGTCAGCAGAAATTGAAATAGCGCCGTACCATAGCAACCCATTGCGAGCCCCTTCAACTGGAAACGAGAAAGAATATCACCTTAAGATGGATGTACGAGACGAAGATAGGCGACATCGGTCCGCAACGAGAAAGGAAAGCACAGCCACATGAATATTATGTCTCTCTGTAACATTACCTGGGCTTTAGGCTTTTCGTTGCTACTTCGCTTTGAACCATATTGCCAGCTTAAGCAATGCCTTATCTTCTACTGTATTTTCTATCTCCAAGCCATAGTTCAGCGACAACTTTTAAAGCACAACAGACTGTCCTCTGTCCTAGGTGTTAATGGTGTTGGTGTATTTTAAAAATTTTATAGTCAAGTTTGAGTCCTCTACTTAAGAGTAACCCAAACCCTCCAAAACACGCGTTAACCATTGGGCGCGTCTTTGACGCTCCCTGACGAAAGAAGATGCCGGTTCTCCGGGCCGACCAAACAAACTCGCCAAAATTTGTCGTTCTCTTCCCCTTACACACCATCACCACCTTCCTTATCGTGCAGACGTCATGACCACGTCCCAAAGGCGGCGCCTCCTTAGTCCTCTCCTTTCGCTTGGAGCACAAAGCGACACTACTACCGGGCTCCGGCTCATTAGCAGCCTCTCGAGTACTCGAGGCGGACTCGAACTTGAAATCGTCATACTAAAGGGAGGCCTGAAGACGGCACGCGATGAAATCCAATGAAGCACGGCTAGGTCCCTTTCGTAGACTGGTATTCCCTTCCGATCCCTCCAAAACCGACAACGACGACAATGTCCAAGCCCTTGAGGGCTCCTCAGATTCGACTCCTGGAATTGCCTTTGTCGTCATCGCCAATATCATCCTGAACGATGAAGCCCCGTTCCTCAGTTGAGCGCGTCTACCATGGCCGAGAACTCCCTTTCGAGGACGACGAGGGCCCTCAGGTCTTAAAAGTTAACATCAACCAACGTGGACCTGCTTCACAAATACCTTCCCTGTCTGACAACGACGGCGCCTACCGGGAAAATATGAATCCTTTTGCATACACTTAGCCATTCTTGACATTCTACGAGGATCTTGCTTATGATCACAACATCCACAAGAGCGCAGATCGCAAACGGAATGAAAATGACGGTTTTCGTTATGCGCCTTTGAAAGGAAGGAAATTCTCTCAGTGAGTGATATACAGTCAATCGTGCGATGGTGATTAGACTGATGCGATTGGAAGGGAAATCTCCTTGCTATTTTGTTTGCCGCGGATAGTGAATATGTATCTGGAGTACGTCTCTTTTCCCAGTCTCAGTTCCCTACCCATATTTCGCTAAAAGCGAGTAAAGTGAGCGTTTTTTATACCGGGAACGTTTGACGAATGGTAGTCCTCATCCAAAAATTGACCGTGGACAAAGACGGTACGTCTCTCTTTCTCTCTCTTCTTTTCTCTTTGACTCCTCTTCAGAATTGCTTTCTGGAATATCATTGCACCCGGCATCCCCTCTATTCTCATCCTTGTCGTACTTCCGTGCGTATGTCACTTAGATCCACAAATCTCTCGGTGCCAGTGCGGGAATGTCATAGGGTTCAGCGGGTGTATGGATCCAGGCGAGATATGGGATATTGGGAGTAGGCGTGAATGTCCTCTGAGGCGGATGCGTTGATGGAATCAGCTCAATTCGGCATGCTTGGTATGGCCTATTCCTCCTTGTTCAGAAGCTGACCCTTTGGATCTATAGACCGAAGTGTTCGAGCGATGGCAATCTCAACTGTGACATCGGTTTCTATGAACCTGAGACTGATTCGGAAGATACCACGAGTTGATATTTTACTATCTTTGGTCGAGGTGATTATATATTCCTCCTCAAGTTCATCAGGTGGGCACTGCGCATTCCTCGTTCCATGTTGTACCTATTAATGGAGTGAATCTTGTGCTACGATAGCTAATGTACTTTGTGTCACAGGCTAGCAAGAGGATAGATATAGCCTACTACTACGACTGTGTCGGAGCTGGTTGATAATCTTAAGTCATCTACAATCACCGCGAGACCCGTGGCTATTCCAGGACAGTTGTTTTCTGAGATGATTCTTCGTCAAGAGGAGAGTGATTTACGGGATTACGAGCATCAGATGTCGGAGGTCTCCCTCGAATCAAGGTGATTGTGTTCAATAATTTCTTTGTCAGATGCGGAGTACGTGTTGCTTCTATTGAGTATGCTGCTGCGCAGCGAATTTCCTGCGGTGATTATAATAGTCTTCTTGAGATGCCGTTCGTCCTTTCAATACATGACGAGTTTTTGCTGTGTTACTGTATGCTATATGATGAGGGATGGTTTCTGTCCCAGGTCAACGGACTCGCTCATCATTTTACCTTTGCTCAGACTTCCTTGATGGCCATTCAGACCAATATTCCTCCAGATCTCACCGACATCGAGAGGGCTTCAATAATTCAAATCCTTGATGCTGAATTGAATGCAAAGATACTCTACGCTCTATTGCATGGTATGTGTGTTCATTTGTACAGATAATACAGGTGTCTAACTGTAGGCTGCACATAGGCATATATACAGGCATCATTGCTGTCATACTGTGGACTATCTGTGAGGGGGAACTTCCCTGCCATTTTGTCTAAGCTGAAGTGATGGTGAAGTTACAAGCCGGTCTCAGCCAGTCCGTCAAGTCATGGCCATCGTCTTAACCCTCCTTTATATCGTGACCACCATCAACTTTGCCTTTGGTTGGCTGTACATCTACTTAATCTTCGTCAACAATGGACAGAGTCTTTGGACAAAGTATCTGTCTTATAGTGATTCCAGTGGTGCATTAATGACCGTGGGATCTGGTGCCACAGCTGCTGTCTGTACCATCCTTGCAGACTCCACCATAGTGCGTGACACTTCACTGGGAATTTCTACCACAGGTTCAAGCTGACATCTAAACTGTAGATTTGGCGTTGTTGGACGGTCTGGGGACGGTGGTGGCCAATTATTCTCCTTCCTGTCCTTTTTCTTGTTTCTGGAATTGGTGAGCTCACACAAGCCTCTCAGCTAGCTGATTCACTTAAGCCTTAGTTCAGTGTGCAAAATCATTATTATCATCAAAGTATGTGGCCCTTCAAATGAATATGTCATTGGGACCATACTTTATTCATCCTTCATCGTTGCTACAACCTCATGGTGCACCTTGCTTATCATCTACCGTATTGTCACTGTTGCACGAGCAGGAAGCGATGTAGGCGGTGGACTCAGAAGTTACCGCCATGTTATTGAGCTCCTGGTTGAATCATCAACTTCTTATTCCATATTCTTTATTTTATATGTAGTCTTCTATACCCGCAGTGATGTTACATCTTATTACTTCGATGTACTATGTGCAATTGCAAGGGTATGCTCATATTCTTTCCCTCAGAATTCCTGGCCTTTGCATTTACCATACATCATATAGGGAATTGCACCAACACTCCTCATCGGACGCATTGCGGCAGGTCATGCTCGCCCAGATGACTCTTGGCAGGGAAGCATGGTATCAGGCTCGCTTCACTTCATGTCACGCTCTAGGGGCCAGAACTCTCAGCAGGACTCTTCCGTGGTGAGTGAGGAACTCAAAGGCTTGCGTAACCATTGCATATTGACTGGCAGCCAGGATGATATTGGGATTGAGAATGGCATCCGTGAGGATGATCCCATTGCCCAGCCGGAGGATGGTCATTGTGATAACAAGGAAGTTGACAATCATGGGGATGACCTCGAGGATACTAGACCGGAGGACGATCCCAACGCAATAATCGTATGAGCCATCAAATTGGCTAACGAGTTTCTGACCCGTACCATCTACGAGAACTTTCTCCACCTATGACAAAATAAATTTTCCTAGAGCCGTTGTTCGCGCGATGGGGAGTAAACATAGACCAGTTATAACGTCAAAGAAGACAAGGAAGACCAGACATAGCTATACGCAGCTATCATGAGCTATCCATGAGGTACTCGCTGATCGTTGGTATTTCCTCGAAAACGAGCGATCCCTGCTGATCCTTTAATCATTGCATACTCCGCTTCTCGTCCATGAAATACGTATACGCCCTCCGCAAATCCTCCACGCCAACTTGTTCCGCCTTTCGTTTCCTCGCCAGCATCTGGGCGCATGATATAAGATTGAGCGAGTACCGCAGTGTCGTTTGCATGGCCATAGATGTCAGGACACTCGTAGCGTCCGCTGTAAGGGTGACATCCTCTTCTTGGCATCTGTGCTCTCGTCAGACCTGCGCGTAAAAGTGAGATTGCATTTCCGTACCGTATTTGTATGATTTGCTCGAAATCTTCTTCGCTGTACGGTTTGGTGCTGACGATGAGGACACGATCGAGAAGGTCCACGGGTAACCCGTGAGGACTGCGGAAAGTGGTTCCTCGAATACGAGCCATGCCTCGGTTAGAAGCCATAATGACCAAAGGAGCGAGATCATTTCCCAAAGCACGGTTCAAGAATGAGAAGCATTCAATGTCGAGCATGTGAACCTCGTCGATGAAGAGGACCTATATGATCCTCTTGTTAGCATACAACATTTTGATCGAAGAAGTACATGTACACCAGGAATGATCTCGGCCTTGCCCTCCTCGCACCATTCCGCGACCTTGCCTGACTTGCTTTTACCCGTGTCGCCGGCGAACAGAACTAGGAAACTCTCTGTCCCACTATTGATGACATCTATCTCGTGCGAGGACACCGTATGCACGACCTTCCTCCGTTGCTGTGTTTCACCTTCCGGGTATTGAACGAATTCAGTCTACGCATTATTAGTCAGTCCAACGATCTTACTGAAGAAATAGAACATACATCGGCGCCCATAGCATTATAACCTCTCGACCGTGTCAACGAACGACCGAGTTCAGTGATTTTACCAGACGTCTCCTGCTAGGACTTTTTCTGTCGAGAGAGCGTAAATCATTTTCGTCCCCAAGTCATAAATAATCTCCATGTCGGTAGTTTTGATAGTCACTGTTCCAGTTTTCGTAGCCTAGAAAGCAATATCTGTCAGCACTGCCAAAACTTTATTGACAGAAGGTTTTGCGCGTACTGCAGCGAGCCTCTGGTCAATTTGAATCTCGATGACCTCTCCTTCGACGAGTTCTGTCTCTTCCTTGATACGAATACCGACGTTTCGTCAGAAAGCCTGCGTCAAAGCCTTCGTCTTCGACATCGATAGCGAGAACATTTCGTTGGCGGCGGTCGTGGTGAAGGGAACGTCTAGACCCAGCGTCTGCGCTATACCTGTGAGCATTCAAGGCAAAGTAAGTAGCAGAAGATACTAGAGACGCACCCAAGTCTTACCCGTCGACGATGGCCAAGCAAACAATATCACTCGTCCTGCTATCCTCCCTTCCTGCACCATCTTGAGAATCATACCAGCAGCCTTCCTAGCCCTGGCTTGTCCGGCCATCCCCTGCGAATTAGCCGTTGGCTCCAGCCGGTCGTCGAGTCCCAGCCCGTGGATATGCGAATGGACGCCTACAAATCCTGGTAAGAAATTTCCCAAACGACGAAGCGCGTCGAGCATCCCAACCTATGCGCTCCGGTCCATCTTGGTGATATCCTAAAGTCCGCACGTCCTTGCCGTGATCTGGCCAGCTTATACATAGGTGAGCGGTTCATATCAAGGGTATGAATAGGTGCATACCATGATGGAGAAGTAAGTGCTGTCGCGTCATAGAAGTAGAAGCCGAGTAAATCAAGCAAGGAAAAACAGAAGTCTGGCCGATTACATGAGGCTTCACCTTGACTTGGTTTTAGAGCCCGAGAACGTGATTATATCGAGCAACGGTTGAAAGACTTGAAAGGTGTTCCGTTCACTTTTAAATAAGGATGATCGACGTGGCTTTGTTTTCGTCGAGAACCGATTCACCGAACGACTCTGGAACGGTCAGTACTGGTAGTACATGGCGGCCTTAGGGGAGATTACATGCGTAACAGGCCAGGAGGAGAGACTTTCGAGGTTCCCTGGATAGTACCAGCGTGAATTTACGATGTAGAGATAAAGAAATAAACGAACGTTCGCATGGCCCATATATCCCCACCGCTCTTATCCAGCCTTCTCATCGCCCACATTCCGTCCGTCTATTAATCCAATGATTCGTATTGTTGGTCACTCTCCAAACATTTCATGCTGATGCAGACCTCGAAGTCGTCGTGCGCACACCAAGAAGATTCGCCATGCCGATACCGAAATTTTACCTGGGGACCCTAGCTTGGCTCTAGATATAGCAAGCGACGCCTTGCGCGGAGACGTGATTGTGGATGAGCATTTGAAGACGGCAATATGGCAGCAGGAGGGGTGCGCGGATTAACGGAAATGCGCCAAGTCAGCAGGGTCAGGACCCCATCGTACTAGATTGGAAGAGTGAGGAGTGAGGAGCGAAAAAAGACGAAAAGTTTCTGTGCCTACGATGCTGAGTCTGGAATAGAGTCTATTCATTTGTTCAAGCCGACGACTACTTGATTTTCCCAGTTTTTCTTGTAGACAGAAAGAACTTTTGATTTGTAGATTGAATACTGCATTCGTTGAGCCAAGGATTATTCGAGCGAGCAAAGAAGGAGGACGTAGTAGGCAGTGGGAAGGAGAACCCAAGAAGCATGACGTCATCTGGACCACGCGCCTTGATCGTTGATTCGTTTCCTCTTTTCGTACGGCATCTGTCTCATCTCTTCCTGATCTCTACTTTCTTCACCTTCTCCCTACACATCGATTGGCCCCACCTCGCGTCAGCACTACGAAGGCAACCAATGGATCAAGAACGACTCTGACAAGAACTGGCCTGGCGTCATTATGCTTGCATGGAATTCGGGGGCACAAACCCAAGGCAGAGAAGAGCAATCATGTGGGATTTAGTTTTCGAGGAGATTGGCATGCGCATCATTTGGTACATTGCTCTTGGTTTCACTGATGACTTTACCGACGAGGTCCTTGATCTGCCACAAATCGATAAGGTACTTCTCCCGTCACTCTGAGAGCTGACCCGCAGGTTATAAATTCTATGAATGGGAACGGCTTTATGACAAGTATTCGTCCTCGAGTTTGCCAACGCAATGCGATCTGATGGTTGCTTAAAAGATTTGTGTGTTTCCTCACCACTTCATTATCAACTACGACAGCGTACATATGTCGATTGAGAATGATCCGGTGAGCTGATCAATAATGGCTGTTGTATCCAAAACTCACAAACCTACCCAACTATCCAAGTTGCTTTCGATGAAGGACAGAGCACCCCAGGATTGGTCTCTATGGATTACCTTTTTGTTCGCCTTGTGCCGACTTAGCTGCTGTAATCAATGTTATTCAGCAATAATACCTAGGACCATGACCTATCGGATCCAATTCCCCTCAGCATCTTCGAACCCGCAAGTGACACTTCCAATCGAACGTCAATTGACGTCGGCGAAAGATCGCTATATCGTCTCCAACACTTCGGCGGCACCTCGAAGCAACACAAGACACATTAGCCCTGCATTGAAGAGACAAGTTACTTGCATTCATACTATTTATCAGTAACCGTGAGTTTTTCTCTTGGATAGTATGCTCGGCCTACTAATTATGTTTTTTTAAGCCAAATTCATCTCCGCAGGAAGGAGATGTATGCACAGCCGATCATACACGATGATTGTTGGATTCACACACAACTGGTTCCCATCGGTAAATGCATTCACGTGGAACGATGACAAGTCGTATCTTTACCAGTCCAATAACGTTCCTGCTCTGTGTAAATTATTCGTTGTTTCAATGGACCACTGGCTTCAATCACGGCTAATTTTTTAGATAACCCGAGCTGAGTTTTGCGACGCTCGAGACGAATGCTAAGGATGGCGTTGATTCAAGAGAACAGGTAAGCGCCCGAGGCACCTGACAACTGCTATCAAATGGTAGGCACCGTGGCCGTTAATAGGATTTGAGCTGTGAATTGTGGTGCCTCAAGGCGAACACCTTTTCACTTGGTACTCCCTTCACTTCTGAGCCAGGAAATAGTATGTGTCATTTATTGCCTTCATATCGAGTACTCATTACGATGACAAGAATACCGTCTAAGGCCGAATACTAATCACTTTGCGACGGGGTGATGAGCGACTGGGATGATGATGAGGTGAACGACTCGGATGATGATGAAGTGGACACCTGGTATGAAATGGACCTCTGGGTTGCAGTGGGTGTCTGGGATGAAGTGAACGACTCGGCCGACAATGAAGTGAACGACTCGGATGATGATGAAGAGAGCGACTCAGATAATGATGATGAAGAGGTAACTCAGCCGGCAAGCGAGCAGGAGGGAGATCAGCATCCCGAGGTCACCGTCTCTGCCTTCACTGAGACTGACCAAGATGGAGAGGAATTGATAACACATTATAAGCCTCCCTCTCTTCCCAAGGTTACCATCTCTGCTTTCACTGAGACGGGCATTGCGGAATCGTCGATCATTGTTCCATTGCAACGAGCGTACACCGGCAGATATCCCGTGATATCATCCCGCCTTGCTGACACTCCCTCCGCTACCCTCGGCGTTCAAGGCCTCTTAGATCAACTTAACACCATGCTCGGAACGTCATACACCCTAGACAACCAATTCCTGTCCTCCCTGCTTGAAGACTTTATCACAATCGACTACGACTTTGGCTTGATATATGGCTGCCTTCGCGGAATGTGGTACATCAACGATTGGAGCACCCTACAAGATGTACTTGGCAGAAGGCGAGATAAGGACTGGGAGGAGCGACGAGATGCACTCATTGGTAACCGGATCGTCAATCCAAATTTACGACCTCGACATGTCTGGGATCTGTGTAGCAATCGGGTGGTGCCATTGTGGACCATGGTCAATGAGCGCAAATACCACATGCGGTCACCGTGGCCTCAACCAATATCACATGCATGGGTGGACGAGAAGGATCGCGCCGTTGTGTGGACGCCCATCAACGGATACCAATGGCCCGTTCCCATCCCAAAAGATGCTGACCTCAACCTGATCCGCATCGAGATGCTCAATCTCGGACTAGAGTATGCATGGTTGGACGTTCTTTGTTTGAGACAGGTAGGCGGACCAGAGGAGGACTTGCGTATAGAGGAGTGGAAGGTGGACGTGCCCACCATCGGGGCAGTGTATCAAAACGGGGGTGATGTGGTGTGTTACTTGAGTGGGCTGGGTCGGCCTTTGAGGTTGAAGGAGGGCGACTTGGAGAGTGATCGGTGTTGGTTTAGACGTGCTTGGACACTACAGGAGTATGGGAGCAGGAGGACAATTGCTGGGGACACGCCAGATGGACAACTGCATGTCAAGCTTACTGACGGGACACTTGAGACTGGACTGCTGCTCAACTTCAAAAGGCCTCAGCAGTCTATGTCGTTCTTTGGGGTGCTGAAGGAGATGCAGAGACGGGTGTCGACGAACCCAGTGGACAAAATTGCGGGACTGGCATATCTGATGCATTGCAAGACGATACCAGCATATTATGAGAGTCAATCTCTCGAGGAGGCATGGACAGCACTTGTGAATTCAATGGACGAGCTGTATCGGGGGTGTTTGTTCTCATTGTGTCCTGAACCAGGAAATGCTGGCAAGAAATGGAGGCCATCGTGGGACCAGGTTATGATGAAGCCTCCGCCCGCAAATGATCTTCTACTTAGTAACATCGAAGTTGATCGGGATGAGACAAGGGATGAAGACTTGGCTAATTATGCGGATTGCATTGAAGGGTTGGTGCGGGGGTTGGCTGTTGTGGAAGAGAAGTCACCGTCGCTGGCGTCCTGGGGCACTATTCGACTTGGAGAATTGATTGTCAAAGACAAGGATGGGATAGAACATGGATTTGAGATCATTGCCACCCACACGTACCCGATACCCGAAGACACTTACACACTGATTGATGCTCGCAGTGACGTTTTTTGTCCAAGCTATGGTTGGATTGTTGGGCGAAGTCTGCCAGGGGGAAAGTTTGAGAAAGTGTCAGTGCTGGAGATTTCTAAAACAGAACATGACAGGTTAGAGGATCTGTGTATTGATGAAGAGCATGCATATAATCTTATTTGAGCGAGTACACATTACCCAGTAGCACTTTTTCACTCGAGTAGCTATCATGCATATCTAGTGGTGGCAAAGTTCACTTCTCTTACAAGGAGCTCGTGCAGCCGATGTCGGCGTACAGGTATGAAGGTCAAAAACCCCGGGCCGAACTATGCTACAAGGTATAGTAGTTCTTTATACATTCATAGAAAATTAAACAAGGGAGGAACGGAGAAGTGTAAGGAGTGATGTGAAAATATCTCGGCGAGAGGAGTCAACTCAGCACCGCAAGACTTGGAACGTCCTACCATAGCATCTTGCATATTCTCCGTAGTTTTGATCCCAATCTCTGCCAGAAAGTAGTCGTGCAGCCGGTGAGCGGGAAGACGGCTCTCATTGGGAAGACCCTCGACCAAGAATTTCACGTAAAAGTCCTTCCCAGTAGACTGTCGACACTTGAGAACACACCGATTGCATTTGCCGTCTCAAGACCGATATACTCGACCCAGGATACATGACCAGATAGTATCTGTGTTCCTTCCCTTCGCAATACTGCACACCCATGATGATAACTATATAGCTAGCAACGGGGATTGATCATGCTGTATCTTTCGAAGCCACAAGAACTTGAACAGTTCCACTCTCAAACAGACGCTGGACGATCCGCTTGTTGGAAATAGCCGATGCCCTTCTTTAACGTCTCCTACAATCCTTTGTCCCGCAAATAGTCGAGATGAACCTGTATATCTGTTGAGGAACCTGTCTAATTTGTCATCCGCAGAGCAGTGGATGAGACGACATTATTTTTGTGAGGGAACAAAGACGAAGACAGGTTTTGTGGGTGCGTATTCGACGATGGTCATGAGGGAAGGGAAATGCGGTATTGTAGATGTCCTTCGGCAGGATGAGATCGGTATTGAGAGTAGTATCTGTGAGGAACACTTCGAGGATAGACCGGGGGACGATTCTAATGCAATAGTTGCATAAGGCTTCCGACCTGTCGCATCTACGAGTGCTTTGACAAAATATGAAGTTCCATTTTTGCCGACACGTAAAGCAGCCATCTTACTCAAATCGTTGGGTTCGAAAATTCCCTAGAGCTGTCGTTCGCGCAGCAGGGAGTAAACAATGACTGGTCATATCATAGAAGACAACAAACACCAAGATATACGCAGCTATGAGCTATCCACGAGGTACTCACTGGTCGTTGGTATTTCCTCGAAAACGAGTGATCCCTGCTGCTCCTTCAACCATTGAACACTTCGCTTCTCGTCCATGAAATACGTATACGCCCTCCGCAAATCCTCCACGCCAACTTGCTCTGCTTTTCGTTTCCTCGCCAGCATCTGGGCGCATGATATAAGATTGAGCGAGTACCGCAGTGTCGTTTGCATGGCCATAGATGTCAGGACGCTCGTAGCGTCCGCCGTGAGGGTGACATCCTCTTCTTGGCACCTGCGCTTTCGTCAGACATGTACGTAAAAGGAGACGTAACTTGCATTTCCGTACCGTATTTGTATGATTTGCTCAATGTCTTCTTCGCTGTACGGCTTGGTGCTGACGATGAGGACACGATCGAGAAGGTCCACGGGTAACCCGTGAGGACTGCGGAAAGTGGTTCCTCGAATACGAGCCATGCCTCGATTAGAAGCCATGATGACCAAAGGAGCCAGATCATTTTCCAAGGCACGGTTCAAGAACGAGAAGCATTCAATGTCGAGCATGTGAACTTCGTCGATGAAGAGGACCTATATGACTCCCTTGTTAGTACACACATTTTGATTCAAGATGTGCACGTACACCAGGAATGATCTCGGCTTTGCCCTCTTCGCGCCATTCCGCGACCTTGGTGTTGATCTGATTCCGTAGCTCTGGCTTGATTTCACCCGTGTCGCCTGCGAACAGAGCCAGGAAACCCTGCGTCCTGCTGTTGATGACATCTATCTCGTGCAAAGACACCGTATGCACGACCTCCCGCCGTTTTTGTATTTCACCTTCAGGGCATTGAACAAATTTAGTCTACGAATTGTTAGTCAGTCCAACGATCTTTGCCGAAAACAGAACATACATCAGCGCCCATAGCATCGTAATCTCTCGACCGTGCGAACGAGCGACCGAGTTTGGTGATTTTACCAGACGTCTTGTCGATGGTAATGACGTCTCCTGCTAGGACTTTCTCCTTCGAGAGAGCGTCAATCATTTTAGTACCCAAGTCATAGATAGTCTCCATGTCGGTGGTTTTGATAGTTAGTTTTCCAGTTTTTGTAGCCTGCAAAGCGAAATCTGTCAGCACTAAAGCTTTATTGACTGAAAGTTTCGTGCATACTCCAGTCAGACTCCGGTCGATTTGAATCTCGACAACCTCTCCTTCGACAAGTTCTGTCTCTTCCTTGATGCGTATACCGATGCTGCGTCGGAATGCTTGCGTCAAAGCCTCCGTCTTTGACATTGATAGCGAAAAGACCTCGCTGGCGGCAATCATGGTGAAGGGTACGTCTGGACCGAGCGTCTGCGCCATACCTGTCGCGCATTCAAGGAAAAGTCGGTAGCAGAAGACATTAGAGACGCACCCAATGCAATAGCAGTCTTCCCCGTCGAAGGAGGCCCAGCAAATAACATCGCTCGTCCAGCTATCCGACCTTCCTGCACCATCTTGAGAATCATCCCAGCAGCCTTCCTGGCCTTGGCCTGCCCGACCATTCCCTGCGAATTGGCCCTTGGCTCTAACCGGTCGTCGAGTCCCAGCCCGTGGATATGCGAATGGACGCCTACAAATCCTAGTGAGAAATTTCCCCAACAACGCGTCGAATATCCCGACCTATGCGCTCCATCTTGGTGATATCCCGGAGTTCGGACGTTCCTGTCGTGATTTGGGTAGCCTGTACAGAGGTGAGCGGTTCATTTCAATGGTAGGAATGGGTGCATACCATGATGGAAAAGTGCAAGTGCCGTCGCGTCTTTGTTTGCAGAAAACATGTGTGCCAAACAGTGCTCAATTTCTCGCTTCACCTCCTCCTTCAAGGTCCACCTCGAGTACTTGGACGACCATCCATGTTTGCCTCGACAAGGGCGAGCAATGGGCTACTACGAACGCTGCTGACGGCCCCTGCTCCTACCCTCTGTCGCACTACTCTATGGACTCAACGTAGTGCGTACGCTACTGTTGTCGACAAAGTCACCGCCGCAGCGAAAAAAAAAGAGAGGGATGCCTTCGTTCAAACATCTTCGTCGCTTTTCAAGACGTACAAACCCATTACGCCCGGTACTCGTCACCTCCGACGACCCTTAACACCAGACCTGTATGAAGGACGACCCGTACGGGCCCTTACAGTCGCAAAACGCAAAAACGGCGGTCGCAACAGGACAGGCCGGATCACCTGCCGACACCGCGGAGGAGGGCACAAGCAGCGGATACGCCTGCTCGACTTTCGGCGCAAGCAGCCGGGTGTGCACGACGTAGTCCGTGTCGAATACGACCCGGGCCGTTCCTCCCACATTGCGCTGCTGAAGAATCGCGACCCCGCTGCGGAGGGGAAGGCAAAGTGGAGCTATATCCTGGCGACGGATGGGATGCGAGCTGGGGACACGGTGCAGAGCTTCAGGTCGGGGATTCCGGATGGACTTGTCCCAGGGTTCGACCTCAAGGCGCTCAACAAGAAAAAGCCAGAGGGAGCCTCGGAGGAGGAAGCAGCCGCCTACGAGTCTTCTCAGTCGCTTGCACTTGGTGTCTTCCGTTCCATGACCCTCAAGTCGGGCAACGTTCTTCCCTTGCGACTTATTCCCCCCGGTACCATTATCCATAATATCACACTCTCACCTCAAGGACCTGCCATCCTTGTGCGCTCTGCGGGTACATCTGGGCAGGTCATGGCCCACGAAGACTCAGGCAGGTACACCCAGGTTCGCTTACAGAGCGGTGAAGTGCGCAAGGTTCTGCAGGATTGCTGCGCGACGATTGGAAAGGTGTCGAATCCCCTTTGGAAGCACAGGAGTCTCGGAAAGGCCGGGAGGCGGCGTTGGCTGGGCTGGAGGCCAGAGGTCCGTGGTGTTGCGATGAACAAGTATGTCTTTTCAATTTAACACGTGTATATTGTACTGACTTGATCTCCAGATCTGACCATCCTCACGGTGGTGGACGTGGAAAATCAAAATCGAACAAGCATCCCGTCTCAATATGGGGCTGGGGTACAAAGGGTACGAGGACGAGGAAGCCGGGTCCCAAAGGTCCGAAGAACAGTAACAAGATGGTCATACGCGAGCGCCCGAGAGGCGTCGAGAAACGGGGCGCTGTATAATAGAAGGAAAATTCTATTTGACTCCCTGGGCAATAGTCGCATAAGCCGCTCCCCTTTAGGTGCAGGTATGGCAGCAGAGACGTTATTTCGATCACCACCATCGCATCATGTCCATGTTCAAGGCCCTGGACACTCTCCATACCGATTATGATGGCCTAGAATACTATTCTTTCTCCTCTGTTGAATGGATAAGCGGTTGTTTAAGTTTTTGGCAAATTTCTTTGTCACCGTTATTTCCAGTCTGCTGGACTGACCAGGTGTTACAGTCATGTTCGAATTCCAGGCCAGGCCCACAGTCGTACACAAACGTCGCAGACTAATGGATCTCACATCATGGAGTCGATGGTCGTTAGCTCACCGTTCATTTTTGATAGCCACGCTGCATCCTTCTCTCGTTCTAATAATGTGAAGGAAAAGGTCATTATTGGGATAGGTAAGTAGCTTCACTAATCTATTGACTCCTACCATGACAGATTTCCCTCATGCTACGTGTGTCGTGTATCAATTTCGTCAAGTCCAATGAATCACGCCAAGTACATCTAAGGATTTAGCAAAATACGAGGGCGTTCTTGCTACCTTGAACTCCGACCTGGCAGGGCAGACAATTGCTGGTGGTACTCCCGGGGAGCCAAGTAGACATAGCCATAATAGAATCCTGAAATTTTATTATGCTAGTCCATCCATCAGAATCAGACCTAGAACACTCATTGAGGTCCAGAATAATTTACCTGGTTACTCTTCCTCTTCCTCTTCTCCTTCTCCTTCGTCTTCTGCCTTCAATGTTTTCTTCATCTCCTTGTTCAACTCTGCCTTTCCTACTGCATCTCTCCAGGCCGTGAGTTCGTCGCCAACCTGGTTCCTTGCCAACTGTATGGCATCCTTCAGTGCGGCGTAGTAAGCCTTCTGTCCATCTGCGGGTGTCTTTTTGAGGTTGAATGTCGCATGCTTGGATTCTACCAGCGTAGGTGCATCCACCTCTTCAGGCGGGTTGAGATCGTAACTAACGGTGATGGAGGTTGACATGAAAGCGTTATTTACGTTTGCTGTGCACCGTCGTCTAGAACAAGAAGAAACTCAAGTTGTGATTAGGAAAAAGACAGGCATTATTGCTGTAAGCATCAGTAGTCTACGCGTCTAAATCTATATTGCCCACCGAATCTTGAAGAGCTTATAGCCTCCTTCATCAGCTCTCCCGACACCTCCCTGCCTGCCGATGGTTTTCTTCTCCAAAACCACCAGCCCAGATGCCGTCTCAAACTCGGGAAAAACAGCCTCGACTGTATGGTCCATACCCTCATGTCTTCCCGTCGAACGGAGCGGAATCATGAGCCAGAACATCCCGTTCGGCGCCAGAAGCTGCTCAACACATCCTTTGATCCATTCCGCATGCTTGACATGGTAAATCACGTCGGCGGCCAGGATGATATCAAACGGCTTATCCATAGGATGGCTAAAGTCCGGGGACTCCCAGTCAAATCGGTGAACATCGATTAGAGACGACGAGCAGGGAAAATTGGTCTGTACGTTGGCACTGAGATTGGCGAGAACGTTTGGGTGGTAGTCTGTGGCAACGATGGTCGGTGCCTCCAAGAGCTTGGCAACGACGATGCTCAACAAGCCCGTTCCGGCGCCCAGCTCCAAGACGCGTAAAGGCCGCGACTTGTCCAACCCGAAGGTTCCCGGCGACGCACACATCTTCTCCGCCAGCAAAATCGAGCTAGCCCAACTCTGAAGGCCGACGGATGTGTGGTCTTCACTGGACAGTGGTGCGTCGTTCAGCTCTACTTTGACGGATCCGTTGAACTCGAAGGACCGGGTGACAGCGCATTCGGTCTCCTCGTCGTCGCCTGCAAACGCAGAGACAATCTGTGCAGCCTCTTCCACCAATTCCCGTCTCGTCTCCGCCTCCGCCTCATCCAGGGTATCCTCGATCCAGACATCGGAGCGCGAGATGAAGCCTGTGATCCACTTGATAGCGAACTCGCGCTCGAAAGGATCTGCTCGTAGGATATCCTCGTCTTCGTCTGTTAGACCGTCACTCTCCTCTTCTCCTCCCTCTTCGTCATCATCATCATCATCTTCCTCAGCCGATGCGTATCCCGAATCCGGTACGGACTGATCATGTATCCGGGTACTGGCTTTGCGTACAGGTACCGTCAGCCTCGACGGAACCGAAGGCCAATAAAAGTCTCTTAGCGAGCGAAGAGAGGCCGATACGTGCGCTCCAGAAAAGGTCCTCAGCCGGGCAAGAGGCGGCAAGAAAGCGGTGGGCAAAATTATGTGGGACATATTTGACGTTTCTAATGGGTATCGTCTAGGTCGAGAAATTTTAAAGCAGTAATAGATTTCTATGGGGTTGGCAGCGTAGGTCGTTGGGCCCACGCTGCTAGCGTGCAAGGACAGGCATCGTGAAGGTGGTGGTAAGAGTCAAAGGGGCAGCCACCGGAAAGCGCTCAAGTTATCTAACTTCAAAGTTCCCACGGTCCCGCCAGTCCTTCGAAGTAGCCAGCAACCTTTGCATTTTTGTGCCGTGACTGCAACTCGTACATGAGTACATATATCTTTCCATCAAACCAGTTGTGCTCGCATGCACACTGTAGGAAGTATTTTGAGCAGTATATGCCAAAAGTGGTGTTCAAAATATATATTCTTACTCGAGTGAATCAAATCTTTTTTCGTTACCCTTGAGCAAGCCGCAAGTACAACGACAGCTTATAGCAGGTATGGATATTAGTATCACTATACTGAGTACATGCTTCGACAGTCTGACGAGGACACAAGATAATAATACCCTAGTAGAAGCCCGGCAGTGACGTCCACCCGTTACCCCGATCTGAAGTACTATGCCAAGTACTGTATGTCGGCGTTTGAGAAGACCAGCAAAGCACGCCAAGTATCTACGTAGCAAGAGACCTGTCAACACCCACCGCCACTGTGCACGTTCGTAAGTAATAGAGCAACTCACTGCCTTATCCTCGCTTTTCCTTTCACGCGAATGCCCCCCTCTCCGAGTCGTATTTTTGGTCCAACGCCTGACACAAAGTTCCTGGCCATGGGGGCTAAGGTCCCATCTCCGCGAAAGTTTTAAACTCTCGTCGGGTATTGACCGCACAGAAGGAGCGGTATTATTACAACCTATAGATTCACAGAGAGAGATCCGTCCGGACAATGGGAAGAAATGTCTCTTTCAAATCCGCGCTGTATAAATAAATGAACGACGATCTTCAGAACGGTGTTTGAACAATATGGGATTGAACCCCGACAAAGGTTCCGCGGTTCGAATGGCCGCAGTATTTCTTCCGAGTGAGAAGCTTTCATCGACATATAGAGGCTGCTCGTATTTGTCGCCGAGTTCCTGGCCGTGAGACTACAGCACGTCTCCGCGAAAGTTTTAAACTTTCATCGCGCACGGAAGGGTGGTCACCGATCAGTAGGCGGCAAGCCGGTCCGGAGGGCCCGGGAGGGGAAGAACGAACGGCCCGCGCTGTATGGACATTTGAATGCAGTGACCTTCAATTATAGTGGCTCTCCCGGGGTGAGACTGATTTAACCTCGACAGAGAGTCCCCGATAGGTTAGGACCTTCCATGACTATAATAATGAACTCTTCCGTACGGGCATTCATTTACATATAGAAGCTGGGCTCTAGAAGTAGAAGGTGGATGGATGCCATAACCGTACACTCAATCACAGGGGTCTGTAGTGGAACGGTGGCCAAACGTCTTGGGAAATTTCCAACAAAGATCACTCACATTCAAATTCAGTGCCCACTGAGCTAACGTACCGGTCAGCATGCGACCCCGTAACAACCTCGGCAGATAGCCAAGCTGACGAACCACAAGTAAGTACGAACGGTCGAGTCTGTAATTTGAACTAGTCATACCTCGTGGAACCTTCAAGAATCAGATTAGATCCATATACACACGGCCGCTCTATCCTCCGTTCCAGGGACGGCACTGATGGTCTGGAGACCCAGACCACTGAGCGAAGGAAGCGTCGACATGACCTATGAACGCCCTCGTTCGACACAAGCCGCCGAGTTCCTGGCGATGGGACTACGACCCCCCTTCCGCGAAGGTTTTAACCTTTCATCGAGTATTGCATGTACAGAAGGGGCGGTACCATTATAGCGGTCACCCAGAGATTCAGAGAAAGATTGGTTCGAAAAACGCAACGCATGGGAAGAGATGTCTCTTCACGAGGCCTACGCTGCATGGAATGGTATGTCTTCCGTGCGGTCAATACCCGATGAAACGTTAAAACTTTAGTCCGTAGTTCCATAGCCTGGAACTCGGCGTCTGTGTTGGAACAAAAATACGAGAGGGGCGTTCGCGTGAAAGAAAAAGGTTCGAAATCGAGGATAAGGCAGCGAGTAGCTCGATTACTTGTCAGCGGGGGCGGACAGGTCTCTTACTATTTGGACGCGTGCCGTAGCTAACGCCGGTATATACTTCCAGCTCAGAATAAACGGCTGAGCGGTAAAGAGTGAATTTTGGGTCGCTAACGGGGTTTCTAAAATATTTTTTCAGTTTCAGCAAAAAAGGTAGGTTGCCCGGGTTGAACCTAAGGTCATGGTATCAAACCTTCTCCCTTCTGCTGGGTCCGTCCAGTGTCTATGCCCACATGGGATCCTTCTGACCCCATCGCGGAATGTCTGTCCAGTGTCGAGGCCTTATCCCATATTGGCAAAACCATTATGCCTGTGGTGGGAAGGAACGGTATCGGTATGGGTGACCATCTTCCATGACACGCAGAATGGTGTTTTGCGGCTTGCCAATACGGAATAAGAGGACTTGAACCTCGACAAGGATTCCGCAGCGGGTGTATGGAATGGTCACAGTATCTTGTCATCGGATATCATAGTCGTACGCTCAGATACAGTGAGCCATAGTAGGAAGGCAATGGCCGTCCCGAACACGATCACTGACATACAAATTCAGGTGCATACTGGAACAGAGAAACGTTATTTAGCGCTGAGCGCTAACCCTGCCCTGCCCTCGTACCGGTCAAAAAGCGACCCCGTAACAACCCGGCAGATAGTCAAGTTGACGAACCGCAAACAAGTATCTGCGGTCGAGTTTGTAATTTGAAGTGTAGTCACACGCTGGTGTCGAACCTGGAATCTTCAGACCTCAGGGATCCACATGTAGCTCTTCCCTCGTCACCACTTTCTATCCTCTGTTTACGAAGGAGAAAGAGGTTAGGACGGCTATTATTGGTTTGAAGAGTCGTAAGTTTGAAGGAAGGGTCAACATGACACGATTGGGCTTCACGACACTCTCGGTTGCAATCCTACGAGACAGCTTCCTCGGAGAAATCGCTGTCGCAGCAGGAGGATTCAGAGCGCCTCAGATCCTGGTAAGCATCGATTGTCCATAACGCCTCAAGTCGTATGGATCTCAGGGACCAGGTTGCTAGGTCGAGCCGAAGAACTTCCCAAATCCTCGTCGTATTCAATTTGACTATGCAACATTATAGCCAGCAAGAATGTACCCCATCCAATGGTCCTTTTGGAGATTCCACGGGTAGACCAAGCCCTTTTCTAGATTCAGAGGCGTTAAAGGAAGCGAGGGCGTGTAATTTCTTCCGGCAGGAGCGTACGACCTGCTTGAAGCGAAGAGAGTTGTCTGAATCGAGGTCTTAGAAGAGAATCTACAGAAAAGTAAGATACACAGACCTTTCTCAAGCGACGAGGCACGGTGCTTCAGTATTATCCGCTCCGCAAGCTCGCTATCGAGTTTTATAGCTTTCTCTATAGCCAGTCTGTGTCGTTTCTTGTGTTCATACACGAGCCTGTAAAGAATCGTTAGCTTCGAGAACTTCCTCGGCAGAATATGCTCACCTCTCTAGAAATTGCACCTCCTCGAAGAACTCCCAGGGATCGTTGACTACGTCCACTGATTCCAGATCGATCGACATCTCTACCACAGGCACAATCTCGGCTAAGGAACCGTGCCCTGCGACTGAGTCCGTGCACACCGTTTCATCCACGCTCCACCCGGCATCGCTGGTCGCGAGGGCCGTACACGACGACGACGTCGCGCTCTCACAATCAGCAGCCTTTTGACGCGCCTGCACCAGATCCTCTCTTCTGCACTCGTCCACTTCCTGGCCTAGCTGAAGCTCATAGCGCTCGCTAATGCTCAAAGCATGCGGTGACTGCGTTCCATCGGCAGGCATACCTCGGAAGCGAATTTTCGAGACTGCCTGTGTCTGCTGGTACAGATCTGGCCATGGCAGCGGTTCCTTGGGATCGAGCGGCTCGCGAGACTCGGGATGGTACGTGTTCGGTAGGATGGGCAGGCTCATCGCCGGGGTGATGTCCTCATCGGGATTTCCGGCGGTGAAGCCTTGAGAAACGAAGCAGACGGTCCCGGATAAGTATTTGCTGGTTGATGGAAGCGCCTGCGACGGCTGTCTGTCAGGACGTCGTGAATACGATCACAATGACACGCACCCATGTTAGACAGGCTACATATTTCTTGTTCCCCATCGCCTGGCAAGCTCGAATTACCTCTGGATCGTACAGCGATGCCGACTCGAGCGAGGCAAAGGGATCGACTTGGATGACCACGTATTCACCCATGCGAGGATTCATGGTGACGGACGGTGTTGACAAGGTTCTCGCCCGACCGATATATAGTGAAAACAAAGAGCCACAGATGTCATTGTTTTCGTAAATGACCAAAAACAATGGGTACGAAGAAGGTAGCGACGTCAAATAAACGTGGTGGGAGTACGGAAGACAGAAGTTTCTGCCACCGCCACCGACACGGGACCTTTTCTTTTCGAAATGGAGAACAATTTCAAGTGTACTTTTGCTTCTAATCTACCTCAGCATGTTTATCTCTAGGGTCCTTAGCTTGAATGTTGAAATACTTCGAACATTACTATCTTCGAAGGACTTCGAACAAGGAGGTTCTTTCAAAAGACGAAGACCCCCGACTTCTCAACTGGGTGCATTTATCTTCACGTCCCGAGAAACTTCAGAATCCTGAAAACACAATATCAATAAATGTCGAACTGTACAACAGACGTACATACCATGCCACAAGTCCTGACAATTTCGTGATTGGCAGTCAGTTCCTTACCATCTTGCTCTTCACACTTTCACACCAGGAAATAAACGCGCATGTTCAACGAGACACTGACATACAAACGGCATATGCATATAATTCTGCGAAAGCATATTCCCAACGACCTTCTGCATGCTCTGATCTCCACTACAAAGCGAATGGACTACTTCAGCTTCTTCTTGCTAGATACGCGACGCAAAATCAGCTTCACAAAAAAAGACAGGGTACCATAGAAGACTCACGGGCGGAGCTGCGACGAGTGACCACAAGAGCGCTTCCTGCAGTTAGTCGCACGAGGGGGCAGCCGTGCGTAGCACTTTCGGCAAATCTGCTTGTCGCAGTTGTATTTTGAGGCCAGGACCTTGAGCGAGGGCTCGATGATTCCACCACGGAGACTATAAAACACCCATCAGTAAGACCAAACCGCGTATAGCAGGAAAATAAACAGACCGGAGGACCAAGTGGAGAGTCGACTCTTTCTGGATGTTGTAGTCGCTCAGGGTACGGCCGTCCTCGAGCTGCTTGCCTGCGAAGATGAGCCGTTGCTGGTCAGGGGGAATGCTGGGAACACCAAGGATCAGTATCAGCATTCCCCTCCAACAAGCAACCTTACCCTTCCTTGTCCTGAATCTTGGCCTTGACATTGTCGATGGTGTCCGAGGATTCGACCTCGAGGGTAATCGTCTTACCCGTGAGGGTCTTGACGAAAATCTGCATCTAGAAAAAAGACCCAAGTCAGGCAGATAGACAAGATAGAAAATTACGGCCTCCCAACTCACGGTGCTGGTTAAAGGTTATCCTGGGAAAAACCTGACCAACTGTACAGTTTGTCGTCGCTGTCACTGTCACGGTGGCTGACTTGAGGGCCGGAAGTCATGTGAGGAACGATGACGTCAGGGACCAGCGTTACTGTTTAAAACCTTACTTTTTTAGGTTCTGTCTTCGTTTGCTTTCACGATGCCGCGTCACCCTGCAGGTCCAATGTGGCGCTGGCTGCATTTAGTTTTACGTCCGTGACCGGATCACTGTACTCTTTACGAGCTATTCAATCCTTTGCGAAAACTCTTTTATAAATTGAGGTACGTAGGCCAAGCGAAAAGAATTTCGTGCTCAGCGACGCCTAGTGAGTCGGGATCCCGGCGGGGCAGTTTCGGTATCCATACATATCATAGTGAGTTTAGTGGAAACGTGTGTAGTTGGGTTGTCCTCTGTTTCACGTCTTGAATACGTTTACACCTCGCCGCTCTCCTCCCGTACTTTCATGAAGCTATACATAACTCTCTTCGTCCGTCTTCCATTTCGTGTGAGGTTTATTCCGGATCCCATTCTGCGCCACCGCCACAGCATCATATCTCCGCCAAGGAAAGGATAAAGATCTTTCAATACAGCTTGTGTTCGCCGTCGACGAGGTCGCCGCGTTCATGCTAAGAATACGAGCAATGAGGGAGGTTAGCAATCTCTATGATATCTGTATCTGTGCCCCTAGATCTCCATTAAATATGCGCACGAAATAATATGTATGGTACAGAATGTCTATTAAGATAGTTAGATGCAATGCAATACAACCTCCGGTCCGGTCCAAAATACACGCGTATACATACAGTTTCCAAGATATCACCAAAAACGAAAGCATAGTCGGTTAGTGTCATAATCAAGTGTTACCCTCCGTCACCTTCGAGAGTATGAACGGACCCGCCCAAGCCGGCATGCCAGGGTCTTCGTGCGTTATCCTCCAGTTCCCAACGAAATTCTTCCCATCGACAAGGTATCCAAAGAAGAACAAGTTACCCAAACGGCGGTCGCGCTGCGAAAGGAACACGCGGCATGAGAATCCAAAAAATGGAAAACAGAACAAAGCTCACTGCAATCCTAAGAATGCCAATCATCCCATCCCACCGCCTAACTCGGCCATAATACATGTAATGATTCCACGCCTGTCCATGCCTATCATCAGTCTTTCCCGTAATAATCACATCCTGCACACCGGTACAGGGCGGAAGAGGGACACTGTCCAAAGGCGCGTCCTCATCGTTTGCTACCGCATCAGGACCCGCGTCCCGTCGTCTCCTCTCCTGCTTCTCCCGCATCGCACAACCGACGCATGTCTCTCGGTCATGGAACCTCCCTTTTATCTTCGTCTTCGACTCGCTTCCATTCCAATTCTCGTACACGTATTCCTGCCCGCGAGCCGTCACCTTTATACCGCGTCCGTCAATAGTTTCTCGGAAGCCGACGTCTTGGGGGAAATAGGCGTTGCGCATGCCTTGATCGAACTCGTCAAGGAGATGTTGCTGGTCGATCTCGGGTCTACTGTCGTCCTCGGGTAAGGGCATATCATCGTCCTCCAATTCGCTCTCACTAGCCATGTCCACATCACGCAGGCTATCCATGTCGTCCCCATCTATGTCTTCCTCTTCCTCCTCCTCGGCATCCTCATAACGTGAAGGCACAGGTCCCTTTGCACCGGTAGGAATGATATCACCGCCCGCATAAGATACATGCTCCCGTAGACGCATATACACAGGCGCGCTTGTGAGCCCGAGGTAATCTTCGCTAAACCCCTGGGGTAACGGTACCGGGTTGTCATTTTGAGTGGGATTTTGTTGGCCGTTATTTTGATTTGGGATCAAGAGCTGCAGGAGCTGATGTTCGCCAGGTATCTAGAGCGGTGAAGTCAATGAGAATGGTCTAGGACAACTGGGGAAATAACCTACAGCCATACGACCGGCCCACAAACCAGTGAGCGATCCCAAGACGAACATCTCGGCCTGACGAAATCTGAGCTCGCGTACTTCATGGTCCGCAGTCTTGACTCTCATTCCTTTACCCAACTGTGCCCGTCGCCAGATCTCATCATCGTCCCCCAGATCATCAGCCCATGCATTAGTGCAGAGCCGAAGTCTGTACCACTCTGAATCGTAGGCTCTGCTTATGTCTGACACTTCGTCCGAGGAATCTGGAGCCACTGCCGGAAGCTTGGTGCCCCCATGCTTGCCGTCAGGGCCGCCGAGACGATGCAGGTTCATCTCATGGATGTCCTCCTGCGTCGGGCCAATGTGTCCGCCTAGGCCTCTGGCTATGGCCTCTGACCTGTTCCTAGGAAGGCTATAGTTCATGCCATATGGATACAGCTCCCTGCGTGAGAAGAAGAGGAGCTTGGCAGCGGTAGTGACAAGGGGACATGTTAGGGAGATACGCCGTGAGAAATGGACCTGTGACCAGACACGAGAAGGGGACCGGTACACTGGATAAGGGCCGTGGGGTGTAGGCACCGAGAGGAAATGGGCGGTGCGAGTACGAAATGGTATTCGCGACGATAGATTAGAGAAAGCGTAGGCATTGGACTGGAGGGGCAAGACAAAGTGGTTCGGCGGTGCAAAGGCAGATGCATACCGAAAAGGGACGGTAACGAAAGGTAGAATCAATTGAATGATACGTTCTGACGTCTCGTCTGTTTCGGAAAGCAAGCGCACTACAGATAGGCTCAAACATGAGGTCATCACAAACAGAACGACGGCGTACCCTTTGTAGAAAGTCTCCAGAAAATCCACAATGCCAACGCATTCACACAGTTGTCGAGCGGCCAACCGCCGGTCTCGCTTGCCCCGTCATACAAGCGCAGGGTCACAAAGTCGTGGATCCACTCGTACGCGCCAACCGCCGTCAGCTGCCGCAGATTGTAGCCGTCGTCGTCGAGGCACATAAAGTATACTGCCCAGAGTACGTCGGAGACATCGACGTCATACGTATTCCTCAGCGTGCGCTCCCCGTCCAGTCCCCGTCGCTCGAGGATGAACTGGAGCGTCTTGCGATACCAGCACAGCTGGTGCTTCAAGTCCTGCGACGTCAGCTCGAATGCACGGCGGCTGACAGCACCGTAGCTGAACTTGAAGGTGAAAATCTGGCGGAAAACGGCGTTGGATTCATGGAGGTAGAGGCCAATGTCGCGGCAAGTGAGAATGAAAGGTAACAGCGAGATGGGAAGGCCGTCTCTTGTCGGACAGGCGACGTAGAATGCGATGAGGTCGATTGTCTCTACGGGCAGGGAGAGGAGCGAGGGCATGGCAGAGAACTTATGGACAAGGACGAACAGCACGTCGGATTCATTGCGAGTGTAGTTTATATAAACTGGTGGGAACCAGGAAACAGTGATTCCGGATATAGCCGTATTTATCCCCGATCGTTCTGTCTTATTTTTCCTTTCTTTCCCGTCCTTATTCAGCCCTTTTCTTTTCAACTTTCTGATGAAATCGCGTCATTCCCGGTTTCTCCCTCACGTTATCTAGCAAATTTTACCTTCCTATACACACTGCTTTTTGTACTTTCGCATACATCCATACGCCGAAGCGCCCCGAAAAGGGTAGTTTTCCTTATTCTTGATCGCCGCCTTGCGATCTGTCACCTACGTAAGTAAGTATCACCGTCTGCCCAGACTTGCAAACTCGCACGGCCTTCAATCCATCAGCTCTCAGGCCTTTCCCCTTTGTGATGTGACACCCAAATCTCTCCCACCTGATCTATACTCAGCGGCGCTCGTCTTCTATCCTTCGGCCATGTCCGACTCTTTTCAGGACTTCGACATATCGTCCCTGCGCAAGTATGAGAACACTTGCTGACAACGACAAGCGCTGAGGAAAGCGATGACGTCCTCCTTCAGATACCCGTAACGTTAGAACTAGGAACACGACTATCTACCTGACTGAATCCACTCAATATAACAACGAATCGATCTACCAAGGTCATCGACCTGTGCTCAATCGCGTCAACGACTCAAAGCTCTGGCAATTTTAAAGTGAATGTGATTGAAATTTTTTTAAAACAAACCAAAACAAAATCATAACTCTCTGACTGGGAGTCGAACCCAGCTTTCGCGCGTCCTACTGACAGGCGCGTGTACTAACCGATATACTATCAGAGACACACGTTGTGTTGAAGCTTTACCTACTAGATCCTTTACTAATGCCGGTATAGCGGTATCTTCCCACTGACTGCCCCAAACCACCATCATCAATTCGAATCCGTAAAATCATAGCCTCTTCGTTTCTCGCATCTGACGGAAACCATTTCCCACACCAATATACCCTCCCTGGATAGTCAGCGGTAACATAGGCCTGGAACTTCCCGCTGGTAGGCTGTAGCGCCCCCGCGGCTCACAGATCTTTCGGCATACTTATGCTTTTTCAAACTACAAATTCCAATCTCTGAGGGCTATACGTCACTCAGGACCAGCAGCTCATCCCTGGATCATTAACCCGGGCCATGGCCCATGGGGTCATTAACATTTCGACTCCGCGAATATGCTTTCAAGTGGTCTCCGTCTCTTCTTTCCGCGCCCGTATCTCCTTGGATGATTTCTGTTCCACAAACTTGGTACAGGCCCGCAATGATACCTCAGACTTTCTGATGGATGCCCACTATGACGATCGGGTCCCAAATACCTGTCGCGACTCGAGTTAAATGAAACTGGACCGCCATGGCGGTGATGAGGCCCTCGTCTTCCATTTCTCACTCCCACCGTAGTCCAATGGGTAATACCCGCGAGGCGGCTATCTCCTCGAACGGTCTCGGATTTATGTGCTATCAGAAAATTTCTCGTAATGACTTTCTCATCGTCAAGCCACAATCATTCCTCACGCTCGTGCGTCGTTCTCAAGAGCAGCGGCTCATCATTTCCGTCGAGTAACCCGTTCATATAACTCTAACGAATGTATCCGGGACACCATCCTCGCACCTCATAGCGATAAGAACGTTTGGTATTTCTCCCGCTTCCATTTTCTGCATGCGGAGCCTCTCGAAGCAGCAAACCGTGCGTGCTCTCCCGATGTTCATCCAATCACACACCATGAATCTAGGTGTTCTATCGCTCCGGATGTGATGCTTTCTCTGTCACAAGGCCAATGAAATCCCTGCTCCTCTCCCGCCTCTCCCGGATAGCCGTCTGTCTTTGATTTCGCACGTTTTCTCTTACCATCACCATCGCCATTTTGTAGGCTCATGAAATCCCACTTTCTGCCAGTAACGCGCAAATCTACGGCAGCTTTGTGTTCTGATAGCGGTCTTAAGGGAATATGTCTCTTCGCATGTACTTCCCTAAGCAAACTCCCACTTGGGAGTTTGTGGGAAGGTCGCATCATTCTGGGGTACCACTCCAGTTTCCTAATTCTTAGCCTTGAAGCCCTTGATGGATGTACCATTGCTACTTGTTTCATCAAATCTATTCCTTCGCTATGAGTGGAGCTGATATTTGGTTCCCGCCTCGGAGCTCGAGCGTTTCCGGTATCTGGTTCCAAATCCTAACTCTTCACGGAACATACTGGGAATACAATACAAGGATCATATTCTCTTCTATGATTTAAAAGCACCGCGACCTGCGAGCTTTGTTGAATGTGAAACGCTAAAGAGTTGCCCTACGTGTGTTTATATACGATCCCTCCGTCAAGAGAACACGATTGCGGGGGATCGCCCCCGTCAACATAACAGCTGTTCCTTGAAAGCTGCAGCTTGATATTAATAGCCTTTAGGTGTCTCGCTCGCTCTAAATGGTCCTTCCAATTCTAGGCCTGAGAGAAACTTGGAGGCGCGGCCCGCGAGAACATCTATGTTTAATTAGACCACCATCTGTATACATCTCTGGTGGCGCAATTCATTGGGATCAACTTGAACCAACCACGCTCCAGCAGTAGCCGGTTTGTGAAACAGAAAACACTAAGAGGGTAACGTACAGAAGAGGAAGAACCGCCTCGCGGCGGCATCGGAACTCGTAGGAAAGCGCATCAAAGTTCTATACCCGGCCTTTGGCAACTTGGCTTTCGAGGATGAAAACGAGCACCTTCTTCTGCAATGATCGATCATACGGGCAGGGCAAGTCACGACCTGATTCGAGAGCCTTGTGAGAAATGAAGTGCAACTCGCGGAATCTGGATTTTGGAACACGAAATATGAGAAGGTCTAATATTGTAGGCCTTGAAGGAAAATATCGAAGACGAATGCTGTTAGCTTGTGTCCCTTAGAGGAAAGAAGTTGACTATAAGGACTACGAACATGTCTTGGTGTGAAGTCCTTATTTATGCTACTGCTGAGCATTGTGCTCAAGATAAGACTCTAGAAGTGTCAGCGGCCAACCTATAGCTCCTCGGAACGAAAAACTAGACCATCACTCTTCTTTCGTATCTCTAAGACCTTGCGCATCCAAAGTCCAGGTCTGAAGAATCATCACCGGATGTCGAGAAGAGAATTTTTTCAAGGTCGATCACAAAGGATGTGAGATTGTAGCTCAGGCCCGTCGAGTCAACCCATCTTTCAATCACAACATGCCCTCGGGCACGTTGCCCCCCCCTTCGATTCTACACAACATCGTGAGATACAATTCCTCCAGAGAACAAGCGAAGTCCTACCCTTTTCCAGCTGTTCCTTGCCACAACGCACAGCAACCCTGACCATGGGCGAGGACAAACGCATGCGACTTATCACTTGCGTGGCGAATGAATATAGAAGAACGACCTCATTCTTGTCGCCATCACCACCGTAGAACTGTCCACCTGAGAGAAAGGACGTTGGAACCTGCGACCCTTGATAAGAAGCTACAAAAGTTCAGATAGTAGCAAGCCTTGCGGCGCGTTTCAGAGTAAGATCTACGAACCGCAGTCGGAAGACGCTGCATTTTTCGGGGAGCCATCTGGACAAGTGACAGAATATTTCTGGGGCCAGCCCTGATAATCTAAAGGTAGAGACGACGGTGGATTTACACCGCCGCAGTGTGGAGGCTAACGGCATAAATTGAGTGAATCCGACGTGACCACTGATCCCAAACCTCAGGTAGAGCCTTTTTCCAGGACCGTTCGACGGTTCCGTTGGTATGTCCGTTCAGCGAGAAGCAAGTGACCTGGGGTGTGAGTCAGCTTGCGCCCATTTATCCCCCCGCTTAAAAGGTTTGAGACCACAAACTTCGATTCATGCCAGAGTCAGAGTCTATCGAATGATAACGCAGACAGTCTGACAAAGCTTCAGAGTGTCTCCACGGGAACCTTGAGCCAGACCGTGACAAATCGGCCAGAGTAGAGAACATGACTGGCGTGGAAGCTGCATAAATCTTAGCGTTCTTTCAAAAAAAATTTAGGAACTATTGCTGTTCAATACAAACGGGGGAGGTGCTTACGCCCGGTCCGGAGACAAGTGCCAAGGTAATCGAATGATTAAGACCCGTCGGTAAACTGGCGCTCATCAATTTTGCTTAGAACATTAAGAGAAAATGAGACTGCGGAAGCTCGTCAGGCGATTTGACAGCGGTGGTGAACATTCACGTTCAAAATACTACGCTTAATGTTTAGCATACCGAATACCGGAGCTGACCCACCTATAGCGGAACCTCGATAGCAATGAAGACCATTAAAATTGCACGGGTAGATAGTTTCATTAGAATGAAAAGTCCACTATACCGACACTCCGCCGATATCTACTTATCAACTTATTCGCCTGGTGAAAATCAGAACCCACATTGAACCGTGGCGCCCTACAAGTCAACGGAAGCGATGAGTCTCAAGCAACACTAAGATGTTGTGGACCATACGTACACAATGATAATACCAGACGAATCCGCTTCCGCCTCGGGCGCAGAGCCATGGTCAGGCCGGAGGAGGGAGCGGAGTTCATTGTCCTTTTGCCGTCTCCGTTCAATGTCAGCTCGATCTTTCGCTTTGACACGTTTATAATGCCCTGCTTCGATTCTACGGAAGTCAACGGTCGGAGTAGGCGACTAATGACTGACATACTTTTTATTGCATCAACTTCCACGAAAGAAGTGCCGTGGATCGTTAATGTATGTGCCTGACTCCATGCGTTGAGAGCCCAGAGTGGCCACCAAGGGTCGGAAAAGTCCTTGTCTCATCATACGGCCGCTTATAAATAGAGGGCACAGGCAGGAAGAGACCTTCGGAAGTAGTCGTCAGAGGAAAGCAGCAAAATTGAAGGCCACTTTAATGGTGTCGGCTTTCTCACTGCTAGCTTCATCGGCCTTCACTTGCCAACCGTCCCGGGTTTTCGTATCGTGCTCAGAAGCGAAGGTGAGGTACTGCAGATGTTCGAGATTCGTCCACCTGATCGTTGAGCACATCGCCGCCAGCAGCGTCAGGTACAGATGGAGGCTCTCGTTGGTGCGTCATTATTACCCTGCCATATCCTGGCTCAAGAGAAAATATTTCTCGGCCATTCAACTGGTATTTAGGGTCTCGCCGATAATGACGTCCTTTCGAATGCGGCATATCGCAGCCCGCTGGTAGTAGTTCGGCCATGGAAGAGGCGTATCCGACATGTCGGGCATGATGGGTCCGTGGTTGACAGGGCAGGTCTTGTGAAAGTCACTGAATCATGTTGACGGAGATGCGTTCGACACGATGTAAGATGGCGGAGGGAAGCTAGAAACACCGGTGGTCAGTAATGTAAATGCACCGAGAGTAATGCGCCCTACATAGTTGAGGGGGACAACATACTTGCTCCTTGGAATTAAAGCTCTACATGTTCCGGTCACCTTACGCTAGAGCCTCCTTCAGGGGACTGGGGACAATATATTCTCCAAAGCGAGGCAGCATGGTGGCGAGGGGTAGTGTAGTGTCCTCAAGGCTTGTCCAAAGATCTCGCAGTTTACCGCGTCCAAGAGAAGAGCAAGGACAAACGACAAAGTAGTAAAAGGTAAGCCGACTGCGGTATCTGCCGAAACGGGGTAGCGATGACCCAAGAATGTGCACTAGCTCACAGCTAACATACGAAACTCGCAACAAATTCCAGTCTACTAGTCCTTCGCTTTCCCAGTATGACAGGAATGAATATCGAACGCCGTCATCTGAAGAATATTCATTTGCACTACAAAGTCACTAAAAGGCTTTATTGGAGCGCAGGACCCACCGGTACTTTTTTCGAACCTACCAGACTAGCCTGAGTCTGTCCGGAAGATTACAAGAATTATGATAATACGTGAAGGATTGTCATGGTGGAGGGAGGAGAGCTGCGGTTCTTGCCGAAATCGTCTGTCGGACCGAGTCCCGGAAGCAGACTAAAATACGCCGCCCCCCAAAATTCATACACGCCCTCACTCCCTCCCTCCATAAGCGTGTATCGTCCGTCTGTCTACGAGAGACTACCTTGAAGACCTCAAGGGTTAGGGTTTCAATCAACATTGCAGTAATTGCAGGCTCAAGCAAAAGAGGTATGTACTTACGATAGCTTACGATATGTGCATTATAATATATGTTATATTCATTGCGATCACTCTACAGCAGCGCTTAACTCTCGAAGGCCGATCTCGGTCAAGCAGTAATTAAGAGCTTGGGTTTTGAGGCTACAATACATAGTTCCCTTCAGAAAGGGTTTTCTGCGGGACCTGACATACTTGTTGGATCCGATGTCACTCCGGGAATTCAGAAATTTGAGAGCATCTGATATACTTGCCTATACATAAGATTCTAGATAAATAACAGGACGCACTAGCACTGGTAGCCATACTAAAGGTTCAGGAAGACTTTCAATCATCCCCGGAATGTAAGATAACGGATTAGGATCCAGTCTTCCGTAATCGAATTCTGAAAGCAAAGATTCAGGAATTCCTTGAACTAATTACGAAAGCCTCTGTTCAAGGTAAGGTTTCGGCAGATGGTAAACCTAAAGTTTGTGAGGGTTCGGAACGCATGCCAAGACCTTTATTTCCCATGCCGACATCAGATACACCAAAATTAGGATTACGGACCACGTTCCGGCACAGCACGCCCGAAACCTTAGTTTCGGCTTTCCCTAACACGGATACCGAAATAGAATATTCTGGACTAGATTTCGGTAGCACTCACATTTTTGGTACTGGCTTTGCCGAAAGATGCACCCAAACAGATGCTTTCGGCATCGATTCAGGGTTGCTGGGAACAATTAGTTTCGACTCGAGTACAGGAAGCTCGTGATCCATTCCTAGTTTCTTTGATTTGGGATCAATTTCACAGCATCCTGGAAGTTTTGGTATCGGACGGAATTCCAGCAAGTCTTATTCACGATCCGGAAACTTAGGTATAGGTATCATAGTCGGGACGCCCTAAATTTCAGGATTTCCGGTGTGTGTGATTGGTTCTGCTGTCTCCTCTTGCATAGAGACGCGTTTTGGCATTTTCAAATGAATTCTAGTATGGAACGCTTCGTCCTTCTGGTGGGCATGTTGAATTGCAGCCTGGGTTTTGACCTTCATTCTTTCCTTGAAATCTTCCTCGATTCTACGAAACCAAAGCGATCAATGAAGGTTCATTGGAAAGGTATAAAAAAAAGGTGCCGACCTTTTCAAAGCTTCAAGTTCCTGAAAGAAAGCCCAAGGATCGTTGATATCTTCAGGTTTTATTAACTCGAGATCATCTAACAGAACGATCACTGGCATGATATCGGGTGGACGCTTGCCGAAAATGGGTGGGACCAAATCGGATCGGAAAGAGATATTGAGGCCACCTCGTCGTCATAGAGGTCTGCCCGTAAACACGGTACACAGGGAAGACATTTGGTTATGGGAGCATTTTCGACACCATCGATGACATTTCTAAGGTATTCGGGTGATGAACGATTAAGTGTGGGCGGAATGACAGGAATTGGGGGGGGGGCCTTTTCTAGACCATTTACGAGTGGTGGAAGACTCTTGAGGAGTTGGTTCATCCATCGATTAAGTATTCCGAGCTATTGACGCGTGAAGAAATGGCGCTGGATGCTCAAAGCAAGTATCAGACGCGTCGTGGTGCAAGTTACCTTGCTTGTCAAGGTCTCTGTGTCTAAATCTTCGATTACTAAGCACGGTGCTGCACGTGATGTAATCCCATGACTCACACTTTACGCGATTGACCAGGATTGACCTGTCCCCTATTTCCACATCGATGTCCTTCCATCGGGGGGGAAGTATCACGGAATTGTTGGATCCCATAGATCTAGGGGTGATAGTTACCATCTTACACGAATGTGGTGTTGGTACTCTCCTTTTCCCTGTCTTGACATTAACTCAGGCGAATTTTATTCAGGTCCATTTGCCAGACGCGATTGCGAGTACTTGGAACGCAGTGTATTATTACATTCAACAATGCAATACTTCACTGCAGGATGGTATTCAAGAGAGATGCGCAAAAAGGGAAAGTAACATTTCAAAAGGAACTCAGCACTGTCTCTCCAATGTAATTGTATAAATTTGTAAATTAGCGTACTGAACAAGTTCTTGTCAATGTAAAATGCAATTTGTCTCATGCAAATGATCGTAAATGAACATTGATGGCAACCGCTTAAGCAAGGTATCATAGTCGTCGACCGACGACCGCTAGTAATTAACGAAACAGGTGTGATCACGTGCCATCGGATTTGTAATAACTGACTTGAACGGTCGATGGCCTATTTAAGCAACAGACTCCATACACTCACTACAACCTCACCCCCACCGTAGTCGTGTATGTTGCGTCTGTCTACGAGAGACTACTAACCCATCCCTTCCATCAAATGTGCATGACGGCACTCCAGTCCATCTCCGCCAAAACGACTCCTGCATGTCGGAAAATTGTAGGGAGTATCTGCTCTTCTCGGTGCCCCTAAAAAACCGTTGTGCGGGACAAAGTACGACCGGGTATTCTCTGCCCTCCGCCCGATGACGAAAGTGATAACAGGCCATGGCTATATCTAATGGGAACCCTTGATGGCGAAGACGAAAACTCACTTCCTCAAGTATACAAAGAGTTTTCTGTCGTTGTTGCCACCGGACCCTATACTGAGGAAGGGAAATTTACCATTCGAACGGTTCCAGAATGGCAGACGTCTTCGCCAGACAAGACCCAGTTTCTCGTAACAATCCCCTCGACTCCACTGAGTGGGAAGTTTCCTACTGAGTTGTGGATAGCTTCCGGAGATCACGGTCAACCGATTCTTATCGAACCGCCGGAAATGCAGAGACTCAACGGGTACAGCAGAGAGAGGTTGTTCGCTTAAAGACCGCAATTACCTGTCAAGGGTCGCTATCGAGCTCAGAGACGAGGAGATAAAGGTGTGTCACATCACGCACTCCTTCACAGCTTGCAGAGTAAGAATTGAGTTTCGCATTTTGTGCCAGTATCGTCGCCAGAAGCAGAGCGTCTATGCAGCTAGTCGGAGGACTGTCCAGTCTAATATCCAGCAACTCCAACAGGGAATGAGACCTCGAATGTTATACTTGATTGTCAACACTGAACGAATCTTCAGGCGATGCGATTAAATAATTCCACAGACTCAGAAATGGTGTGCTCTTACCTTTGTCTTCTAATCCCATGTCTCTAATCTCCCATTGCAGGGTCGTGCTCGCTCTATCTGTAATACGTGGTCGAAAAAGAAGTCGGCGTCCTTTTTCAAGAGCAACTTGAAGCGTTCCACGCCTGTACTGCTCTGATTACGTCCGGAACGTAGAAACTTCGATTTCCTTGAACATAATGATACGCTGTAGCACGCAAATACTCTGTACCTGGTAAAAATAAATCTTAATGAACAAGCTCGCCTTGAGTCTAAAGAGACGGTCAGCCTAAGCATAGCAAGTTTACATGAGCCATGCGTATTGACAGTAGAGGGCATCGTGACATCAGTTCTTTACTGGGTAAAGAACTCGGTCTTGGCATTCGGGCCTGCAGCTCTTCATCCTCCAATTGTCCCTTGTACGTTCGATGTCTGCTTGCATTTGAGCCTTGACTCGCTCGTAATAGTCCACCTCGATTCTACGCAAGTCAAAGGATATTACGACGTCAGTAAATGAATGACATACATTTTAAAGCCTCGACTTCACGGACGAAGTCCCATGGATCATTGATCTGATCTATTGACTCCAGGTCATCAAAGACGACAATGGCTGGTATGGAATCCAGAGGTCGTATGCCGAATATCGGATGGAACCAAATTGGATCGGACGAAGATATCGCGACCTCATCATCGTTATAGACATTTTCATGTAAGCACGTCACAGGCGGGAGAGTCTTCGCGAGTAGCAAGCAAAGAAAAGAGGATAGGTCTTCTCGTCTCGCTAGCCACGCTACTGGCTGGATGAGTATACTGGCCTTCAGCTTCGCTAGTTGAACCGCCATACTGTCCTGCTCAGAGGAAAGAGGGAAGGCATAGGAAGATACTCGACGTTCGTCACTAGCTCCTTCCTCGCCGGAGGCAGAGTCATCCATTACAGAGGGACACCTTTTTTTTTCAGCCTCAGGACTTCACTTCGACGGGCATCGGCGTCGAAATACTGTCAAGGGGGATCTGGTCATGGCCATTTAATTGATACTTGGGCTCCGGCCAAACTTCGCCGGTGGTAACGTCGTTCCGGACACGATACCGGGCACTTGTCTGCGTTGGGTGGTAGCAGGCAGGCCGACGGAGAGGCATAGCTCCAGCTGCGGTCGCAAGAGTGAGTAAGAGCCTGATGTATTTGGCCAGACGGCTGCCGACATGTCCGATGTGAGAAAGCGGTCCGGATCAGAGCTGGGAAGGACTTGCGATAAAAGTGTCCATTAAGTGCTGTTAATGACTCGGAAGCGTGGGGCGGGGCGGGCAAGCAAAGTTGATCTATACTCCTCAGTTGACGCGTCGCTGAGTGAGATTGAGGTGCAGACCAACGTGGTATGACTCTTGAATATTGAATATTGAATCATAATCGCCAAGATCAAGAGCTTCTCATCCACTGTAGATACGGCATTGCTTAAAGGGAGCAACGAAAAGTCCAGAGCCTAGGTGATGGTTACAGAGAGAGATGATATCCATGTGGCTGTGCTTTCCCGTTCTCCTTCCGCCATATCGCGAACCGGTGTCGCTTGCGACTGCTGCAAGCAGCAAGAGGTTCTCGTACATTCAACTCCACTAGGTGATAATCCTTCTTGTTTCCGGTTTATGGAGCTCACAATGGGCTGGTGACGAGCGATGCTGAACCGTAGCACTAGCAGGCATTCGATCCAAGCACGACGGCTTCAAGTTCTGCCTTAGCATGAGATGCGACCAACGATAAGAAGAATGGATAAAATGATGGGCAAAGAGAAGACTGGATAAGAGCAGTGAGGATGTCTGGGCCATGCGAACGTTCGGTCGATAATGCGCCAAGTCGCTCTCGCCTGGGGCGATGACGAAGCAGACGACTAGACAGTAATGGCGCCTCTACTCAGGGACGATGGCAAACGGGTGATTTATTATTGGCGACCCGTCAACGCGACTGATGTGCGCGTGATGGTGCCTAGGAACCTGACTGTCGAGGTGGAGTTTACATTGCCAAATTACAAGCATTCGTTAAAACATATATAGCTACTCGAGTCAAGATCTACTACGCATTGTCGACTACTCGCTCAAATAAGAATATATTGACGCTCTTCAGTAATATGCAGATCCTCTAACCTGCTCTGTTCTTCATGAGAAATTTCCAGTGTCGCCACTTTCTCAAACTTTCCCCCTGGTAGGCTTCGCCCAGCAACCCAACAATGGCCCCGTGAACTCTCAAATTCACAGGTGTGAATCATCGTGTACGTGTCTTCAGGTATCGGGTACGTGTGGGCAGCGGTGATCTTGAATTGTTCTATCCCATCATCGTTTTCAACAATCAGCTCTCCACATCGATTGGCACCCCCTTCCACAACAGCCAACCCGCGCACTAACCCCTTTTCAATGCAGTCCACAAGACACCAGTCTTCATCCACTGTCTTATCCCGACGAACCCTCATGCCGTTGCGGCGATGGTAGCATGTGTGCAGAGGCTTCATGACCTGGTCCCACGATGGCCGCCATTTTTTGCCTGCATTTCCCGGTTCAGGACATAAGAAGAACAACTGTGCACGACGCCGTTCATCCATTGAAAGCACGAGTGCTGTCCATGCATCCTCGAGAGACTCGCTCTCGTAGTATGCAGGTATCGTCCTGGAGTACATCAGAAATGCTAGTCCGGCAATCTTGTCCACTGGGTTCGTCGACACCCGTTTCCGCATCTCCTCCAGTGCCTCATGCACCCAAAGCCACATTGAACGCTTAGACTGCAGCTGCTGGTGAAACCTGGTCAGCAGTTCCGTCTCCAGCATGCAGTGGTCCGTCCGGTGTGTCCCCGGCAATCACCCTCTTGTACCCAACCTCCTGCAGTGTCCAAGCACGTCTAAACCAGCACTGTTCACTCTCCAAGTCACCGTCCTTCAGCGCCAAAGGCCGACCCAGCCCACTCAAGTAGCACACCACTTTTGCATGGTAATACACTCTTCCGATGGTGGGTACGTCTACCTTCCACTCCTCTGCACGCAAATCTTCCCCTGGTCCGCCCACCTGTCGCAAACAGAGAACGTCCAGCCATGCGTACTCCAGTCCGAGATTGAGCATCTCGATGCGGATCAGGTTGAGGTCGACATCGTTTGGGATGGGAACAGGCCATTCGTATCCGTTGATGGACGTCCACACAACGGTGCGATCCTTCTCGTCCACCCATGCGTGCGATATCGGCTGAGGCCACGGGCGGTATTTCAATTTGGAATCGATGTTCATAATCCAATATGGCACCACCCGATTGCTACAAAGATCCCACACACGTCGAGGTCGCAACCAGGTATCGACAATCCGATGATCAATAAGTGCTTCTTGTCGCCTGTCCCGGTCCTTCTTTTCCCGTCTACGAAGTACTTCTCGTACGGTGCTCCAGTTGTCGGTGTACCATATTACGCGAAGGCGGCCATATGCCATGCCAAAGTCGTACTCGTTTGTGATACATTCTTCAAGAAGGGAGGAGAGCGATGGATTGTCCAGGCTGTGTGTCGTTCCGAGTGTGATGTTGAGTTTATCCAAGAGGCCCCGAATGCCAAGGGTAGCGCAGGGAGTGTCGGCAAGGCGGGATGATATCACGGGCTTTCTACCGGTGTACGCTCGTTGCAATGGAACGATAATTGACGATTCCTCTTGGCCCGTCTCAGCGAAGGCAGAGATGGTGACTTCTGGAAGAGAGAGATACTGAAGATACGTTAGCAATTACCGTCATGCTTGTCTGCTGACCGAGTTACCTCTACAGGTCCATCATCATCCGACTCGTTCACTTCCTCATTATCCCAACCTTTCATCACCCCGTCGCAAAGCGATTGGAATACGACCTTAGATGGTGTTCTTGTTATCATAATGAGTACTCGAAATGAAAGGAACGAATGATACATACTATTTCCTGGCTCAGAAGGTGAAGGGAGTATCAAGCGAAAAAGTGTTTGTCTGGAGGCATCGCTCGAATCCTATCAACGGTGACGGTACCTGCCATTTGGCAGCAGTTGTCAGGTGCTTTGGGCGCTTATCTGTTCATTTAAATCAACGCCATCCATAGCATTCGTCTCGAGCTGAGCAAAAGACCCATCAAAGTCAGCTCGGGTTATCCCGCCATAACCAACGAAACAATGGGCCATAATCGAAGACGGTGTTCCATTGAAACAGTGAATAATTTACACAGAACAGGAACCACGTAAGGATACGGCACGTCAGGCTCGTTCCACGTGAATGATGATGATGATGATGAATGCATTTACGGATGGGAACCGTTGTGTGAAATTCAACAATCGTCGTGTATGATTGGTAGGGCATATATCTCCTTCCTGCGGAGATGCATTTGACTAAATAAAAAAAACATAATTAGCAGGCTGAGCATACTATCCAAGAGAAAAACTCACCGTTACTGATAAAATAGTACGTTACTGGTGGATTCGAAGAAGCTGAGGAGCAATGGGTCCGATAGAACGTTCAAGACACATGGTCCTGGATCCATCAGTGAAAGTATCGTTGCTGAATGGCATCGAATGCAGCACCTAAGTCGGCGCAACGCAAAACAAAATGGTAACGCGTCAAGAAGAATCCTGGGCTGCTCCGTCCTTCAAAGAAACTAGAGTAGTTGGGTAGGCTCGTTAGTTTTGGATACAGCGGTCGCGTTGATCAACTCACCGGATTATTCCCAGATATATGCACGCTGTCACAGTTGACAATCAAGTGGTGAGGAAACAGGAAATCTTTCAAGCACCCGTCAGACCACATCGCGCTCACAAACCCGAGGACTGTTACATACCTTAGACTCCAGTATCAGACAACCTTAGCATAAAGCCGTCCCCATTCATATAATTTATACCTGCGGGTCGGCTCTCGAGTCTGGGATCATGAAGTCGGTTAATGGAAATGTGCAGAGCGACGCCGGGAGAAATACCTTATCGGTTTGTGGAGGTCAAGGACATCGTCGGCAAAGTCACCCATGAAATCGAGCTCATGTATCGCTGATACCTTTGAACAGTCTCCCCTAGGCAGAAATCAAGACAGTCCAGATTTGTGTTCGAAGGGATGCCCATGTCAATCTCCTCAAAAGCTAAATCCCGCGTCAGGCTCTTCTCTGCCTTTGGCGTGTGCCCTCGAATTCCATGCAGGTATACTGCCGTGAGCCAAGGCCTGTTTCCGTCGGAGTCATTCTTGGTCCATTAGTTGTTTATGCAGCGCTGACGCGAGGTGGGGCCAATTGATGCGAAGAAATGAGGAGGGTGCGGCACGAAATGGGGTTAGGAGGAAACAGTCGGTGGTGACGCGCGTTTGTTTGGTTCTGGTGACGTCATGCTTCCTGCGTTCCGAATCTTCAATCCTCTCGGTGATTACGCTGCGGACTATCGCAAGTCCTCCGGCTTTGCTCCCTCGAATATAAGTCCTTGGCTTACCGGATGCAGTACTCAATCCATAAATCAAAAGTTCTTTTTGTCCTCAAGAAAAATTGGGAACATCAAACTCGGCGTTGAACAAATGGGTAGACTATTCCAGAGTATTGTAGACACACCGCCCTGTCGTTTTTTTTTAGTTCCTCACTCTGATCTTATTTAATCTAGTACGATGGGATCCCGACCGTGATGCATTGATGGCTCGGTGCATTTCCATCAATCCGCGTCTCTACTGCTGCTATATCACCATCTTCAAATTCTCATTCACAGGCCCTTTATCACGTCTCCGCGCAACGGCATCGGTTTCCCCTTTCCTCGCTATATCTACGAACGCTACACGCTCGTGTTCTCACATCGAAGAGCTGCAAATTCGGAGGAACGGTGGTTATTTCCCTTCTGTATCCGGCGTAAGCCTTCTTACCAGCCTTGTGAAGTGTACTTATTCGAGTACGTAGTTGCTATCCTTCAACGCAGGAATCGTCCTCATAAGCATCTGGAGCGCACGACATTCAGGGTTGGCAATCGACGTTGACAAAGAGATGGGAGATGTTCACAAGTGCATGAGGGTACTCGCGAACCTGGAGATGCGGTGCGTACTCATGTGTTACGCTCGACTTTATGACTGATTACAGGATAACAGGTATCAAAACGCCGATGTATTATGGTATGTCTTTCTCCGAATTTCTACTGAGCTAATGATAAAGGTCTTTCCGTTCTTCAGGGATATCCTATACGAGCTAGCGTCTGCTAGCGATCTTCGCTTCCGCTTTCTGGCGACAAAGAGTCCACCGAGTCCACCGAATTTGCAGATACTTAGACTGGACGCCGTACGCCGAGCCTCAGCAGCAGTCCTACACTACCGATAAACAGTAGTACCGTCTTGGACGAATACCCCTCCACGGACAGGTTGGTCGCATTTCTGATCGGTGCAATTTATCCGTACGACTGTGCTCCTGCTACTGCTACTGCGCGCAAACTTGATAATGCCATGACGGAGATATGGGATAGGCACCGAGTGGATTAGAGTACGTTCCTATATTGCTCACATTGGATAGAGTGAACTGACCTTGGGTGTATAGACGAGATGATGGAGGGGCTAGTGAATCTACGGGAGAGGAGGTTTAAACTGTTGATGTAAAAGGCCGTTTTGCATTGGGTGCGTCTCTGTTATCTTCTCTACTTACTTTGCCTTGAATACGCGACATAAGTATGGTGCAGACGCTGGGTCTGGGCGTTCTCTTCACCATGATTGCCGCAGCGAGGTATTCTCGCTATCGATGTCAAAGAAGGAGGCGTTGGCGCAGGCATTCCAGCGGAGCATCGGTATATGCATCAAGGAAGAGGCAGAACTCGAAGGAGGAGAGGTCGACCGGAGTCTCACTGGAGTACGCAGGCAACCTTCTGTTAATAAAGTTCCAGTGCTGACAGATATTGCTTTCTAGGCTACAGAAAACTGGCTACCAAAACTACCGACATCGAGACCTATGAAAAAAAATGATTGACGCTGTTTTGAAGGAGAAATTCCTGGCCAGAGAGGTTATTACCATCGACAAGACGTCTGGTAAAATCGCTATACTGGGTCGTTCGTTTGCATGGTCGAGAGATTAGGATGCTATGGGGGCTGATGTATGTTCTATTTTTTTCAGCAAGATTGTTGGACTAACTAATGGTTCATAGACTAGGTTCATTCAATGCCCGGAAGATGAAATACAAAAACCGGCGTGTGGTCGTGCATACGGTGTCTTTACACGAGATAGATGTCATCAATAGTAGGATACAGGGTTTTCCAGCTTTGTTCGCGGGCGACACGGGTGAAATCAAGCCAGAGCTATGGAATTAGATTGACACCAAGATCCTGGAATGGCACGAGAAGGGCAGGGCCGTGATCATTCCATACGTGTACTTTTTGGATCCAAATGTTAGTAATCGTACAGGTCCCCTTCATCGACGAGGTTCACATGCTTGACATCGAATGCTTTTTGTTCTTGAAACGTGCTTTGGAAAATGACCTGACTCCTTTGGTCATTATGGCTTCTAACCGAGGCACAGCTCGCATTCGAGGGACAATTTTCCGCAGTCCTCACAGGTTACCTGTCGATCTTCTTGATCGTGTCTTCGTTGTCGGCACCAAACCGTATAGCGAAGAAGACGTTGAGTAAATCATACAAATACGGTACGTACAAGAAATCTTTTACGCGGGGGTGTCTAACGAGAGTACAGATGCCAAGAAGAGGACGTCACCCTTACAGCGGACGCTACGAGCGTCCTGACATCTATGGCCATGCAAATGATGCTACGTTACTCGCTCAACCTGATTTCATGTGCCAAGATGCTGGCTCGGAAACGAAAGGCGGAGCAAGTGAGCGTAGAGGATCTGCGGAGGCCACGCTGATCTGCAACCGCATGCTTTCCAGACGACGGAAGGATACGTGGGTTGGCATTTGATTTAAACTGGTACCTTACTACGCGCCAACTAGTCAGATGAAGGAATGACGATCAGCAAAGTAAGAGCTCACGAATCCTATGTTCCCCCGCATCAAAGGCATGACCAAAGTAGTCTTCTGCATGATAAGCTCTCTTGGGCCAACATTGGGGTGGCTGAAGTCGAACATCAGCTTCGGAAGTGTTATCATCTTCCTGTTTCTGCTCCTCCGTTGAATCCAAATCACTGGGGACATTCGCCCATCGATACCCAAAAGGCCGTCCGTCACAATCCACATACTCACACTCCGTTGCCGCATAGAGACAATTCCGCGTCTTATCCCAGGCCAATCCACGTACAGCGGTATTTCCTGTTGCCAGCTCATAAACCATCCTGCGTCCTCGTACGTCCCACACCTTTATCACCTGGGACTTATCACACCCACCAAAAATTGCAACGGGTTCCGGACATCATACATCCTGACATATCTATCCCCACAGCCAGTAACGAAGATGTTCGGGTCGCCTGACGCATCGGTGCTCATGCTTGAAATATACCCGCCATGTCCGAGATGCCTGGTCGATGCCTTCCCACCGTGTTCCAAATCCAGGGCGACACACGAAAGGCCACCCGCACCCGCACTGAGCACAGTTCCCGGCTTTGACGGATGAGCGGTCCACCTACTCGGCTCGAAGGTGCTGTCCTGGAACTGAACGGAGGAACACGCGTTCGACCTTGAGTTGATGTTCCATACATCGACTCTCCCGCACCCTGCACGAACGAGCCTACCATAAGGAAGTATGGCCAAGGGTCCTGTGCACTCTTGTCTCTAATGCAGGGTGTACGTTAGACGTTCTGTCTCCCAATTATATAACTTGATGTGAGCCGAGTCCGAGAGAAAGATGAGTTGGCGTTCTTCATCAGTCGTCATGTGAAAATCGAAGCTCGGAAGTTTTGTCTTGACGCGGTGCAGCGTCCAGAAATTGTCCCCAGTTCCGGGGAGGAAAAAGCGAAGCATGATCGAAGAAGTATGGTTGGAGGAGAAGATTTCATAGGGTATGGCGAGGCACGAGGCATTAGAGGATAAAGAGAAGCCGAGCGGAGGGTCAATCCGTTCACTATAAACCTCACAACGCGCTTCATATATGCTTTTGGATAGACTTCCTGCATCACAGAATGCCGACGCTCCGCTGCCAAACCTGGAGAGAAGTGAGGTGTAAGAGCTGGGCTTAAAAGTGTCTCTCCAAGGCTTTGGGCGCGCAATTTCAATGTTGGTTGCTGCGGCACACTTCGAAATCAACTCACTTGATGCCTCTACAAGCTCAAGATCAGTGTGAGAAAAGAAAGAGGTGAATAGATGAACATACGCGCAGGAAAATCCATGTGTCTCGAACAGATTTATAATTATCTGTGACATCCCCTCCACGACACGCCGATCACGTTCGGCTAGAAATAAATGAGCAGTCCGCCTTACTTTGAAAAAAGAGGTCAACTTTACGCAAAGTCCTTGATGCTGAATCCTCCACAAGATCTTCATCAGCGACATGCGCGAAAGAAGGTATATGCTCCCACAGCGCGCGCCTCCTAGAGTAAGTGCTACCAGCAAGAGCATTACTTCTAACAAATGAATTCAATGTCCCATCCACACGTTGCAGGCCTTCCTCAACGTTGTCTGCTCCTTGACTGTGAGCCTCTCTTGCAATGGAACACAAGTCCGAAAGAATCTTGCGGGTTTCTTTTTTCTGCCTGTCGGTTCGACTCTCCAAATTGAAGTCGCCTGAATTCGGAAGCTCCCCTCCTTCAATCTCGTTCAACGAAATTGATCTCAATCGCTCTGCAAGGTATTCTAGAGATTCCAGGGAGTAAGACATGGAGGTAGGAATAGAATGAAAAAGCAGTGCCCATTTGAGAACAAAAGACGCCTTTTATGAGAATTTAAGAATTTGAAAAACGGGGTGTTTCGAAGCACACGTAGTCATGGACCGTATCTGGACTCACGAGTCACAGTCGAATGGAATTCTGGAAGAAGGATGCGTCAGTAAGGACAAAAGGCTGCCCTGCCACAATGGTTAACAAAAGGTTTACGAACGGCGACCTGCGAGCAGCGTGGAAAGATATTCTTCCAAATCAAGAATACAGCAAGCTGACGGCTGTGGGTCGGTTTAGGACGTCAAAATGGGGACAAGGAAATCCAAAGCATAGCATTAACCTTGCTTCATTCGATATGCTGTACGATAGTCTTATCTTTTCAAACACTTTCTCGCCGTAATAACCGAGAAATAGTCGCATGCGTGCCAGCAGCGATGTTGGCCTCTTGTCTATTCGTACCGGTGATCCGCGATGCCCTCGTAGACTTGTCATGACTGTCAAACGTCCCCATGAGAAACAGCGAAGCAGATCATTGATTTGGGGCGGACATGGAGGTACCATGATAAGGCATCGATAATAGCGATAACTCAAGCATTGAAATGGGAATCAAGGCGACACATGATTCCAGGGCTTTACGTATCTGCACTGTTCAAGAGGTACCCCCAGCCACACCCATGTCTAGCCCAATGGCGTTACTGTCGTTGAAAATAGTGGCCCAAGCCGAAAGTCCCTGACCCACTTGCCATTTGCCATTTGTCTGACCACCTTGTCGCATGGGTACAATGATGGCCTTGCTGTTCCTGGACTGGTCATTGGCTGTACTGGACCGGCATATAAGTATCATAATGAAGAGGGCCGAGAAGAAATTAATACTCACAAGCCTCCAACAGTCGGATTCGCATGACAGCCGGTGAAGCCAAAATATCAGCAGCTTGGCGCATCAACCTGGCAGAATCGAACTCGGCCCTGCAATAATGATCGTACTTTTACCGATTCGCTTCTGCTGGGCAGCGTTACTCAAGCTAGCGGAAATTCCAGGGCTGAAGATGATATCCTTAATCAGAATATCCTCAATGGCGGCACCTCATTTGTCGGCGATGTCATTAACAATATCGGTAATTTTGAATGTGATGGCTTCATGTTTGGTAACAAGAGATTGAACAGCGCGTACCAACGAGACGTCGGAGCGTCCAAATGAGGGCTTGTTGAAGATCAGTTATGGCGCGAGAGGGATTGCAGATCTGGAAGTAGATGTCCGAGTCGCTGAGGGAAGGGAAGAAATCAGCGCATAGCACCGTAAACGATCGTCATGCGCGCAGTGTCTCGAGTGCTGTTCTTTATGTGAACTGGACTGGGCTCTGAGAAGTAACACTTACATCACCATCTGCCTGCCTGTAGGACTGATTTGGGCTTTTACATCCGCGATGCAGGGCAAGCATCGACTTGGACATGAGAGTCCATCATTTTGTAGAACATCGAAACGAGAGAAACGAGAGATGACTCCCACGGATCCTGGAATAGGCCGTTAGCGATGGCCCTGTAAAGCTTCGAGATAACGGTGCATCTTGCTGGACATTTCGGAAAGGATTCGGACACGCGCGGGAAGGGGCGGAGCCTGCTGACTGTTGACTGCTAGCCAACTGCTAGCGCTGATCCCCGTAGACACCAGGCGTAGCCTTCACATGTAAGACTTTGAATACGGTATCAAACAGATCTCGTACCTCTCCAGTTCCAAGATCCTGTGTGTACGAAGGTTTGCAAAAGGATGGGTATACACCAGCGTCTCGCTCCTTTTCAGCAGTTGGTACTTGGAAGATGATCAGGTGGTGCTTTGGATCCACCAGTTTCCTCGGACTGACTGGCACGTCTGCCGTTAAGGAAATCAACTGAACAATATTGACCACCGAGGCAAGCATCGAGATTCACAACCTTCCTTGCCGAGCTTTAATCCTCGCTAGGGGAAGGATATGGTCCTTGCGGCCGATTCTGTTGGAAGATATTGACGATAAGGGCGAGAAGAGATAGATAGATAGATAGATAGATAACCGGACAAGGTCCCAAAAAGGTACGCCGGGGTTCTGTGCCGCCCAATTAATCGAGTAGTCTCGTTCCCCCTTCCTTGCTAAAGCTCGGAATGATCGGTCCGGTCCACGTGAAGCGGAGTTTAAAAAGGGAAAACGAGAATATCACTATGACGTCTGGTGCATTTCGTATAGAGGAGCGCACGTCCTGTCACACCCTATTACTGCCTCAACTGTGCACTATTTCCACCACATGTTAGTGAGAGATTTACTACTTGAGGTGTTTTCTGCCGAGTCCCTTTTTCCCCCATGCAATTCCGGTCCCTGAAGCACTTAAAACGTCCTCATAAGATAGAGTGATCTCTCCCATGAACATCACTGGGTACAATGTTAAGCTATGATTTCTTCACTACGAAGCCTGGGTAAAAATTTAAGAGGCTACAGGGCACTAAGGATGAATTTTAAAGGTCACTCGAGGTACAATTATGGACACAACTCAAAGGTCTGTATGAAAGAGCACTACGAGGTGGGGTAGCGTGACGTGACAGAAGGTGTCAAATCGATACGAAATGCACCAGACGTTCTGGCGGTTCCTCTGCACAAAAAATTTACATCCGCATAACGTGGGACCCATGTGGGATGAACCGCCAGAACGGATGGGCACGAGACTATTAATCGAGGAGGTCAAGCCGCAGTAGCACAGCCTCCCCACTGTGCTCACTGCTAATTATGGATGTATATATGTATGGTTGATGGATAGGGCGTGTTACTGCAGAATGCATCGTGCTGTATTTGTTTTTTTATGATGTTCCCTTCGAGTTGTCCCTATAACACTTTAAACCCGTGAGACGTCCTTGGCTCGCAACTGAGGGTATCACAGCGGCATGGGTGTTATAGTCTGTGACTCGTTTAGTGGCGGCACAGAACCCCGGCGTTCCTTTTTGGGACCTTGTCCGGTTATCTATCTATCTATCTAATTGATTGAAACTCCGCGAAACTGCTTCGAACTTTGATAATCGGCGATGTCGATCGGCTGTTCACTACTACTCCAGGTAGAAAAACTGGATTCTGGGGGTAGTAATGGCTAGTTCAGCTATCATCGAATCATCTATTGTTGACTCTCCGAGTCCATTCTACCGAATTACTACCGGCGAGCCCAGACTGCCAATAAGTACATATGCATGGGCTGTCTTCTTAATGTCGGTTCTCCCGATTGGACGCTTTCTCGCCACTTTTAGGCACATGAACACGATATATACTACGGTGAATGCTTGCTCCTCCATACGTCCTTATCCCTTTCCCTGATGGCATCGACAAACGATGAAAAAATGTCGACGGAAGAAAAGAGTAATCCCCATCTCATCGAGGTCTCTGCCAATCAAGTAGATACTGGGGTGGTGCTCGTGATAGGTAAAACTGGACACTTGAGCCGTTCTGAGACGACAAGACTCAGGTACATCATGTTCACCTCCTCTCCGATGGTATCTCACGATAAATCATAATAGGAGGAAAATAGACCGCCATATCATTCCACTAATGTGCTGTGAGTCTCATCTTTATGGACAGGCCCTTAACTAGAATGATGATATCCTAACTAGTGCTGTATGCGTGGGTGACAGTGGCTATTGCGTCGTCGTCGTCGCGTTCACCACCCGCTGTCGTTGCCTAGAATCCAATACATGGATAAAGCCACATTGGGAAATGCCGCCGTCCTAGGTCTCCTGTAAGCCCACAATCTCTATCGAATTGTGTTCTATATGAGAACTCGCGTTTAGTGAAGATGCACATCTAAGCGCCGACCAGTGAGTCTTGAACAATACCTTGAAGTTTCTCACTCAATTCTTCGGTGAAGATATAACTGGTTTGGCATCCAATTTTATGATTCATTGCGTCTGCTTAATTAAGGCCTCAGGCTTGGTACCATCTTTTATCTTGGTTATCTCGTCTTCGAGCTCCCGCAGAATCTGTGCCTGCAACGCCTGCCCATGGGGAAATGGCTGAGGTATGTCGTTTTCTGAATTAATTGTTCTCGTATGACGTATATTCCTGGTAGCTTCAATATTTTGGTTTGGGCCATAGCGTTATGTATGCACGCAGCGTGCAAGAATTTCGCCGGCCTCTTTGTTGTCCGAATGATCCTGGGAATGTCTGAAGGTTGTATCACAACGGGATTTATGATTGTCACTTCCATGTTCTACACACGAACGGAGCAGACTTTGAGAGTCGGGTACTGGTGTAAGGATACAAATTCACTATCTTGTATAACTACTCACTCCTTAGGTAGACCTGATGGACGGTAGTGGTAGGTATTTGTTCTTTCACATTCGAGGTTAACCAACCGGTGTTAGCACAAATAATCTCCGGATTCATTAACTTTGGGACCTTGCATATGAAAACCAATTCATTGACAGCCTGGCAATGGTGCGAAGCCTTTTCGTATCTATCGATTTTTATGATCCAATGCTTAGTCTATAGGCTCATGATAATCTTGGGCGCGTTGACCATGGTGACTTCGGTCCTTTTCTGGTGCCCTACTTTCTCCTCGTGCCCTACAGGGTAGTTGATTTTTGATTCAGGTTCCTGTTTCCAGATTCTCCTACAAGCGCGTGGTTCCTTACCCCAGAAGAACGCTCCTCTGCAGTTCAGCGACTAAAGGTCATTCAATATTCCTACCCGCTCAAAGTTATAATAACCCTCTTTTCGAAATAGGAAAATCAAACAGGTGTCGAAAACAAGCATTTTAAGAAAGAACAGTACGAAAACCCCATCTTTTACGCTTGTCGTACTTCTACTCAAGCGCCAAAATCTAGGATGATAGAAGCCCTAACGGACATCAAGACATGGCTATTCGCTCTCTTCTCCGTGTTAGCTAACATTCCGAATTCGCTCGCCAATCAGCGACAGCTAATCATCCTGTCGTTTGGTTTCTCTAACCTTAACACCACTCTCCTGGGCTGTGTTCCCGGTGCTGTAGAGGTCTTGGCAGTTTGGACTGGCACGACCATCGCAGCGCGGATACAAAACAGCCAAGCGTGGGTCGGCGTGGTGTATCTGATACCCAATCTCGCTGTCGTGTTCTTGATGCTCTTTCTAAGCTGGGATAATAAAGTTGGTTTACTAGTGACGTTGTTATTTGCTGGTGAGATGCTTCCATCTCTTCGATTCTAGTACCGCTTACCGATAATGTAGGCCTTGAGGTGACCGCTTTCGGTATGTCTAAATTCTCTCCTCACCACGAGTATTAAGACCGTTGCAGTTCTTTCCCTTTCTTGGCTGTCGAGCACTACGGCGGGACACACGAAGAGAATAACCGTCAATACGATCATGCTAACCGCGTATTGTATCGGCAATGCGGTTGGTCCCCTAATGTGGAGAGCGAAGTACAAGCCTCGGTGCGTCTTCCTATAGGCTAGTAGTACCTGTCTTTCTATGCTAATGGGTATGTGAAACTAGTAATATCGTACCCTGGATAGTAATCGGAGTTTGCGTCGTTCTTCGGATCCTAACTTTGCTCACGATTCGGTATCTGCTATCAGCCGAAAATCGACGTAGGGATGCAGAACCTGTTGATACTGCCTATGACAACGTGTATATTGAGCGATTGAACGATGACGGTGTTATGGAGAAGGCTCACGTCGACAAGGTCTGTCCGGTCCTGTGCTGAGTGCATCTCGTACGCATTCTGACTGCTCTGCAGGAGTTTTTGGACCTGACGGACAAGCAGAATCGAGATTTTAGATATGTCCTCTGATCCTTTCTTATGTGTGAAGAGGCACATACGATCGGCACATGATCTGCGATAGAGTTTAACGGACCATCATCATCATCATCATATTACACGACATGGTCCGCTATAGAGACGGCCGTGGCGTACGGTACAAATAACTAGCTAGGAAATCTATATACCATACTACCCCAAAAAGAATATTTGCAAACAGCAGTTGAAAGGGATGGGCTAGTTTACGTTTGGATTTTGGAATATCGAATAACATTCATTACTTGGGAAACAAGGGAATAAGACGAAGGAAGGAGTAAAACAAGCGGTAGTAACCAGAAGGCCCTTGCCGAGAGCCCATCCATAAGTAGTAGGAGATCAACATTTACTCTCTTCATCAGGGGCATTAGCTAAATGGGAGGGAGGCGTTGTAGCTTTGGATAATCTAAGTCCTATCCTGCCTAGACTGAAAAGACTCTGGGAACGTTTTGTCCTTTTCATCGCACCTGGAGTTTTGTGAGGTCGAGAAAGACTAAAACTATGCGTGCGCACCCTTTGAGATAGATTCAGCTACAGGGCTTGATGCTCGTGCCTTTGACATCAGTTTATCATAAAGAGCATCATCCAATTCTCGCGTCTTTTCCACGGCCCTTCTGGTTCGTTCGTAATGCTCCTCCTCAATTCTGCTCCAAAATTTGTCAACGCAACACCGGCGGTGAGGAGAGCATATGTACCTTTTTAACGCCTCAAGTTCATCATAAAACATCAACGGATCACCAATCTCTTCAGCCGGGAGAGATGTCGAATCGTTCGAGAACACAGTGACAGGCATGGTGTCGGAGGGAGGTGGACCAAAGAGATACATACCTCCCTCATCCTCTGAACAGATGGAAGAAGCGACATTGTTGAAAACAGAGGCGGAATCCGTGACACAGTCAAAGAGTTCGACAACCCGTCCGAGTAAGGCTCGCCATAGGTGGAAGAAGACCGACATTTTTGTAAGAGGGACGTGGACATCGGTCTCAGCGTCAGCATTTTGCGGGGCATTTGTAGAATCGTCGTTATCTTTGTTCTTAGAGCTACGTTCAGCGGCCTGTGTCGGAAAACAACCGTCTCCTCCAGTTGCCATCCTCAGAAGAGAGCATCTGCGGTTGTACGGACTCCTGAGAGAGTAATTCATATTTTGCAGGTGGCCAAGGTGTCCCTAGGACGTGGGAGTTCTTGCAGCGTACTTCGCTGCCCAGCTGCGTGGGCTGGTAACAATTCTTCCAGGGAAGATCTTTTGAGAGCATAAGGAACGGACGCGAGAGAGGATGCGACGTGTTTGGGTGAATTGGAATGGACATTTCAGGCAAAAGGAATTTCATTGGAACCCCATCTCCGATACCACTGGAAACCAGAGTGAAAGACACTGAGATGTACTCCGCCCCGTGAAAAGGAGGTACAATCTGAGGCGTCATGAGATCAGCTGTTTCTTTTAGTATAATCCAGCCTTACCCAAGTAACGCAAGCCACATATTTCTTGAGCATGAGAACCTTGCAAGCCTCGGTAGCTTTTGGATCGGCAAGTCCTGCGAGACTAGCAGCTGGATCGATTTGAAGGGTAACATATTCACCTAGGTGGGGATCATGATTGCAGTTTTGAGAATCTGCTGCTTAGCGGTGGGTAAAGATATAGATATAGGACCAGGGAAGAGGGCGACATTGTTCTCGAATTGGAGAAAAAACAATATAGGAACGGGGTATTGTCAGATGAAACAAAAGTAACAAAAGACAGGACAAGCTGACCATCGTGAGAAACAGGGTTTTCGATCTCCCTTGCCTACGGCCGAAATCGGAAATCCACGATGGAAGGAAGGAAGTAGGTTTTATTAGTCGTCAGTGCTCCTGAACAGAAACGTAACAGACCTTACCCTAAGGAGTGAAATTGGCCAGTGAGGGTACCCACACGACCACGTGTTGACTTAAGGGCAGGTCGTGTGGCGTTCCCTGGCATTTCTCGACAAATGTTAATTGAATGTTAAAACGTCAACCAAACGATAACGCCTTCAGTTCCATGTGTGCGCAAACGAAATGAACTGCAAGTTTTACTGGGTACTCTAATCTTACTGGTGACATACGGTTTGCATGCGGTGCCCAAGCCAATCAAGATACCAACCCCGATAATTGTTTTCGCTTTCGTCCCGTCCTGGAGTTTCCGTTGCGCGTTAATCTCTTCTATTTCTTACTAATATATATGTATACCGGGCTGCCTGGTCTGCAATTGAAGCGTAGTCGTCGTAATAGGACGACACCGATTGTCAAGGGAGTTGTGTACAGCCAAATGAAGTGAGGCATGTTCGCTGGGTTTCAACTAAGTACATTGAAGATGGTCGCGTTGCGGCATACATTTTGCATTGATGACGCTCTTCTTCAATTCTGCGTGACTACTCAACTATGATTCGACATATATTCAAGTTCGGGCTATTGTTTCCCTCGTCCAAAGTAGTCAAAGATCAGCTCTGGGCGATTAGTCCAGGACACCATCGTCGACTATATTCAGCGATATTAAAGTCATAGAAAATTTGCATACCTGCCGAATCAGAACCGCCGTCTCCGCTGGTGACACGCTTTGGCATCTTTGATTGAAGCCTAGCATTGAGCTCTTCATCCCTTTGACGCGCACGGTCGATCGCAGTTTGAGTTTTTGCCTTCACTCGCTCGCTATAATCTTCCTCGATTCTATGAATTAAGAGAGTTAGTGAAGAGTTTTTGGAGCACAGCACGACAATCATACCTTTTCAAAGCCTCTAGTTCTCGAAAGAAATCCCAGGGATCGTTGATCTGTTCGGGTTTTATCGCCTCAAGTTGTCCAGCACGACGATGGCGGGCATGGTGTCTGGAGGGCGCGCGCCGAATACGGGATGGGACCAGATTGGATTGGAAGGCAATATCGAGGCGACCTCTTCATGGTCATCGATGTCTGCTCGTAGACACGGCATGCATGGGAGGACCTTTGAGGGGACAGAGAGAATAAAAGTAGATACGGTAGCAGATGATGGCTGAGTGACATAACTTTGGCTCGCTTCGTTGGCAGATTCGGATGTTGGCTTTCATCGTCGAGCACCGAACAAGAGTCTCGACCGTCGACCGGCGGAGACAACTGACTCGCAGCTTCGCTTACCGACTGGCAGTATTGGCTTTCTGTGTCCCGCTCCAGAGCCAAAGTGACTGGAGGTGTTTCGCGTCCGTCGGATACATCGGCAGCAACATTGTCACCTATGCTAGAATCATTTGCCAATGGCTTTTGCTCTGTCTTCAAGAGTTCCCTGCGGTCGGAATCCTCGTCAAAATAATCTCCGTTAAGGAGGACCTGATCTTCGTTGCTCAGTCCATACTTGGGCTGAGGCCACGCTCCGCCAATGATGACGTCGTTACGAACTCGGCATTGCGTCCTGGACTGCGTTGGATGGTAGCAGTCAGGTCATGGAAGAGGCGTGCTCGGTTCTAGGGGCGGTCGCGAAAGTGGATTGAGAGTATTCAGTGATACGACCTTTTGAAAGCAGTGTCGTCGACACCGAGATATATAATTATATTCGACGCCAGGTAAGGGAAAGGAGAGGAGCTAAGAAATGACAACTGTCAGCCAATGTTAGTGCTCAAAGTAATAGTCCAACGTACATGTGTTACATAGGAAACATCCGTCTTCGTCTCTAAAGCCTTGCAAGCTTTTGAAACTTCAGCTTCAGGGTCGTTGAGGGCCTCGAGAGAAGCGACTGGGTCGAGCTTGAACGCGACATATTCTCCAAAGTGAGGAAGCATGATGTCGAGCAGTGTAGAGGATTATCGGGTGATGAGGATGCTGCCATATTTTTCTTCATCGGGCAAAGAAAGGAAGAAGAACAAACAGTCACGGTACACCTAAGATGTCCGGGCCGAATCTGTCCGGATGAAATTTCGTTCATTCATCGTTCTTTCGCATATACGTATTTCATGAGAAGCGAAATGTGCAGTGGTTGAAGGAGCAGCAGGGATCGCTCGTATTCGAAGAAATACCAACGACTAGCGAGTAACTCATGGATAGCTCATGATAGCTGCGTATACTCTGGCCTTTCTTGTCTTCTATGATATGGCTACTGTCATTGTTTACTCCTCACCATGCGAATGTCAGCTCTAGGGAAACTGGGACCCAGTGGGTTGCCTAAGATGAGTAAGTTTGCTGTCTCTGGGTGCTTCGGCCTGGAAGGACACGGATATCCATCTACAATCTCGCACTTCCCTTCCCTCATGATCACCATCGTCGAATACGCACCCACAAAACCTGACATCGACTTTGTTCCGTCCCGGAAATAACGTCGTCTATCCACTGCGCTGCAGATGACAAACCAGACAGGTTCGAGATACAGGTTCATCTCGACCATTTGCGGGACGAAGAATTGGAGGGGACGTTGTAGACGGACATTGGCTATTTCCGGATAAGCGGATCGTCCAGCGTCTGTTTGAGAGTGGACGTGTTAAAGTGTCGAGACTCGACAGCCTACCAGGAAGGACCTTTGTGAGAAATTCTGGGTCGAGGGTCTTCCCATCGAGAGCCATCTCTCGACTCACCGGCTGCATGACTACTTTCTGGCAGAGATTGCGATCAAAAATACCAAGAATAAGCAAGACGCATCATGCTATAGTAGGACGTTTGATGCTGTTAACTCTTCTCACCAAGATATTTTCATGTCATTCCTTACACTTTTCCCAGTTCTTCCCTTGTATAATTTTGATGGACATATGAAGCACTAGTGCCTTGTAGCATAGTTCGGACTACGCAATATTGTATACTCGATCAAATAAGAATATATCGATGCTTTTTAGTAATATGCAGATCTTCTAACCTGCGCTGTTCCTTACGAGAAAATTCCAGTGTCGCCACTTTCTCAAACTTTCCCCCTGGTAGGCTTCGCCCAACAACCCAACCATAGCCCCGTGAACTCTCAAATTCGCAGGCGTAAATCATCGTGTAAGTGTCTTCAGGTATCGGGTACGTGTGGGTGGCAGTGATCTTGAATTGTTCTATCCCACCATTGTTTTCAACAATCAACTCTCCGCGTCGACGACCCCCTTCTACAACAGCCAACCCCCGCACTAACCCTTCAATGCACCGCACATCGTCACACGAGTCTTCATCCTCTGTCTCATCCCGATCAATATATACCTCGGGGTAGGGTTTATATGCGGGCAGAGGCATCATGACCTGGTCCCACGAAGGCCGCCATTTTTTGCCTCCATTTCCTGGTTCAGGACACAAAAAGAACAGCTCCCCCCGAGGCGGCGTAGCCATAGAATTCACGAGCGCTGTCCATGCCTCCCCGAGAGACGCGCTCTCGTAGTATGCCGGTATCGATTCGGACCCTAGAATAAATGCCAGTCCTGCAATCTTGTCCACTGGGTTCGTCGATACTCGATGCCGCATCTTCTCCAGTGCCTCGGACACCTCAAACCACATTTCATGCGTTGACTGCAGCTGCTTGTGGAACCTGGTTAGCAGCTCAGTCTCGTAGTTTCCGTCCTTACACTCAGCGTGCAGTGGTCCGTCCGGTGTGTCCCCGGCAATCACCCTGTCCTCACCAACCTCCTGGAGTGTCCAAGCACGTCTAAACCAGCACTGTTCACTCTCCAGGTCGCCCTTCTTCAACGTCAAAGGCCGACCCAGCCCACTCAAGTAGCACACCACATTTTCGTTGTAATACACTGCTCCGATGGTGGGCACGTCTAGCTTCCACTCCTCGGTGCGCATGTCCTCCCTCCTTCCGCCCACCTGTCTCAAACAGAGAACGTCTAACCATGCGTACTCCAGTCCGAGATTGAGCATCTCGATGCGAATCAGGTGAAGGTCGGCATCCCTTGGGATGGGAACGGGCCATTCGTATCCGTTGATGGGAGTCAGCACAACGGCGCGATCCCTCTCGTCCATCCACGCGTGCGATATCGGCTGAGGCCACCAGCCATCGAAAGCAATGTCCATGAACCAAAATGGCACCACTCGATTGCTGTATAGATCCCAGACACGTCGAGGCGGCAAATCTGTATCGATGATCCGGTTACCAATGATTGCTTTTTGTCGCTTCTCCCGGTCCTTCTCTTCTCGTCTGCAGAGTGTATCTCGTATCGTGCTCCAGCTGTCGGTGTACCATATTCCGCGAAGGCGGCCATATGCCATGCCCACGTCGTACTCATTTGTGATACAGTCTTCAAGAAGGGAGGAGAGGAATGGATTGTTCAGGCTGTATGACGTTGCAAGTGCAGTGTTAAGTTGATCCAAGAGGCCTTGAACACCGAGGGTAGCGCAGGGACTGTCCGCGAGGTGGGATGATATCACGGGTATTCTACCGGTGTAAGCTCGTTGCAATGGAACGATAATCGACGATTCCTCTTGGCCCGTCTCAGTGAGGGCAGAGATAGTGACCTCGGGATACTGAAAATATGTTGTCAATTCCTTCCTGCTTGCCTGCCGACTGACTTACCCTCATCATTCATCACGCCTCCGCAAACTGGTATAGATGATGGTCTTCGAGTTGTTATCGTAACGAGTGCTCGAAATGAAGGCAATAAATCTGATACGTACTATTTCCTGGCGAAGAGGTGAAGGGAATGCCAAGTGAAAGGGTGTTTGCCTTGGGGCACCGTAATTCACTTGAATTCACATGTCGATAACGTGGTTAGGAGGAAACAAATCAACGATCAAGGCGCGTGGTCCAGGTGACGTCATGCTTCTTGGTTTCTTTCTCACTGCGCACTATCGTACGTCCTCCGCCTTTGCTTCCTCGAATGATGCTTCGCTTACCGGATGTAGTATTCAACTCATAAATTGCAAAAGTTCTTTTTGTCTACAAGAAAAACTGGGGACATCATCTCTACGACGCAACGGCACTTATTCTTTTCGCATCATGGTATGCACCCATTCCTCCGCTTGAAATGAACCCCTCACCACTGTACAGGCACGGCAGGGACGTCTGAACTCTGGCATATCACCAAGACGGAGCGCACAGGTGGGATATTCGACGTGTCCTTTGGAAAATTTCTTACCAGGATTTGCAGGCGTCCATTCGCATATCCACGGACTGGGACTCGACGACCGCCGACCGGTTAGAGCCAAGGGCTAATTCTCAGGGAATAGTTGGACAGGCCAAGGCCAGGAAGGCTGCTGATATGATTCTCAAATGGTACAGGAAGGTCGGATAGCAGGACGAGCGATGTTATTTGCTGGGCCTCCGTCGACGGGAAAGACTGCTATTGCATTGGGTGCGTCTCTAATACCCTCTGTGAGTGATCCTTTCTTGAATATGTGACACAGGCATGGCGCAGTCGCTGGACCCAGATCTACCCTTCGCCACGATCGCCACCAGCGAGGTATTCTCGCTATAGATGTCAAAGACGGAGGCTGTCCGGCGGAGCATCGGTATACGCATCAAGGAAGAGACAGAACTCGTCAAAGGAGAGGTCGTCGAGTTGACCGGAGTCTTACTGGAGTACGCACGAAACTTTCAGGCAATAAAGTTCTAGCGCTGACAGCTTCGCTTTTCAGGCTACAAAACTGGAAAACTAACTATCAAAGCTACCGACATGGAGACCATCTATGACTTGGGTACAAAATGATTGATGCTCTTTCGAAGGAGAAAGTCCTAGCAGGAGACGTCATTACCATCGACAAGACGTCTGGTAAAATCACTAAACTCGGTCGCTCGTTCGCACGGTCGAGAGATCATGATGCTATGGGCGCTGATGTATGTTCTATCTCTTCGGCAAGATCATTGGACTGACTGACGGTACGTAGACTAAATTCGTTCAATGCACTGAAAGTGAAATACAGTAACGGCGGGAGGTCGTGCATACGGTGTCTTTGCACGAGATAGATGCTATCAATAGTAGGACACAGGGTTTCCTGGCCGCTCTGTTCGCGGGCGACACGAGTGAAATCAAGCCAGAGCTACGGAATCAGATCAACATCAAGGTCGCGGAATGGCGCGAGGAGGGCAAGGCCGAAATCATTCCGGGTGTACGTGTGCACCTTGCATCACAATGTATGCGCTAACAAGAGAATCTTATAGGTCCCCTTCATCGACGAGGTTCACATGCTAGGCATTGAGTGCTTCTCATTCTTGAACTGCACCTTGGAAAATCTTTGGTCATTATGGCTTCTAATCGAGGCCTGGCTCGTATTTGAGGGACAACTTTCCGCAGTCCTCGTGGCTTACCTGTGGATCTCCTCAATTGTGTCCTCATTATCAGCACCAAGTCGTACAGTGACAAAGACATCCAGCAACTCATACAAATAGGGTACGTACGGAAACACAGGCTGTCCTTTACGCACAGGTGTCTGACGAGAGCACAGGTTCCAAGAAGAGGATGTCACCCTCACAGCGGACGCTACGACTGTCCTGACGTCCATGGCCATGCAAACAACACTGCGGTACTCGCTCAACCGGATTTCATGCGCCCACATGCTGGCTCGGAAATGAAAGGCGGAGCAAGTGGGCGTGGAGGATCTGCGGAGGCGTATACGTATGTCACGGATGAGAAGCGAGGTGTTCAGTGGTTGAAGGAGCAGGAGGGATCGCTCGTATTTGAGGGAATACCTAGTACGACCAGCGAATACCTCATAGATGCAATCTGATAGCTGCGTATACTATGTCTGGTCTTCCTTGTCTTCTTCTATGAAATGACTAGTCTTGGTTTACTCCCTATCGCGCGAACAACGGCTTTAGGAAATTTTATTTTGTCATAGGTGGGGAAAGCTCTCATCGATGGTAGGGGTTAGAAATCTCCCTAGCCAACTTCACGGCTCATATGATTATTGCATTGGGATCGTCCTCCGGTCTAGTATCCTCGAGGTCATCCCTATGATTGTCAACCTCCTTGTTGTCACAATGACTATCCTCTGGCTGGGCAATGGGATCATCCTCGCGGATGCCATTCTCAATACCAATATCATCCTAGGTGCCTGTCAACATGTGATGGTCATGCAAGCCTTTGAGGTCCTCACTCACCATAGAATCCTGTTGGGAGTTCTGGCCCCCAGAGCGCGTCCTGAAGTGAAGCGAACGTGATATCATGCTTCCCTGCCAAGAATCATGTGGGCGAGCATAACCTGCTGCAATGCGTCCAACGAGGAGTGTCGGTGCAACTCCCTATATGATGCATGTTAAATGCAAAGACACAGAAAGAATATGAACATACCTTTGCAATTGCAGCTAGCATATTGAAGTAATAGAATACAGCATTTTGACGAGCAAAGCAGGCTACGTATAAGATAGCGAATATGGAATAAAGAGCTGCTGATTCAACCAGGAGCTCAATAACATGGTGATAAGTTCTAAGTCCACCTCCTGCACTGTTTCCCGCTCGTATAACAGTGACAATACGGTAGATGATGAGCAAGGTGCACCATAAGTTTGTAACAAGGATAAATGATGCATAAAGTACGGTCCCAAGAACGAATGGATCATAAGGGGTGGCACAAACTTTGTATATGACAATAATTTGGACCACTGCACTAAGGCTTGAGTAAACCAGCCAACCAAGAGATTTGGGTGAGCTCACCAATTGCAGAAACAAGAAAAAGGATAGGAAGCAGAATGATGAACCACTGCTGTCTGCAGACCATCCAACAACGCCAAATCTACAGTTTAGATGACAGCTTGAGCCTGTAGTGGAATTCTCAGTAGGATGTTACGCACTATGGTGGAGGATGCAAGGACAGTACAGACAGCAGCTGCGGTACCAGATACCACTACCACTGTTTCACTAGGAATAGTATAATACAGAAACTTTGTCCGTTGTTGACAAATATCAAGCGGGTGTATACCCAAGCGGTGGCAACATTGATGGTGGTCACAATATAGAAGAGGGCTATAATGATAACCATGGCTCGTCTAACTGGCTGGCGCTTGCCTGTAACTTTGCCATTTACTTCAGCTTAGACAAAATAGTAGGAATGTTCCCCTTACATGTATTCCACAGCGTGACAGCAGTGATTCCCGTATATATGCCTATGTGCAGCCATGGTTAGACGCCTGTGTCCGGACAAATGAACACACAGACCATGCAATAGAGCATAAAGTATCCTTGAATTTAATTCACCATCGAGTTCTTGGAGTATAAAAGCCCTCTCAACATCGGTGAGATCTAGAGGAATATTGGTCTGAATGGCCATCAAGGAAGTCTGAGTGAAGATAGAATAATGAGCAAGGACGCGGTCTGAGGGGATATAGACGGCCCACCCCTCGTCATATAGCATACAGCAACACAGCAAAAACCCATCGAGTATTGAAAGGAGTCAAGATGATTACTTCGTGTGGCTTGATCAGATCTTTTGATATCCAAAGGCGTTTAGAGATTCGATCGCGAGATGAATGGGTATCAGTGTATACTGAACCAAGCCGCTCAACTGATTCTTTTGAGCATTGTTGCTGTCACAAAGAAAGGAGTCCAATATACACGTCACAAAGCACAAGAAATTCGCTGTGCAGCAATGTACTAAATAGAAGTAACACATACTCCATGTCTGACAAGGAAAGCATTGAACACAATCACCTTGACTCGAGGGAGGCCTCCGACATACAATGCTCATAATCCCGTAAAGTATTCTCCTCTTGACGAAGAATCATCCTAGAAATTGACAGACAGCGGGATTCTGAAACTGTCCCTGGAATAGCCACGGGTCTCGTGGTGATTGTAGATGGCTTAAGATTATCAACTAGCATCGACACAGTCGTAGTGTAGGCTATACCTATCCTCTTGCTAGCCTGGGACACAAAGTATATTGGCTGTCGTAACGCAGGATCCACTCCATTGATCCGATGTGGAACGAGGAAAGTGCACTGCCCACCTTATGAACTTGAGGAGGAATGTATAGTCGCTTCGTGCCAAAGATAGCAGAATCTCAGCACGTAGTGTATTCCGAATCAGTCTCAGGTTCATAGAATCGGATGCCACAGTTGAGGTTGCCGTCGCTCAAACACTGCGGTCTATGGTCAGCTTCTGATGAACAAAGAGGAATAGGTCATACCAAGCACGCCGAATTGAGCTCATTCCATCATCGTCCACCTCAGAAGTCACTCATACCTACTCCCAGTATCCCGATATGTACATCTCATACACCCGCTTGGAAATAGAGAAGTGTTCGAGATTGGGAAAATATGGCGCGCCGCAATCCCAGCCATCCCCATAAAATTTATACCTGCAATCGGCTCTCGAGTCTGGGTTCATGAAGTCGGTTGATAGAAATGCGCGGAGTGACGGGAGACGAACCTTATCGACTTGTGGCTCGTCGACAAAGTCATCAATGGAATCAAGCCCATATATCGCCGGTACTTCTCTTAAGAGTGTACAGCGTCTTGGATTTCTTCCCAACGATTACACTGCCGCGGTTCAGAGTCCCCAGAGTCCACTCTTGTCAAGGTCGGCATCTGCATTTCTCAGTGTGCAACCATAACGGGGAAACCAGCCTTAGTCTCGAAATCTAAGGCGCTGACTGCAACGAGAAGGACGGAAGCGAGTCTGAGTTGTGTGATGGTCATGCAAGTGGAGAGCTAAGGCGTCGGGGTGTTGGTACTGGCACAAGATCTCAATCAGGAACGGCCTTCTTACCAAAATCGTCGGAACTCGGCCCGGAAGCAAGTATATGGACCGCAAGGGAGAAGTTAGGTAGCAATTGCGAGCTCAAGAAAAAGGGTAAGCCCTCAAAATGAGCGCGGAATGATAGATGCATACACGCATATTTATTGCAATCATTCTACAGCAGTGTTTCGTTCTCTGAGGATGTCTAGACGTCTCCTATGGCCTAAACGTTCAAGGTTGGTTCAAGGAGCATCAAAGTTGAGATTTTTGAGCTACAATACGATATAGTCAATTTCGGAAACACTTTTCTGTGATGCTGACGTACTTTCTGAATCGGAAGCGATGTATTGTACTCCTGTATCCTCAGGCGGACTCACGTTTTGGCATCTTCGATTGAAGATGAACATAAAGTGCTTCGTCCTTCTGCTGCGCACGCTCTATTGCAGCTCGAGTTTTGGCCTTCATTCGCTCTTTGAAATCATCTTCGATTCTACGTACAAGTCTGAGGTCAGATGGCGCATTTGAACGACGTTAGCTAAGGACCGTACCTTTTCAAAGCGTCGATTTCCCTGAAGAAATCCCATGGATCATTAATCTGCTCTGCTTTTATTGACTGGAGATCGTCCAATACGACCGTGACAGGCAAGGCATCTGGAGGGCGCGCGCCGAATATGGGGTGGGACCAAATTGGGTCGGAAGGGGAAATCGAGGCTACGTCGTCGTCGTCGTCATGAAAGTCCGCCCGAAGACAAGGTAAGCACGGAAGCAGCTTTGAAAATAGCGACCTAAAGAAAGAGGCCGCGGAAGATGTCATCTCGGGGGCGTGGCTCTCGCTGGCTTGGCTGATTGAATGTGAATATTTGGTTTCAGCGTCGCCTGTGGAACGAGAGTGCTGACTTTCAACCTCGTTGGTGTTGTCGGAATGTTCGCTTCCGGCCTCGCATGGATGAGAGCATCCGCTGATTGAACGAGAGTGCTGGCTTTCTGCGTCGTGCTGGGAGAGAGGTAAGGTAACCGATGTCTTGCACTCGTCTGACTGATGATTCACAACGTCAGCATCCGTAAAAACCTGAGGAGGCTCTTGCCCTCTCTTAAGGACCTCCCCACGATTGGAATCCGCGTTATAATACTTTCGGTCAAGGAGAATCTGATCGTGGCTGTTCAGTCGATACTTGGGCTCAGGCCAATCTCCGCCGATGGTGACATCGTTCCGTGCGCGACACCGCGTACTTGCCTGCGTTGGGTGGTAGCAGTCCGGCCAAGGGAGAGGTATGAGTGGCTCCAGCGGTGGTCGCGACTACGAACAAGAGCTTGAAGAGTTTGGTAAGACCGGTACAGACATGTCCGACGTGATGAAGTGATCAGGGTCGGCATTGGGAAGCCCTTGTGAAAGAAGAGTCATTGAAACTGAGATGCATTCAACACCGGGCAACGGAAATGAGAGGAGCTGGTAGACGGTAAGGATTAGCTGAAATGGATGTGGCCTACAAGTCTACGCACGTAGGTTACACAGGAAACATAGGTCTTGCTCTCCAATGCTTCGCAGGCTTTGGTAACCTCAGGATCGTCGAGTGCCTTGAGGGACGCGACTGGGTCGAGCTTGAAGGCGACGTATTCTCCAAAGTGAGGAAGCACGATGTGGTCGAGTCGGACGAGAAGTTGAACGTTGGCGAGGTCCAGTCTAAATAAATACTCCTGAGAATAGCATACTGCTGCCACTTTGCGTTTCATTGTTCAAGGAAACAAAGGAACCAGACAAGAACAAGACAAGAAGTTGGATTAGCGGACTCGGATACCGCCACCGGAACATACCGAGATTGGTCCTTTTGACCTTCGCTCCTCGCACGCCTGATCAGTGATGCCACCCAGAATTCTCTCTGGATTTTTTCATCCCTTTATTCTCCCAAGGGTACATAAAACACGGTCTTAGTACTAAACGCTGCCATATTATTTACTCTCTGCCCACTGTCCCCCATTCATGCCGTTTTCCGTGACCGTCATTTCTCGGCACGACTCTGCCACCAACGATCTCGTCGAACCACCCTATGGCGACGTCCTTTCTGTCTTTGAATCTTTGACCATCCCCTTCCATCAGCTGTGCATGGAAGCACTCGACTCTGTCTCCGTCAGAACAACTCCAGCATGTCGACGAATTGTCCAAAGCATCTGTTCCTTTCGTTTATCGAGAAAAAGTACTCCACGAGAGAAAGAACGCCCCGGGATACTCTGCCCTCCCTCCCCTGAAGGAGAAGACCAGCCTGGACCATGGTTTTATCTCATGGGGTCCTTCGATGGTCATGATGAGTCGTCCCTTCCTGAAGTATACCGGGAGTTCGCGGTCCTCGTTGCGACGGGACCGCCCAAGGATTCCGACAAGGATAAATTCTGCATCCGAACGGTCCCAGAATGGCACACTTCTAGCCCGGAGAAGACGCAGTGAGTCATTCCGCTACCCTTGACCACAGGAACTGGGATCATTCCTCCGGGTCGGTGGATGTACTTTGGAAATCCGAGCGTTCCTTACTCAATGGACTTTGAGGAATTTGAGAAGCCTGACGACTTTAGCAGAGAGAGAGTCACGGTATTTTTCCAGAAGCTGTTTTATGACCGTAACTATCTAAAAAATGTTGCTCAAGCGCTTAGAGACGACGAAGTCAAGGTAGGATCCCGCATTTACTTTTCACACTCTGTAATCGAAGGTGTAAATGCCGATGACAGTATCGCCGCCAGAAGCAAAAAGATCATGCAGCTAGTCAGAAGACAGCCAAAGCCAATGTTCAACAGCTCGAAGCAGGAATGATGGTAGGTTGTCGCATTTTGTAGTTTGCCACCGTACCGTTGAACTAGTATTCTAGTCGATCAGATTGAATGACTCCACGAACTCAGTCAAAGTCTGTCATTTTCTCATTCCTCAGCAACCTACGTCTCAGACTCTGTACTAGGGTCGTACTTCGAAGAACAATACCAGGGGACGTTCTTCGTCGCAAAAGAAGCCCGCTCCTTCTACTTGTAGCAAACGGTCAGACTCAGCTCGCGTGTTACTCTAGTTATGTCAAGAAACATACACCAGCCATAACTTCCTGTTCTACTTAGGTTTACGCTTGAAGGTCTGACCAAGATCTGACTTGTTCGAAACGGGAAACATGAGTGTGGCCCAGGCCTGCGAAGATCATGGTGACTGGTAAAGTTGGGTTAAGGAAAAGGTGTTGGCATGGATGATACGTAAACGGAAATGTAGAAGAGGCGTGCTCAGCTCCCGCGGCTCGCTCTCGGAACCATCATGAAGACCGAACTGATAAGCAATGAAAATGGATCACTACACAAGGATTGAATAGCCCACAGATTGATTCATATCGCGAGGCAAGAATGCCTGTCACCAGAGGGACAACCAGTGTTCGCACTGAAAAGCAAAGGCTTTTGCAAAGACTGTCAGCTTCCAGAGTGTTTCTCCCTGCCGATCCTAATCGTTTCATCGTAGATGGAGAGATTAAGTCCTGAAGGCTTGACGCTTGATACTTTTAGATTCTATTGTTCCATGAGGAAGCTCTAGAGTCCGAGTTATTATAACGAGAGTACTGTAAATATATGACCTCAAAATCAGACGAAGCATTGGTACCGTCACTTTCCGCACATGATATATATAACAGTCTGAAAAAATCTATCGACTCGTCTATGTTCTATGAGGACCCTACATCTTTGCTGCTCCTGTACCACTGTCTACGCGTCGCGCCCTCGGTACAAGTGCCCAGACGCCCGCCAGGGTGCACATCATCAACACGGCTCTAAAACACAGATTTCAATTTCAAGCCTTTTGATACGCGAGACTACTTTGAGCTTACAACGGCTGCAATGACCGAATTCCATAGCGAGAGGACAATAGACCTGTTATAAAAGGCAGGACCGCCGAACCTGACACACCAATCCCGCTAATCCATCCGAGACTTTCAGTCAGCAATCACGCAGGTAGGATCCGTGCCGCATAACCGACAAGTATCGGGAACATGGGACCCAGTAGTAAACCGACGAAAGAGATCTAGGAACACGTTTAGGTGAGCAGTGTCAGAATACGGATAGAAACGTGCGTACTGCAACTCCGTTCTCCATGATGGAAGGAACAAACCACACGGTTAGTTCCAGTCTGGATATGATACAATTAATAGATCTGTGCAAAGCCGGGATGAGTCGTGGCCTGACTTACGCTATGGCGAGTAGAATGTATACAAAGACGACACGGTGCTCTCCGATCTGGTCAAGAAATTTGACTCTACTTCGGCGACTGGGACTACCGGGTACGAACCTTCTTGCTGAACCATATAAGACACAGTCGGCCCAAAGTAAGTCCTGAAGGAGGAACACATTTAACAAGATATTAACCAAACTGATACAAACGTTGCTCACCACCGAAGAAACCAGATGAGACGTATCCCGCGCTTTTTCCACCTTCTCTTTCATTGATTATAAACGTAACAATCCAGCCTGATAAAACCATGTGAGTACCAGGGGAAGATACCGAGCGCAAATGCACCAACCACCCAGAGTAACCTCAGTTCCGATATAGATGAGAGCAAAAATGGCAAGGAAATGCACAGCTTTGATGTTAAGGATCGATCTATACATGTTTGCACCCCGCGATCCTGCAGCATCGGATTCCTCAGGCGCCTGACCTGCCTCCGCGAGGAGAGCTGGAGATACATTCAATTTCTGATTCAAATCTCGGACCATGGAGGCTCACCCTCCTGCGTCTTGAAGCGGAACACCAATGCAAGGACGACCGAGTTTGAGACTGCGATGCCGGCAGAGATGATGAAGTGATACGACCAGTGACGTTCATTCGAAAAGTGGGTGGCGACTAATGGAGAAACGAACGCGCCAACCCCTAGGAAGTCTGAGTGTAGGTCCGTCATCGATGACTCTAGATGGTTCACCGTATGCAGCATGAAGCATATTAAGTTTCGTCGTTTTATGCTCTTTTAGACTGCCAACGAGGCCGTTGCCTTGAGCGTTCTAATTAAACGAGGTTAAGCGCACGAGAAAGCGGCATGTTCTTCTAGATAGTTACCTGTAATGCGCCGCCAAAACCAGCCAGAGCGTATGCCAGAACCATAACCGGGAAGGGTGGATGCGGGCTCTCCATAGCGTACGACACGACTTGAAACAGCGAACCGATGAACATAATCTGTTCGAGATCTGCTTTCAAGCTTGATGAACGAAAGAGAGTAGACGATACCTTCCCCAAACCATATCTTTCATTAAGATATACATTGGCTCCAGCACCAAGGACAAATCCCTGTTTAAGGTTGAGCTGCTATAGCCGTGATAGTAGGACATGGCACCCACGATGCAACTGAAAACGAAGAGCAAAGAAACGGTGGCAAAGTTGATCTTTACTCCTCAGTTAACGCATAGTTGAGTGACATTGAGGTGCAGACATACGTGGTATGATTCTTGAATGACAGGGATCAATGGACCCGTCGTGCCATCGTTCCACCCCCCTTAAAAGGCTCAGCCTTCGAATGAAAACCAGTATCCATTGGTAATAACATACCCAAGAAAAAGCACCAACAGACGGCGGTGAACTGAAGATTTGCCTGCCTTCTGTGGCTCTTTGACCCTTTGGCAGATTCGACAGCATGCGCTCGATGGTGGATAGATGGGATCGCTACTCCCGGACTCGTCGCGGTGGCGATACAAGACTTCAGATGGACATTCTCGAGAACCGGCAAGGACTGTTCTGGGACGAGATCCTTGAGGGTGATGGTATCCACAGTGGAATCGTTACGGAGGACGGAAGGTCTCCTGGCACGTTCAGTAAAGCCCTCTGGAAGGGGATGCAGTTCGTAGGTTCCCCCATTCTCTCCGCTAGTAGTGATCTTGCGAGCTTGGCGACCAAGTGGAGCGATGTAATCGATCGACTCGCCGAGATCAACAGCATCCTCATCCACTGGAACTAATGAAAAAAAGCTCAATCTTCTGTGTATAAGTGATGAGGAAACGAGAACTCACGATGGTCAAGTCGCTCGACGACGGGCTTAACGGCCACAGATAACGACGACATGAGGCAGGGGAGGGCAAATGACTCAAGAACTGAGACGGCAGATATTTCTGCAAACTGATAGAGCCGCTGTCGGACCCCTGGCAGACCATGAGAAATCAGCTGGTCCTTACTCCTGTACGTGACTTGTTTACGAATTTTGTTTCTTCTGCTGGTCTAGTCAACAAAAAGTGATGCCTCGATGCAAACTATCGAGGCCGGGCAAGCGACGATGATTTCATTTTTGGTGGGAAATCGAAGGATCGATCGATCAGCGCAAGCAATTGAGTTGTTCGAAATGAAAAACATGAGTTTGGCCCGGACTTACCGAGGACGTGGGTGAGACTTGGATAACCTACTGGTCCTCTTCATCGTATAGAATGCAACACCATACAAGGATTGAATGTCCTACAGACTGATCCATATCGCGAGGCGAGATTACGTGTGACCAAAGGCAAACTGCTCGCATTGAAAACTCGAAGCGACGAAGAATAAGTCATGCCGCAGTCCAATCAACAAGCCTTTGCAAAGACCGTCGGGGTTAACATTCACCGGTCACTGTTTACGATACGAGCGACACTGTTACACAATGAAAACGATATGAATCCTCTAACCTGTCCATGGGAAAGTGTTGTTAGAGAACGGATTTCCGGTGAGCAAACAATTTACCATGAGTCAGCTGGGCATCCAGATTAAAGTCAGCGGCCTAATAGCGAGATAAAATGAAGATCGATAACCTTTAACGTCAACAAGGATGAGCATGGCACCATCCAAGAATCCCGAGGGGATACGCCCGAACGTTTTTGAACAAGTATACTTCTCTTCGAGTACTTATGAACGGTTACAAGCCAGAGGGATAGCCAGGGAGTGACGGGACTGTCACCTTTGGCGTGCTCGCTACTCTCCTTCATGGCTAGGTATATTGGGGGTAAATCGATGTTCTGATTCCTGAAAATTTGTTGATAACATATTACGGTTCAGGTGCTCGACATCGGTAACCGTTCGACTGCAGTGGTTCTTGTTGAATGCCCACCTTGTGATAGAAGCACTAATACGCCAGAAGGGACGTCAGAAAAACTTTCATTCAGCAAATATGTACTTACTGTCATCTTGAATCGGGAAGGAGAAGCCTATTGTTACTCGATAACGCACTGGAGTTATGATGTACTGGAAGGGAGGATTGCTTGAGCTGACAATACGGGTCGAAGCGAAGGGAGCAACAAGAAGTCCAGAGCCTAAGTAGGTAATATAGTTACAAAGAGAGCGATAATATTCACGTGGCTGTGCTTTCCGGCTGCCTATAACTCTAAACTCTAAACTCTTCGTCTCGTACACTCAACTCTAAATGATATTCCTTCCTGTTTCTGGTTGGTGGAACTCGCAATGGGCTGCCACAGTACGGTGCTATATCGATACGTGTCGACGAGCCAAGCTGAAGCATAGCAAGCATTCCTTCCCAGGTGAAATTTTGGTACCGGCACGGCGAATCCTCACGGTGCGCCCATAAGCACGACAACTTCAAGTTCTGCCTGAGCATGAAATGGATGGAGAGCGACCACGATATGATGCATGGATTAATGGATGGATGGAATGGTGGACGAAGAGAAGGCTGGATAAGAACATTGAGGGTATGGGCCATGCAAACGTTCGTTTATTTCTCTATCTCTATATTGTGAACTCACGCCAGTACTATCCAGGGAGCCTCGAAAGTCCTTCCCCCGGCCTGTTACCGATGAGGAGATACGACAAATCCTAGAAAACTCGGAAGAAACACTCATGTAACCGGCCGGATATCTGTATTTGTTCGCTCGACTTCCTTTACCCACAAGGCGCGCGAAAGCTTGACCCCTGCTTCTGTCTTTCTGATTTCCTACGCTACCGCTAAGGAGCAGACTCTTCAAGCGCTTTACGATCAATGTAACTTCCGGACCTGGTCGTGGAAGATTGTTTTGTGAAAGTACGTATCAACACCCCTTTTTACACATATCCTCTGAGAAAAGTATAGGAAAACGACCATGCGCCGTGGCTCCCGGTTATACACTCCCCTCTAATCAGACTTTATTGTGGACTGTCTCTGGAGCGAGATAAGATGTCAATATGTGAAAAGGCAATTCTATTCTGCATTAACCCATGGCCAGCTATCTTCTCAAGCCGGCATGTCTCTGACGTGTTCTTTTCAAGGGCCGTCCTTTTCAACCTGTCCGTCAAAAATATCGTTGCCGAACAGGAAACGACCCTCGCCCCTCCCGTTGGATGCCCAGAACAAAAATATTAGCGAATAAGTACAACTCCTAGCATCCTCTGCCGTGTTCATGAATATTCATACCATGGATCTTTTGAAAACTTCCTCCTGAGTCAGCATTTCCGCGTCAACTTGAAGTATGGCCTTTTTCACACAATTCTTGAAGACATCGGCTCCAGGAAAGTCAAGGAACGCCACCAACGTACGCGTCTGTCAAAGTCACGTCGTCGCACACGTTCAACATGAAGTAAGCCGGTGACTCGGAGCGAGGATCGAGACCTGGAGGTGCATACTGCGATTTATAATCGACAATTTTTTTCATCGAGACGTCTCGTCGTTCCAGTCATGTTTATCCTCCTCGACGAGTTCCTTTTTTCCTGGCGCCTACCCATGCCGTTCGCGACTCTCGCAGTTGCACTTCTATCTATGCCGCCGTTTCTTGTGTTTCTCTTCAGACGTCACAAAAGTATCAATTTCATGCCGCTCCTTGTTCTCCGAGGGTCCCTGCCACAAACTCTAAGTGAATGGCGAGCCCAGGGTCGACCTATCGACCGCAATACCTCTTCTTCTTTGTGGTTGACCCCTCTTTTTTCGACGTTCTTCCGGAAGCAAGGTTACCGTCTGTGGAAGCTCCGTAACTTCATTCAAGCCATCCCGCCAGACGAAACCTGCCCCATCCGTACTTTCAATTATGTTGCTTTATATGGAGGGAACATCACCCAGAGTTTCTTCATTGATGTATGTTTTCCTCGCAAGTTGCGCAGAGTGTGTCGTACTAAAGATAACATTCATCAATCTTCGAAGAGACATATTCATTTTCCGGCCCGCACAATCCATAATCAGGACGTTCTCATTCGACTGGCATCTGTGGAAGGTGATGCATGGGGTGACCAGTACATCCAGGCTCTGCAACGTCTGTCTATGGGACAATCTTCATACGAAGCGCTCAACCCCACGCTTCCAGTTCTCAATCGTTTGACACTCGATCGCTTTCACTTTGTTGTATTCCCGCTGGTCTTTACCGTATCACGCTTGCCCTGGTTCTACGATATTGGAGAGATGTTGGATTTTATCACCCAGCTTTGCCAGGTATACTTACATCACAATCAAACGTTCTCCCTTCTTACCTCCGCGGCTTTCTGATATAGGGTGTTCAATATTGCCACCAGAAGCGTGTAGCGCATAGGGTGAGTCGACGTATCTGCTTTACCTCGTACAGGCACTCCAACGACCGGTACAGGATATCGCCCTTTCCAACATTTTGTGCAATTTTGCTGGCGGGTTCGTCACCCCAACAAATCGACCCGGGGATCCAGTCCACAGATTCAGGTCCCAATTTCCCATTAGATATTACATCACTGATTGGGAGTGGGCTGCTGTCTTCGATGAGAATTCTGCTCTCTCGGATTGTACTGTCATAGGGTTACCTGAGGATCGCACTCCTGCGCGTTATTCACGGCCAGTAGCGCGTGAAATGCTTAGTTCTGAGCCCTACTCTCCTTTCCAAACAGACATATTCCACTTGGGGAAACTTTTTCAGGGGTACCTCGGAGGTGAATTGTCGTCCTACTTGGTCAAGGTAAGTTCGATCGCCATCATATAACAGTTATGACTTATAAACGCTACTAGGAGAATGGCGACGACGCGCTTAAAAGTATCATAAAGAAGCTGCTATCGCTCTTCGATCTTATGACCGCAGAAGATGCTTTTGACAGACCTGCTGCTGCTGTTGTTGTCAGCGCCATACAGGAAGTGGTAGAAGAAGCTCGTGCTGCTGGCATTTTGCACCTCTATGTAGGCTCGAAGCCACGTTGTTAAGGAGGATGGTTGAAGTTGCAGTCGAAACCCTCTTAACCCGGCTTGAAGATGTTGAAGAGGAGAGTTGGCATTGAAAGCACGATCAAATGACAATAGAGAATTCAAACCTAATGATTTCGCTTTGATTTCACCGTTTCAGACTGAAGTAGATTGACGGCGGAGGTGAGCTGGTACAATGCGAAGAGTACCCGAGCATCTCTCGAAGTCAATGGATCATATTCTAATTCTTCCACGTCTTGCATGAAGTATATGGATATTCATTATCACTTTATACGAGAGCCTAAGCTCCTGCATACATCTAACTTTCGAACTCATTAGATTCTGAGTTGGACATGGCGTCGGTGTTCTCATAGCTCGACACTGAGGGCTGGCGGCGGAGAATCCTATAGGTCTCACAGATCCTTGGCATGCGATTTCCTTATTATGTCTGAGTGCCACTAATAAAAACTACTTTCTTCCTTCCATGGCTTATTTAAGATCGCGTAACGATTCAGTGCAAGTCATAGTATTATCTCTGCCCGGCAATTCAAGTAAATCCTTTGTAAGGTCTTTGTAATTTGCGCGCGTTATCAGGATGATGCTCGCATGCTTTGATCGTCAATGTATATTATAACGAAGTCAATTGAGTGGGCTACGACAACACGAATGAGTCAACTTGACCCTTTCCCATGCCTTTCAAGTCGTTGATACCGCTGTATACAGCACATTCGTGCTGCAGGCCTTTCTTAAGATCTTTTATCTGTTTCTCTATCTCACACTGTAGAAATCGGTCCCCAATAAGATCCGTCACAATGGAGGAAACAACACACGTACATTACCCTCCAGGGCGCCATGAACTACCAGCACTGACCGTTCCAGGGACGTTCTATTCTCGACGAAAGCGAGGCAGTGACGATCATCCTTGAAAATGAACGGAACACCTTTCGGGTCCCTCAACCATTGCCCGATGTCATCAGGTTCTCGGGCTCGAAAGCCAAGTCGAGGTGATGCGCCCGACTTCCACGTAACACGAACAGGTACATTGTTCCCTCTCGCAAACGAGATCAGCCGGTAAGGCTGCTTGGTCCACAGAGGAGCATCATTGTGGAAGTCAAAAATGTCCTCGAGTACACGCCCATCCTCTTTTCCTATGTTGTTCATGAGTGTCCATACTATGGATCTCTCGAAGACGTCCTTCTGAGTCTGTTCCAGTTCTGGTTGTTCCGCGTTGACAATTATGGCCTTTGTCATACATAGTTTGAAGACGTTGATGTCAGGAGATCCAAGGAGCGCCATCAACGATGCTGCACTATATGCCTCTGTCAATGCTACGTCGTCGCACACATTCCACGTGAAGTAGCTCGGTGATCGAGGCTCGAGAGGAGGGAGTGGGGTGACTCCTAATTCAATGAGTTTGGGTAATTCGTTCCACTCAAGCGTCAGAGTTGAAGAATTGCTAAGCATCCACCGATACAGGAGCCTGGAGACTGTCCTCATAAATGTGGGATCTATGGTATGTTTGTCAGCAAAAGTTGATGATGACATATGGTCGAGTGTGTTTACAGTTGAGGCTTTTATGCTCCAAGACACCACAACCAAAGGATTGACCAAGGATGAACTCGGGTATCTCCTCCTCCTGCGCTTCCAAGTCTATAGCATCCATAGGCCGATACCCGGTCGATACCTCGAACGCACTGGACAGAATCCTGTGGTATGGTATTCTCTTGACTCCGTTTTGAGCAGCAGTCAAGTACATCTCTATCAACCTCGCAACAAGGCGTGGTCTGGACAACAATAGTAAGCAGACAAGAATCGATAGTAGTACATCAGTAACTCACCGAGGAAATAGCCATATCTTAATTCTCTCAAGAAGTCTAGGAGGCACCGTTTTCAGATGACGGCGAATATACTCTTCCAAATTATCCCTCTGGAGACGTCGTGTATTGGACGCGTAGCTCAGCCCAGGGGGCAGTGTACCGATATTCAGCATATTGACGGAAATTTGCGATGCCGCACACACAATCGCCCTCGGCCGCAAAGAGAAATCCACCATCTGGAGCATCCGCGGAAAGATTGAATACCTATTGGAGAGCCAAGGATCACGAGTGGCTTTGTGCACTTCATCAAAGGTGAAGTGTATACGCGGCGAGTCAGTGGTACCACGCAGAACTTCCTTGATGGAGTGGCGAAACTTATCCAAGGATTGCCCGGCAGCACGACGGAGTGTTTCATCATCAAATAGCGGCACTACTTTTGCAATGTGGACGAAGAGATCATCTGAGCTCGCGAGGCATGGTGGACAAGCTTGGAGCAGCAAGAGACGGCGGCGAGCATCGAGAGGGGCCAGACTGTGTGATAACACCAGGTCCAGGAAGTAGAGAAGAACATACATCCTCGCATAGATAAGAACGTAGATCGCTCTCTGTGCTGCCTGGTCCCCAGACATATTTTTCGGAGTCGGGTTAACAGTTTCCACTACCCATTGGACATCGCCTGACCCCGATGTTCACATCGCTTTCTCCTTAGAACAAGTGAAATAGATCAAGAAATATTGTGCGACTGCTTCAAAGAGTAGTCTGGTCTTGCCGTATCCAGGTATATTGATGACCGTCCTAGGTATGATCAGAATGAGGGGGAAGGGAAGGAGGAAAAGGGAGTACGTTGCGAAGGCATGTTGTGGTTCTTCCTCGATGGAATGAAATATATCTTCCCAGCTGGTGAGGGTTTCGTTGGGGTCACCGAGGCCAGCAAGGAGGAGGTGGACCCTCTCCGTGTCAGGATGATGGACATTCGCGTGGGGTCCTTTCCTGTCGTGCCGTGATGAGAAGTGATAATCTAGTCGTCCGGTTGCATAGTCCTGCAGGACACCAGCGAAAGCCTCTATAGCTTTCTTGGATATTCTCTCTAGTTCTTCTGGAAAACGAGATGAGTGATAGGTCGATATCGGCGATATTGGAGGGAGATACTTTTCCGTATTTCGAAAATTTCATTCCTTGTGTCTATAGATGCAGGCATTGAGCGAGAGAAAGAGGATATGGGTTTAAAACATACCCAGAGTCAGTCTTCTGCCTGTAAACCATCCTGAAAAAGAAAATATGAGTGCATCTATAGACCAAAAATGAAGATGAAACTCAACGGTTCTTTAACAGTTCACTAAAATCCCAATTCATCCTTCCTTGTTCCGTGAGGTCGTATAGTTCCTCTGGAATATCGTCATGGTAATTATTTAGCTTGAAGAGAAGATATTCTATTCTTGTAAACAGCCGTATATCGTACGCTCTTGTACGTATGCTCGATTCCTTGGCTGATGATAGACTGTCCAGAATTATGACGTTTAGGTGTTTTGTTTGATCGTCCTCAAGAGACGTGTCCTCTTGTGCAGCTATTGCGAAACGGTGAGAATCTGTCACTCGCGGAAAATGGATTGACCTGCCTTTTGCAATTTCCATATCGACATCATCCTCTTCCTTCGTTCTGCTCACCGACGATGCTGGAAGGTGTGGACTGATAATCAAATGGACACTGCAATATATTCAAACGCACATACGAATTTGAGAGCTGTCCAACAGTACAGGAGATACCAAATCCATGCTACTTGTTGACGAAAGTTTCACGCCTTTAGAGGAACTTGAAGTATGTGTCGCTCAGTTTTCGCGTATCCGGGATCAGGCGCAGTGGTGGCGATACTCCAAAAGCGTATCTGCGGACTGATATATCTTGGATGGAAGGAGAAGTGCACTTACGTTCCAATCCTACCCTTTTCAACTCCAGGTAAGACCTTGCTCGTGACGGTCTTACCTATTCCCAGCCGTGCCCCTCGAGGTCGGTCCGGAAGAAGCAAGAAACAAAAATCATTTACATATGTGCCGAATGTGAGCGTTTGACCTTACTGACGGTAAGGTCTGAAATGCCTCCTTCACGTGTACTCTGCGCCAGGAAAATAACCCCGGAAACAACTCTGAAAATGAATCGATATATGGACCCTTACGATAGCCCCGAACCGAATCACTCTGGAGTTCAATAACGATGACGCTGGTGGCGGCCAAGGGTGGGGAGGAGTACAAGCGTGTCTCGATAGTGGGGGAGGCCGTCGAAGATGCCAGTGTACAGCGAGACGGGAGGTCGTGATCGGCCCGATCACGACGACACTCCAGACAAAGTCGACTCGCGTGCGATTACTTTATTGTAGATAGCAAAAACTTACATATCCCGATCGAAGAATACAGAGGTCTATAGTAATACAAGGTTCCTTCACTGTAATGATACAATTATCCAAGACCAACAGTAGGTCGCGCTCTGCAGTAATCCCGCCCACGCCACCAAAGCATCATTGATCAAACAAACCACCTCTAAAACTCCCTTCCCATAGCTTGACTCTGCGCAAACTCCACATAGTCCCTCCAGTCATCTGGTCTATGACACCCAAGGTCAGTTCACCCTATCCAATGTGAATAGAACAGGAAGTTAGGAACGTACTCTAATCCACTCGGAGCCCTATCCCATATCGCTGTCATGACATCATCAAGTTCGCTGGCAGTAACAGGAGTACAGTCGTACGGATTAGCGTTGTACCAATCAGAAATGTGAGGAACCTCTCCGTGAAGGGGCATTCGTCCAAGGTCGATACTGTTTATCGGTAGGGTGTATAGCTGCTGTTGAGGATCAGCGTACGGCATCCAGTTTGAATTCTTTGCAAATTCGGAGGTCTCAGTGGGTTCTTTTTCTCTAGAACCAGGAAGCGGAAGATCGCTAGCAGACGCTAGCTCGTATAGGATATCCCTGGAGAACGGAAAGACCTTCGTCAGTAGCCTAGTAGTAATTCAGAGAAAGACATACCATAATACACCAGCATATTGATACCTTCCATCCTGTAATCAGCCACGAAGTAGAGCATAACCAATGGGTACGCACCGCATCTCCAGTTCTGCGAGTACTCTCATGCACTTGTGCACATCTTCCATCTCTTTATCGACGTCAAATGCCAATGCTGAATATCGTGCGCTCCAGATGTTTACGAGGAGCACGATTCCTGCGTTGAAGGACAGCAGCTACGTACTCGAATAAGTACAATTCAAAAGGCCGGTGGAAAGACTTACGCCGGATATAGGAGGGAAATAACCACCATTCCTCCGACTTTGCAGCTCTGCGATGTGAGAACACGAGCGTGCGGCATTCGTACATATAGCAAGGGAGGGGAAACCAACGTCGCTACGTGGCGCCGTGATAAAGGGCCGGTGGATGAGCATTTGGAGATGGTAATATAGCAACAAAAGGGACGCGGACTGATGGAAATGCACCAAGTCAGCACGGTCGGGATCCCATCGTACTGGATTAGATGAGGTCAGAGTGAGGAGCTAAAAAAACGACAAGGCGGTGTGCCTACGATGCTCAGGAATAGAGTCTACCCATTTGTTCAATGCTGAGTCAAGCTCGACGATCACTTGATGCTCCCAGTTTTTCTTGAGGACAAAAAGAACTTTTGATTTATGAATTGAGTACTTCATCCGGTAAGCCAAGGATTATTCGAGGGAGCAAAGCCGGTGGACGTACGATAGTGCGCATGCATACCATAATCAGCCGTGTCAGCCGGAGGCAACAGTTCAAGAATGACACGGTTGACGGTTTGCCGAGAGGTTGCTTGAAGGCCTGCTGGGGGTCAGGATGTTCCCAATATTCATCGTCACATTCGGTGGGGAGGTCGATGTCAATACTACAGGACGAATCAGTTCAAGTCTCGGTAAAGAGGGAGATTACACGCACTCCTCATCGTAAATGGCACACGCTCGACCCAGTGCCGAGCTAAGGGTCCTATCGATACTTACAAGACACCTGACACAAGAGGTAAACAAAGACCAAGAGACGAATGTATGAAGTACCAAAATACGCGTTTCCACAGTTCGGCCTCCACGGTATTCTTTACGGAATTATTACGTGTTGTCTTCTTTCGGTGAGCCCCTGCATCTTGCGCGATTCGCAGACCGACGCCCGCCAATGTCCAGGATTGTTGCGGTGCTGAGGAACCCAAATAGAATTCGCAGAGGAGCTGTCACTTCCATCAAAAGCTCGTATAAAGAGGAAGGAATATCGGACTTACACAGCAGAGTTGCGCATCATACAAATTTGGAGGATCCAAGGACGGAAACGAGCGACGCCGGCTAGTAACCTGATATATCCACTTCCATCCACTCGACGACTTTGATTGCTCGCCGTCGATGAGAACCCGGGGGTCATCTACGAATTTGGACCCGAGTGCACAGGCGGCCAAAACGACTCCCCCGAACTGGAAATTTCTATAGTGTAGCCCCTCCCTCAAGGATTTATCAAACGTCGGCCGGTGGAGGACGGGAAGAAAGTTATTCAGGTACATAAAGTACGCGTCGATGAGCGTCGGCATAAGATCCCCAGGCGGAAATTTGAGGTTCATCCCTTGCGAGACATAGCGGTAGGGATTGTTCCACGGACGGAATTCCCAAAACTCGGGTCGGAAAGAATTGAAACTCGCGATATTGAATAGCGTCCCTGGTTGCCACGATTTGACATCCAGCGCTTCTTGAACGAATTGAAGAGAGCTTGACTTCCCATGATACCGATAGCCCACGACATATTCCTCGAATTCCTCGAGGTTTTTCTCCAGTGCATGGTCACGGTCCTCCACTTCGGGATCTTCGGAGCTCAGGGAGTGTACCAAGGCAGGTAACATACTCGGAGCGTCCTCTGGAAGTGTCTGAACGGCCTCGAGTTCCTCCTTCAAATCCGCTTCCGGGGGAAGGATCTGCGAGAGCCGGTTGATATCTACTCCACTGCATGGAATAACCTCGGCACGCACCTTGCGAAGAAGGTTCTCCATCTTTTCTACCTTGTCCTCCAGGCTCCTGACGTACCTGAACGGAACGTTTAATGATATGTCAGAGAGAATGTGAAGCAAAACCGACCGCTTAGACGGTGCGCCCTAAGTTCCAACATTAGTGGGAAATCCGGACATTGCCGGGTCGCCGCACTCACCTTGATGGACTCGATGTACGTACAATCCAACCTACCAGCGATACACGTTGAACATCGCTTACCCGATGTCCGAGTTCCGTCACCTGGCCGCATGATACGATCTCAGCCCTGTAATTTCGGTGAAAATAAACGCGCCCTACATCGAACTGGAAAGACATATAAGGCTTACGGAGAGCAAAGAGCAGGGAATGGAGACATACTCTTCCTGCGTCTACAGACATCACAGGCCCTCTGTACGACAAGCTTTTTCTTGCCATTTGCTGCGGCATCTTTTCCAGTTTCCATGAACTCGAGATGGTAGTTCGAGTCAAAGTGGGAAAGTTATCGAAGTTCGCAGCCAATACTAAGCAACCAATAAGTACTGAACGGGATCTATTCGGTAAGTATTTCAAATCATCGACGATGAACAAGGGTCCATTCTTGCCCCAATGACGGCGATGATACTTGTGCCCAAATTGTACCCGTGTGATGGTGATGGTGAATAAGGAAAGAAGGAAAAGTTCGAGATAAACGTTTAGCCCTTGGACAAGATTTGCAGGAACTGATCGAGGTTTGACAATATGATAATTTACATGTGCAATTTCAAGTCCCGAATATATATCATCGCAAGTGGAAATCGCCCGCAATTTCTCTTCTATCATCTGAGATGAGTTCCTTTCTGTCGGCGTACAAGGCTTCCACGATTTCACGTTCTTCCCACTGCTGTTTCTCAGGATCATCTGCCGTTCCGATCGGTTCGAGTGTGTAATGAACGGACAACGCCGAAAGAGCACCGCCATACGCGCGTGAAATCCCTTGGGGGAAGGTCATCAGCAGAAATAAACGCATTTTGACATTCAGGCACACCTGTGTCGATGATAATAATTTTTCCACCACAGCGGGACTTGATATTCTACAAGAGAAGATATGTCAATACTGTCAACGGTCGAATGGACCGCTTACTTCAAAGTCTGGTGTATGTCCCATAATCATTCTACGAGTTCCAGTCTTCTCAAGGACAGCTTCGACATCATTGCAGACCTGTTCCTCGGTCCCGGTTGCCCATCCTCGATACCACAGGGGTCCATTGGAACTATAGAGCTCTGCTTCCTCGGGCGTGGTACCTAATAATGACAATTAGCTATTGCTATCATGATTATTTCACTACGAATACCGACCAGCAGGAAGTCCGACATAAGGACCAGGCGGGTGCGGTTTAGGCTGTACCCTAAACTGAAGCTTTCTCAAGAGAGAATCGGAGAGGGAGTTGATGTATGAGGGGAACGGCGATAGACCGTGGTATGTCGGTGATAGACCGCCGTGGACAAACGATATCGCGGAGTGGGAGAGCGAACCGAACATTCCAGAGGAACTTGGAGGGTAAGGGGTGTTCGGTGGACCCAAGGAGGGATGAAGAGGAAGTCGAGAGGCTGTGGTGTAATTTGCTGCCCAAGAACGTCCTAGCCAGCCAGTGGAGAGAATTTCTTGCCGGTTCTCGACAGTGCCAAAGGTCTTGATCTCGCTGGGATATACGTATCTGGAAAGCGAGTTGAAAGAAGACGCGACCCAAACTTGGAGCAAGTAATATACCTCCAGTCGCCTATTACATTCATCCATTCATGGTTTCCAAGATGTGAAAGCACGGCACCACCTTTCTGGGGGGCTTGCTCTCGGAGTTTGTCCATGAGTTTGAAAAGTAGTGTAGTATCATCGCCTCTAGAGCATGGTCGGCAATTCGAATTTGAAGGTAAAAGCGAGAACCACGAACCGGTCGATGATGTCCCCAGTCTGAACAAAGAAGTCTACCCCCCCAGCCCAGTCATCATTTTCGTCTGTAACACCAGAGAACTGCAGGACTTTGCTCGCGCTTGGGTAGTCGCCGTGAAGGTCTCCGACCGCAACTATGTGACGAGAGAAGGTTTTCGGCGCATTAACATTCAAGTGGTGAGGTCTTTCCCCTTCTACAGAGAATGGAATCATATCTCGAGTATCGTCATTTTGAGAGAACGCTTTGACGAGCTGTATGTGAAGGTCGAGGTGGATGATGAAATAGACGAAAATGGCGAGAGGTATCATAGCTAGAGGTCGCAAGGAAGGCATTTCGAACTAGACCGGCGTAGTGAGAGTATATGTAGGCCAGCGGCGACGGCGAGGCCGTCTTCGTCGCGACGGTCGCGTTGGTGGTAGATCGTGGTCGTGGTCGAAGGGGCGCTGGTTACCTAAGTAGCACGGCAAATGGTCCATAAAAGGAAATAGTGTTCGGTATTTGCCGCCCTTGCCTGCGCGACTCGCGAGTCGCTGTCCTTACTCACTGTCAGTCACAATGACCTCTCACCGTTCGCGTTCGCGCTCGCGCTCCCCCGGCCGTTCGAGAAGAAGAGAACGGTCCCACTCGTACTCAGAAAACGAGGAGCGTCGTCTACCACACAATGCTTCGCCGATATCAGAGTCGGATTACTTTCAAAAGAGCGACGAATTCAGGATTTGGCTAAAGGACGAGAAGGGAAAGGTACCCTACATAATCTTTCTCTTACCCTGGGCATACGCTAATATATATCTAGTACTTTGATGAGCTATCTGGAGAGAGGGCCCGAAGGTTAGTCATCTCCATGTTCGTTCGATGCAATCTTATATGTAACACAGCTATTTTCGCAAGTTTGTAAAGGTACAATACACCCCTTCCTTACGTTCTGTAAAGCGCTAACCCAAACATAACCTAGGCTTGGAATCGAGGGAAACTATCGAGTGAATACGTTCCTACCATTCTCGCTGACAATACTGACATCCGTCTCAGAAAAACTCTATGCTGGCGTGGACAGTTCTTCCATACCCGCTACCTCGCAAACGTCATACAAATGGTCTTTCGCTTCCAAGTCCGACGGAGAGGCACTCCGTGCGGCGCGCGAGTCCGTCGGGGCTGCCACGCAAAGCCGCCCTCTCGCAGAGTCCTCCGCGGGGCGTGTGCAGGGGCCGACGCTTCCTTCTCCGGCTGACTTGGTTCTAGCGAGAGAAATGGATGCAGAGTATCGCGACGAGGAGCGGAAACATAAGCGTAAGAGGGAGCGTGCAGAGGACAAGGAACGTATTGAGGATATGGTTGGGCCAAGGGAGGTCGGGAGGGAAGGAATGTTGGAGAAGAAACGCGCCAGAAGGGATGCGGATAAGTCCTTCAGGGAGAAGGGTGACGACTCAGTAGAGCTCGATGAATCGGCGCTGTTCGCTGGTGATAGCTTTCAAGCTCGGTACGTTCGCCGCTATCTCACGTAGGAAGGGTAAAACTGATCATAATATCATACAGGATTGCCAGACGCGATGCTGGCAAAAAGAGGTATCAACAAGCACAAGAAGAGAAAGCCGCAGCTATGCGCGAACGAGCTACAGCTATAAAGGAGAAAGAGAGCGCTACGATGTCTATGTTCCAACAGCTGGCTAAACAGCGATTTGGATGATGTACGTTAATGGCAATTTGTGCTTTCACCAGGCGTGGTCGTCGGGATCCAGAAGCTCCGGCTGTGGATTAAGGTTCCTTGTCATCGTCTGTCTCTTGCTCAAGGACAATAACGACTTACTTTTACGCCTCTACTACGAGGTGCAGTCCTGGGCCTCGAATGTGAGATGTGTCTCTTCGAGGAACAACAGAGCCTCCATCGCTGGAACATGCCACACCAGGGGCAGTCGGGAGCATCCCAGGCTTGGTCTTCTCTATCCAGGACCTGCGCCTGCACTGGTCTTGTGTCCTCCTAGGAAGTCCTTGTTAACTCTCCACACGGAATGAAATAATCTTGTGCGCAACTCGAAGTGTTTCAACCTCGCTCTGGTTGTCTTCATAATTGCCTTCTCGCTGTTACGATTCCGTGATCAATTATTGGCGGTCACAGACCATCAAGGGCCGCTCTTACCACTGTGGTCGCGACCGAGGTGCGGTCTGTATCTTGGGCCATCCTGCGGCGAGGTGCTGTCTGAGACCAGACTAAGGACTCAGCGGTCATTGCGACACAGAATCGTGCAGACGTACGGGGGTAAGGACTTTGGAGACAAGGGTCAACAATCTTCGTCCACGAAGTGAAGAAGCGACTCTGACTGCCGTTGACATGATGTGAACACTCCAGGTCGGCCTAGCCGCATTCTTAAGTAGCCTTGTCGTCGTCGCGCGTCATGGGTTATTATTATGTTCTGCGGAAGCGACGATTGGAGTTTGCTAGCCGCCACAACTCGAAAGTCCACTCTAAATCCCCGCGAAAATAGGCGGGAAACTCGCTGACGTTACTGTACATAGGTGGTTGCTATGTACAAAAGTTCGATGAACGATTTTCTGTAGCACTCACCTACGCGTCTGTTTCCTCGAAATTTTTAGAATTACCTTCCTGAATGTTTTCCGATGTTAAGATGAAAATTCGGGGAGAATCCATTGGGTAGAGCAGGTGTCGGGCGGTGGCGAGGTACAAGCGTCAAAAAACCGCCACACGCAAAAATTCCTAGTCTCGTAGACAGACGCAAAATACACGACTACGGTGGGGTAAGGTCACGGTTGTAGTGAGTCTACCGTCCAACTCAGTTATTACAAGTCTGATGGGATTCCGGCAACGAAATTGGGACGCGCATCAGACTCAGAGGACACAAAATATCTAATATTTTTAAGTATATAATGTGGGACAATATTGAATCATGAAGGGAAAAGCGAAGCAAGCCATATTTCTGTCACAGAAGCTGCCGCGCTCGGCATGCCAAGTTTGCCGCCGGTAAGTCTGTGTGTTTTGAAGTCTTATAGTACGCCTTATCCATACCCCAAAGTCATCTCAAGGTTCGTTACTGGTGCCAGCCCGGTCCCTATCACCCACAGCGAACACAAGCCAATTTCGGTCAGTTTCTGCAGCCTTGCAAGGCTTCCTCTCACGGGCTACAGATAATTACTCGTAGCATTAGTTGTACACTGTCATCGAGCTATCAAAAAACGAAACCGAAGCCAAAAAATGGCTAGAATATGCTGCAAACCGAAATTAACATCGTGATCACACAGTATCACCAATAGATGTTTTTGAAGGGTTTCATATTTTCAGACGGCATGTAGGCATGGGCAGCAATAAAGACATGCAAAAGCGACGCAGTACAATCCATTAAATGAAGGTCTCGTAGCGCACAGGCGTGATAGTCTGGGGCACATTGCCAGAGGTCGACACGGTGCGGGATTCCCGAGGAAGCGCGGGGATTCTCTTCAATTCAACACGTTCTGAAATCAACAGTAAGCAACATGAACCAAAATCCGTATAAGCAAAACGGTACATACCGCCCTTCTCCTTGGCCTCCTTGTGGGCCTCGCCGTTGCGCTTCACCCTGTCCAAGAACTCCTGGCGACAGCCCGAGTGCCGGATGTGCTCAACACGGAGGTTCACACGCTTTTCGATGTATCGGTTGCCGACGACCTTGTACACGATGACACCTACGGCGTTGGGGGTAACGTTGTACACGATGCCTGTTCGTCTGCGCCAAGAGATCTTAGTACCACCACCTCTCAAGAATACGCTACGCTACGCACCCATGGTAGTATTTGTGGGGCATACCCTTTTGCTGGGCCGCATTGGCCTTGATGTCGACAATGTCACCGACACGGTAGTTGATCAAGTACGTCGACAATTTGATAGCACCATGTTCTGCGAAAAATATTGGTTGGACTCTCCTGGCCGGCGATTCGTGCAAGACGTACCCTTGAATCCCCGCTTGAACATGTGCCGCGTACGGGCTCGGTAACCGAAAGAGTGAGGCATCTTGAGGACTGTCGGGAGGTGAGATGGGTGCCCTTGGAGTTATTGCAAGTTACGCACAGTGCTGTCGGTGGTCAGTAAGGACTTTTTCTCGGGTGTTGCCGCACGGTCACTTTGGTGGCTGAGTAACAACTTTACAGTTGTGACACGTCACGCTGTCCACTTAACCGTCGTCGGTGGTATTAAATTTTTGTCGTTCCTTTCCACCACTAACCGCCTCAAGAAACAAAATGCCGAGGTAATGCTCTTCTAGGTGTCTGTAATTTGTGCTGATTTTTTCTGTGTAGGGCCCCTCGGAACCACAGCAAGACGTGAGCATCCAGTTTCCTCAAGATCCACCTTGTGTGGAGGGTTGCAGTGTGCTGATTACAAGCCGTGCCCCATGTTGCTTTTTACAGCTACAAGGTCCCTCGTCGACCATTCGAGTCAGCTCGTCTCGATGCCGAGCTGAAGGTTGGATTATCTCTCGTATATTTCTATTATTCTCTGACATCTTTTTATCTAGCTCGCCGGTGAATACGGTCTCCGTAACAAGCGTGAGATCTGGCGTATCGCCCTCACCCTCTCCAAGATTCGTCGTGCTGCCCGTGAGCTGCTCAAGCTCGACGACAAGGACCCCAAGCGTCTTTTCGAGGGTAACGCCCTTATCCGTCGTCTCGTCCGTATCGGTGTGCTCGACGAGGCTCGCATGCGTCTCGATTACGTGTTGGCCCTGAAGATTGAGGATTTCTTGGAGAGGCGTCTCCAGACCCAGGTTTTCAAACTTGGTTTGGCTAAAAGCATTCATCATGCACGGGTTTTGATTAGGCAACGGCACATTCGGTATGTCTTCTAGAGGTGCTGTATATTATATTATGCTCACAGGCTCTATAGGGTTGGCAAGCAGATTGTCAACGTTCCCTCCTTCGTTGTGCGTCTGGACTCCCAGAAGCACATCGACTTTGCCCTCACCTCGCCATACGGTGGAGGCCGACCTGGCCGTGTTAAGCGGAAGCGTGCTGCTGCCGCTGCCAAGAAGGAGGAGGGTGGCGATGATGAGGAAGACGAGTAGATGTACGTGCCTTCTACTTTATGCTCGTTGTACATGTCGTCGCTATGTTATCATGCAACCAAAACATCTCGAGCTACCTTTATTATTGTGTCAGACGTTTACAGCGATTGAACAAATATCATTAAGAATCAAAGTATTGATACAGTCAGTGCAACGCAAACAGAATAAGATAAGCTGTGCACAGTAGTCTACTTCCGAGCAAAGGTAATCTGGAGGAAAAATGGTTAGATGTGCCTCAAAAGCATTCGATGAACGGACCTTGATTTTGTTCTCTCCGTCGAGCTTGTAGTTGTGCAATGCATCTTTTGCAGCGCCCGAGCTTCCCTCGTCTAGGTATTCCACGAACGCAATATCCTTCTTCGACGGGATAAGACGGACTTCGTGAAGATTGGGGTATCTGCAGCATAGGATCAGTAACATGCCGTATATCCAACAAGACAGTAACGCACTGGGAGAACAAGGTGACGAGCTGTTCTTTCGTAACACTTTCGGGAAGATTTTGCAAGAAGAGAATTTTGTTCGGCGGTAGGTACTCGTCCGGCATTTGGACATTGGGTCGTTTCGATATAGGTAGGGCGGCACCACCGTCAACTGGAAGCCGTTAGCATATCGCAACTTTAGGGGAAAAAAACTTGGAAACACGTACTTTCAGCTGCCATCCGTTTTGCTTTGAACTTCTGCTTGAGCGGATTATTGTATCGCGTCGCTTCTGTTAACCACTAATCAGCCAATGACACCACCAGCAGAAGCAACAACCCACTCTTATGTTCCGCCCTCTGCGCCTTGTGTTCCTCGAAATGTTCCTCATCTAGCTTTTTCACCACCGCGTCGGCCCTTGTCCGTGCGAACGATATTTGCTGGCAAACATAATTCTTCAGTATGTGAAACGCATTTGAGACGAGAATAACGCACCATGGACTTGGAATACAGAGGGAACCCGCGAACGTCATTCATCGCCTTCTCAGCTTGTTCTGGTGTCTCAAACGACACGAACGCCTGCCCCCGCATCCGGAGATTGCTATGCGCCACCACGTCTAGTACCCCGTACGGCTTGAACAGACCCCGTAATGAAGATTTCAACACTGAACATTTCTCTGTGTCAGTAATACAGTCCTTGGCAAGAAGGAAATTGCGTAGTACCGTCAATCTTTATCTTTTCGTTGAGGTTCTGAACGTAGAGGGTTTCGCATTTGGGCTTGGGGGGTTCGGCGGGTTCGGGAACGGCGTCGATGCCTTCCATGGTGTCGGTGGGCGGTGGTTGGATCGCTACGTCTGCCATGTCGAATCGAAAATAGAGGATGTAGACAGTAAAGTAGGAAGGAAGAAGGTTTGTATTTGTTTGTTTCGGGGCTCGATGACAGTTGGAGTCACCTCCAGCAATGTTTAACGTTTATTGTCAACCGCCAGGTAAGGAAATATATTCTGAAGGATTTATTGATGCATAGGATGACATATGTAGTATATACAGGTCCAATGATGATATTATCGTTCAAGAGCGTTCAACGGCCATTTTACTCCGAATTTACGGCTTTAGGAACCATTCTCGCAACTAAAGGCTGCTCTGGCGGCCAGTCAAGCGCACGGAAGTAGTCGGCACCTTCGACCGGAGAATCTGCATCGTGTCTAGACAAAATCTGAATCAACTTTCGAAACTCGTTTGTACATTAAGACACTTACTCGTTGGCTAGATGTGTCTTGATATCCACCAGAGTCAATCGACCATTGTCCAACGACGTTCCCGTGCACGTCGAGCAGCGCCAATCCTTCCTAGCCTTTGGCTGTATACATCGCTTCTGCGGTTCCTTTTTCTCCAGTTCCCTCGCCACCGCTGCTTCTTCGTCGGAAATCTGCTGCCATGCAACTGCCAAGTCTCCCCAGTGTTTCCTCATGCAATGGTGGACCTATAATCGAAAAAAGATCAGATACTCTTCCAATGGCCCATGCTGGTAACCCACCGCAGTCCTCCAAGTAAGGATAGGGAATATCCTCTCCCCATCACACTTGGCGCCAAAGCTGCACTTGAGACAGACCACACGCGGATCTTCTTTGTCCAGCTGCTCCACTGTAGTATCGGGGTTTAAGTTGCAGGTATTGAGGATCTTCCGCACGACACGCGAGGCCTTGTAGTCGAACACCAGCGAGTCTGTCGACCATTCCCTTCTACGCGTCATGCGTGTCTCCGAATCGTGCGTCAGCGCGAGCTCTTTATGGTCGCACACACCCTTCCCAATCTTATCCTCGTCGCTCTCATCAAAGACCGTGCACCTCGCATTGCAAGGGTGGTGCAGATACTCTGGGAACCACATACTGCACGCAGTCGCATCGTACCCCACCTTGACCATATCGCGGTGCAGCCCGTGTCGATCCGTACACGCAAACACGCATGTCGCCAGCTGCAGATCCTTCATAAGATCAAAGTGCCCCCCGCGGATTTCGTAATCCAGCATAGACCACAGCTGGATGTGTTTACTATTGCACCACGACGCAATGAAAGCGGGAAGCTGCACCGTCATAACACTCCTGACCATCTCTGGTGTCACGACGATGCACGACGGCAGGTCGATGAAGTATTTCATTTCTTCCCACAGCCACACATCCAGCAGACCCGGTTGGAATTTGTCCGGTGGGGAGCGACATGAACGCCATTCGGCTGCAACGAGAGATCGGCGAGCGCTGAGCAGTTCTGTTCGTTCTTTTTTGAGGCGGTGCGACTTAACGTCCTTCATGTAGTCAAGCATAGTGCCTTCGATGGAGTTCCAGTCTGGGAAAAAGTCAAGGATTGTTGGTGACTTTTTGGGGAAAGGGATGAGGTGGGCTTACTTCTGTCGGTGAGAGGTTTGGGCTGCTTCACCTCAAATTGGTCAGAGAAGAGAGTCAGCTCTCTCCTTGCGGACCATGAACCAGTTTTTTCAAGATCCTTCAAATATGCAATCTCTTCGCCGTGTCCTAGAGACGTCAATCTGGTCTCGATGCTAGCAGGATGTCAATAAACCACCCAGACTCGAATGTTGCCCCACTCACGCTTTGCTCCGCTGTTTTCGAATGTCATCGAGCTCTTTGCTACGGCTTTCGCTCACGGAACCGGCCCACTCTGTGCATTTTTTCGCGTGCTTGATTATGTCTTTTGTCAGCAGCGGGAGGGGATTCGCAAAGTGCGTACTTACGTCTTTACGAGCCTTTACGCCCGCTTTTCTCTTCCCCAGAAATTCTTTCCTCGCGTCCTTCCCTTGAAAGGCGTTGAAGGCCTTCACGAAAGCATCCTTTTCTTTGACAAAGCAGAATTTCTCTTTCGCTAGTAAGGCTTATCAGCATCAAGTCCTTCGTGCAGAAATAATATCGCCTACGATGACGACCAGGCCAGTTATGGAATGGGACAGAACGAAGGATAATCTTGTCACTCTTATTACTCTCGTCGAATCCAGATTCGGACAATAGACTGGGAAACAAGGAAACAAAGGAACAATGAGGATACCATAAACGGAATAAGAGCGGTGACGTTACCAAGTTTTAGCACACTTTGAGCATAGTCGGACACGTAGGCACCAGTCGACGTTGCGAATGTTCGGCGCGAAGCATTTCTGTGTTATATGTTCAGTGGAGTACACAGACTGATTTGAGGAACTCGTACATGACAAAAGTGGTCAAAGACTAGGCTGGCCCAGGCAGGGTGGGACATGTCCTCTGGGCACAGTGGCAATCCGGGAACATTAGCCAACGAAGATTTCCAGACAGTCATTGATGACCTGTGGGTGACTGTACAAACGATCGTTAGAAGGAATTGGGAGAAAATACAAAAAAAAATCACGCACGGACGCGCCGAAATTCCTTCGTCGTCCGGGTCAGATGGAGTAAATCTAATGGATGAAGATGTCCGAATATCTAAAGAGCTTTTGTGAACATGACTCAGCGAAGAACGATGAAGAACATACCTCGAACAAAATATCCAGAGGCAAAGTAGGAAGCATTGATAGTTTTGCTCGCCGTTTAAGATTGACGACGCGACGCGTCGGGGTTTGTCTGCACACCACTTTATGGCCATTCGAAGAGGCTAATTTAATTCTTTTGTGTACTGGACGTGAGGAGGAGTCGGTTTCGGAATTTTTTTCCATCGGGAACGTCGACATTTTTGACAGGACCAAGAGGACAAGAGGCGGAGAAGAAGAACGCGAGGTGTCACAGATGTGACTTGTCGCGTTGGACTCTTGACTTCGCCGGGTTCTTCCGACTGAGCTCAGGAATCGCATGTCACGGCCAGGATCTGTAAGGCCTATAGGATTCCCCGTCACCAAACCTAGGTACTCAGTGTCGAATAATACACAGCAGTATCGTACCACTGATCGATCGGCAGCTGCGGATAGCTAGACAGAAACTAAGACAATGACGGATGTCGAACTAACTACCTTTACAAGTCGCGACTCCGAGGGACCTGAACAGATCCCACTGAAATCGTATGTATATTTTCATGTTGTAGTGTCCACCTGATTATCAGTCCTCTAGGTGCTCGAAGCACGCAAAGCGAACAGAATGAACGGGGAAGACCATGTCAATATGCCAGAAGATGTACTAGGTAGGCCCTTACGTTCTCCTTGGAGTAACATGTTCTAACCATTTGGCAACGGTCGCACAAGAAGGCGCTTCTCTTGAGGAAGAACAGATAGATCGCTTGAACAGTATCATTTTAAATAACTTACTAACAGCCAAGGAACCCAGCATACGCACAAGAGTGTTTGCTATAATGCTGTATGCATTAATAGAGAATCTTCTCTTCGAGCCAAGGTATCGCCTTGTGGAAGAACCAGAAGAATTATTCGACCTCACGCAACAAGGAAGGAAGGATGGGAATTATGAGAAGCTATTGAGACACCGTTGAGTTTCGCTTTCATTTCTGGTCCTCGTATATGCGCTCATACTTTCTCTTGCAGCGTGGTTTATCGGTAGAAGATTGAAGAAGGGTACGTTGTTAGCTCTGATCTTTTTTCTCTTGCCCACCATCTGTGTCTACAGAAATAAAGAATAATTATTTACAAATAACGAAAAGTATTTGCCGCCAATGTCACCGATATCGATCTCTCACTGATTTCGTTCTGCAAGGAACTATCAAGGATAGAACAGATGCAGAAGAGCTGGAGAGGATGTCCAAGAAAGCTTTAGACGCTTTCTCTGATGTCCTGCAGGACTATGCGAAGGGAAGCCTCGATTACCACTTCTCGTCTCGGCACGACGGGAAAGGACCACACGCCAATGTCTACCATCCAGACGCGGACAGAGTCCACCTCGTCCTTGCTGGCCTCGGTGACCCCAACGAAAGCCTCACCAGCTGGAAAGACGTATTTCATCGCCCGAACGAGGAAGTTATGCGGCAGTCTTTTTCAACGTAGTTCTCTTTCCTCTTCCAAACTCCCTCATTCTGATGATATCTAGGACGGTCATCGATTTACCCGGGTATGGCAAAACCAGACTGCTGTTTGAAGCAGTTGAAAAATACTTTTTGATCTATTTCACTTGTTCCCAGGAGAAAGCAACCTGGGCATCGGGGTCAGGCGATGCGCAATGGGTGGTGGAAACCGTTGACCCGACTTTGAAAAGCACGTTTGGGGGCGACGCAGCAGAGAGAGCATTCTACGTCCTTAACTATGCGAGGATGTATGTTCTTGCCAACTTCCTCAACCTGGTTTTATCACACAATGTGGCCCCCTTCGATGCCCGGCGTCGTCTCTTGCTGCTCCAAGCCTGTCCGCCACGCCTCGCGAACTCGGAGGATCTCTTCGTCTATATCGCAAAAGTAGCACAGCCATTTAATGACGAAACACTCTGTCGTGCTGCCGGGCAATCCATGGACAAGTTCCGTAAGTTGATCAGGGAAGTCCTGCATAGCACCAACGACTCGCCGCGCCTATGCCTCACCTTCGATGAAGTGCACAGCGCCACTCGTGATCCTTGGCTTTCCCATAGATATTCACTCCTTCCGCGGATGCTCGAGATGATGGAATCCTGTTTACGACCAAAGGCGATTGTGTGTGCGGCATCGCAACTGTCTGTGAATATGTTGAATATCGGTGCGCTATCCCCGGGATCAAGGTTGAGCTACGCGTCGAATACCCGACGTCTCCAGAGTGATAATTTGGAAGAGTACGTCCTCCGACATCTGAAGGCGGTGCCTCTTGGGCTTCTTGAGAGAATCGAGATGTGGTTGTATCCTCGGTGAGTCCGATGTGCTATTGTCGAACTTTGTCCGTTTACTGGTGTCCAGACCACGCCTTGTTGCGAGGCTGATAGAGATGTACTTGGCTGCTGCTCAAAACGGAGTCAAGAGAATACCGTACCACAGGATTTTGTCTAGTGCGTTCGAAGTATCGACCGGGTATCAGCCTGTGGATGCTGTGGACTTGGAAGCGCAGGAGGAGGAGATACCCGAGCTCATCCTCGGTCAGTCCTTTGGGTGTGACGTCTTGGAACGTAAAAGCCTCAGTGGTAACCGCACTTGACCATATTTTATTACTAATTTTCGCTGACGGCCATATAGATTCTACATTTATGGAGATGGTCTCCTGGCTTCTCTGTCGACGGATGCTTAGCAATCCTTCAGCTCTTAAACTCGAACGTAACGAATCCGCCAAACTCCTTGAACTAGGAGTCACCCCTCTCCCTTCTCTCGATCCTCGACCACCGGCTTACTTCATGTTGAACGTACGCTACGATGTTTCTTTGACAGAGGCGTATGGCGCGGCATCGTTGCTGTCACTCCTTGGATCTTCCGACACCGCTGTCTTCAAGGACTGTATGAAGGACTGTATGAAAAAGGCCATGACCGTTGATGCGGGAATGTCAACTCAGGAGGACAAATTTGAAAGGTCCATGGTATGGACATTCATAAACTATCTGGGAACAGATGATGGATGTGTACTGGATGATATTTTCGACTTCCACCGAGATGCTCCTTCGTGGACCAAGCAGCCTTATCGACTGATCTCATTTGCGAGAGGGAACAATGCTCCTGTGCGTGTTACGTGGAAGTCAGGTGCTTCGCCGCGGTTTGTCATTAGAGCCCGAGAACCCAATGACATCGAGCACTGGTTGAGAAACCCGAAAGGTATACCGTTCATGTTCAAAGATGGTTGTCACTGCCTCGCCTTCGTTGAAAATCGAACGACTTTAGAACAGTCAGTGCTAATAGTCCATGACACCATGGAGGGTGATGTACGTGTTGCTCCCTTCGTTAACATGGAACTGACCTGGGCACAAATTCCTCCAGTGCGAGATGGAGAAACAAACAGAAAGGCCTGCAGCACCAACGTGTTGTTTATGGCGGTATCAACGAATTCAAAGGCATAGGAAAGGGTCAAGTTGACTTATTTGTGTTGTTGTAGCCCACTCAATTGACTGATCTGTAAATCGTAGCTTATTGTACAATATATCGATGATCAAAGCTTGCGACTCTGACAACGGGTGTAAACTCCAAAGACTCCTCAAATCACCTCTTCGGAGAGCATGGCTCCGTTTGATGGGATGAGGCGCCTCTCACCGAAGTGTGCACGATGACCTGCTACCGAGCGCTGAAGAATGTTTACAAGCTACCGGTGTATCGGCTTGATGAGAGCAGGCCCCAGAAGCCTTCATCTAGACCTTAGGTTCTACCCAGCAGCGTTGACCATGAGCTCGGCCTTGGGTTCGGTTGAGGGTATCAGTGGATAACTATCTACGTGATTGTGTTGCTAGAGTGTTAGTACTTATACCAGACATGTATCATCTACAACTTATCTACGTCCGGCGTTCTCCGTTGGACCGTGTCGTGTAATACTACCTACCTACCCTACGATGGAGGACTTTCATGTATCGAGCGACCTTGAATTGCGAGGCAGATGCTCCTTACTGAAATGAGCGGAGGAAATTTGTCAGAAGGGCAGTCGTAGAAGCAGAAGCCAAACATCCATGGGCTTCAATATCCAAATTCGTAGGAGCCGAGCGAACGAATACAGAAATCCGGCCGATTACACGAGTGTCTCTTCTGTCTAGGACCTGTCGCATCTCCTCATCCATCACAGGTCGGGAAATGCCTTTCGAGGCTCCCAGGATAGTACTGGCGTATATTTACGACGCAGAGATAGAGACATAAACGAATGTTTCCATGGTCCATACAACTTTAGTGACTGCTCTTAACCATCGCCCGCCCATTGCGAGCACAGCCAATTACTTATTCACCAAACTATGGAAGTAAAATTAGATGAAGAAATAAAAAAGGACCGGAGACGGTCATGAATAGGCAAGGCGATATGGGGGACCTCAGCAAATTGATACAACTATTCCTACTACCATTCCCGCCACTCTTCCACCTCAGCCTTGCCCTCTAGCTCCTCTCTCCAACGATAACAACTGCCTTCTAAATATGCCTCGTTGTATTTCATACTTACCATGTCTCGAAATACGTTTAACGACATATCCGCTGAAAACGCCAGAAATTGTGTCAGGTTTTTATAATCAGTATTTGTGTCGGCGCGTGTCTGAAGTGACAATTTGCTATCAATCTTACTACAGGAAGGAGAGAGACCCACGGTATTCAGTGCACTGATGTACCTACTCCTGGTGCTCATGGTAACGCAGATAGGGGGTAGACCGTGTCGCACGAGGGGAATGGATGCGAGCATTCTCGAGAGCCGGCCATTGCCATCCTGCTTTATAAACGGCGGGGTGGAGATAACAAATCACAAAAGCTTACTTCGAACGGATGGATGTCAATGAAATTCTGACTGATCCAGGCTGCACAGGCATACGCATCGAGCTGGTCTTCATCGAGACTCTTCATCAGCATCTACACGCGAGCCTGCTAGGTTAGAGGTTCTGGAATTTAGACAAATGAGGGAAGGCGCACTTACATTGAACCGATGGCAAAAGTATGCCATGTAGGAGTCTACCTCGGTATGCGGGCAGAACTGAATCATTTTCCCAGTAGGGAGCCGTGCCGTCACGTTGATTTGCGTCGCTTGACGTGTCACCCCGACAGCGCAATATCTGAGCGTATCTCGATCATCGAGGTATACTGTTTGCGTACCCTGCAGCATCACATGGTGAAGTTCGCATATGATCGCAGGTGTAGCGTCAGATGCTCAGAAGTGGCCATTTCCATGACACGCGAGAGAGCCTGTGGAGAATAAAGCGATTATCCCAATGTGTAGGTAACAAGTTATAAGACCGACATTATTCGTCCCCCGTAGGACACGCAGAAAGAGTTCAGGTTGTTCCTTGAGCTCGCCAGTATACACCACAGTCTCTCTTCTAGTGTTGGCAGAAAAAAGACCACGAGTCAACAGTAACAGATATGACTGTTATTAGCCTCATTAAATGGTTGTGTGCAAGAGTTCCGTCACGACCTACGGAGTCCTCTAATGTACCCACGCCTTCGATGTCATTGGTATGTATACAGTGAAAAGTCTTGAGGTCCCGGTCAGCATTCTCCAACTCGCTTACTTCGCTCCACAGTTTGTCTATCTCCGAATGTGTTTCCTTACTCAATTTGAAAAGAGGAAAGGGTTCGCTCAAGCGTTCAGGCCGCCAGTTCTGGCCGGGTGCATATTCTATCGAGAGTCGCACTATGGACATGGATTAGCGCCACGATAGTAAAAATTGGAAGAGAGAGCCCGTACAACTATCCGTTACGTGTCGCGTAAAGCTGATTGTTTCATCGCTTTCATCGATCCAAGAAGCCAAGTTAATATTTTGAATCGTCGTTTGCAACTGATGGGATATTAATTGACATCGATAAAAGTCTTATCCAACAGACCTCGCGATAAAGAGGTAGAGCCATTGGAGCATGGTCTAGCGCCATACGCATGTCCGCAACCAGCAATAGCAAAAACGGGACTCAATACCTTTCGAGGAGACCTTCCCACAAGCGTGCAGAGGCGGCACATGCAAAAAGATTTGTATCATCGACAAGCAGCGATGCCTCGAGTTTCGAGGCGAGCCATGATGATGGGTGGTGGAACCAATACCATCGATGGGGAAGCCGGCTCGTGATTTTCCGTGTTTCCCACGGTCCATTTAGGCCAAAAGTACTCTTCATATCTTACTGGGACACTGCCAGAGCCTTTGTCACTTCACCTGTTCATCCTCCAGAACTTTTCCTGTCGCCAATGAAACTGCATGGAAACATGTGTTATCGCAGCGCAAACCCGAGCATTTGCAAAGACACCGGTCCGCAAACGGTTCCGAAGTTTGCTGATGATGATTCCGAAAACAGGCGCCCCGTTGAAACGGATGATGCCATGAGGAAGGTAGTCTGGTGTAATAGTAGTCCATATATGACTTCAACTAGACAACATTTCAGAAACGAAGTCGACGAATGGGAGGAGAAATGACGAACGTACTACTGAGAATTTCAGACCCGGGTGTCTACTGTGATGTAAACCTACATTTCGGGGCGAGGAGGAGAATTTCGGGACCGTCGACTACTCGTGGCACCCCATTTTTGCGAAATCACATCGTGTGCATTTTACAGATCCGAAGCAAACAATGTCACAGTGATACCTTATGTACCTTACCTTTTTGTCGGCAGTCACCATAGTCCAGACCACGCGTTTGAGAGGCATTTGCCTACGACTCGAAACGGAGAGAAAAGAATATCATCCCACTGGATTTTGACTAGTGCGTTCAAAGTATCAAACGGTATCGTCCCGGGGATACTATGGACTTGGAAGCACAGGAGGAGGAGAGTCCCGAGTCCATCCTGAGTCAATCCTTCGCGGTGTCTTCGAGCATAAAAGCCCTAATGAAAAACGCACTTGACTGAATTTCATTTCCAATTTTCGGTGACGGACCACGGTCGTATAGGCCCTGAACTACGGGCTCGGGGCAGATGATGGTAGGGTTTGTACTTATTCGCCGAAACGAAAGGTCTGGGCGCCCCCACGGGATGGGTGAATGTTTTCTGTTCGCAACGACGGGTAACGTGAAGGATGGGAACAGGTTAGGCCCAAGGATGGCTCTGAAAAGAACGCAACGTGCTACAAACATGCCAACTTGTCGCGTTAAATTGAAGTTGAGAAGATAGCTAGCCATGGGTCAACGCAGAATGAATTGCTCTTTCACCCGTTTTGTCCTCTTGTCTCAATCCAGAGATAGCCCCCAATAAACATTGGTTAGAGGGTAGCAGAAATTCAGTAACAATGACACTTGGCCGTTTAGGGATCATTAGATTCGTTACAATCCTCAACCACCGATATCCTATAATTTTTCTCAGAGGATATGCAGGTAGACAAGGGGTTAATACGTACTTAAACAGCAGCATCTTCCATGACCAGGCCTTTGTTTCCTGCGTCCGGGTATCACGTTCATCATCAAGCGCTTGAAGAGTCCTTCTCCTTGGCGGCAGCGTAAGGAATTCAGAAAGACAGAATCATAGAAGCAAGAGCCAGCGTTCGCACGCCTTAAGACTAGAGGAAGTCAAGTGAACAAATACAGAACGGCCGATTACATGAGAGTTTCTTCCGTGTTTTCTAGGACCTGCCGTATCTCCTCATCTGTAACAGGCCGGGGGAATGCCTTTCGAGGCTCTCTGAATAGTGCTGGTGTGAATTTACAATGCGGAGATAGAGAAATAAACGAACGTTCGCATGGCCCATACATCCTCGCTGCTCTTATCTAGCCTTCTCTTCGCCCACCATTCCGCCCGTCTATTTATCCATGCATCGTACCGCTGGTCGCTCTCCATCCATTTCATGCTAAGGCAGAACTTGAAGTCGTCGTGCTTATGCGCGCACCGTGAGGATTCTCCGTGTCGGTACCAAGATTTCACCTGCGAACGAATGCCTACTACGCTTTAGCTTGGCTGGTCAACAAGCATCGATACAGCGCCATACCATAACAGCCCATTGCGAGCTCCATCAACCGGAAACAGGAAGGAATATCATCTGGAGTTGGATGTACGAGACGAAGATAGACAGCCTCTTGCTTGACAGCAGTCGCAAAGTCGACACCGGTCGACATAGCAGAAGGAGAAAGCAAAAGTGGCACAGCCACATAAATATTATTTCTTTCTGTAGCCACCACCTAGGCTCCAGACTTTTCGTAGCTCCCTTCTCATCGATCCATATTGCCAGCTTGAGTGCTAATTGCCCCTTTCAGTACATCATATCCCCAGTCCGGTATCGAACAAAGGTATTCTCCTTCTCATTTCAATTGATGGCAGTGAGTCCATGGTAAGTGTTTGCTCACCGGAACTCCGTTCTCTAACGACACTTTCCCATGGACAGGTCAGAGGAATCGTGTCATATTTCTCTACGTCTGTCGTTTCCATTATGTAATAGTATCGCTCGTTGCGTAAACAGTGACCGGTGAACGTTAACCATGACAGTCTTTGCGAAAGGCTTATTGTTTGGACTGTAGTATCACGCGTTTTTCTCCCGTCGCTTTTCAGTACGAGAAACTTTCGCTCTAGTCAAGGTAGTCTAACCTCACGATATGGATCATGCTATAGGTTATTCAATCCTTCTATGGTGGTCCATTCTCCGAATTGCTTATCAGTCCAGCCTCCATGTTCAGTTCCGATTCCGAAAACGAGGCGCGTGAGCTGAGCAGCGCACCCTTGCCCCGTTTCCGTTTACGTATCATCCATGCTAACGCCTTTCTCTTGACCCTTTGACCTGAATGATACGACATGAAGAGGACCAGTAGATTATCCGAGGTTTACCCATGACCTTGTTCAGGCCCGGGCGGAACTCATGTTTTCCATTTCGAACAACTCTATTGCTCGCGCTGATCCATCGAGTTGATTGAAACGGCCAATCAGCCTATCTCTTCCCACTGTATAAAAAATGACCAATCATCGTCGATCGCCCGGCGTCGATATTATACATCGAGGCATCATCGAACCAGTTTTTTATCATTGACTAGCCCAGAGGGGGGCTGTAAACAAGCCCCGTACAGGGGTAAGGACCAGCTGATTTTTCATGGTCTGCCGGACCGATAGCGGCTCTATAAGTTTGCAGAAGTATCTGCCGTCTCAGTTTCTGAGTCATTTTTCCCTCCCCTGCCTCATGTCGTCGTTCTCTGTGGCCGTCAAGCCTGTTGTTGAGCGACCCAGCCACCGTGAGTTCTCGATTCTTCATCACTTATATCTAAAGATGACTGATTCTTTTTACATTAGTCCCAGCGGATGAAGAAGCTGTTGATCTTAGCGAGTCGATCGATTATACCGCACCGCCTAGTCGCCAAGGTCGCAAGATCTCTGCTAGCGCAGACAATGGAGGAACCTACGAACTGCATCCCCTTCCAGAATACTTTACTGAACGCGCCAGGAGACCTTCTGTCCTCCGCAACGACTCCACTGCCGATACCATTACCCTCAAGGATCTCGTCCCAAAACAGTCCTTACCAGTTCTCGAGGATGCCCATCTGAAGTCTCGTATAGTGACCGCGACGAGCACGGGAGTGGCCATCCCGGCCATCCACCATCGAGCTCAGATCATCGAATCTGAAAGGTCAAAGAGCTACCGAAGGCAGGCGAATCTTCAGTTCGCTGCCGTCTGCTGGTGCTTTTTCTTGGGTATGTTATTACCAATGGTAACTGTTTTTCATCCGAAGGCTGAGCTTTTTCAGAGGGGTGGAACGATGGCACGACGGGCCCATTGATCCCTGTCATTCAAGAGTCTTATCACGTTGGTCTGGTCCTCAATGTCATTCGCCCGATACGTTAACTGAAGAATATAGATCAATTTTGCCATCGTTTCTTTACTCTTCGTTTTCAATTGCATTGTGAGTGTGTCCTAGTACGACGGCTATAGCAGCTCAACCTTAAACAGGGATTTGTCCTTGGTGCTGGAACCAATATATATCTTAATGAAAGATATGGCTTTGGGAAGGTATCGTCTACTCTCCTTTCGCTCGTCAAGCTTGAAAGCAGACCTCGAACAGATTATGTTCATCGGTTCGCTGTTTCAAGTCGTGTCGTACGCTATGGAGAGCCCGCATCCACCTTTCCCGGTTATGGTCATGGCATATGCTCTGGCTGGTTTTGGCATGTCATTACAGGTAAATATCGAGGAGAGCATGTCATTTTTTCCATACGCTTACCTTTGTTTAATTAGAATGCTCAAAGCAACGGCCTCGTTGGCAGTTTAAAAGAGCACAAAACGACGAAACTTAATATGCTTCATGCTGCATACGGTGAACAACCTAGAGTCATCGGTAACGGACCTACACTCAGAACTTCCTAGGAGTTGGCGCGTTCATTTCGCCATTAGTTGCCACCCACTTTTCGTATGAACGTCACTGGTCGTATCACTTCATCATCTCCACCGGCATCGCGGTCTCAAATTCGGTTCTTCTCGCATTGGTGTTCCGCTTCAAGACGCAGGAGGGTGCGCTACCATGGTCCATGACTTGAATCAGAAACTGATCTCATCTTTAGTTCTCCTCGCGGAGGCGGGTCAGGCGCCTGGGGAATCCGATGCTGCAGGATCGCGAGGCGCGAACTTGTACAGCTCGATCCTCAACATCAAAGACGTGCATTTCCTTGCCGTTTTTGCCCTCATCTATATCGGCACTGAGGTCACTCTGGGTGGTTGGTCCATTCGCGCACAAGATCTTCGTCTGGTGCTCACATGTTTTATCAGGCTGGATTGTTACGTTTATAATCAACGAACGAGAAGGCGGAAAGAGCGCGGGATACGTTTCATCTGGTTTCTTCGGTGGCGAGTAACGTTCATACTGGTTCGGTTGATATTTTGTTAATTGTATTCCTCCTTCAGGACTGACTCTGGGCCGGCTATGTCTCATATGGTTCAGCAAGAAGGTTCGTAGCTAATAGTCCCAGTCGCCGAAGTTGACTCAAATTTCTTGACTAGGTCGGAGAGCACCGTGTCATTTTTGTATACACTCTACTCGCCATAGCGTAAGTCAGGTCAAGTATTGTGACCCATTCCTACTCTCTGCTAATTATAAAACAGACTGGAACTAACCGTGTGGTTTGTTCCTTCCATCATCGAGAACGGTGTTGCGGTAAGCACGTTTGATTTCGTATCATTCTGCTGCTCACCTAAACGTGTTTCTAGATCTCTTTCGTCGGTTTACTACTAGGTCCCATGTTCCCGATACTTGTCGTCCACGCGACACGGATCCTACCTGCGTGGTTACTCACTGAAAGTGTCGGGTGGATCACCGGGATTGGTATGTCGGGATCGGCGGCCCTGCCGTTCATAACAGGTCTATTGGCATCTCGTTATGGAATTCGGTCATTGCAGCCGTTGTAAGTGCCAAGTACTCTCGGGTATCAACAAGTTTGAAACTGAAATTTGTGTTTAGAGTTGTCTCGATGATGTGCACGCTGGTAGGTGTCTGGGCGCTTGTACCGAGGACACGACGAGTCGACTGAGCGGAGCAAGGATGTAGGAATCCACATAGAGCATAGACGAGTCAGTAGATTGTTTTAGACTTTTAGAATCCATATCCAGATCGTGACGGTAAAATGACAAGAACTCCTATTTCGTTTTATTTTGATCACGTTCAAGTATAATATATAACGTCTCAGATGCTACGAGAGTCATAAATTCTAGGGCAAGACATTGAATATTTAAAATTTTGTAGTCTAGAATTAGAACAAGGATACTATCTTACATTTGCAGCACACTCGTCACGGAAAAAATGGAACAAGAAGACGAAAAATACGTTGCCATTCTAGGACAACTTTCGCACTTGAGCTTGAGTGCTCTGAGAAATGGAGCCTGCCCTTGAGGGAAGCCGAGGTATGGTTGGTATTCATGTTCGTCTTCAACATCCCGCCGTAAGCCAAGGGGGTTGCAAAAACCGAAAGAATCATATAAGGTCAAAAATATTTTAAAGGTCTGCTTGAGGCGACCGACCGGCGTGGGAATAACATACCAGCTGTTTCACGATTTCAGGTCTCACAAGTGCGCAGAAAGCGGTACGCTGGCCGCTCCTCCCAGATATAATCATGCCGATTCGAGCCCGTCGTCATGGGGGGTCGACATGGGGTGGCATTGTCCTAGTCAAGGCTCAGCATCTGTTCCACGTTTGTCATGGTTGAAGTCAAAGAAGCAATCCGAATTTACAAAACCACGCGATGCGACAATAACCAGTACGACCAAAAATGTGCTGTTCTTCTATTTGTACACTATACGCCAACTTTCCCATGTCTAGGCTTCTCCGTCCTTGTCATACACGTACTCCGCATATACAGGCTCCCACAACTTTGCCTTCGCCTTGACTCGCACTTCCTCCTTCGACCAATCTACACCCGCACTCCCCTCTTCGATCCCCTGCTCAGCAACAGCAACAGCCACCTCAAAGTTCACCTGAGGCGCGTCCCCAAAGTCTGGCAAAAGCGCATCGTCTGGATCTTTCAATGCTGGGGACAAAGATGCCAGTCTACGCGCTCCCGCGATAATCATCGTGTCTGTCATCTTGCGAGACTGGCAGAGCATAGCACCAAACCCAAGCCCGGGATAGATCAGCGCATCTAAGAAGACGATCAATGCAAAGGTAGATGAAACAAGAAAACCGACATACTGTTACACTCAGCAATGATATAATCCTTCCCATTCGGCATCTTAGCTGGAGGGAATGGACTACCCGTGGCCAACAACGCCTTCCCCCTCGTCCACTCATTAGCGTCGCCCGGATTGACCTCAACTAATCGGCTCGGGTTCGACAGAGGCAGGATGATCGGTCTCTCGCAGTGTGCCGCCATCGTTTTCACGACCTCTTCCGTGAAAGCACCCGCATGAGTCGAGCACCCAATCAGCACCGTCGGCTTTACTTGTTTGACTGTATCCAGGAGTCCGACCTCGCCGGTGAATGATGTCCACTCCTCATCCAATCGAATGAACGCGCGAAGATCTTCCCGAACATCAGGTGTGCTCTGTCTGATGAGTCCGTGTTTGTCGATGAGCCAGAACTTGGCATTAGCCTCTTCTTCTGGCGTGCCGTCTGTAGCAACCATGGCATCACGCAGCTGTTTTGTGATGCCCAGTCCGGCGGAGCCTGCTCCGTAGATGATGAATCGCTGATCACAGAGCTTGGTCTTTGTTATGCCAATGGCAGACATGACGCAAGAGAGTGTGACTGCGCCGGTTCCTTGGCTAAATAGATGAAAGGTCAAACACAATAATACCAACGACTCAAACATCTTACATGTCGTCATTGAAAACTGAATGAGTGTCCCGATAGCGTTCAAGGATACGTTGAGCATTCGTCACGCCGAAGTCCTCGAAGTGCAGTAGACAATGAGGGAAGTACTTTCGAACCAGCTGAACGAACTTGTCGATAAATTGGTCATACTGTTCTCCGCGGATACGTTTGTTGGGCCAGCCCTTAAATCAAAATTAGTTTTCGCTGGTGTTTGGTCACGGTCTGCTTACGACGTAAAGTTTGTCATCGAGAAGCTCCTCGTTGTTGGTCCCGACGTCAAGCGTAACAGCAAGAGCTCTGGAAGGGTCGATGCCTCCGATGAGTCTAATATCATAATCAATCGAAGGTATCCACTGTTTAATTTTAGTGATCGACACACGTGTATATCACCGCCTTGGCGGCAGAAATCTGCAAAACAGATCAATCCAATGGTTTGAACCGTGACTCAAACACCTACTCCGATTCCCTGCAACAAAATCAGCACGATGATATAGCAAACAGGTGTTGAAGCATACCCCAACACCTTGATCACCTATGCCAAGAATCGCTTCGGCATCGGAACACACAATCAGATCGATGCTTCGGCCTTTGATCTGCTCGAGAAAGTCTTGCTCCATAGTGTCTTGATCAGGAAAAGTCAGATACAATCCCTCGCTCCTCCGGAAGAGGTGGGAATAGCTAGCGATTGCATCAGCCTGTTGAGAGAAATGTCAGTTATCTGCGGATGGGCTTGCCACAATCGCAGATAGCCAGATGTAGTGTGAATGGTGCGTAGAACTGGTCTGCGAAATGGAAGGGAATTCAACGACGAATGTTACCGGGCAGTCCGAAGAGAAGATATGACTGCAGAGTTTCCAGCAGTGATGGATGACTGAATAGAACCGCATCGTTCCATATTCCCTTGTTGCCCTGAGTTTACTGAAAGCAGAAAGTTGGGCGCGTCTTTGACGCTCTCTGACGAAAGAAGATGCCGGTTGCGTAGGTGATATTGATGACCAAACAAAGACCAGGTAATTGCTGTTCCCGCGTATCGAGACGACGTGGCAAGCCCGCTAGTGTGCAAGTCTGGAACACTCACCTCGGTCGGTGTATAGATGATAGGCACAAGTTCGCTGAGATGCCTCGATAACAACGCAAAGTAAAGCACCCAGTTCTGATTCTTCAAGCTCTGCAAAAAGGAATTCTTGCGTAGAGGTGAGTCCCGAGCTTGCAATTGGTCGTAAGCGCGTTGGCATTGCTCGTCGAGGGTATTGACGCGATACGGCAATCGCCCAGTGAGACCGAAAGCCTTGCGCTCAGCCATGGTGAAGGCAGTGCCCTTGTTCCATCTGGAGCTGGTGAGTATCGCATCGCCGTGAAGTGCGACATTGTACTGTGTCTTGGAGGAGGTCATGGTGGATAAACGTGAACACCAAGAGGCGATGCATCGATGGTATTTCAACTACATCATCGGAAGTATTTTTAGCGTTCCTGTTCATCATCAACGCGGTCCGAGGAGATATTTGAATTGACTTACTCTGTTTCCATGCCAGACTCCCCGTCAGAGACCGGACGTTTCCTCAAGAGACAATTACTGGCAGATTGCCGAGATGCAAGATAGATAGATGCAAGGTACCAAAACGGAACACCAGCATTCTGTGCCAATACAAAACGTGTCACGGACTACAGCGTAGAAGACGGGAAGAACTTTAAGAAGAGACTCGGATGCAGGTCGCACGAGAGCGGAGCTGAGTTTAGTCACGTGACGAACGAATATTAGCCCTGGAGTTGGAGTGACGTCATGTTGAACTTGAAACCGCGCTCTCCCCTACTTCAATGTAAAAGTCTGTAGATACTTTCGCTTGTCATATATATGAGAGGAGTAGACGGGGCGGGGTGTAATAGAAACATCAGTAACGACTTTGAAATTATACGACGGGGTCGTCCGAGTGCGTTGACAGCTTCTCGCATCTGCGGTCATATTCGGTCTCCTCGTTCTGTTCGGAATCATCACAGTAAGCCGATCTCTTTGGCGCTGCAGATATCGTTCTTATATTATCACAGCACTCAATATCGGCGTGGCTAACTTTTCAGTTCAACAAGTTGCATGGTCATCAGAACGGAGTATCACAAAGAGACCGTGTTCGATACGTATTCACCTCAACGTATTCTACGCATTCTGCATGGTTCTATTCTTGCATTCCGCCACAGGATCAGTGCTCACTAGCATCGCGTCTCACCTCATATTGTATTTGCCATATGTGTCCTGCTCATCAGGACACCCCTGGCCTTTTTCTTACATGGGTTATCTGGATCGCAGCCTCAGCTGCCGTAAACCAGATAAATGCCCGGAGAAAGTTTACGCCGTACATACTCTTCCAGGTCTCGCAGGACTCAGAATGTGTTCAGCCAACTCAATGCACTTGAGGCAGCCTGTTGGATAGTATGGTGCGTATTTATACGTTCATGTGCACTCGGTTCTTACGTTTGGTTAAGTATTTTGGCTGAAAATTTACCAGGTGTTCAGGCCGCGGTGCGCCCGACGCGGTGATGGCTCGCTGGCTCCGGGCATAAGACCTTGAATGGGTCGGAATTTGTTGCCCATCGAATCTCTCCTGCATCCTCATGCCCTTTCCCGGATGGTTGACATCCCCCGTAACGAAGATGCCACGCCGGCTCTAGTCAAACCGTCTTATGGCGAAACTTTTGTTGTCGATGAATCTCTGCTTCAGCTCTACTACTAGCTCTTTCTGACTGCCGCCCCTTCCATCAAAACGACCCCCGCCAGCAATGCTTCGTCCATGGTATATGTGCTCCTTCCAGGTTATCTATCACGACATGCCGGCGCAGGAAAGATCGACCGGAGTTATCTGTCCTCCTCCGACCATCCTCGGAAGTCCCGCCGGGCCTTCCATACTTTGACTATATCTCATGGGAACCTTTGACAGTCGGGACGAGGTGTCGCTCCCTCGTATTTACAGATAATTCGCTATCCCTGTTCGCACCGACGGCCAGGACTCAAAGGAAGAGGAGGGTGAAATCGCCATGCCTGTTGTAATCGATCCAGCCCAATTGGACATCTTCACACAATTTAGCACGATAAACGACTTCTTCTCTAAACTCATAGCAGACTGCAAATATTTGTCAGTGATCTTGAAAAGAAGGTATGCCGTGTTCGAACTTTTCAAGCAAGAAATCAAGCTCTTAGGATCAACTTGCCCCCTTAGTATCGCCGCTATAAGAGAGTACAGTAAGCTGCCAGTCAGAAAACTTCCCACGAAGCGAACGTGAGTGCCTTCGTCGCAGTCACTAGCTCTTTGCTAACATGCTGTTTCCCCGGCAGTCGATGCAACTTCGGGACTCTGTCCTTGGCGAGCTGAAACCAGAAAGCGATAGATCTGATACCTGTCGCACAGGGTCATGCCAAGCCTTCGATGAAAAAGTCAACGCCCCATAAGAAGCGCTAGCCAGCACCTACTGTCCATAGTAAAGTTCAGTACCTCTGATCTTCTAAGTGCGAGAAATTAGATGGTCCAGAGTCCTTCATATGTATTATCATTTCACAGGATGTAGAGTAAGACGCACGCGGAATGAGTGGCACGAAGAAACTTGGTAGAATGAGTAGAAACTTAAAAACTAGACACATGAATGAAGTGACGGCTATCGTGGCTGAGGTCCCTACGTCGGGATGTTTTGCTCGTGCCGCCCCTGCTGGGGGTCGCCCAATTATCCCCTGCACATCCGAGGGTTCCACTCGAAAGTTAAATCATATGGATCACACCTTGTGTTCGTTGATGGACAGTCAACTGGTCCTAATATCTAATAGCCCGCGATAAACATTCAGTACACTTGATCTTCTAGATGTAACTGGAAAAGCGAGAGTCAGACTATTTGGATCCATTTAACGAGATGATTTTACTGCATACATACGAGTAAAACAACAGTTTGCGGCTGAAGTTGTCAAAATTGATACTGCCCATGATATATCTGAGAACTACCACCACTGACAAGAATCATCCAGATATCTCCCATGTTGACGAGGGTTCCACTCAAAATCCAGAAAATCCAGATCAGGCCTGTTGTCCGAGTTGACATGCCACTGCCAACACCTGGACGGTCCGTAAGTGCAATTATACACCACTCTTAACTTTGGCGCGCGACAGTGTGCCCTGAACACTGATGCTACATACAGGACATCTTCTGTATCTTCGTAGTCGTCCGACTTGCCAGCCAGGTAGGGCAGCACGGATACATCCTGATTGTCATGACCTTCGAGTAGCAGCAGGGACCACGGAGTTACGACCTCCCCCTTATTGTATAGGTAGTTCCATTCAAAATGCCGCAGTCTCGTGAACTGCGCGAAATGAGGTGCATATGCCCATATTGTCTCAGGCCACACGCAGCCTGTACTGATGCTCTGAGCTGAGCCGCCGCGGAGGAAAAGGGTCAGAACCAATAAGTCTGGGAGTCGCTGAGCGATGGCGCTGATGACGGTGGAATATCCTTCGAGCAACCCATCGAGCACCAGCACTTCCATCGGATACGACTGTAGCGCGTACAGCAGGGTGTTAACGTCCCCATCTGAGATAGGCTCGCAGAATTCCAATTTGAGGTGCGTCAGCCGACGAGCGTCAGATGAAGGCGAGATACGAAGCATGTCTTCTACAACGTCGACCCATATACGAGGAAGACACGAGAGAGAGACTCGCTCCATTGCGCACATGTTCAAAACCGGAGCGGGAGTATACCCTGGTGGGTAGAAGATGAACAAGTTTTTGAGAGAATCTGCCCAGATTTCTGAAAGCGTCGAAGCCAGGGTACTCCCTGGATGTAATGTCAAGACCAAGTTCTCGACCCGGTTGATAACGTTCGATGGCAATGGAAGAAAGTGTATAAAGAATGATGAGCTTGTCGCGAGCTTCAGAGTTTGGAGGTGGGGAAGAGAGGTTATCACTGGGAGCAACCGATGTATGAGAGAGAATGAAGATACGGAGAGGAATGTAAGGTTCTGCATGGTTGCGAGGACCATACAAAAAGCATGCTCGATGGACTGAATGTGGGGCCCTAGATCAAGGTCGATCTTATGTTGCTTTATTTCGTCGTTGACGGCGCCGAGAATCTGTATATGAACTATTTTGATTTTCTGGATGATATCAGAGCGAGACAGTAGGAAATAAACATCGGATAGGCTTTGAATTTGGAGTTTGAGGAAGAGTTCGAACATGGCAGCTTTTCTTGTCTCTTCGGGAATAATTAGTACGTCTTGTATATCTGGCGCATTCAGAACCAGACGTCGCGACTATGAGGATGATTAGCATGCACTCTAAGAAGAAAATGACAAGCGGAACGTACGGTAAAAATGTAAGGTTGAGAGATGGTGCGTAGACGCCTACAAGTAGCAGAAAGGATTCGTACGTCTTCAAGACGTCCATTCTGCATAATGAGCTCTAGTAATTCCTCAGGAAGGTCCAAAAGATAGTGTTTTTGAAAGATTGGCGTAGAATTAGCATCGGACATATGCCCAAGAATTTTATCTAAACCAGTTGAAGAGAACGTGAGCGCCTCGGGGACCAAAGGTTTACTTACCCACCCAACACGTTACAAACTCATATCCATTTTCATGGATAAGCCACTTGGAACGAAGCTTTTCCCAGAGCGAAACCTTCTGAGATAGGTATTCTGGTATGCTAGGTTCGTCGGTATAACCCAGCGATTTCCCCTCAACATGTGGTTCGAGATTCTCAAAGTCGCCGAGAAATTCATCCCAGACGGATTTGAGGAAAATGAACCGCTACAGAAATGACCTATCACTCAGAAATTATGGACCATACAACAGGATCAGCTACGCACAGCGCTGTGCCGTCCTCTCAGATCCAAACATCCCTTCTGGGTTGTCAAGATCACCGTATAATAAACCTGAAATTATTGCTTACCATGTAGAAACCCTCCATCTCTGAAAAGAAAGTTTGCAGACGCACGTAGCGAAATTTGTTATTGCTGTTCCATTCATCTTCTCTGCCAGAGCCGAAGATCAGTAGCATATTTTTCATAGTGTGTCAGGAATGGCCAAGAGAAGAGCAAGTAGTGCTTATGAGTTCGATAGGTGGCCTCATAATCAGAGAGAAGAGGTATTTCAAGGGCCATAGACATGCGTGCGCGGTGGTTGATGAAAGAGCGACGAATGAACGAAATTTCATCCGGACAGATTCGGCCCGGACATCTTAGGTGTACCGTGGCTCTTTGTTCTTCCTTTCTTTGCCCGATGAAGAAAGATATGGCAGCATCCTCATCACCTGATAATCCTCTACACTGCTCGACATCATGCTTCCTCACTCTGGGGAATATATCGCGTTCAAGCTCGACCCAGTCGCTTCCCTCGAGGCCCTCAACGACCCTGAAGTTTGCGAGGTCTTGGAGACGAAGACGTATGTTTCCTGTGTAACATATGTGCGTTAGACTATTACTTTGAGCGCGTGCATTGGCTGACAGTCGTCGTTTCTTAGCTCATTTCCTTTCCCTTGCCTGGCGTCGAACATATCTCGGTGTCGAAGACACTGCTTTCAAAAGGTCTCACTAAGGATGATCCGGATCGTCTTATCACATCGGACATGTCGGTACCCGTATCACTGAATACTTCCAATCCACTTTCGCGACCGCCCCTAGAACCGAGAACGCCTCTTCCATGGCCTGACTGCTACCATCCAACGCAGTCCAGGACGCAATGCCGAGTTCGTAAACGTCATCATTGGCGGAGCGTGGCCTCAGCCCAAGTATGGACTGAGCAACGAAGATCAGGTCCTCCTTGACAGAGATTATTTTGACGAGGATTCCGACCGCAGGGAACTCTTGAAGACAGCAAAAGCCATTGGCAAACTTTGATTCTTGTATCCGACGGACGCGAAACACCTCTAGTCACTTTGGCTCTGGAGCGGGACACAGAAAGCCAATACTGCCGGTCGGTAAGCGAAGCTGCGAGTCAGTTGTCTGCCGGTCGACGGTCGAGACTCTTGTTCGGTGCTCGACGCTGAAAGCCAACATCCGAATCTGCCAACGAAGCGAGCCAAAGTTATGTCACTCAGCCATCATCTGCTACCGTATCTACTTTTATTCTCTCTGTCCTCTCAGAGGTCCTCCCGTGCATGCTGTGTCTACGAGCAGACATCGATGACCATGAAGAGGTCGCCTCGATATTGCCTTCCAATCTAATATGGTCCCATCCCGTATTCGGCGCGCACCCTCCAGACGCCATGCCCGTCATCGTCGTGCTGGACAACCTTGAGGCGATAAAACCCGAACAGATCAACGATCCCTGGGATTTCTTTCGAGAACTAGAGGCTTTGAAAAGGTATGACTGTCGTGCTGTGCTCCAAAAACTCTTCACTAACTCTCTTAATTCATAGAATCGAGGAAGATTATAGCGAGCGAGTGAAAGCAAAACTCAAGCTGCGATCGACTGTGCGCGTCAAAGGGATGAAGAGCTCAATGCTAAGCTTCAATCAAAGATGCCAAAGCGTGTCACCAGCGGAGACGGTGGTTCTAATTCGGCAAGTATGCAAATTTTCTATGACTTTAATATCGCTGAATATAGCTGACGATGGTGTCCTAGACTAATCGCCCAGAGCTGATCTTTGACTACTTTGGACGAGGGAAACAATAGCCCGAACTTGAATATATGTCGAATCATAGTTGAGTAGTCATGCAGAATTGAAGAAGAGCGTCATCAATGCAAAATATATGTCGCAACGCGACCATCTTCAATGTACTTATTGAAGCCCAGCGAACATGCCTCACTTCATTTGGCTGTACACAACTCCCTTCACAATCGGTGTCGTCCTATTACGACGACTGCGCTTCAATTTCAGACCAGGCAGCCCGGTATATATATTAATAAGAAATAGAAGAGATTAACGCGCGACGGAAACTCCAGGACGGGACGAAAACGAAAACAATTATCGGGGTTGGTATCCTGATTAGCTTGGGCACCGCATGTCACCAGTAAGATTAGAGTACCCAGTAAATCTTGTAGTTCATTTCGTTTGCGCATACATGGAACTGAAAGCATTATCGTTTGGTTGACGTTTTAACATTCAATTAACATTTGTCGAGAAATGCCAGGGAACGCCACACGACCTGCCCTTAAGTCAACACGTGGTCGTGTGGGTACCCTCACTGGCCAATTTCACTCCGTTACGTTTCTGTTCAGGAGCACCGACGACTAATAAAGCCTACTTCCTTCCTTCCATCGTGGATTTCCGATTTCGGTCGTAGGCAAGAGAGATCGAAAACCTTGTTTCTCACGATGGCCAGCTTGTCCTGTCTTTTGTTACTTTTGTTTCATCTGGCAATACCCTGTTCCTATATTGTTTTTTCTCCAATTCGAGAACAATGTCGCCCTCTTCCCTGGTCCTATATCTATATCTTTACCCACTGCTAAGTAGCAGATTCTCAAAACTGAAATCATGAACCCCACCTAGGTGAATATGTTATCCTTCAAATCGATCCAGTTGCTAGTCTGGCAGGACTTGCCGATCCAAAAGCTACCGAGGCTTGCAAGGTTCTCATGCTCAAGAAATATGTGGCTTGCATTACTTGGGTAAGGCTGGTTTATACCAAAAGAAACAGCTGATCTCATGACGCCTCAGATTGTACCTCCTTTTCACGGGGCGGAGTACATCTCGGTGTCTTTCACTCTGGTTTCCAGTGGTATCGGAGATGGGGTTACAACGAAATTCCTTTTGCCTGAAATGTCCATTCCAATTCACCCAAACACGTCTCATCCTCTCTCGCGTCCGTCCCTTATGCCCTCAAAAGGTCTTCCCTGGAAGAATTGCTACCAGTCCACGCAGCTGGGCAGCGAAGTACGCTGCAAGAACTCCCACATCCTAGGGACACCTTGGCCACCTGCAAAATATGGATCACCCTCTCAGGAGTCCGTACGACTGCAGATGCTCTCTTCTGAGGATGGTAACTGGAGGAGACGGTTGTTTTCCGACACTCAGGCCGCTGAACGTATCTCTGAGAATAAAGATAAAGATAACGACGATTCTACAAATGCCCCGCGAAATGCTGACGTTGAGATCGATGTCCACGTCCCTCTTACAAAAATGTCGGTCTTCTTCCACCTATGGCGAGCCTTACTCGGACGGGTTGTCGAACTCTTTGACTGTGTCACGGATTCCGCCTCTGTTTTCAGCAATGACGCTTCTTCCATCTGTTCAGAGGATGAGGGAGGTATGTATCTCTTTGGTCCACCTCCCTCCGACACCATGCCTGTCGCTGTTCTCGAACGATTTAACATCTCTCCCGGCTGAAGAGATTGGTGATCTGTTGATGTTTTATGGAACTTGAGGCGTTGAAAAAGTACATATGCTCTCCCCACCGCCGGTGTTGCGTTGACAAATTTTGGAACAGAATTGAGGAGGAGCATATGAACGAATCAGAAGGGCCGTGGAAAAGACGCGAGAATTGGATGATACCCTTTACGATAAACTGATGTCAAAGGCACGAGCATCAAGCTCTGTAGCTGAATCTATCTCAAAGGGTGCGCACACATAGTTTAAGTCTTTCTCGACCCCACAAACCTCCAGGTGCAATGAAAAGGACAAAACGTTCCCGGAGTCTTTTCAGTCTAGGCAGGACAAGACTTAGATTATCCAAAGCTACAACGCCTCCCTCCCATTTAGCTAATGCCCCTGATGAAGAGAGTAACTGTTGATCTCCCACTACTTATGAAGGGGCTCTCGGCAAGGGCCTTCTGGTTCCTACCGCTTGTTTTACTCCTTCCTTCGTCTTATTCCCTCGTTTCACAAGTAATGAATGTCATTCAATATTCCAAAATCCAAACGTGAACTAGCCCATCCCTTTTAACTGCTGTTTGCAAACATTCTTTTTGTCCGTTAAACTCTATCGCAGATTATATGTGCCGATCGTATGCGCCTCTTCACACATAAAGGATCAGAGAACATATCTAAAATCTCGATTCTGCTTGTCCGTCAGGTCCAAAAACTCCTGCAGAGCAGTCAGAATGCGTACGAGATGCACTCAGCACAGGATCGGACAGACCTTGTCGACGTGAGCCTTCTCCATAACACCATCCTCGTTCAATCGCTCAATATACACGTTGTCATAGGCAGTATCAACAGGTTCTGCATCCCTACGTCGATTTTCGGCTGATAGCAGATACCGAATCGTGAGCAAAGTCAGAATCCGAAGAACGACGCAAACTCCGATTACTATCCAGGGTACGACATCACTAGTTTCACATACCCATTAGCATAGAAAGACAGGTACTACTAGCCTATAGGAAGACACACCGAGGCTTGTACTTCGCTCTCCACATTAAAGGACCAACCGCATTGCCGATACAATACGCGGTTAGCATGATCGTATTGACGGTTATTCTCTTCGTGTGTCCCGCCGTAGTACTCGACAGCCAAGAAAGGGAAAGAACTGCAATGGTCTTAATACTCGTGGTGAGGAGAGAATTTAGACATACCGAAAGCGGTCGCCCCGAGGGCTACACTATCGGTAAGCGGTACTAGAATTGAAGAGGCGGAAGCATCTCACCAGTAAGGAACAACGTCACTAGTAAACCAACTTTATTATCCCAGCTTAGAAAGAGCATCAAGAACACGGCAGCGAGATTGGGTATCAGATACACCACGCCGACCCACGCTTGGCTGTTTGGTATCCGCGCTGCGATGGTCGTGCCAGTCCAAACTGCTAAGACCGCTACAGCACCGGGAACACAGCCCAGGAGAGTGGTGTTAAGGTTGGAGAAACCAAACGACAGGATGATTAGCTGTCGCTGATTGGCGAGCGAATTCGGAATGTTAGCTAACACGGAGAAGAGAGCGAATAGCCATGTCTTGATGTCCGTTAGGGCTTCTATCATCCTAGAGTTTAGCGCTTGAGTAGAAGTACGACAAGCGTAAAAGATGGGGTTTTCGTACTGTTCTTTCTTAAAATGCTTGTTTTCGACACCTGTTTGATTTTCCTATTTCGAAAAGAGGGTTATTATAACTTTGAGAGGGCAGGAATATTGAATGACCTTTAGTCGCTGAACTGCAGAGGAGCGTTCTTCTGGGGTAAGGAACCACGCGTTTGTAGGAGAATCTGGAAACAGGAGGCTATACTGTCCATCAAATACAAAATATCCCGGTAACTACTGGGGAACGTGAAGTACAAATTATCCAGTAACTACTGAAGCTGTCAAAATACATACATTATAGAGACCTGAAATATATCTTTCATATTTGACGTGTCTCCAAAAAATATGTATTTCGATGTGCTTTCAGCCATTGTATCCCCCCTTGTATACCGCCCCCGCCCCGCCTCCTGCCCGACCGATGCGCCTTGTATTTCCCTTTTCATCGCATCCTGTATTTGTCACCGATCCAGTATTCTTCGTCCCAGTTGATGGGATCTCCCTGTGCCTTTGCCCTGGTAGATCCTGGATGTAACCGATCTCAGCTACCCTGCTTTATCATCAATGCACGTGCGATGGTAATGGCGATTTGATTTCTCCCCGTTTTGGCCTTTCCCATCGTCCGCAACATTAGCAGCCATTTCTACCATATGATGGTGCAATAATTCCCAGCGCTGCTTGCTTGACGAACATTGGGAATTCATCATCATCACTTGCTTCGTTATCCACTCCCTATGGTCCTACTGCAACCTTACCGTCATTGTCCGCAACGTTCGCAGCCACTATATAATAGTGCGAGAATTCCCAGCGCTGCTTGCTTGACGAACATCGGGAATTATCATCATGGCTTGCCTCATTATCTACTCCCTACTATGGCCCGACTGCAACCTTACCGCTCGCTCACTCAGTTCATTTTCACGGGTTTTGAGCATGGGCTGGAGTTCATTCATGTAAGTACATCTTTGACGCTGGTATTTCCCTGCTGTTTCCAGCGGGATATTTACATGTTCATATTGTAACGTATGTCAAACTCTCTTCGCCAACCATAACCTTGCCTCATCCCACCCCAGCGCGGTAGACATAATGTGGACACGTGGTATGAAAAACATCTATATTCTCCAGCGCTCTATTGACCTGTACTACAAAGCTGTGAAAGTCCAATCTGCAAGAATCGGTCAAAGCTCGTCGAAATCTGACAAATTAAACACCGCATAGAAGCATTATTGTTTCACAACAAATCTATATTTGATCAAAATTGTACTTCGTCGAAACGTACGTACATTACTTTAAATATATCGAAATTGTACTTCGTCGAGACGTATGTACATTACAGGACATATATATTTCTAACATCCCTTCTTGGATTCCCAGGTCTTTCAAAAGAGAGCGCATACCCAGCTTGCTAGCTATGTCCGACCCAGCCATCCACGAGAATCCGTCTACTGGCGTCCTAACCGACGAACAGGATCTTAGTTTTGATTACTTCTTTGACTTCACCTCCTTCTTGGATGAGGCCTCAGACGATGACTTCGAAATCCATGTCGAGATCGACCCTTCCGCACCAACTATTAGTATGGGTCTCCACGGATGCCATCCCTACCTGGACATTGGCACTCTTGAACAGTAGGTCCCTCATCATGCCGATATCTCAATATAACACTAACATAATCCTGCGGCAGGACAATCATTGGCGTGCTGCGCATTCCGAGGCTGTATTGCTATGCCATTCGGCTGGATTATTCCACCGAACAGCTTCTCTGGCTAGCAGACCGAGGACCACTTTTTGAGAGTGTTGTACTTGCCGATTGCACGTTGACATTTTTCAAATGTCTGTACTCGCAATGGTTTAATAAGTGGCATTCTGTTGACGAAGCTGAGCAAGAGCAATGAAAAATTGTATGTCCTTCGTGTCTAGATCTATGAATACACCGTCACACTGAAAATTAGGAGATCTTTACTCTGTATATCATGGGTCTCAAATATAGATGGATCGATCATGGGCCAAAACCCCCGCGGTGGACTACGGAGCAGGTCTTCGAAAAGTTGGACTATTTGGAGGAGATTGTCACAGCTGAATATGAAAGAATCAGTCATGTATTTAGAACAAATTAGTGTATAGTCTGCTAATACTGATACATTGCAACAAAAGTATGCAACACGCTGAATCAAGAGGATGGTGCTAAGGTACGTCAAGGGGAATCGAGATTCAGTGTCGGGTCAGGCACCTCATGGGAAAGCAGAGGAAGGGACGCCAGGGTACTGTTCCATTGTTCGGCGGCACTCTTCTCAAGCTCCTGCCAGAGAGCGGCCTGTTTCAACGCGTATGCTCTTGCACCAGGTAAGTCTACCTTCTTTGCCCTATCTTTCCACACTGTCTCATAGAACTGGAATGTCACCTTGACATGATGGATCTCCTCTATCAAAAGCTCACACTCTTCTTGCCAACGCTGCGCTCGAGCTCGTGACTTGCACCACTCAATACGTAAAGCTAGTGAGTGCGTGTCAGTTACAGGGTAAGGTTTGACTCGGAGAAGAGCCTAACCTTCTTGGAGCCCTTCCTCTCCTCCTTGAATGTTTGTCTTCCAGATCCACGACAACGAACGATGACCCTCGGTTCTCAGGTCATCGTAAGAATCTAGACCAGAAATATCCTCTGGTCTCAGAGGGAATAGGCCTGTCTTCCATTCATATTGACGCAAATAGGCTGATACCGCATCTAGTGCGGCATACACCCTTCGATATTGGGCCGCATCTGCTGAAATTTTCGCTTCCACCCTATGCATGAGGGTGTTGGCTTTCGTTCCGTATCGTTGACCTCGCGAGAACCGCTGGCGCCATATCGTGAGATACGACTTGAGAAGCAGATGATCGCGTAGCATGGCTAGTGTGTCATGTGCTTGTGCTAGCCAGAGCCGACGCTCGTCGTTGACGATAGTATTTTTAGGACTGGTATCCACCGCACCAAGTCGCAAGGCCGTCGAAGGCAGATATAGTGGAATTTTGGTGGAATGAGTTTCAACACCTGGAGCGCGTTGGTCATTGTCCCTGGCACGGAGAAGACTCGTCTTGGGCATGTACACCTTCTGGATCTCAATCCAGGCATCAATTTTGCGGGAGATGCGATTGGCTTGTTGTTGAATCCTAGTTCGCTGCAGGTCGGTTGAATGGGCTCCAAGTTCCTTGATGTCGTCGATTAGGCGCACTCTGAAAACACATTCTGTTCAGTGCAAAGTTTGGATGAGCTCCCAGTGAACAGACGTACTGTGCTTCCTCAAGCTGCAAACCTTGAGCAATAAATTCACTCGGACTCACATCGTGGCGAATTTCTATGATGTTTTCGGTCCTTTCTTCTCGGGCTAATTCTAACCGTACAGCATTCTCGGTAACCGCTGAAAGTTGTCAGTATACGTGCTGACTTTAGATTGTGTACAGACTCACGATGTAATGTGGGAGAGAAAGGATTCGGTTTCGTGCGATCACTTTCCCAAGCAAGTACCATTGCTCTCCATTGATCAACAGCGGTCGAGTGCTCAACCCGCAAAGTGTCCTCATAGCTGATAAACTCGGTAACGTGTTGTGCTCGGGCAGCAACGGCGTCCTTATATTTCTCGCAGATAATTGATGCTATTTTTTGTGGTGTCAGTTTACATTCTCCGGCAGTTTATAGGCACATACGCACCTATGATGATGATCTTGCGCCAATTATAATCACCGAAATGGTCATCCAAGGTGTCTCGACGAGAGCCTGGACCCATTTCCTTTGTACTGTTGGCCAAAGCATTCGTCGCGGCCCAACCCCGCTCGGGTGCCTCCCCATCTGTCCGTCCGACCTTAGCAGAGAAATTGAAGGAAAAGTCGTTGCGACATTTCAAAATATGTGCCGGGAGATGGAATTTGGGGACAAGATACAAAATATTGCGTTCGATTTGGTGCAGCCTCAGCTGAGCAGGATACTTACCCATGCGAACGAAAAAATTCTTATGCCACTGACAGGCTATATTGTAAGAGATGACCAGGTCGGGAGGTGTGTTGCATGAGAGCGTAGACAGAATGAAGTAATCCATATTGAGGTATCTACGGAATCAACAGTCAAAAGTATGAATGTGTGACAAAAGAGCCAACATACCTCTCTCCCTTCTGCAGATCCCCAACGGATAAAGGGCGTTTCATGTCGTGGCGTCCACAGACTACGGCACCAACACCTGTCGCCGCAGCACCCTTCCCTCCTCGGCTATTTGCAAGCTTTACCGCATCGTGGTTATTACACGTACTCTTCTCCTCCTCGGGAATAATATCACCATATTCCTTCAAATGAACTTTGAAACCTTCCTCCTCTACGAAGTACGCATATCCCTGGTTCAAACTGGGATCGTTGAGTTCATCTGATACATTGAGGCGACGTAGACGGAAGTTCGCATCAACAGCGATGAATAGGCGGTACAGCCATCGCTTCTCCCTGAATCACCATTCGTTAGTTACGCATAAAGAAGAAGGACACAAATTTCCTTACCGATTTTGTAACCACCCGTCTGGCAAGTTAACGTGTGGGTGTGGACATGCCGGACAGCGGAGTGCTAGCTCACCCGGCTGAGTCCCTTCAATATGACCCGGCTCATGTCCTCGTCCAAAGCGTTTTAGCGCTCACAGGTGACGCCATTCACGCATGATTCGAAGGAATGCATCGTAGCGATCCTAGAATGAAGTTAGAACTGTACAGCGTCATCTTTACCAATGATCATACTGGTGGTGGATGAAGTCCTGTATTATCTGATAGGCGTACCAAAGTATGATAGAACTCATAAGCGGAAACCTTCGACATAAATGATAATACCTGGAATAGATTAAGAACGCGGAAGGTTGCTGCCATCTGAGGATAGATAGTCATGGCCGGCCAAAGACGGCTTCGAAGAAGCTGCCGATATCGTGCCACTTCAACATTTCGCGTGCATTCACAAAAGCTCATTTGAATCGTGTGTATCCCATCGACATCAGTCACGACGAAAGAATGAACAACAGCAGGAATTTGACATGTCTGCCCTAGTTTGTGTCCCAGCTGGATGACAAGGCCAAGGTCCCCCAGTGAGATCTTCTTGAAGTAGGACCCGGTCCAGCCCTGGAAATGTTTCTGAAGAAAGTGAATAAAAGAGGGGTAAGAGCTTACCTCCACTCTATGAAAGGGCATAGCTTGATGAAGCTCAATGATACACATACGACACAACATTCGACCGTCAAAGCAAGATAAACAGCGATGTTGTCCCTGCTCCAGACCACACTTATCGCAATCACTATGAGTCATCTGTTCAGACGACTCTGAACATAAAATCTCCTCGAGAAATTCATCGCGCTGGGATTTCCAAACCATCAGTGGGTGGTCCTATGAGGTGGTTACAAGGTAAGAAACATTTCAGCAACAAGAGCGGCTCACACCCAATGGTCTAGGGAGACGCATCCCCTCGCCTTCATCTGATGCTGATGTGAACTCGGCAGGAGCTTCATGGTCAGGATCAAGGAATGACATTGTGGACATGCTCGTAGCAAGCGAGGTATCCTGTGTGAAAGAGGCCAAATAACCTTGGAGTGATATCGTAGTGGGGAGAGAATTACTGCCAGTGTCAGTGCCAGAGGATAATCCTAGAGGAAGATGGGTCGTTGTAGTGCAAACACTTTTGCCGGTACGTCACATTGAGGTGGATGCCGAGGGTTGTGAGTAGTCAGTATGCCAGTGAAATTCTTGCGTCGGCGTAGTATCAATGTTAATCTGTGCTGTATTGTCATTGTCTGCGACGTCAAGGATATCCATTGCTTGAAAACGACGACCCTTTTTGCGAGGATTGCTGGTCATGTTGGAAGGGAAAGCATCAATGGTGTCTGAGAAAAATGGGCGGGGTAAGTTTGTGATTTATTTGAAAGAGCCTCTCTCTCTTATACAAGTAGGGAACTACTGATGCACCATAAAGTTACCAACGGTAAGAATCCGACGCCCGGACAGAACTTTGGGCATCTTACTGCTAACGCACGGTCGCCTGATACCAAATTGCCATCTAGACATCGTAGGATAAAGTCACAGACCGACTTAAAGAGACAGAGGCAGCAGCACAGAAGAGAGCGTAAGGAGCAGAATGAGCATAATCACATGTGTCGCGGTTCAAGATGACAAACATACTAAATATAGATAGGGGTCTCTGGAAGGTCTTCTGCGTTATCAACCAACTTGCGTGGCTTTGGCATCCTCCCACTCCTTCGGATCTGCTCGCCTGATACCACATCTTGCCCACCACCACGTCTATGTGCTGCTTTGGCTACCTTTGCCCTGACCTTTGCTCTTTGGGCCACTTCGCGTTCATGACCTGCGGTATAGAAGGGTTCCCACATTTCAAGAGTACGAATAATCGCAGCAAGATCCTGCAATGAGAATGAACGATTCTGGCAGTAACCAAACAAAATCAACTCTTGGGCTTACCTTCTGGCGACAGGCGTACTAGTGCTCACAAGCACTCTTGTCTGCAGGATCAGGCGGTTGCAGCTGGGAACGGAAGCGGTTCTTCCACAGCAACCAGAGCCGTGATTGAAAGATGGAATATGGCTTAGGATGTTCGTGGGCTCTGGCTTTCAGGCGGCGATAGTAGCTGATGTATGGCCGAAGGAACTCCCGTTGTTCTCTGGTGATATTGCCGACACGCGGACATTTAGACCTGGACACTTCAGCAGTCTTCAGAGAAAAACAGGGAGGGAAACGTACATTTTTCTCACTGCTGAAAAAGGGGAGAGATCGTCTGACTTGATATCTTACTGAATTACTCTTTTATTTAGCTCGAACGACCGGGAATCAATACAAGTACAATTTAAATTCTATTCAACGTAGTCCATGCAGATACAATTTAAATTCTATTCAACATAGTCCGATAAGTATGTATCTTGACATTACGGTGAAGTATGTATTCTTGACGTTACGACCAACACGTATTCTTGACATTACAGATATGTATTTTGTTGTTCGGCTCGGGGGGTTGCCACGTTCGGCTTCCACCGGGTTTTCTTTCACCGTTTCAGATGGTCAGGGTGGAAAGTCCTGAGGAGCGTCGAGTAGCACACAACGCTAGTAGTCGTCGCAGCTATGCCAAGTATCCCAAGCATTACTGTATTGTCGGCTTGCTGATCCTTTTTACAGGCACCGCAACTCAATCAACCAGAAGCGACGAGACAATTATCAAAAGAAGAAAGGTCAAAGACCTGGGTGCAGGTATGTGAGTTACCTTTCTCCATCCAAACGTTTCTCACCAGAATGATAGGCTTGAGCCCCTGGTACGACAGGCGGCACGCCTCGTCGAAATTGAAGTGAACAGTGGTCGTTCACATATCGAGTATGTATCCTTCCTTGATGCTGTCGTCTATACACGTACTCTGAGCTTCGCAGGCGCTGTTCACTATTTGCAGAAACGATGGACCAGATCGAACGCCTCTCTATCAGATTTGCACTTGTTACGTGTGGCTCGCTTAAAGCTCATACCAACGCCGTCTATCAGCTCTACCAGGAAAGCATCACCGCCGAACGCCCCAAAGGCTACCGCAGTGTCCTTGACAATGCTGTTTTAGAGATATCGTCCATTGAGCACTCAATACTGCAGCACGAGCACATCATTTTGAATACGGCGGGTGTTGGGAAGGAGATGAGACGGCTTCGTGCGGTACTGGATCCAGTTCACACATTGGTAAGCTGGCTGGAAGAGATCCTTATGGAGGCGATGATTAGTCCTGCTGGTTTAAAGGGAAAATATCTCAACCGGGAGCTTGCTTTTCAAATGTGATGAACAATTAGAATATATTTATCGTATCATTATCTAGATATCTTCGCCTCTCTTTGCCACACTAGCCTATTCCTGTTGTATGCGACACATAAACCATAAGGACCATCAATTCCAGCGCGCCATATATCCTCCAACCACGAAACAAGCCTTCCAATTTTATTTCCTGCACAATCCAATTTTTTTTGGCGTTCGCTGGGGCCATCCACTTGAAGCGCTTTCATTGAAATAGACCTGTATGCCTCCTGCATCTTATAGAGGTCATCTAAAGGCTCCATGAAGAGGCCTATCTCGCCTTGCCGCCGAGAACTGTCCTTGAAATAGCAACGGAGGAGAAACTTGACGTAGTCAGAAGGCGCCTTGCCGACAAGGAAGTCTTCAAATTGCTGCAAGATCTTCGAGGCTTCTGCATCGAACTTTGGGAAGGGGTCTGGTGGAGGGGGAACCATAGGCACCGTCACAGGTCTGGAAATATTGTACTCAGGTTAAAGTATCAGAAAGTAAGAATAGCGTTACACTGATATGACCTCGTATTGACTGGTATTTCGTATTTTCTTCAGTCGAGTGATGAATTTACTTGTCGAGTGTGGGTCTTTGCGGCCGGTTGACGCCTGTGGGGTGATGGGAAAAGTCTCCTGTCTTTCGCTGGTACACTCCATGTTAGAATATCAAACAGGACTAAATACTGTAGAACGTACCAAACATGGTGACTAGATTGGGTTTGGTAGGCAAGTTTTCGCCGAGCGGATATGTCCCGTCTATGTCTACAGAAAAATGAGTTAGCAGCTGTTACTAAATGTATAGGGGATCACGCTTACTTTGCATAGTAGCGTTTGCTATTTTCTCGAATAGCCTGCTACTTATCTTCCTGCGTATGATATTTTTTTGGGCGGCCCATGTGAGAGTCAGTCACAGAACAAGAATCGAACCGGGTCTGTTAACTTTCTTTGATCCTTTTCGGGTACTTCGTCTGATCGTCTCATCAAAACTCTTTATACTGCCTTCAAACTGCTTTCGACGTCAACTGGATACATTTTGAGTGGTATTATACATCTCTTATGCATGTACACTTGTAGTACTCCATGAATCTCTCATAGAACCAGTGTCTGATGTATTCTTTGCATCGGACAAGCTGTTTCAGCTATTCTCCATCAATACCACCGTGATCTTTGCATATATCACAGTAAATCCATAGGATACAGGATCATATTCTGAACTGGCTTTAAATGTGTGTATCTAGTTAGAATCTAGTACAACTGACGGAGTATTAACCGATTCAAATTCTTGCTAGCTGTTATTGACTTATTATTGGAGATCACTGTCAAAAACCAGGTATCATATCAGTATTTATGTATAAATATCATCGCGTAGCATGGAGGCTCGTTTTTACACTGCCCCAATATATACTCAAGATTCTGAGTCGAGAAACAATTCACTCGGGTGGCCAACAGCCAGATTTATCGCAGGAGATTGCTTAAGTGAGTCGATCAAGGAAAAATAAGTTGTCATCGATCGCACTTACAAGTCCACTAATGGCATACTGTGGGTTTCTCAAGAATTGACTCCAGCTAAACTCGAGGAAGGAAGGAAGGAAGCGAGGGAATGCCCCTATCTCGATCTTTCTTTCATGACACCATTTCACGTGACCCATTAAAGTTCAAAAGTTCGCGTGCCGGTGTTTAAGTGCAGTACACTTTCTTTCACCTGCACATCTAAGCCCTTTCTTTTGGGAATGGAATCCGCAAGTTGCTCTTACCGTGATTTACTGATGCTGAGAGCTCACAATCTGACAGGCAACACATTCTCTCACCCGCAACGACTCAGACACAAGCCTCGCTCTTGGAAATCAAGCGTACGAGAAACAATTGCTGGTGAGTATTCTTCAGAATCACAGTCACTCTTAACGTGCTTTACTGATGCTGAGGGCTCACATTCTGGCAGGCGACGTGTTCTCTCACTCAGACTGGCAACGATTCGGACAGGAACCTCTCACTCAGAATGCAAGAGTACGAGAAACTATTGCTGGTAAATCTTCTTCTGAATCGCATTCTATGGTTGCTGATTGCTGAAATCAGTCAGCTCGTCGACTCACACACGATCAGCATGATTTCTTGCTTAAGAACATGGTCGACTACCTTCACGCCATATTTGATGGCTGTCGAAAGGCATGGTGGGGCCGCTTTTTACCGCAATTTATTGCCCTCTACCCAGACACCGTTTTGGATCAACGTCGCTATGGAATTATGGCACACCAGTGGAGTGTCCAGTCTTTACAAGAGGTTCGTTTCAGCTATCTTCTTTGACAGTAAGCCTCGACTTGACTTTGTTGTTAGCATTTAGAGGAGTGGATGGACCGCAACGGGAGTGGCCTGGCCAAAGATGGCTATGCTATCGAGCGACATATACTTCGGGCGCGCGAGCCACAGGCGTTGGAATGCCATCAAGATGAGCAGAGTGTGGGTACCGAACAGCTGACTCTGGAGGTTTCTGTTTCCGACGAATCTGATGGAACGGTTGATACTAGTACGACTGCCCAGATTAGGCATTGGAGGGCGTCGATATCTGAGACTATGGATGGTGCAGCGGATAAAGGTTTGGAGAGCAAAATCACTCTCATTGTAGAGCTCAGGGAGTGACGAAATGAAGCTCATCGTGCCGCCATTGCACTCTGGGCTGCTAATGTGTATAAGGAGCAAGACCAGTCTGTTTAATCCATCTGTGTTCGTATCTACAAGTATCTGAATAATTCTCAAATGTCAGTCCTCATGTTCTGATAAGACTCTCACTTTAGATGCGCAAAATAACTTGACACGTACCAAAATTGGCATCTCTATATTAAGATCTCGGCGAACTTGCACATACTTGTACACGGTATACTTTTTCGACGGCGTACATATTTCCCAGCAAATATATATTTTCTCGTGTTGTGCTGTATACACTGGCATACTCTTGACAGGGTACAAATTTTTTAAATAGATGTATACTTCTTGACAATGTGCTGCTTCATGGGTATACTCTCCCGACGGCGTACAAAATTTCTCTACAAATTAAAAGATACTTCTTGACAATACGCAGCACCTCTCGAGTCTCGACAATGTAAAATCTATTATATATTCCTGACACTTCAAACTTTGTACGTAAAGAGAGTGTTACGATTTTTCTATTTTTTCTATTATTAGACATGATAAGATCTTATCTAGATCTTATCATATCTAATCTCGATGCTTATCCAAGCAACCACGGTCATACACCCACCAACACCGAACCCCGGAGCGCTCTATCACGCATTGACGCACAAACTCCACAAAGACGAGACTGTGCTCCAGCTCCTGTTGCCTTACTCCCCGGAGCTCCGTTATCAAAGGACAATTACAATAATAGCACGTACAGAAACAGTATATAAGTAGTGTAGCTCTCGCTGTATATTCTCCAGCTTCGAGCTAAAGTTTCAATACACCAAACTTACTCTTCGACTCACTCCTCTGCCCAGACTTTGCGTTTGATCTTTGATTCTCGGTTATCAGACACTTTGACACTCGAGTGGTGACTGTACGAACGCGATACAGCCACTTGTTTAGTCTTGTTTGTTATACCGGAGTTCGGGTCCAACAATTAGCTCGAAGCTTTATACATTCCCTTTCCTCTCAACGCTCATACGTTGAATCAAACCGAATGCAAATCTCCACCAACTTTTCCACCAGCACTCTTGTTGCTATAGCCGTTACCGCGCTTAGCCTCACCTGTGCCCTCTCCGCCATCATCCTCTTCCGCACGTACAGACACGAAATTGAGCAACTCAGTCGCCAACTCGTCACCTACACCCGACACCTTATCCTCCCCACTTACATCGAACGTCCAGGAGGCGTCTTTGTCCCAAACCCTCGCCTCTACCCCGTCAGAACCCGCTCAACCACCCCCTACCACTATGTCGCAGACGCCTACAGAGAGTGGGAAGGACCAGTCAATTTCCCCCCACTCTTCGAATCTCAGTCTACAGGACTATCCTACTCTACCAATGAGCAAGACGTCGGACAAGAGGGGGGACACGTCCTCAACGAAGAGTACGAAGAAGTCCCTACGATCTCGACTCCCATTCTTCCGGAAGAAATCGAGTACTTCTCTACCCCACGTCTCTCCATCTCCATCCCCTCCAGCTCCGAGTTCCCCTTCAGAGAGCCCGGAATCCCTGTCGTCATCCGTACAGACTCTCCAACCAACGAAAGCTATGTTCCGCACTCCCCCACAGCTTCCGAGATCGTTATCTGGAACAACCACACCCATCCGAACCAATGAGCCCCAACCCCGCACCCCATCCCCAGAGCCTGGTCCCCAGACTCCAGTGACTTCCCAGAAGACTCAGGAGCCCGATCAGTCACCCCCCAGCCCGCTTCCGACTTACGACGAGCTGCTACGGCAAGTCGCGACGTTGCGGCAAGAGAAGAATTGGCGCGACTTGTCTCGCGAAACCATGAAATCGAGCGCACCATCGCTCGCGACAGGACCGCAACCCAGTTCTACGAGCGCGCAAGTCGCCCACAACTGGAGGGAGAAACAACTACCCAGTACTGGCAGCGACAGAGCGCCACTCCCGCCGAGACAAGCGCCATCAACGAGATCGAGGAGGAAACCTATCGACAGCGCCCTCGCCCCATCACTCCAATCTGGCTCGAGCGATACAGGCAGTATCGCTCGCACCAGATGGAGCGGGGACTCCCTGGAGTCTCTATCGCTACATGGATGGAGTACCGAGCCCGCGCAGGAGACCGCGACCCCCGAAGAGCTGGGACGCGAGTACAGGAGTATATGGCGTTCCAAGCGAGCGCTTATACCGACCGAAGCGATCTGGATGCATTCGGAGGCAGGTCAGGCATGGACGCGAGCGAGTCCAGCTGAACAGGAGGAAATCCTTAATCATAGCGCAGATGTACAGGCTGTATCCCTATTTAATGAACGACACCCTTACACCCCGTACAGAACCCCCGAGCCATACCAATCTAGATTCATCAAGGAAAGCCCCCTAAACCCATCACACCAACCAAGACGCCGACGACATCCCACCTCACCTCAGATCCATCACCGGACCAATTATATGTACTCCGGCCCAGGCCGAGTACAAGCCGGATCAGGAGGAGACGGAGCTGGAGGATCCGGCAAACCCGACATTGACGTCATCGACAAACCAGATGACGGATGGGGAGGAGGAAACGAAGGGAAGAAACCAGAAAAGCCAACCGAACCATGGGTACCGGGCACTGGTTTCTTCAAAGGCGAAAAACCGCCTGACCCAGAGGACCCCTTTAGTGACTCAGTCGCCAAAGACAAAGAACGATGGTCTCTTCCAGGAGCCCCTGATAAATTTGACCCCGACACCGAGCCCCCAAACCCTATAGGCGCAATGGGGGAAGATGCACCATGGATTGGGTGCAAACCCGATCTTATCCGAAAACCCGAACCCTTCCACGGAGACGCCGACGACATAGACAGGTTCATCACGGACTGTCAAATGTACTTTCAAGTGCACAGCGCCTACATGTGGCTCGATCCATATCGTGTGGCCTTCGCCTCCTCCTACTTCGAAGGAAAGGCCAAGGACTGGTGGACCTTGCAACTAGAAGACCTCTACAGTACCAGTCGAGGAAAATACCGATTCCCCTCCTGGTACGCATTCAAAGGTGCAATTACGACCAAGTTCAGCGACCCCGGCGTTGAAGAGAAACATAAAGTCGCCATGTACGCTCTCCGCATGACCGGAACCATGACTGCCACCGAGTATCTTCAGGAACTCGAAAAGCTGGCCAAGAAAGCCAGGCTGCGACATGACACCGATGACCGCGGCCATATGGTCACGGCACTACGACAAGGAGTCCCCGCCTCATACACCAACATGATCGCCAATATCGGGACTAACATCCCAGTAGGATATAAACAGTGGGGACAATGGATCATCATAATGAACGAAGAGAGACAAAGGAAAGCGGCGCTTGACCTCGTTGGCAGAATGTACCAACCCCGACCACCACCATCACCACAGCAGAACGCCGGAACGCCCAAGGGGGCATCCGGCGCGACAACTTCCTCGGCACCCAAAAAGACCGCCACCGGTACCACCTATGGCGGTAGGGGCCAGCCGATGGATATTGACGCCATCAAGAGTGGGAACTGCTTCCGCTGCGGGGAGAAAGGACACATCAGCAAGAATTGCCCACTACAATCATGGAACAAAGGAAAGAAGCAGGAGGTTAGAGCCTCGACGACCGAGCCCTCAACGGGTTCCAAGATCGAAGAGGTAAAAGACGCCGCCGGGAAGTAAGTGATTCTACTTACTCGGCGGGAGGAAGATCTGGTACACATTCCGGTCATAGTGGATGGACTAATACTTTACATGTAGTTAATGTACCGCACCCGCCGCATTCAATACTATTCGCTGAAAGGAATTCAAACCAGACTCGCAAGGAATCACATAATAAATACGCCATACTAACCACAGATGACGATACCCATCTCTCAAGTGTCTCAGACGACGAGGCTCCAACGGGGGCAGAGAGCCCCAATACCAAGAACGACCAAACAACGCTTCGCAACTTTGGAGCAAAGCGTCATACGAGTAGTCTACGCGGGGAAACCCAACCGACGAAAGTACTTGACGAAAAGTCACCTACCATCGTGACACCCATCGACACTGCAAGCCAGCCCCGCAGGACGGATGGGACATGGGCCAAGCTGAAACACGCCCCTTGTGAAGTCTCTTCCGACGAGCAAGCGGCTCCGACTGAACAGTCACCCATCGCAACGATCGACGTTGAGTTTCGATCGGATGGTGCGCAGGAGAATACCGCGAGGAATTCCATGGACACAAAGACCATACCTGGAAGGAGGGAAGTCGCTAGCGCCCAGGCGATAGAAAGGGGGCATTCGGTAGTTATGATCGAGGTACCTGATCAAGATGACGATACTTCATTTATACTACAGCAGAACAAGGTTGCTGCAACCGATGCAGACGCATGCGGGCCATCCCCGAAGCGAAAAAGTCCTCTTATGGAAAAAGAGGCAGAACGCCCTATTGGCAACGATACCTCGGTATCAAAGGGTCGGGAGGCAGCGAAGCACGCGCCCCCGACGGTAGCACCACAGGAATGGCTGAAGCCCTTCGAAACCGAGTGGACTTGGAGGGCTATCAAGGATGCAAAGGACGAGTCCAGCGCCCGAGCTATTTTGCTCAACTGGATTCATAAGACCCGAGCGGAGGAAGTTGTAGACAACCTCCTTGAAGGTCTTCGTTCATCAGAATGCTTTCGCGCCCTTGAATGGCTTGACGAACTTCGCAAACCCAAACGATATTTGATTCGTGCCCAAAATTCCCCGCAAAGCCTCCTCATCCCCGTCGAACTTAAGACCCTAGAACACCCAATAACTGTTCAGGCTAAAGCGCTCCTCGACAGCGGCTGCACTGGGAGTTCCATTCATCACGACATTGTCAAAAAATACGGGATCCCAGTTCGAAAAACGGCCAGCCCTATCTCTGTTTACAACGCCGACGGATCTCGCAACAAGGCAGGAGAAATCACAACATACGCTGAACTCCGTCTTAAAATCGGAGGACATAGTGAGAGGATTGACCTCGCCGTTACCAACCTCGGCTCGAAGGAAATCTTCCTTGGACATGACTGGCTAGTACGCCATAACCCAAGTATCAACTGGGCTACTGGAAGCGTAACCTTCACCCGTTGCCAATGCGCAGGAAACCGCTTCGTACTTCCTGACGCAGACCCCAACGACGAATGGGAACTTGAAGAAGGCGAAACCATACTAGCTGTTGACTTCGAAGAAGCCATTGAGATTCGCGCAATTCATAAAGCCAATGAACTTGCTGCTAAAGCCAATGAAGAGAAGGAAAAGAAAACCTTTGAACAAATGGTCCCCGAATCATATCGTGACTTTAAGGATCTATTCTCAAAAGAAAACTTTGACGATCTCCCTGTTCATAAACCATGGGACCACGCAATAGAACTCGTCCCAAATGCCAAAAACACGTTAGACTGCAAGGTTTACCCCTTGAACCCTATTGAGCAAAAGGAGCTCGATAAGTTTCTCGATGAAAACCTTGCGTCGGGACGAATCAAACCATCCAAATCTCCTATGGCCTCTCCATTCTTCTTTGTCAAAAAGAAAGATGAAACTCTACGTCCCGTCCAGGACTATCGTAAGCTCAACGAAATGACGATTAAAAATCGATATCCCTTACCGCTCATTTCTGAACTAATGGACAAACTCGGGAGTGCTAAATACTTCACCAAGCTTGATGTACGCTGGGGATATAACAATGTACGCATTAAAAAGGACGATGAATGGAAGGCTGCATTCAGAACAAACCGTGGCCTCTTTGAGCCCACTGTTATGTTTTTCGGGCTCACCAATTCACCTGCCACATTCCAATGGATGATGAATGACATTTTCAAGGACCTCATCGTGACCAGCAAGGTTACCGTATACCTTGACGACATCCTGATCTTTTCAAAAACTCTGGAAGAGCACCGAAAGATCACTCGCCGTGTACTAGAGTTACTAAGGAAACACAAATTATTCCTGAAAGCCGAAAAATGCGAGTTCGAGGTACTAGAAACCGAGTACCTCGGGGTAATAATCAGCGAAGGCTCCATACGCATGGACCCTGTCAAACTTGCGGGAATCGCGGAATGGCCTGCGCCGACCAAGAAAAAGGAGCTCCAATCGTTCCTAGGCTTCGCCAACTTTTACCGACGCTTCATAAAAGGCTACAGCGACATAGTACGCCCAATGACGCGTCTCACCGGTAAAGAAGCTTGGACGTGGGGAACGGCTCAACAACTTGCATTCCAACAACTAAAGAATCGGTTCGCAATCGACGTCATTCTTCACATCCCGACAGAGAAAGGACAATTCCGCGTAGAAGCAGATGCAAGTGAAGGCGCGATCGGCGCTGTATTATCCCAAGAACAGGACGGAAAATGGAGGCCCATAGCCTTCCTATCAAAAGCCTTAACAATCACTGAGCGCAATTATGAGATATACGACAAGGAACTACTTGCAATTATGCTCGCCCTAGACGAATGGCGACACTACCTCATGGGTGCTGCTGTAGACTTTGAGATCTGGACAGATCATCAGAATCTACAATATTTCTGCAAACCTCAGAAACTCAATCGCCGCCAAGCACGATGGGTAACTGAACTCGCGGAATATCATTTCACTCTTCATCATAAGCCAGGCGCCTCCAACAAAAAGGCAGACCTCCTTAGTAGAAGAACGGACCATCCGCAAGGCCAAGATGACAATGACGAAATCACCGTTCTATCCCCCGAACATTTCCGAACCATGATTATGCCCACGACCAATGAAACTCATGAGCGCATCAAAAGCGCCACATGTTCTCATCAAAAGTGGGACCAAGGAATTGCGAACTCGCTCAATCATGAGAAGGGAATCAAGGAAAGGGACGGTCTCTTATATTACGACCAAAGAATCTACGTCCCCCGCGACTCCGCCACACGAGGCGAAATCATATCACGTTGTCATGACCACATCACAGCAGGACATCCAGGCATCGAAAAAACGAAGGAACTAGTCCTTCGTGACTATTGGTGGCCCAAGCTCAAAAGAGACGTGGAAGCTTACGTCCAAGGATGCGAGACCTGCGCAAGAACCAAAGCTAGTACCCAAGCCCGACGAGCGCCACTCCATCCAAACGAGATCCCATCAGAACCATGGACGCATATCTCAGTAGACATGATCACTGGTCTGGTCCCATGTAAAGGGCTAGATGCCATACTAGTCATCGTAGACCGCTTTTCCAAAGCCATAATACCAATCGCTTGCAAGACAACGCTCTCATCCGAAGGATGGGCTAAAATCCTACACGACGAAGTTTATGCTAAATACGGAATGCCAGTAACAGTCATATCCGACAGAGGACCCCAATTCGTATCCAAGTTCTTACAAGACTTGTACAAAATGCTCGACATCAAAGGGAATGCGTCCACAGCCTATCACCCACAAACGGATGGACAGACAGAACGTGTCAATCAAGAGATTGAGAAGTATCTTAGGATCTTCATCAACGTTCGACAAACTGATTGGCCTGAATGGCTACCCTTGGCAGCATTTCAACATAACAATAGGATACACTCCGCCACCGGTAAAAGCCCATTCTTCATCAACTTTGGAAGAAACCCACGTATTGCTCCTGACACTCACACTCATGCCGCGCTTCGCACACCAGCGTCTGAAGAATTCAAGGCCACAATGAAACTTATTCATGACGAGACAAAAGCCGCTCTCACTAAAGCGGCAGAACAAATGAAAACCCAATATGACAAAAAGAAGAAGGCCGCCATCGCATACCAGCCTGGAGACAAAGTCTGGCTCGACACCACCAACCTCCACCTCGCCCGACCCAAGAAAAAACTCGACGATAAACGCGTCGGACCTTTTATCATTCTAGAAAAGCGCGGCCTCTCAGCCTACAAGCTCAAGCTACCGTTTACCTGGAAGATTTACCCAGTCTTCAACGAGACCCTCCTAACGCCATACATCGCACCCGCTTTCCCGAATCAACAACAAGATCCACCACCTCCACCAGACCTTATCGATGACGAACTCCAATATGAAGTGGAAGCCATTATAAACCATAAAACACGCAAAGCGCGTGGACCAAAAGACAAGAAAACGGGCAAATACACCACAAATATAGTCACCGACTACTTAGTCAAATGGAAGGGCTACGGGAGAGAGGAGGACAAGTGGACAAAGGAAAGCGAACTAGGATACGCCAAGGAAGCCATTGCCGACTACCTAAAAACCATACAAGGAACAGTAACAGTCCAAGCTGTTGTCGTTAAAACAGACGACCTTGACGCACCAATACTCATCCTAGACTCAAGAACAAAGGACGGCGACGTACAATTCCAAGTACAACAAGGAACAGACTTTGTTACCACTGCCTGGTACTTCGAACATGAAATCCCCCATCTCAGCGAACTAATCAAAGACTACTATTGGGTTAGTAGGGAGGAATTCGGAGAGGAATATGGGCCAATGGACGGTTACGCACCGGAGGAAGAGGGGGGCTGAATGTAAAGCAGTCGGGACACCTGCCTTTAACAAGGGGGTAATGTTACGATTTTTCTATTTTTTCTATTATTAGACATGATAAGATCTTATCTGGATCTTATCATATCTAATCTCGATGCTTATCCAAGCAACCACGGTCATACACCCACCAACACCGAACCCCGGAGCGCTCTATCACGCATTGACGCACAAACTCCACAAAGACGAGACTGTGCTCCAGCTCCTGTTGCCTTACTCCCCGGAGCTCCGTTATCAAAGGACAATTACAATAATAGCACGTACAGAAACAGTATATAAGTAGTGTAGCTCTCGCTGTATATTCTCCAGCTTCGAGCTAAAGTTTCAATACACCAAACTTACTCTTCGACTCACTCCTCTGCCCAGACTTTGCGTTTGATCTTTGATTCTCGGTTATCAGACACTTTGACACTCGAGTGGTGACTGTACGAACGCGATACAGCCACTTGTTTAGTCTTGTTTGTTATACCGGAGTTCGGGTCCAACAGAGAGCGAAGGCTTGGAAAACTGGCCGTGCTCGAGAGTCGTCCAGTATCTGTCAGGAGATGTCAGCAAATAGCACGAGGCAAAGAATCCACATGTGTAGCAGAACTCAAGACAGATGAAACAGACATCGGGACTTGAAAGCCTCCGAGATACAACGAAAACAGATGAAACAGACGAGAATCACATCCCAGATACGCATTATTTCCTCGATCGAGTTTCCATTCTGATAGGCTATTCCAACGCGGAACAAGGAAGTGAACCGAAATAAATGTCATAGAGTACATATGACAATGGTGGAACATACTTAGGGATTATTTCAGAAAGGAGAGATAGCGGACAATAGGATAACATTCGACGGCGGCAGGTATGGAAGGACAAGGGTAGGAGGTACGTAAACACTAAATACAAGAAAAATAAATAACAAATGCTATATACCAAAAAACAAGTAAAGACCGTGTTAGAAAGGAGGGTGAGTCTGATGATGCCAAGAAAAGTAGCAATTCTGCTAGAAGGAGGAGGAACGTAGCAAATACCAAAGTAGAGATTTTCGTTGAGATAGTAAGAGTCCAAAATATTTCACGGCGTAAATTGTTGCACCACCACTGGCACCACTCACTACAAGATTTCGACAACTCCCGCTTGGACAGCCTCGTTGAAAGCAGCGAGAGCGGCGGCCTGGGTGGGATAACGAAAGTAGGCAGCTCTGCCGACGCCAGTAACTAAGTGAGTTACATTTGACCTGTAGTGTTTGTAAGAATACAGCTATATTGTGATAATTGAGTGGGCGAACATACCAACCGCGGTAAACCCTGACAGCACGGCCTTTAGTGATCGTATACCATGGACCATCTGGTCCAACGGTGGCCTGGATGGAAGGACCAGCAACAGGGGCAGTCGCCACACTTTGAGTATTCTGAACAGCGGAGACGTTGAGTGGCGTAGTGGTGGGGGCAGCAGGACCAGCATTGACAGCAGTGGCCGGGGGTCTAGCAGAAGTGGCATTGACAGCTGCGGAAGTGGCTGGAGGAGGACCACCGCTGGTTCGTTGTGCAGGCGCCGGGTTGTTTTGACGTTTGGGGACCGCGAAGAGAGTCGGAATCGCGTTGACTGCGATCACATTGGGTAGAGAGCAATTGAAGCAATAGAAGGAATGCAGCGGCCCCGCCACGGTTTCGGAGGATTCATTATTGTGTGCATCGTGGATGGGGGAACCAGCAGCTGCAGACAACGAATCAGACCAAACAGTTTGGGAATAAATAGCTACAAATACGCATGATTCCCGGTGATTCCCAAAGCGGCCAAGGCCGCGGCAAGTTGATCAGGGGTGAACGATGTCATGGCTGAAAGGAGTTTGTGTAGTTGGAGGTTTTTGGCAGGAGAGATTTTTGGTGATGGGCACTAGACACATTGTTACGGGGATTATATACAATTTTTTTGACAAGCAAATTGTATTTTCTTGGATCCAGCAAAGTACATTTTGAATATCCGCTTTATCTGCAAAGTAGTACGCAGCCTGCGCATCGTCGAAGAAATACACCGCGAATATAAAAGGGTACGTCGATCTTCTCTGTTCTTCTGTTTGTCAGTATTCATCAGATATATTTTCCTGTTCGTCTGTTTCTCGTTCGTCGCGGGTTTCCATTATTCACACTCCAGCTATTCGCAGGCACAACCCAGCCTGAGGGCGACAATCAGACAAAATCAGACTACTCAGTAGGCTACTAGGCAAGTAAGTGCAGTCGTTCATCATATTAATTCTCAGAGATTCAACTCAATTGAACTGTGTTTAGCCGTATCTATGGGTCATACTCGGATCGAATCTACCGCTATCCCATGGAAGCAATCCAGCAATCGGAGCCGGGTGCTCGAAAATTGCCGCCGTGACCTTGCCTACAGCCTTATCGACTCCATCGACTCTTCCTCTTCCTCTCCCGACTCTCTCGACTCTTCTCTCAACTCTTCCTCTCTCGACTCTTCCGTTGACGCGTTATCAGCTGTTTTGCCGGTCTCGACAGATGCTGATGCCGAGGGATTCTCTATCCTTTCCCACAGGAATCGCAAGACGAGCGAGGCACAGACTGCAATCCTTAAACAGCTCTTGCCCGACTACCACCATCACTCGGCAAACGGCCACCTGCACAAATTCAGAGCGCGCATCAACTTTCAATGGGCAATGCAGTTCCCAGAAACTTATCATCGCTATCTTCTGGATCGGGACGAGGGTATTCGTCTGATCCCGCTTGAATTTATGGGTGTCGTTAACTCTCCTCCTGGCATGGCTTACCCTAGGATGTCGGAGGGAGTTCTGGACTTTGGTCCTGGCATCCCATGCTACGATAATTGTCCAGTTGTCCACTAAGAGGATATACCAGACTATAAGGAGGTTCTTACTGCTCTGCTGAAATTCCTTCGGCAGCGTCGAAACGTGAGTTCGATCCTTCTTCTATTTTTCTTTGCACTCATTACATGTTACAGCAACTGAAAAATTGGTTCAACAACAATCGATGTACTCGCATCATCCCCAAGAATGGCTCTTCTTCTAAGGGGCTCCAAGTTAAGGTCGTTCCATCACGCCTCTCGCGTGCCGTCGATCTATTTTCAAAAAAATATTACCGCTTATGGGTTTACCCACACGTTGTTGAAGAGGCTGCTCGACGTGGTCTCCCTGTTAACGACATTTCCCTGGTTCGAGATATGACTACCCATATCTGGAACAACAAGGTCCCGGAGATCAAGGCCGATATTGCAGTATGTGTAGACAAGGAGAGAGAGTTGATTCGAGCATTCAAGAATGGCACCCTGAAGAGCTCAGATCTCACCGACGATGGAAAAGTTTTGTACGTGCCTCATACAACCTTGGCCGCTGCTGTTTTAACATTTAACATTGTTACAGGGTTATTGATTCTCTTTACCAACAATTTGGACATGTGGTCAACAATTTAGTCGAATTCCTTGGTTGGGGTGTCGTAATCATCGCTGGGGGTGTTGATCCTCGCACGGGAAGAATTAGGACAGTCGGGTAAGGAGAACCATACTATATTCTCAGACGTAGGTTGACTATCTCAAAGATACAATTATGGCTGTACCGTGGCCGACGGCAAGGATTTCATCGGCTCCTTCAATGATGCAGCTGAGGCTGGATATATCTCTGGTACAAACGAAGGTGAGAGCAGGGCCTTTAATCAATATTATGGTCTCCCATTTATGTTCCATATGAAAAAAGTCCACTGTAAGTGCTCTATCTGTCCTTACTACTAGTCTTCTCACTAGATGATACAGAGAGTCGTAATGGACCACCGCCGACTGCTGAACAGAATGCATACGTTGAGAGTCCTGCAGACATTGATCCAGTGACACTGGTTGCCGACGATGCTTCAGATTCAATCCAGGCCCCAGTTGAAGCTAACGTCCCTGTTCCCCTGCCGCCAGCGTACCCCTCGGTTCCCTCAGATGTGACGCCATCAATGTCTGTGCCCTCATATAGCATCTCATCCCATCCCTTGCCGGTCACAGCATTGACTCCATCTTCGGTATCTAGTCTCTCGTCACCCACCACTGCGCCTCACCCTCAGAGGACAGCATCCATCTCGCCTCAGCCTGGCGCAGTCGATAGTGCTCTTCAGAGTATTGAGCCATTGTCATCTTTTCCATCAGAAACATTGATGGATACCGGTAGCGATGATCTCTATGCCTCGTCGTGGGCATATTCCCATTCCAGAGATTCTTCTTCATCGACTTTGTCAGGACAACAAATGGACTACTCGTCTGGAACGCCGGACATTGATACAATATCGCAATCGCTCGACTTCTCTCATATATCCTGGGATACTGAAATGTCTGATACTACCAAGGATGATAACTTGGCTCGCGTTATGGAGGCCTTAGGATTAAGTGACATGTTTGTCTCTGATACCGCCACTGATCCGAGATCGACACACATTATTACCGAATCTCCTTCCGCCACCCGTGCCTTGTCTGACTCGCAGTCCCCATTGTTTGACCAACCTATTGCGGACATAATTATGGACGATAGCGAGGCGGCCGCTGACTGCCACACAATGCTGAAATCTGATGTTCCATCGGCTCCTTCTCTTCCACTGTCACTTCCCGATATCGCGAACCTGCCGAGGCAGCGTAAAGTGCCCCCTCTAAGGGAAGTGACCACCCTCTGTGGTGCTGAACAGGAACTGGGTCCGCCGGAGTGGCACCGAGATAGTTTGATGGCTCTGCAAGATTATTCTCTCGGCTCTGGTTGGATTAGTCTCGTCGAAAAGTGGTATGAACTCGAATCCGGCATGTGGAAGATGAAGGCAAATACAGAGGTACTTATCTCATGTTTGAAAAGTATGATTTTAACTGATTGTCTTATAGGGCAAGTACCCCCTCGGGAAGCGATGGCCCCAAGAGCTCAATGAGTGGCTAGACGGCAGTCGGCAGTTCAATGCTGGAATCTTCATCTCAGATCCGTCTTGTTATGGTGCGCAGTTGATCGACTGGTGGAACCACCTCAACCCCGCCTGGAGACGTTCGAATGATAAATCTGGGTTTCCGCAGCCAGATTACTCGAAGTCTTTGAAGTGTCTTCGTAAGGGAGGGCGCCAAGGTATTGTTACCATCATATTTGGGCTGTTTTGGTGGGGCCGTGCATGCAATGGGACGGAGCATCTGTGGCAGCGCATGGTCGAGGATGTATCGAAGATGATTGATGTTCTCGTCTAATAACCCGGAGGCGGCGGAACTTCCAGTGTCGGAGATGCTGTTGTAAATGTAAGTCGATGCTTTTGTATATGTCTTCTTGAACCCCGGTATCCCTTAAGCTCTTTGGGATCTTGTCCGGACATTCTATTTCTTGGACCTTCGACATCTTGCGTGCGGTGCACGATTACTACTCTCTCTGTTCCCCATGATACCTTTCTGCCTTTTTTCAACCTACTACAATACTGGGACCACTTAATATATGCCGTACATATTTCGCATCTTGGTTTCTAACATTACTCGTACTTGCTGTAGATATTCTCATACCATAAATACTTTTATCCTGTTGATATTCTTTGTATTGTAAACAACAAATATACTTGTTACCGCTGTAAAAAAAAAGGGACCCTCTGCAAGGTTCGAAAAGGGGTTTAACCAAAGAAGTGTAAACAGTCAAAATCTGAACACCTGCCTTACACTGAGCGACGACAGTAGCTGCATCCGGCCATTCCTGGCCACCCAAACACGACGGTCTTGTCTTATACTCTATCTACCAAGTCTTTGCAAAACAACGAAGAAACCTTTTGGTTCTCAATATTTGTAATCTTCTCTATCTATTGCCTTTGCCAACAATCAGCATAGGCTCCAATGCCTGCTCCTGCTCGCTGCCCTAGGAACCGCCTTTGTCCTGTATAATTCCTTATTCCGACTGGATCCACCCTGCAGTATGGACCTGGGAGAGTGGAATTCAGGGAACATTCACTGATTACAGTGCGTGTTTCTCCTTACGTTCTTGCTTGGCGTCTAACAATCTTGACCTCGCGTAGCGACTGCTTTGCAATTCTGTGGCGTGCTATGCCATACGAGGCACTAGGCTGGACGGTGACCGGACACGTATCCGAATGTATCAGCATACGAGCAGTAACCCACAAATCGGAGTTTCTGATCTTGTATCTTTGTTTCGGTCTGTCTACCCTTATACTGCACGTTCCCGGTTAACATCAAGACGACAAGGCCCTGGAGCCTGTATGTCAATACTCACGGCACACAGAATCCAAATAATCTGCGTGTGTAGTGTCCCTGAGAAGGCGTATCCGTGTCCCATTCAGACGTCGGACCTGCTATCCAATTCAGAACAGAGGAAATCAGAAAGGTGGTGAAGATACGCACCCTCGCGTTCACGATTCATGCGGAGCCCAACCTGTACCCATTGAACGATGCGTCTACACCTCGTTAGCCTCCTGCCGTCTAAACTGCCCTCGCCGTCGACTTACTCCTAAGCGGCCTTAGTTTTTTTTCAAGACGTTCATCAGTCCTAATTAACAACGGGATTCTGGAGGTGCGTCGACAGAATGATCGAGTTGGTAACCGTGTGCTGAGCGTGAACGTCTTGATCCAGATACGACTGGCCATAGTGCAGCTGAACCACGGGAAACAGGAGGTGCATCCATCGATTGAGTACGCCTATATTTGAGCACTGACTCTCGACGACTCATTCAAGGAATTATCGGACAGACCTCAGGCCCTCGTCGTCTTGAAGATCAATATACGAATTTCGCATTCGAGAATATATAAAACTTACCTGGTGTTTGCGTTTGAATGAGTACGGCACCCAATTCGTGCTGGCGGTGATGAAGGAGCTGTGATGGACGATTGCATAGCATTTTTGATGGCGCTCACCTCGTATATTCTAAATTTAGACAGCATATATGTATCCTATGTACACCAGTTCATATTAATGCCAATGGGATAGTCTCAAAAAAACGGAAACATTCTGACTAAATTTGGTACAGTAAAAGTCTGAAGTGCTGCCGGAATTTCCCGCTGTCAACTGCGAGTCAAGGTAGCGGTGGTCGTTCCTGCCTGCATAGATCGCTAGATGGATCTCGATGAGGCAGCAGATCTCGATGGAATGGCAACGTATCAGGCAAGCGTCGGGATGACGCCATGGCGCACGTTGGGTTTGAACAGTGCACGTGAAACGTAAATATTTCAGATATAATTTTGTATTTGGTACACTGTTGGGTCCCTACTGTTGCTGGAGAAAATGTATTTGTGAATTTACGGCCATCATTGGAAGAAATACATTTTTCTGACAGGACAGGTTGGAAACAGGAACCTGAATTAAAGATCAACTACCCTGTAGGGCACGGGAGAAAGTAGGGCACCAGAAAAGGACCGAAGTCACCATGGTCAACGCGCCCAAGATTATCATGAGCCTATAGACTAAGCATTGGATCATAAAAATCGATAGATACGAAAAGGCTTCGCACCATTGCCAGGCTGTCAATGAATTGGTTTTCATATGCAAGGTCCCAAAGCTAATGAATCCGGATATTATTTGTGCTAACACCGGTTGGTTAACTTCAAGTGCGAAAGAACATATACCTACCACTACCGTCCATCAGAACTACCTAAGGAGTGAGTAAATATACAAGACAGTGAATTTGTATCCTTACACCAGTACCCGACTCTCAAAGTCTGCTCTGTTCGTGTGTAGAACATGGAAGTGACAATCATAAATCCCGTTGTGATACAACCTTCAGCCATTCCCAGAATCATTCGGACAACAAAGAGGCCGACGACATTCTTGCACGCTGCGTGCATACATAACGCTATGGCCCAAACCAAAATATTGAAGCTACCAGGAATATACGTCATACGAGAACAATTAATTCAGAAAACGACATACCTCAGCCATTTCCCCACGGGCAGGCGTTGCAGGCACAGATTCTGCGGGAACTCGAAGACGAGATAGCCGAGATAAAAGATGGTACCAAGCCTGAGGCCTTAACTAAGCAGACGCAATGAATCATAAAATTGGATACCAAACCAATTATATCTTCACCGAAGAATTGAGTGAGAAACTTCAAGGTATTGTTCAAGACTCACTGGTCGGCGCTTAGATGTGCATCTTCACTAAACGCGAGTTCTCATATAGAACACAATTCGATAGAGATTGTGGGCTTACAGGAGACCTAGGACGGCGGCATTTCCCAATGTGGCTTTATCCATGTATTGGATTCTAGGCAACGACAGCGGGTGGTGAACGCGACGACGACGACGCAATAACCACTGTCACCCACGCATACAGCACTAGTTAGGATATCATCATTCTAGTTAAGGGCCTGTCCATAAAGATGAGACTCACAGCACATTAGTGGAATGATATGGCGGTCTATTTTTCTCCTATTATGATTTATCGTGAGATACCATCGGAGAGGAGGTGAACATGATGTACCTGAGTCTTGTCGTCTCAGAACGGCTCAAGTGTCCAGTTTTACCTATCACGAGCACCACCCCAGTATCTACTTGATTGGCAGAGACCTCGATGAGATGGGGATTACTCTTTTCTTCCGTCGAAATTTTTTCATCGTTTGTCGATGCCATCAGGGAATGGGATAAGGACGTATGGAGGAGCAAGCATTCACCGTAGTATATATCGTGTTCATGTGCCTAAAAGTGGCGAGAAAAAAAAAAGCGTCCAATCGGGAGAACCGACATTAAGAAGACAGCCCATGCATATGAATGTACTTATTGGCAGTCTCGGCTCGCCGGTGGTAATTCGGTAGAATGGACTGGGAGAGTCAACAATAGATGATTCGATGATAGCTGAACTAGCCATTACTACCCTCGGAATCCAGTTTTTCTACCTGGAGTAGTAGTGAACAGCCGATCGACATCGCCGATTATCAAAGTTCGAACTTCAGTTTCGCGGAAGGAAGGAAGGAAGTTTTATTACCCGACGGTGCTCCTCAACAGAAGCGTGCCGGCGTCTGTACTACAGTCCCCCGGATACACCTACACTAGCTACTGTGTGTCTACTATACCTAGTGAAGAATGCGACTGCTACGGTACCGAACCACTCCTACGCTCTGCCGCTATGGTCAAGCCCCATCATGAGTACTCCCTCACGGCCTCGGCGGTAGGTTGGTGAATAATTAATAAAGGAACAGAGTCCCAAAGTGTAAAGATCTCATGGACAAACACGCCCCACGCTAGCCACGAGATCGTTCGTCCCTAGGAGAAGAAGGAGGAGGTGCGTCGGGGATCGCACCCTCGCCTTCCGACTGGGATATCGTTCCCACACAGACAATATTCGTCTCAAATAAAAACGAAAGCCAGAAAGGGGACATCGGACCCATCGGACACCCAGAGAGCAATCTGCAGAGGGGAGCGCGGGGGGACGCGGCATGCCACGTGGATGCATGCGCACGGGCCATGTAACGGCTACCCCCGCGGAGTTTCAATCAATCAGTGGGGAGGCTGTGCTAATGCGGCTTGACCTCCTCGATTAATTAGGCGGCACAGAACCCCGGCGTACCTTTTTGGGACCTTGTCCGGTTATCTATCTATCTATCTATCTATCTCTTCTCGCCCTTATCGCCAATATCTTCCAACAGAATCGGCCGCAAGGACCATATCCTTCCCCTAGTGAGGATTAAAGCTCGGCAAGGAAGGTTGTGAATCTTGATGCTTGCCTCAGTGGTCAATATTGTTCAGTTGATTTCCTTAACGGCAGACGTGCCAGTCAGTCCGAGGAAACTGGTGGATCTAAAGCACCACCTGATCATCTTCCAAGTACTAACTGCTGAAAAGGAGCGAGACGCTGGTGTATACCCATCCTTTTGCAAACCTTCGTACGCACAGGATCTTGGAACTGGAGAGGTACGAGATCTGTTTGATACCGTATTCAAAGTCTTACATGTGAAGGTTACGCATGGTGTCTACGGGGATCAGCGCTAGCAGTTGGCTAGCAGTCAACAGTCAGCAGGCTCCGCCCCTTCCTGCGCGTGTCCGAATCTTTTCCGAAATGTCTAGCAAGATGCACCGTTATCTCGAAGCTTCACGGAACCATCGCTAACGGCCTATTCCAGGATCCGTGGAAGCCATCACTCGTTTCGATGTTCTACAAAACGATGGACTCTCATGTCCAAGTCGATGCTTGCCCTGCATCGCGGATGTAAAAGCCCAGATCAGTCCTACAGGCAGGCAGATGGTGATGTAAGTGTTACTTCTCAGAGCCCAGTCCAGTTCACATAAAGAACAGTACTCGAGATACTGCGCGCATAACGATCGTTTACGGTGCTATGCGCTGATTTCTTCCCTTCCCTCAGCGACTCGGACATCTACTTCCAGATCTGCAATCCCTCTCGCGCCATAACTGACCTTCAACAAGCCCTCATTTGGACGCTCCGATATCGCGTTGGTACGCGCTGTTCAATCTCTTGTTACCAAACATGAAGCCATCACATTCAAAATTACCGATATTGTTAATGACATCGCCGACAAATGAGGTGCCGCCATTGAGGATATTCTGATTAAGGATATCATCTTCAGCCCTGGAATTTCCGCTAGCTTGAGTAGCGCTGCCCAGCAGAAGCGAATCGGTAAAAGTACGATCATTATTGCAGGGCCGAGTTCGATTCTGCCAGGTTGATGCGTCAAGCTGCTGATATATTGGCTTCACCGGCTGTCATGCGAATCCGACTGTTGGAGGCTTGTGAGTATTAATTTCTTCTCGGCCCTCTTCATTATGATACTTATATGCCAGTCCAGTACAGCCAATGACCAGTCCAGGAACAGCAAGGCCATCATTGTACCCATGCGACAAGGTGGTCAGACAAATGGCAAATGGCAAGTGGGTCAGGGACTTTCGGCTTGGGCCACTATTTTCAACGACAGTAACGCCATTGAGCTAGACATGGGTGTGGCTGGGGGTACCTCTTGAACAGTGCAGATACGTAAAGCCCTGGAATCATGTGTCGCCTTGATTCCCATTTCAATGCTTGAGTTATCGCTAATATCGATACTTTACCATGGTACCACCATGTACGCCCCAAATCAATGATCTGCTTCGCTGTTTCTCATGGGGACGGTCATGACAAGTCTACGAGGGCATCACGGATCACCGGCACGAATAGACTCGAGGCCAACATCGGTTTGCTGCTGGCACGCATGCGACTATTTCTCGGTTATTACGGTGAAAGTGTTTGAAAAGATAAGAGTATCGGACAGAATATCGAATGAAGCGTGGTTGATGCTATGCTTTTGATTTCCTTGTCCCCATCTTGACATCCTGAACCGAACCACAGCCGTCTTGCGGTATTTTTGATTTGGAAGAATAACTTTCCACGCTGCTCGCAGGTCGCCGTTCGTAAACCTTTTGTTAACCATTGTGGCAGGGCAGCCTTTTGTCCTTACTGACGTTTCCTTCTTCCAGAATTCTATTCGACTGTGACACTCGTAAGTCCAGACACGGTCCATGACTACGTGTGCTTCGAAACACCCCGTTTTCAAATTCTTAAATTCTCATAAAAGGCGTCTTTTGTTCTCAAATGGGCACTGCTTTTTTATTCTATTCCTACCTCCATGTCTTATTCCCTGGAATCCCTAGAATACCTTGCAGAGCGATTGAGATCAATTTCGTTGAACGAGATTGAAGGAGGCGAGCTTCCGAATTCAGGCGACTTCAATCTGGAGAGTCGAACCGACAGGCAGAAAAAAGAAACCCGCAAGATTCTTTCAGACTTGTGTTCCACTGCAAGAGAGGCTCACAGTCAAGGAGCAAACAACGTTGAGGATGTCCTGCAACGTGTGGATGGGACATTGAATTCATTTGTTAGAAGTAATGCTCTTGCTGGTAGCACTTACTCTAGGAGGCGCGCGCGCTGTGGGAGCAGATACCTTCTTTCGCGCATGTCGCTGATGAAGATCTTGTAGAGGATTCAGCATCAAGGACTTTGCGTAAAGTTGACATCTTTTTTAAAAATAAGGCGGACTGCTCATTTTTATTTCTAGCCGAACGTGATCGGCGTGTCGTGGAGGGGATGTCACAGATGATCATAAATCTGTTCGAGACATACATGGATTTTCCTGCGCGTATGTTCATCTATTCGCCTCTTTCATTTCGCACACTGATCTTGGGCTTGTAGAGGCATCAAGTGAGTTGATTTCGAAGTGTGCCGCAGAAACCAACATTGAAATCGCGCGCCCAAAGCCTTGGAGAGACACCCTTAAGCCCAGCTCTTACACCTCACTTCTCTCCAGGTTTGGCAGCGGGGCGTCGGCATTCTGTGATGCAGGAAGTCTATCCACAAGGATATATGAAGCGCGTTGTGAGGTTTATAGCGAACGAATTGACCCTCCGTTCGGCTTCTCTTTATCCTCTAATGACTCGTGCCTCGCTATACCCTATGAACTCTTCTCCTCCAACCATACTTCTTCGATCATGCTTCGCTTTTTCCTCCCCGGAACTGGAGACAATTTCTGGACACTGCACCACGTCAAGACAAAACTTCCGAGCTTCGATTTTCACATGACGACTGATGAAGAACGCCGACTCATCTTTCTCTCGGACTCGGCTCACATCAAGTTGTATAATTGGGAGACAGAACGTCTAACGCACACCCTGCATTCGAGACAAGAGTGCACAGGACCCTTGGCCATACTTCCTAATGGTAGGCTCGTTCATGCAGGGTGCGGGAGAGTCGATGTATGGAACATCAACTCAAGGTCAAACGCATGTTCCTCCATTCAGTTCCAGGACAGCACCTTCGAGCCGAGTAGGTGGACCGCTCATCCGTCAAAGCCGGGAACTGTGCTCAGTGCGGGTGCGGGTGGCCTTTCGTGTGTTGCCCTGGATTTGGAACACGGTGGGAAGGCATCGACCAGGTATCTCGGACATGGCGGGCATATTTCAAGCATGAGCACCGATGCATCAGGCGACCCGAACATCTTCGTTACTGGCTGTGGGGATAGATATGTCAGGATGTATGATGTCCGGAACCCGTTACCTGTGGTGACATTTGCTACGTTCGAAGATGCTGCGCAGGCGGTTATTGCGTATCCTGATGGTATACCAAGTTGACTTACTATCTGGCTAATTGGGGCGTTTTATAGCAATTTTGGTGGGTGTGATAAGTCCCAGGTGATAAAGGTGTGGAACGTACGAGGACGCAGGATGGTTTATGAGCTGGCAACAGGAAATACAGCCGTACGTGGATTGGCCTGGGATAAGACGCGGAATTGTCTCTATGCGGCAACGGAGTGTGAGTATGTGGATTGTGACGGACGGCCTTTTGGGTATCGATGGGCGAATGTCCCCAGTGATTTGGATTCAACGGAGGAGCAGAAACAGGAAGATAATAACACTTCCGAAGCTGATGTTCGACTTCAGCCACCCCAATGTTGGCCCAAGAGAGCTTATCATGCAGAAGACTACTTTGGTCATGCCTTTGATGCGGGGGAACACAGGATTCGTGAGCCCTTGCTTTGCTGATCGGCATTCCTTTATCTGACTAGTTGGCGCGTAGTAAGGTACCAGTTTAAATCAAATGCCAACCCACGTATCCTCCGTCGTCTGGAAAGCATGCGGTTGCAGATCAGCGTGGCGGTGACCTCAATATTCCACTATTGTGGTAGTGGGAATATTACTTGGTCGTTAGCTTGCATGGCGTAGCATATCTTACTCAGAACCTCAAATACTAGCCACAACGCTACTGATATTATCGATCCAAAGCCAGATGCTAACACTTGATTTCTCGTCTTATGTAAAGATCTCCTACTAAGCATCATTGCACTCTTTCATCCGCAGCACTGAAGTAGCTTGGCTGTTGAGCGGTATGTTCTGTCTTCTGGTGAGCATTGTCTGAGTCTTGTATACATCAATATGAGTGCACTTTCCTCGTTTCCTGGTCACATAGTGAGATGTCAAGAGGAAAAGAACACTAACGGCAAATGTCGGCGTCTTTTCTTCTTACCCTTCTCGCAAGGTCGCGTCCGTAATCATTAAATTCCCCACTTTCGAGAAATTAAAAAATATTCTTGTCAAGCTCAGCATACAAAGGAAAGGTCGCAAGGCAATCAAAAACGAGACATGTGTTACTTCAAGTGCTAGGTCCGTCGAAAGAAATTCGCACACAAGCACTTTCTACAGTTTTCCTCGCTTCCCCTGCGGCTGCGTCTCGTATCTCAAGAGTCAGGGCCTTCCAGAGCCGTCTCTACGGTTCACCACGTCCGACACGTCCTTGTCAGTCAAGCTATAATAATTTCAGTCCACTGAGATTAGCGGACGCGTCACGCGCAGCGCCTCATAGTCGGCAAATGCCGCCGCCTCTTCCAAACTGTTGACCACCATGCCTTTGTCACTAGCCTTTGTTCTCTTGAATAGTACTCGAGGACAAAGGCGGGATGTTCATATAAGTCAACGAGCATGAATTCCAATGCTTGACCTTTCCTCTTTACCATCCTCATGCTTCCTCACTTTGGAGAATACGTCGTTCTCAAACTCGACGCCGTTGCTTCGCTCAGGTCGTTGAACGATCCTGATGTATTGAAGGCCTGCAAATCATTGAAGAGCAAGACTTATGTTGCGTGTGCCATCAATGTACGTTCATCGTTTGCTTAAGAGCGTTAACCTCACCAACATCAATTTACATTAGCTCTGCTCCTTCCCCTTGCCTGGCGCTAAATATGTATCCCTTACTGCGGCTCTAGTTTCACAAGGCCTTCCTAACGGTGACCTGGGACGCTTTGTTCTGCCCGACATGTCTGTGCCAGTATCACCGAACACTTGCCACCCACTTTCGCGACCGCCGATGAAACCTTCCAATCCTCTTCCTTGGCCAAACTGCTACCACCCAACGCAGGCAACGATAAAATGCCGCGTCCAAAACGATACCAACATCGGGGATCCATGGCCAGAACCCAAATATAAAATGGAGCTCGCCACTGATCGCCTTCGCCTCGACCAGTATTTTCGCGAGGATGCCAACCGTAGCGATGCCTTAAGACTTGGACAAGATGTTTCATCCAGTGGTGGTATTGATGCCGTTGGCAGAGCATCTCCTGGTGATGAATCAGACGAGTGTCGAAGATCCAACGATACGTTTCCCATTTGGTTTGAGGAGGATATCGAGAGCGACTGCTGTCGATCAGCCCATGAAGGCCAGAGTAGGACCTGTTATCCAGCCGGCCTGGGTAAGGATGCTGGTAGGCCTCAACTATCGACCGCTTTTCGAAGACGATTTCCCGTCTCGTCGTTCTTCCGACGCCTTTTCGCGAAGGTTCCCCGTCTTTCCCACTCCCCGGCCTATTCCTATGACGAAGACGATGATATCTCGGCATCATCGTTTGACCCGGTCATCACCGCTGACAGTATTCCAGTGGTGATTGTATCGAATAATCCGGAGTCGGTCCGAAAAGTCAACGATCCTTGGGATTTCTTTCGTGAACTCGATGCTTTGAAAAGGTATGTCAGCCATATAGCGTTGCCGGGATGTAGAGTCTGACCATTTTACCATCTTAGAATCGAGGCAGAGTACTACGAGCGAGTGAAAGCAAAGACGCGCTGATATTGAACTCGCGCGACAAAAGGCTGAAGAACCAACAAGTTCAGCCAATCCCATACCGTCCTGGGGATGATTATCTATGATTAATGTTATATTGTGCATTCTCTCCCACAATTTGGGCAAGTGTCGTCGCTTCTTGACCGTCGCATGATCACATGCGAAAAAGCTAAGGCTCGTTAACACTTGCCCAGAGTATTACTACTTTTGCCATTGATTGTTTGAGCGTAGAAAAATTCTCGATCATTTATGAGCGCTGATAGCTGCGCTTACGGCAATCATAGATGCCTTTCTATCTTCCTGACTGCCATGATCCCTATTCTGTCAGCGCAACGACCTTTGTAACTCCCGTGAGACCATCTCGCATATACGGCTCTGCAAGATTGCCCAATGGGCAGCCTGCTCTTGTCCTAGACGAAGTCGCATTCACTGCGTGCTATCCCGCCGACATGGCTGATAAATCATGGACGTCGAGACTCGGAATTGACTGGTTAATCAGACCTCTGAACGAAACTTGGCGTGGTTTTGTTGATTTTGCTTCACGTAGGCCTCTGTGCGAATAGTTTCATGCCCTACACTCATCTTTATACAGAACGCTTCCCGTCATGGCTTCTGTGGGCATTTGTGTACTTGTTTGCAGCATTTATCCAGGTAGGATGATAGCGTTATCATTCGTCATGCGGTACTCAGGTGAATGCAGGTTCCTGTATATCGCAATGCCCCACTCCTTCGAACGAAGCAATGGCCCCTGGTCGTCTTCTCTCATGGACTCGCAGGTAGCAGTACCGCTTATAGGTAACCATCAATTCTCATGTTTCCCTGACAATCAAACGTTGATCAACCTGTTTTTAGCCAGATATGCTCGCGGTTAGCCGCTTCAGGGCGCGTTGTCCTAGCCATTGAACATCGAGATGGTACTACGCCTGCTTGCATCACCAGAAAATGGATTACCGACAATATCCGTACACCAAGAGTAGTAAGATATTTGCGAGAGGAAGATGTACGGTGAGTCGTACAACAAAATGCTGAAGTCTTGACATTTGAACTTTATAGATGGGAACGGGACCACCTATCCAATTCTCTATACCCTCTTAGGAAGGACCAGTTGACATTTAGGAAGCATGAAGTATATCTTGCACATTCCGCCTTCACTTCACTTGTACGGAAAGATGAGAACTTACTACTGGAAACTATCGACGGCTCTGTTATAGACTGGGACAGTTGGTGGGTCCACGAAAACGAGGCAGAACCCGTACAGTGCATTGAAAACGTTGCCTTTGCCGGGCATTCATTTGGAGGCTGCACTACAGTAAGCAGAATTGTGATCTCTTCACGCAGATTTAGATTGATCTTACATAACAGTTCCATATCATATCCACAGAACATCCTGAATGGGCTGCTCCAATATCAGTTACCAATGCGCTGATTTTTGATCCATGGATAGATCCTTTGGCCTTGCCGTCTCCTGGATATTACAGCGAAGATCTGAAATCATCGGAAGTCATGTCTTTCGAGGATGCAATAAGGCGTAAAAGCTCGCTCCCCACACTTTTAGTCATCAATTCAGAGAAGTTCACTCTTTGGAAGGAACATTTCGAACGTCTGGAGAACGTCGTGAGGTCCTGGGGTACTGATGGACGCTTATTGACGTTAGGTATGTCCAGCCTCCCTCATATTTCTTTATAGTACTATCTATAAATTTTCTTTAGCGCGCGCCAGACATGAATCGTTTTCTGATTACCCTCTCTTGCTATGTATTCGGGCTAAGACCAGCCTCAGATTCATGAATATCATCGCACGGCTCTCCAATGCGTTTTTGGACAATCGATTGAACGACACTCTGAACACTGAGCTAATGGCAGAAATGGAGGTTGAGTACGTTGGGAAGCGGAAAGCTGGATGGCCGAAAAGACATATAAATGGAAGCCCCGGTAACATCGTTGTACATTAAGTGTGTGCAATTTTGTGGATTAAGTATTAAAGTCTTCCATCAAGATTGATTTGGCTCCCACGAACCAACTCACCAAGTAGTCAGTTATGGAGCTCTCGGGTGGTAGTACAGAAGCGGAATTGCAACGAAAGACACAGTAGGCTGACATTCAACACAAGAGTAGTACATGCACATGTAAGGTATAGATAATAATAAGTTATGAAATCGTGGACATCTTTCGAGACTCGGTCAAAGGACCACACGCGCAGAGGCCTTGCTATAAACAGAGGGAACAGGCTTCTTGCCAGATGATGAAGGATTCATCGAGGCACGGTCCTACAAGAGAAGTCAGAAAATAACTTTCATGGGCAGAAAGTGTACACTCACAAAACCGGTGTTGGTCGAGTCGACGAGTTGCATCGACTGAGGTATAAAAAGTCATTGAGGCACAGGGCATGGACGAACTCTGACAAACATACCTGCATGCTCCGCTCCAGATGCTGCATGTTGAAGGACTTGCGACTGGCTGTGTATGCGTGCTTCTTTTGAGCACGATACTAATGAAAAGGTTGTCGTAAGTATCAATGGGCAAGGCAGCGTAAACCAAAATCTCACCTGCCGCTCGTGCTTGTTGAGTTCCTTGGCGACTTTGATAAGGTACTTCGGGTTTGAACTCAGCTTCTGGTAAAACTGGCCCAGCTTTATCTTGCTATGGCCCACCAGCCGAGTGAAGTCTGCAGAAACAACCCGATAGGTGTCGCTCCGAGTTCCGAACGCTATCCAGGGATCTTCAAGAAACATCCCACTTTCCGGAGTCACAGGTATCACTACAACATGTTGGGTTTTGCCCGGGAAAGATGTCTGCCATTCTGGAATCGTTCTGATGCAGAATTTGCCATCCTTGTCGGGGGGGCCAGTGCAAACGGTGATAGAAAAGTCCTTATAAATCTGAGGAAGTGTCGTCGCATCTTGACCGTCGAAGGTTCCCATAAGAAATAACCAAGGCTCGTTCGCGCGATGTGGCAAGCCGGCGGGTGGAGGACAAAGAATTGCAGGTCGTTCCTTTCCTCGTCGACCCATACCGGGTTTTGCGGATAGATTTGAGGAAGAACATATGCTTTCTATGATTCTTCGACAGGCGGGGCTAGTTTTGATGGAAGTATTGTCGAGTGCTGACATGCACAGTTGATGGAATGGATGGAGCAGAGATTCGTAGACGCGGTAGATTTCGCCATGCGATGCATCAGGAGATTTATGAGTGGCAGGTTCTCTGCGAGGGATAATAATGATAGACGATGGCATAGGTGGCAGATTAGAACGAATCTGGGGCGGTTCACAAGGCTCAAGCTTTAAAGGGTTGAGGATACTTTACCGAGAACAAGCAGTAGCTCCAGAGAAAGGCCATATGTTGAACATTGGATCATGCCTATCGGTGCATACAGCCTCAATAACAATGGAAAACAGTGGCAGAACGTAGCAAGTGATATTGAACGATTCGGCAGTGGTGCCGATCGGCGATCAGCATTCATTCGGATCTCGGCAACTTGAAGCTCCGCCATGTTCCGGGCCCGTGCGGCCACTTCAATGTTTCCTTTGTTTTATTCGTGTCTGGTTTCTTTGTTTCTTTGTTCGAAAAAAATGAACCAAAGCCTCCGCCAGCGCTTCATTACCTCAGCGTTTAAAAACGAGCCTGAGCTCGCAAATAACGCTCAAACTATCCCTACTAAAGCTACACCTTCTAGGCCTAAATTATGATGCTTCCTCAGTTTGGAGAGTACTTTACCTTCAGACTGGACCCGGTCGCGTCTCTCAAATCGTTGAATGACGCCGAGGTAACCGAAGCTTGCAAAGCTTTGGGCAATGGCAAAACATATGTCGCATCGGTCATCAATGTACGTCTACGCACGGTTTCGATATCTTCAAGTTCACTAAAAGTTTCTTCACCCTCAGCTCCTCTCTTTCCCAGTTCCCGGTGCTGAATATGTGTCCGTGGCTCTGACTCTAGTATCAAAAGGTCTCCCGGAAGGTTTACCAGAGTCCTTCATAACGCCTGATATGTCGGTAGCCATCCTACCGAACACATCTAACCCACTGTCACGACCACCGTTGGAGCCCTCTGTTCCCCTACCTTGGTCTGACTGCTACCATCCCACACAGTCTATGACGACGTGCAGAATCAAAAACGATATCATCCTTGGGAAGCCGTGGCCGCCTCCGAAGTGCCACATCGACGGTCACGCACAGAACCTCCTTGGCGGGACATACTTCTACGAGGATGCCGATCGCAGGGAGGCGTTGAGGCAAGCTCAAGAGCCTCTATCCAGTTCTGACCAACCAGAAGCATCTTCAGTCATCTCACCTCTCCCCGAGCCCAAATCGGACGCCCACAGCGACTACGGTGCTTCAATCAAAGAACCCGAAGATGAAGGCAGTGTAGCAACCTTTGACGTGCAAAGCAAGTATTCCGAGTCACCAAGCGCAGCGAGCGAAGGTTGCGAATCGCGGAAGTCTACTCAAAATCGACCTTTTTCTTTCAAGTCTTTCTTCCGTGGACTATTCCGCAAAATGTTGCCCTGTGTGCCATGCCTACGGGGAACTTTCGGCGGTGATGACGGTTCTTCAGTCTTATCTTTCGACCCATACGCAGTCATTGGTAACCTATTCGGCCCTCCGCCTGAGGACACCATGCCAGTGATAGTCGTGTCGAAGGATCTAAAGTCGGTGCAAGAAATCAACAACCCATGGGACTTTTTTCGCGAACTGGACGCTCTCAAAAGGTTTGTGATCCCATCTCACCGTCATGCGTATGCTTATCGTCGTGTAGAATTGAAGAGCAACATCACGGGCGTGTCAAGGCTAAAACTGAAGCTGCTATTGAATCTGCCCGTCAAAAGGATGAACAGCTACATGCCCGACTGCAAGGGAAAATGCCCCAACACGAGTCTATAACTGGGGACACGTCAAGGGCCTCTGTTTCTTCTGTTTCGAAGGGTGCGCGCCGTACATCTTGAGCATCTGATCCATACTGAAGCTGTCGTTGATGCATTGTAGATGCGACGTCAGCCGTCAATGCCTGATTATTAAGCGAAACGTTCCATACACCATAACATCTTCAATTCACAGCCATTCGTTCTACCTTGCACTACACCCCTGACATTCCTTCATCGATATCCTACACACAATTGTTGAATCGTAATCTATTGCCATCTTTTAAGTTCGTTCGCACTTGCATCGATCTCCCGTGATTATCATGATCAAAGTCCTTCAATGCTCGTATTACAAGTACGGTCAGTTTGGCTGCAAGTTTCGTGAATAAGAGTATTTTCTGATGCTGAACGTCGCTGTATATCGGAATACCGCGTCAGTTGTGTAATAGGTGAGTTGCCCTTGCGAGCTTGAGCCTTGAGGGCCATTTCTGGCTCGGCAGTTGCCGCACTGCCTTTACCTCGTCTTTGTGCTTGTTCCTTTGTTTTGAGAACAATGCAGAAACTCAGCGACATCCATATTTTGACGCTTGAACTCGAAGCTCGCAGTACGAATATCCGACCATTTCACCTTACTCTTTTGCGGTCATGATCCCTCATTTTGGAGAATACATTGCCTTCAAGCTCAACCCCGTCGCTTCTCTCGAATCTTTGAAGGATGCTGAGGTAGCAAAAGCTTGCGAGGCTCTGGAGGTCAAGACCTATATCGCCTGTGTTACCTACGTGCGTTCACTAACATTATTCACAACATCCATTTTGCTGACCTCTTTATCTGTTTTCTAGCTTCTATGTCTCCCCGTTCCCAGTGTCGAGTACATACAGGTCGCCATGACATTGCTCTCTTCAGGTCTTTCTCCTGGCCAGCCCGATCGTTTCATCCTACCAGACATGGCCGTAGCAGTCTTACCTAACACGTCCAACCCTTTGTCGCGCGCGCCACTCAATCCCACCGTGCCTCTCCCTTGGCCGGATTTCTTTCACCCAACACAGGCTACGACAAGGTGTCGGATCCAAAACGACTCACCATCGGCAACCTGTGGCCGAATCCCAAGTATCAGCTGGAAACGGAAGATAGCCTTCTTGAAGACTACTGCTGGGAGGATGCTGGGCGCAAGCAGGCTCTGCGGGAAGAACACCAGCCGCTAACTGGAGATGACTGTGCTGCTGGCGACCATCCGGACGAGCGTGAAGCATCTGTGGTAACCTTGCCACTTCCTTCTGAACATGACGATGAAAGCCTTCACCCTCGTCCAGCCAGCATAGTCGACGATATTCTACCGGCAACGTCAAGCTGGTTTTCGAAGGTATCCAAACTCTTTCGGGGGCTCATCAAGAAGATTTTGCACTGCGTGCCGTGTATACACACGCGTCTGGACGATGACGACGTCAAAGACTTTTCGGACGACCCAATCTGGGGTATCAGTTTATTCGGCATGCTTCCTCCGGACACCATGCCAGTCATAGACGTCTTGGAAGATCTGGAGTCAGTCAAGCAGATCAACGACCCGTGGGACTTCTTTCGCGAGCTTGACGTCTTGAAGAGGTACGCCAGCTATCATCCGTTGTTAAAACAAATATGCTGATCCTTTACTTTCTTTAGGATTCAAACGGAGTACCACGAACGAATGAAGGCAAAACTCCGAGCTGACATTGACCGCACACGCCAAAAGGTTAAGGAGCTCCACGCTCGACTTGAGTCAAAAATGCCACAACGTGAGCCTTCGTCCGAGGATACCATATTGTCTGTTGTCAAAGAAGGTATGTGCTGAACTATCCTTACACCCTTCCTGAGGCTGATCACGCTATCGTAGATACAAAGCCTGGTGCTGATGCTTAATCTATTTCTCTTCGGCTTATAATCTTACTGAGGTTTTTCCCCCCGAACCAATCGTTTCGCGTCACCGTCCACGCTCTTGGATTCCACCACCTAGCATAGTGTATTATCTTAATCGCGTCTCATATATTTCGCTTACACTGACCTATAATCTCATCATATCCATCAACCATTTGCATGTACTCGGAGTTGATTATCCTTTTCGGAAGGACTGGTAATGGCGATGTGGCCTTAGCTGGGAACACGACCGGCAAATACCGGAGTCTCTCAGTCTTCAGTGCCATATCTAGAGCTTCTCGCTTTGTTCCTTTGCTCCTTCCTTCCATACCACCCTAGCTCGATGTCCCCGGACGCTCCTAGTAGTTGGACTGCAATATTTTCAAGCGTAATAAGCGACAGAGGGAAACCGTGAATGGAAATTGGAAGTCCTGATGCATGAAGGGGGATCTTTCCCCCCCAGCTGCTACGTCGAGCGCCACCTTCCGATCTCTCTACTCATCATCGAAGCGAGTATATCAGGCTCGAGCAGGAGAAGGATCTGACTACGTGAATCGCTCTCTCGATGCTCTTTTCCTCAAGCTCTTACTGACCCAAGGCCGTTGTAGCGATCCTGGGTCCCATAGCTCGTAATTAACTGACGCACATCGTTCGTCGACCGTAGCCATCGGAGGCAAAAACCGAGTCAGCAAAGAACTCACCCCAACTTGTCAACACGTTGTCTAGTACCTTTCTGGCGAACCTCAACCATGCCAAGCCGATTCGTCTACACGTACGACATTGACTGACGTAACCAAGAGCCTACTATGACTGAAGATCTTCCCAAAGATCGGCTGTGGAAGGTTGCGCTTAGTAGGAGGCTTGCCGATGAAGAATTGATGCCGTCGCGTCGCTACGCCCCTGCCAGCTCTCCCTCGATTTGAAGGGAATCCGAATCCTTCCTTGACAATCAATCACATCGTTTCGCCAAGACTTTTAGAGGGAAATTTGGCTTATGAGGTGCGTTAAAGTATCTACGTGGTGATACCGGCCTATACTGATTATAGAGCCATAGCATATCTTGTTCGATATAACCTGTGCGGGACACATGTCTTAGTCGAACCGTCATGACGACCACATTCGCTTCGCGCGTCCCGTAGCACCGCTTCGAGAGATCACAATCCCGGCCACCAAGTTCTCATATTATCATCGTCCCCATTCACGCCTATCGTTGTTGCTACACAGCGTCGCTCCCCATGGATCCTCCCCCGCGGTGTCCTGCCTGATGTATGGAGGGTGCTTGACCGCTTGCTCCTCAAGACATTGTCGTGCCCTCCCCTGTTGATTTCATGTTCCCATCAGGAGAAATTGCATGATTCTATCTACGCGTGTTTTCTCCTTGTGATGTGATATCATGATACACTGCCCAAGTTCCTCTCTGCCATTGTACGGGAAGATGGTGGCGTGCTTCCGGTAGCTGCGCGCGATGTACCACGATGTGATCGGCCAAGTTGAGAGCTAAGTAGAGGGCAAACTACCTATCAACGAGGAAAGGCCAATTATCAATTATATCTGTGAGGCTCTTTCGCATTCTTTATCTGTGATGCAAACATGTTGATTTCTGTCGACCTTGTAGGCTTTTCCATTGAGACATCTTCCTTCAGTTCGGTCCAAGCGCTCACCTTGATATCGGTATCAGGATGCTCTGATATTGGCTGTCCTATGTACAGGAATTCTGACAAATTCTCTTGGCTGCGTCTAAGAGATGCTCTTTATAATCGATGTGCACCATGCAGTGCAATCCCCATAATTCTTTCCCTACCCTACCATTTTCACTTCTCATCTATTAACATGCAAGCAGATCTTCCACCTGATGTCACCAGTACCGATGTGGCATCCATCCTGTCTATTCTCTACGCTGAGATAAACAGACTGATCCTCGCTGCTCACTTACAGGGTACGTGTTCACTGTTCACTATACGAGATGTTCATGTCTAAAATTATCGTGTCACCTAGGCATGTACTCTGGTGTTCTCGCGGTTGCCTTGTGGACTATGTGTAAAAAGAAGCTGCATACATATGCTAATTTGAATTTATGGAATCACAGTCATGCAAACGATTCGACCGGTTGCACTTGCTCTGGTCGCCATCATCATCATCGTCTATATCATGACATTTGCCAATTTTTCCCTCAACTGGTTAACTGTGCGCTCGGCACTAGTGGGGAACGGAGAGAATATTTTGACCCAAGTTACAAGGATGAAGAAAACGGAAACGGCAGTAAGAATGGCGACTGGCATCATGGCCGCGCTCCCTACTCTCCTCGTTGACTCCATCATGGTACGTCTAAAATCTATCTATTAGCATCGTCACTTTAGCTTAATGCTATTCAAGATATGGCGTTGTTGGTTAGTTTGGGGACAGCGCTGGCAAATTGTTCTCCTTCCTTCCCTCTGTCTGGCCGCCGGTATCGGTATAGTAATTCACTCCTCCCATCATTTCCTTTCACTCAACGAAATTTGCATGATGCAGCATGTAAAATTGTCATAACAAAGCAACAGTATCTTTATGATGCAAACACTTCCGTTCTCCTTTCAGTCTATGCCGGTTTAGCTCTGGCGACGACATTGTTGTGCACCTTGCTCATGATCTATCGCATTTTAGCTGTCGCACGGGCGACAGATGGGGGAGGAAATGGGCCTAGAGCGTATCGTCACGTCATCGAAGTTTTCATCGAATCTTCAGCTCTATATGCTGTATCCTTGATTGTATATGTGGCATGCACTGTTGCACGTGATAGTGAAGGTTTCTACTGCCTTGATCCCATAGCCGGATTCACAAGGGTGCGTCAATTTGTCATCTTTCCTTGTTCAAAGATTCTCAAAACATTGTACGTAGGGCATTGCTCCTACAATGCTTTTGGGACGTGTCGCAGCGGGCCATGCTCTGCCAGACGATTCCTGGAAAGGAAGTGTGATGACTTCGCCTTTACGCTTTGGGCAGGATAAGACTGAGGATGAATCTGTGGTGCCAGGTCTGAGTAGATTTGAGGATGATTTCGAAGCTCAGCCAGGAAATCCGAGGGAAGTCGAGCACAGTTCTACGGACTTGCGGGAAGATACCAAGCAGGGTGACGGCGCGGCCACAGAGGATCGTTTGGGATTAGCAGGGGATGATCCTGAGGCGAGGATCGTTAAAGAGATTTGTCGAGGGTCTTGAAGTACGACCAGTATTTATTGATATTGCCTTTTCTTGTCCAGCTTCGTCCACCTATTTTGTTATTCTTCTGGGGAGCTGCTCAGTTCGAACCAACGCATTCTCCACCAGGTGTCAGTATCCAGCGGGTTTGACCGCACTCCCGAACCAGCCTCCAATTTCGAAGGATACGTCCCAAGGTCGACGTGGATGTGCTAGACAGGTGGAGACCGAAAGAAATGAATGGCTATCTGCTGCGAGTCGTCGACTGCCTTGTACAAAATATACTACCAACTCGAAACCCTTATGCCATGCGCACGCCACACCCGTACTCTAGGGCCCTACGACACGGGTCAGTACTGTCTTCACCGTTAGACGACAGCCTGCCTACCTTGGCTTCCCGCCATTCACTAGGTCAAGGCCTGTAACTAACGAGTTAACAAACAGAACGACGCTGCAAGGCAATCTATCTACTGAGCCGGTGTACGGGAGTTGCTTGTCCACATTGTAATTGCGATATCCTCAGTCTTGGAGCACTGTATTTCGAGGACTGCGGTTAGGGGGACGCGCTATTTTACATTAGGATTTTTCATTCATTTAAAAAAATTCAATGGCATCCATTGAGGTGTTGAACTCAAAACCAGGTGATCGTTTTCAAGGGTTCATAGGTGTGGACGTAGAGGGGAGGAGATGGTGGGTTCACAGTCCAGACAATGACATGTGCGAAGGCTCACACCGTTGAGTGCATCTGTATCTTTGCAGGGTGCGAAGGTGGAAAGGAAGAACACAATTTTATTCAAAGAACAAAGTCCAAAAACATACAGGCGAGGACACGAATGTCCCGGGCTTCATAAATAAGAAGGTGAAACATCGTAAGAAAGGTACAAATGTAACGGTGCGAAATACTAATATTCCGAAGTTGAGCACCTGTGAAAGGACGAAACTGGAAGCAGTACCGAGATACTGAACGGCTAGCGATATATACTCGGAGGACACGAATGTCCTCAGTTAGGAAGATAAAATGGCGTTAAAAAAAAGGTGTAGATGTAATGGTCCAGCGGAGGTGAAAGAAAGATATGATAGAAGCACGGAAGTAGCATCGAAATACCGACAGAAGTAGAGGGCGCATAGGATGGAAGAACAGTGTACACGGAAGGTGGCGAGTATCGAAATACTGAAATTTGACTCAGCACATGGGTTGAAATATTGGAAACACGTTTCCAAACTCACCCTCACCAGCCAAACCATCTCAGAATCCGATCCACAACCGCACCCACACCCCCTCCAACGAGCCCCGAGATCACATACGGACCAGCCGAGATGATGCCTCCCATCGCCATAGACTGCACATGCGCGAAGAAGCTCCCAGCGGCGACGTTACCGATACCGCTTTGGATTCCCGCCGCAAGAGTGCCTGCCAATAATCATCACTTGGAGGATAAGACACGGATAACTCTTTTGACTCACCAGCGACGGGACCTGCTGCACCGAAGCCGAACAAGCCCAAGATGGGGGGCACGATGACGGGCGTCAAGGCGGCACCAACGATTGCGCCGATCCCGATGAAGATCCAAGTGCGACGTCTTGGCATTCGGGTGGATGTATACAAGAAAAGATATGTGAGAGTTCAATGCAATTACTCGTTTGCAGAGTATGTATGTGTTGTAGTTGGAAAGGCGGGGCTTGATGTGTGTGGTAGGTGGGAGTTCAAGGCAATGGCTCGAGGTCGCCTCGTGAAGGAGGTTCTTAAAAGTTAAGCGCCTCCAGGGTCCTGGATTCACATGCAGTCAAGGAAGCTTCCATCATCAATCAGACGGCGTCTCGAGTAGCGGGGAACGTGGATGACCTGAATTGTATTGGAGATACTATGCCATGTCCTCGTGAAGGAAGATATAGAGAAATAAAGAGCGCGTAGCCATGTGGGGTGAGCCGAGATGAAAGTAAGTACAAGATAGTAGAAAGTGATGAGCTTATGATGATAGACAGAATGAGAGTTTTGTAAAGAAAGGCTCGGTCCTTGATATCGCTATACTTCCCCTTCTGCGACACCCGATCTCCTGCAGAAGGGTGACGGAGATTCGGCTTTAGCGAGTAGGGTACTGGACAGTTTCTGGCGCTTGCGGTTAAGAGGATCGCCGACGGTGCTTCCTGATCTCTTGCGGGAGATGAGGACTCGAAGTAGGATGTAGGGATGTAAATAGCGGCCAACGTCGATTTAGGGGTGATATCCTGAGTAAGTACTCGGAGACTCCCTGTCGGGACGGAGTATGGGCATTCCAATTTGACTGAGTACTGCAGAGTATCATCACAGTGGTTTTCTTGAGTAGTTTTCTTGGGGGTGCTCCACTTCGATTGCAGCGACAAGCAACAATGAGTGGGAAACAATTAGTTCGCGGAAATTTGCTGCCAATCAGACGGGAGGGTGAGCGAGGACATCCTTGAGGGGAACATCAGAGTCAGGGTAGGCCCAGAACGCGCCCCGAACTCCAATGGGGAGTTGCCCAGGAAGGCGCTATAATATAATTTAGGCATTGTAGAGCAATAGAAGGCTAATTTCGCACCTCGAGCCTGAATAAAATGATCCTGTATCCATTTTCGTCCCGATTCTCGTAGCATCCTATCACAATGTACAAGCCGTCGTAGCGGAACCTAGCCGTAAGTCAATCATTGCTACGAAAAGAGAACAGTGCACGTACCCATTCCTTGGGGCGTACTTTGAATCAAGCTTGTATCCCCGAATAACACGCACAGGCTCGCCAGATTGCATTGTGTTCTAAGAGATATTAGCTAAGGCAAAGGAGATGAAAGAGCACATACCTGCAGAGCCTTGTTTCCGTGAGTGTACTCCTGGTCCTTCACCTGCATCTTCCCGTCCTTGCTTCGTCCACCTAACATCCAATCAGCGCCTAACAAATGCAGAAGGGCAACAAAACGAACCTTCGCCGCACAAGCGGCTACAAAGAAGACGTCAGATTGGACTAGAAGACGGGGACATGAGCTGCGTACATTTTATTGCCCTTATCCTTGTTAAATTCTTCGTACCCATCCGATCTGCAACGGTGTTAGCAACAAAAAACCAACATCGCCGTTCGCTCACAATACAACAGACCGTGCAGTCTCTTTGAACGAATAGATCCCCCGACGGATACTCCCATGCATCCCCGCTTCCAAAAGCAACGCTCTGTTCACGTATCGCGTACCCACGGGCTGTCCATCGATGTCTCCAGATGTGCCTCTAAGAAAAAAGTGGTCAACAGACCCACAAAGAAAAAAGGTGGGACGACGTACGGCTTGACGACAGGCGTCTTGTACCCTTCTCGCTCCTTGACATCCAACTGAGTCCTGTGATCTTTGACGATCCTTCGCTCGCCTTTTCCGTATTTGCGCGTTGTCTTGATTCTGAAAGACTCGTCGGTGTACATGTCCGTGTGTCGGAAGGGAAACGAAGAAAAAGAGAGATAGCGGGTCCTGTCATAAATAGGTATTGGTATTGTTGTGACTCGTAAGCGTGCTCCTAATCGGAAGCCCTTTGCCCTTATCCGCCTGTCGCATCTTCCAAGGGGACATTGCAAAGACAATAGCTCCGAGGCAGTTTATTGTTCTGGAGAGGAATGAACGCGTGTTGTTGTGACGAGAATCGAGATTGCCGAACGTTGTTGATGGCCCTTGTCTATTCATACTGATGATCGGCGCACGCAGGCCCGGGGCCGGCTCGGACTAGTCACTATTTCTACCATAGTCAAGCGCTTAGATGAGACCGTGAATAAGTATTGCGGTCCAATATTACGCAAGGTAATTCCAGCACACGTTGACGGCTGCACAGATATTTGTAAGGAGGGAAAGGATCAGCTTTGATTTTGATGCCCAGCACACTTAGTCTATTGTTTAACGCGGGGGGGTTTACTTGCAACCGCGTTATTACAAAGCATGACATAATTTGATGGCGGTCAATTCTGAGTAACCGGGCGCTTTTCTTCCTTCCGCTCATATCTGTCGCGCCAGGCGCGTTTTATCACTCGTTCCTTCCCTCCTTGAGCCTTCAATGGTGTCAGAATTTCGCTGGCAGAATCCTCGTGGACTGGAGACCCTTCGAGATATCGTCAAAAAGCTTGTACCAGCATGGAAGCATGGACTGACTGATATTCAAGAACTGGCTGTTTCTCGTATTCTCGATGGCGAAGACGTCTTATTGTGCACCGCAACTGGTAGCGGAAAATCTGCCTCATTCGCTATCCCAATCCTTGTCCACCAAGAGCTCTCTCGAAACCCAGCCGCTTATCCCAACATTCGCAGTCGGAAGCTTCCTGTTGGTATTGTAGTGACTCCAACGAATGGGTTAGCGGCCAACATTGTGCGTTTTTCATCTACTCATTCATATTGTTCATTAAATAACAATCATAGGTTTCTGGACTGAAGGAATTCGGTATCGATGGCCTCACGTACAATCAAGAGACTCTGACAGAAGCTCGAAAGGCTGGACGTGTTATTGCCGAAGAAATCTCGTCGTGTCTGATATGGCAAGTTATCTGCGTCGACCCAGAGCATTTACGAGGACTTGAATGGCGCTGAATATCCGCCTCGGACACATTCCGCGAAAATATCATCTATGCCTGCGCCGAAGAATGTCACCTCATACTCCAGTGGGGGAATGGCTTCCGCCCATGCTTCAAGCATATTGGCGCCTTCTTCCGTGGACGACTTCCTTCAACTCTATCTGTTATTGGTCTCTCTGCTACGCTGCCTCCTGGTCCTTGTACTCTGTCTGTCTGCAAGAGCCTCGGATTTACTGGAGATCGATTTCATATTCTTCGTCGATCCAATGAGCGACTAAATACCCAGTTCATAATCGAAGTCCTGGAGTCGGCTATCTCTGGCAATGAATTTCCTCAGCTGCTGTCATATATCTCTAGCGGACGTAAAACGATAATACATTGCAAAACTATCAACCAAGTCTTTCGCGTCTATCTATACCTATGGCGCATGGAGCCGAGCGGCGTCAATCATTTACGCCGTGTACGCATGTATCATTCCTTGTGTCCACCTACCTACAATACAGACACCCTTCGTCTTCTTGATGAGGATCCGTACTGTCAGATCGTCATCGCTACAATTGCTTTCGCCAATGGCATCAATGTCAAGACTCTCCTTGATAGTATCACCATTGGCTGGTCGGATACACTGGCAATAACGTGGCAGGAAAAGGGACGGGTTGGCCGGGATGATAAATCCGACGGTAGAGGTGTCTGTCTCGTACCGAAAAGTACCTTCAAGGCTGCCAAGAATCACCTGAATGGAAATAGTACGAGTTTTACATTGAATCAACCCAATGATTGCAACTCATCATTTCTGGCCAGCGTCGAAATCCTCCAAGCAGCAGACAGACGACGCTGCTGCTCGTGTCCTCACCGAGAAACTTTGTCTTATTGCTGCTGTGAATCGCGAGTTCAAGAACCCACCTCCCGAAATCTCGACCCTTGATTGTATCGAGGCCAAGCGCCGGTTACCCTGCTCTCTGTGCTGTAAGCGAGCTGGCATCATTCTCCGGTTTCACGCTCCAGACGATCCTCCTGATACTGAGATGCCGGAACCCTTCCCACAGGCTGAAGTACCTCCATCGACACCAAAGAAGCGTTCGAAGGCAGCTCCAGACCAGCTAAAAAAGAAGGAGAAGGAAGCGTCTCGGGAACGACTTCTTGCTTTTGATGCCGCAGTCTGGACAGCTGAGCGAAATAGTCCCTCAGAACGAAATCGTCCACGTTCATCCTTTTTCCCCGCACCTCTAGTCAATCGGCTCCTTGCTTCGCTCCTTAAGATTTCGAGTCTTGAAGACTTGGACGCCATCCTTTCCTCAGAATCCTGGCCATTCATTCCAACTCAGCATGATGCTCTGTTCGCTGTCATCAGTCAAATACAACGAGAAATACAAGATCAACGTAAAACGAGCCGTCGCTCACGTAATGCAAAGCAACGAGCAAAACGGCGAGGCGGAATGGATTCTCCCATACCCTCTGACAACGAGGATACTCGCTCACCTTCACCGTTATCTCCAAACCCTGAAATAACTGCACCTGAGCCTCTGAATGCACCATCATCTCCTCCACCATCGACTTTGCCTCAAAAGCGGAAAGCTTTAGAAGACGTTACAAACAAGGTTCCCCGCAAGAGAGCTCCTCAGCTCAGTGTAGCTGCAGCGATGGCAGAATATGGACCTCGTCGTTCTCAGGTTAGGACAGAAAATAGACCTCTCACTGATTATTCTCGCTCTCGACCACAACGAAACTGTACACGAAGATGAGGTATGTACTATCTACTCAATATGGCTATCTGATTCCCATTCCTGTCCCTCTGACTCATAGGCATTTGATTTCGTTTCTTCGTCCCCCGATTCTTCATCTTCCATGGTTTCCGGTACCTCATCAGGTCCGTACCAGTCGTTGAGCATCCTTCCATTTTCGTCCAATGTCACAGTCAAATCTGATCCGCTTGACAGCTGTTCTTCACTGGCATCAAGTACAACACCATCATCACGGCAACTATTAATCTCAGAAATGCTGGCTCCAGATCGAAGCGAACTGTGGGAGGAAGAGGATGACGAAGAGGATGGAGAGGGATGATCATCGGCATTCTCCGTCAATGTCGTGGGCAAACCTTCCTCTGCATCATGTTCACCGTCGTTACCTGATGTTTGGGGATCTGGTGTTTGAATGCTAGCAGCATGATCGTCAAACCTTCCGCGTTTCTTTGCCTCTAGAACATCTGCAAGTAAAGCGGCGTAAGCAGTCCCCTGCTTGTTAAATTCATCCATCTTTCCCTCTCGTAGGCGTTTGTATCCATTATCAAACAGGTTGTCTGCGTGATGGCCAAGCGAGCGTCCAGACCTGAAGAGATGTAGTTCTTCATCCCGAAAAGTTTTTAACAGGAGTTTGAATTCATCGCGGAGGTGAGGTGAAGTATGTGATTTGGTGCGGCGACGTAGTTCATAAGCAGCTTCTATCTCTTCTTTCAGATGAAGGAAGTTATGAACATTTGGGGAGATGGTGTGGCGATAAAAGTGATCATCGAAGTTCCCGCCACTGCGCAATATCTGTTCTTCCAGGAAACGATTATAATGCTCCTGTAAAAGATCTCCCGGCTTCCATCTCCCATCCACACCGCTGACATTGGTGAGCCAGTTGTTGAGAATCGTCTCTTTCAATGCTTCGGATGATTCATATTTGAATAAACAGTGTGTTTCTAGGAGATATTTCATGTAGTTCGCGTTTGTGGAGCCTCTGAATATAAATATCCAAGTCTGATGTATGGTGAGCATATGGAGAAGTACCTCGTGTCACAAGGCTTACCTTCAGTATCTCATAGACTCGACCAATATCACCTTCCGGTACCGCATATGCCAGCTCAGTCCATAGGCCGAACTCGAAGAGAAAAGATATCGAGTTACTGAGAACTCGGTCACCATCGAATCCCTCCTTCTCGGCGAATGCAGGTGGGGTTTCTTCCTGAACTCCATCATTATCATTATCGGAGTCAGAGTGTTCATGAAGGGATTCGGCAGCAGTACTGTTATTGCTCTTGTTCGTGGGTATGGGCGGTATCCATGGCGATCCAGGACGGATTTTCATCTGATCGGTCGACGATGAAGTAGCAGTCAAGGTTTGCGCTTGTTCATATGCATTCAGGGAGGAATACCGCGCAACAAGGATTGACATTTCTTTTAGAAGCTTCTCGAGAGTGGGTAGTTTATTCTTTTGGGCAAGATCTTCGAAGTGGCCGACAAGATCCTGTTCAAAACAGAAATGAATCCTACAAACGAAACGAGGTAAGCTTGTTATGTGCCACAGTTTAGGTTTCAAGCTTACCGGCAACAGTCCAGAACACGAGCGTCCCACATTAGTGTCATGGCACGAGTTGTCGGATAGTAATCAGGTTTCTTTAAATCGGTGGGTCTCTTCATATTCGTCGTGTTTGAATTACGGGAAAGACTGGATGGATCGAGAGAAGTTGATGGCCCATAATGATTTGATGCAATTGTCCCGACCATGGTTGCGTCTGCATGCCAGATCTCAGGCGTGCTAATTACGTCGCGCAGGGAATCCCAATTTGGAAGAGAAGCTGGTCCAAGATACAATTTGCAGAGGTTCATGGTAGCATAAGATGCTCCATCACCTCGGAACCAGGTCAGTGAGTGTTCAGCACTTTCAGGAGTGAATCCCGCCTGCGTTTTAAAATCAAGGATTGCGCGGTGCATTCCCTGTACAGTGACTTCTTGCTCGGCGTTCGTCCCAAGTGCTTGCACCTCAGTTCGTCTTCCTGGGCGCATGCGATGCCTAGCATGTGGAGCAGACCGGAATTGTTTTGTTATTTCGGGGAGGAGAAAACGGAGGACAGGAACAAAATCACATAGTACACGTGCCCAATGCAATGCAAGAGTGCTCTCGATGTGTCCCCACGCAATATCACGGTACAACGACTCAGTAGTCATTGTTTTACGGTCGTTCTGCATGACTCGTGAGAGGTAGTCGTCAACGTCAAATGCTCCAGGGGCACAATCATCAAGACGGACTGCAGTGGCTGCCGTTCCAACCTTGAGAACATTTTCCCGGCCAATACCATGCTCCCGAACAACAGTGTATTGCTGAACATTGTCAAGGACAAAGCACCAGCGAACTTCCTTGCAGGAAATTTGCGAGGCTACATCAGAGCGAAGATTTTTGAGACTGGCAGATGTCATGGAGTCAAGCGCATTCCGAGCTGTCGAATCAGAGGAGCTGAGGCCTATTCTGCACAGTACACGCTTGATATCGATGTGTGCATTGCACGTGAATAGCCATAAGGACATGAATAGAGCAAGATGGCCGTTTGCAAGTTTATTACGGCTGAGGATGGAAGACGCAATTGTAGCGACCTGTATCTTTAATATAATGAGAAAATATAGGAAAGAATCAACAGAAAAGTTAGCGCACTGTAGGATGGGGCCTCCGCTTTCGAATTATAACCTGGCCCTTCTCTCTCGACGCCGATAAGCATTCAGTGATGTACCAGACACATTTTTCCCTGTTCTGGAACATCGTGGATAACGTCTCAATGCTGAAATTCTTTAAATCTTCCCAGGTAACAAGGCATGAATCCTTCGAGCGCTTATTGGCTGAGGCTGCCAATCGAACGTGGAAATGAGGATCGAGAGGATGATTCATGGTAAGCCTGCCAACCGCTTTGTGAAGATGATTTCCGACGAGTTGGGTTGCCCAACACGATAGTGCTGGTCGGAAATGGCGAATATTCAAGGGATCATGACTGCCAGAGAAAGCGAGATCACATTCAGAGCGATACTGCGGTTGGGATGAGGGATTGCTGTATCGATGGTTGTACATCAAGGTTACAACATGAATAGGCTTGTGCGATGCGTGGCCACTGAGAAATCGGGATACCATGCGACGGTGGAGGTTCGATCTAGCATCCTCATCACTTCCCTTGGGAAAATCCCTGAAGAAATCGGACGCAAAGTGCCCGAAGGAGTCATAGAGTTCATTGATTGTATTTAAAACTTCTTCCATCTTTTCGCTTGGGCTCTGCTTTTCTGCGCGCAGACGAGGCAAGGTATGAATGAATGGTGACTGTAGAGGTATATTTGAGGATGATGCAAACCCCGGAAGTCGATAGTTAGCCGCAACAGCAGGATCAATGGGTGCCGGAATGGTTGGAATTGAAGGGGGTGGATCACGTCGATGACGGGGCCTGGATACTGATTGAGGCGTGGGAAGTAGTGATGGTGAGTAGTCTGGGACATTTATGCCTCCATCTACTGTGTATCTACGGTAATCGGAGGATAAACGATCAAGTGGGGGCGGAATGACAGGAATTGGAGGAGGGGGCCCTTTCCTGTGCCATTTTTTGTTCGTAAGAGGGTCATCAGGGGTCTTTCCATCCATCGATTTGGTTTTGTGTAGCTTTGACGCGTGAATGAAGTGTCTCTAGTGAGTCGAACGCGTCGTGGAGGAAGTAATTAGCGAAATGGGCGTGATCACGTGCCATCAAATTAGTAATAACCGGGTTGCAAGACAGATGGCCCGATTAAGCAACAGACTACATACAGACCGTCCCTCCCTCCCATTAATAGGTCTGTATCGTTGTCTGTCTACGAGAGACTACAGCACACTTCGGTCTAATCAATCTAGGTTTCCTGTCATTAATGATCAATTAAAGGCTAGCTCAGCCTGACGGAACTAGCCTTTAGTAATATTTACTGTTCTAGTATGTTGGGCCGAGGATGCGAGAGGAGCAGAGACGAAGGCCCAAGTTCAAGTTGTTGGATCAGGAAATGAAAGCCCGGGAATGCAAGGTACCACCGTCAGATGATATATGTTCGGCTAGCTTCAAGAAACTGAGATCCATATGCGTATTGCATTGGAGGTATATGGCATTATACATACAGAGTTACAAATGTATATTGTCACCACGATAAGAAGGCTCATCAGATTTAATATTCGTAGTGGGCGTTCCAGCAAGAAGAGTCGTAGTACTTCTTGTCATCCTTTTCATCCTTCTTGCCATCCTTTCCGCCCTTCTTTCCGTCCTTGCCATCCTTCTTGTCGTCCTTTCGGCCTTTGCCATCCTTGTCGTCTTTACCTTTACCGTCCTTGCCATCATCACAGTCATCCTTCCAGGTCTCGATGTCGATGATCTCCACGAACAGCTCGCAGACGAACTTTTCGTCCTTCTCATCCCGCGAATAGACTAAGAAAAAAAGGTGTTGGGTAAAACGGGTGTTTCGGCAGAAGGATGCATCAGACATACCCTGGCAAGAGTTACATTTATCGTCCTTCTCGCAGAAGCTCTTGCATTCTGAGGAGAAGACGTCGGTGACAGGAACGAAAAATTGAAGAGATGGACTTACCGATCTCGAAGGTGACCTTGTCAACATCCTTGTGGTCGTAGGGAGTATACTTGCCCTGGTTCCATCCCCTGAAGTCTTTCTTGTGCTCAAACACAGGCTCCCAGGTGCAGTCGCCACGACCGTTGTCCTTGTTCTTGTTGCCGTAGTTGTAGTCCTTGCTACCACCGTCATTGTGGCGGTCCTTGCCCTTGTAATCGACACCTCCGTACGAGTCGTCCCTAGCCTGAACGGACCCTGAGAGGGCGGGGACCGCGAGGGCCGCAAGAGGGAGGAGAGCAGCAACTGAGAAACGCATCGTGATGAATGAGCTGATAGTAGGAAAGTAGATAGACGAGGATGATGTGTCTGTCTGGAGAATGTAGGCAAATTGAGAGCCCTTTTATATCTATCCGAAGACCAGAAAGTACCCCCTTGTTCGATAGAAATAGCACCAGCCTACACAAGATGAGGGAAGGCGGAACGCAATCTACTCCTAGACCTGCCAAGTCGCAAGAGAGCCTGCTTCGAGTGGTGATAGCCAATTGCAGACGGGAACGTCGGTCTCAGACGCAGCGAGGAAAATAGAGACCTGCCATCATCCTGTTAAGTGGGACAAAGATATTTTGGGTATGCCAAGGACCATCAGTAAAACGAGCTGCTAAGGGTTGGTTGGAATTTGAAGACCGGAATTCGCAGTTCATGAGAGCTTTAAAGTCGTCGATGAGGGGTGATAGAACAATTTATCGTCTGAAGTAGGCCCGACTTGTGAGGCTGGGCGCCAACAAGTGGTCCGCCCATTGAAGAGCATAAGAGGCTTGGAAGCTTCCAATCCACAAAAGAATCTATGGGGAACATTGACGTCAGCCTATGGAACGGGGAAATTTGCGGAAAGGCCAGCGCTAGTCTCACAGAAGCGGGAGAGTCAATACTCATGAGGAAAGACATTTCAGTCCCGCCAAGGAAGTTAAGTGGTGAACGAAAAGTAGCGATGAAGACGATTACGCTTAGCCCATGTTCACCGCTGGCCTGCCCGTTCAATGAGAAACATAGACCTTTCTCAAAAGGAAATAAGTGACCTCGATGTTGTAGGTTTCTGGCTAATGCAGGTGTTCGCCGAAGGATCATATTTCTTGGTGAAGAGTCGCCAGGTTCCTCGTCCGAATACACCGAATTTTGACTGCGACTTTTGCTACTTAGTCTGTAGCATGGCGGTTGATGGAACGAAGGCGGGCCAAATCATCCGAAAGTCCACGTGGCCCGCATCCCAGAATGGCCGAGCCTGCCTTTTCGTCTCAACATCATGAAGGGTACAGTCGAGGGACCCAAAGTCGCGTCTATAACGCGTGAAAATACGTCAGATGGCTTCTCCAACGAGGACGAGAGGTGCGTGAATTCCATTCTACTTCTCTGTGAGGCTTAGATCTACCTAGAGGCTAGGGCATGTCGACCGGACAACATCAAGCTTGTTGAACTCAATCTAGAAGACACACAAGGAGTCAAATTCGTATCGCTGCTCAAGGCTCTGCTCATGAGGATGTTGCTCGGTGCCTCTGCTGACGGGAAGGATGTTGTAGCCTTGGGCAAAGCCAAATCCGACGCTGACGGGCTCTTTGACGAGATGCTCAAAAGTGCTGTAGATTTCTGCAATTCTAGTTTTCCAGAAGAATCAACATCGCCCGCCTCGCAGACGTCAATCCAGTCAGAGACGTCTCAAAGAATGAAATCCAGTCTCAAGACCTTGTGCGTAACGACTTCTCTTTTGACCGTGTATATACTGACGCCTCTCAGCTGCGAGGGAAAGTCTGAAAGTCAGCGCCACCTCCCGATCGCCACCGCCATGAATACCATTTTGCTTGAGTACGATGAGCGCCGTTTTGGTCTGCTGCCATGCCTACACGACGACAACCGAATCATCATTATTCCAAATGATCTCATTGAATCCAAGCAACTCGAGATGGATCTACCGTCCACGAAGCGCAAGCCTGATAATATCATCATCCAACTATCCCACCTCCTGAACGACACCTGCAAAGGATTCGATTATCGATCCTTGGTAAATTTGGTCGCGACCGAGTCTACGGACTGGAAGGAAGGACGCCGACATAAAGACAAGTTGGTCGGACGTTCAGAGTCATCGAAAGTTCACCGCTTGATCAGGCTACATCCGAGAAACAAGTGCTCGGCGAAAGTGCATTCTCCATTCAATTTCGAATTTTGATATCAGTTCTGACACTCTACTTGCAGCTTCTTCCACTCCTGCATCTGATACTCTACAGTATAGTGACTCCAACAGCAAAGTTGAACGTCGATCGACCAGTCAAGCTTCGGGTCCTTTCACTGGGGCTACCTCGAGGAAGAAGCGTATTCATGAGGAGGCGGAGGGAGCACAGGATACACCTAGAGCCAACTCCTCGCAGAAGAAGTCCAAGACATTGCACCCCTTGCCCGATACCACCCACTTCATCGGTGACATTCAGTGCGCGCATTACGCCATCGAGCGTCTTCGAGCGGCATGGAGTGTAACGCATAGCATTGTCCTTCTACTCGACGGTTGGTATTCTTACTCTTGCGCATTCACCAAGACTGACATGATATCAATAGATAACATGCTCAGTCTTCGCTGGTACGATGCCGAAGGCTCCATCGTGACACAACCTATCGACATCATCGGACGGCTTCCACTGTTTGTGGTGATGGTCATTATTCTCCAACGGTTCAAAGCGGCTATGTTGGGATTATCTGACATCCAAATGACAGAGAACGGACCCGTCTCCTTCTGCCTCGAATCCGACAAAGCAAAGGGAAAGCTCTTCGGGCTTGTAGGACGCCAAACATTCATGCAGTTGTCTGTGACCTCTGTTTGGTCCGCAGCTACGTCGCATGTTCTCGACGGTTCCAAGCAGTCCATCGCTCCTCAAGAGCCTCACGAGGCATCCGATGCTCCCGTTATCACCTCAACACCTCTCAGTCCTGGTTTGACGCCCACTCTCCCTAAGAGGTGGTGTTCCAATCGTCTTAAGGCCTCGAATACTCTGCCAAACAGTTCATCAAGTTTTCCAGTACCACAACAAAGTTCCCGAGTCTTCCCAGGTTCGGCTCGTCAACTCCTCGGTCTCGGTGCTGAGCCCTCACACTCCCTGCTCCGGTTGGTTTGCCACAAACTATTCCCTATCAAGGACCTTGATGTACAGGAGTTCTGGAAAGCGTCCTGGGAGCTCATCCGTTGTACGTTTTATTCCTTTCTTGTTATTCTCTCCTGACAGCATGCTGATTACAGGCCACTATCTGCTCTGGCGCATCGGTGTAGCGCATGGCGACATCAGTATCGGCAATTTGATGTACGATGCCGTTACTGAGAAGGCAATCCTGAACGACTGACCTCTTGAATCCTGGAGACGCACCACCACAGAAAAAAGGCTGGGAGCGGATGGGAACAAGACCATTCATAGCGCTGGAATTGCTGAAGAGGGCCGATGGTTCGGTTAAGCGGATGTATCGACATGACCTTGAATCCTTTGCCTGGTGCCTTGTCTGGTGTGGAATGAATGAGTCATTTCCCGACAAGGCGATTTATAGGTCAACCGCAGACGCCCTTGCGTACAAATCTGGGTTGGCTCTTGATGTTCCGGTGAAAACCGCTAAACTGGGCTTTGAAGAAATATGGCCTTGCATTGTGGAGTGGATTCTTGCCTTGGTAATAGTATTGCCACGCTCGCCGCGTCTGCAGCAGGTTGAGGATCCCACCATGCTTGTGAGGGTGTTTGCGGAAATCGTCGGTAAACACGAGCAAGCAATTCCATTGGATGACCCACAGTTGAAGTGGGTAGACTTCCAAGTTCCTCTACAGGCATCGTCATCATCGACGGACGCGAACATGGGGGATGTGACTGCGTAGTATGCATCGTAATTATTATTATCAGGTTGACACTGAAGGCGTGGGTGAAAATACGACGACTCTGCTATACTCTTCTGTGCGTATTCTTCTCACTTTTACTCCTTTTCGCCCTAATGACAGCCAAAAAAACAGTTTTATAGGACTCATCACTCCCGCGGATCGGGAGTTATGCATTTATCTGCCTACGCAACCCTGAAATATAATACTCTTCCAGTAACAGGCCTCATCTCTCGTCACTCTCGACCCCAGCGCGACCATCAGAGACCTGGTACTCGTCTCTCAAGTCTATTACCAAGTCCTACAGACTTCTAGTATTTTCATTGTCATCAGGCGAACCTCGACTTCATCCGCGACTCAGCGTATCAACTAAACTTGTACACGCGCCCTACATCCCGCCGCAACTCAAAGCAAGATGTCTTTCTCTCCTTCCTCGTACGCCGAAGCCTGAGGGCTGGCTTGAAATCTAGACGATCTATTCAAGTTCGAGGGAAGATCATCAACGAGGAACCAAGAATTAGGCGTCCCGTCGCAAGCGGCGTCAAGGCACTATCCCTCGATTTGAAGGGATTGCGTCTCTCCAACCATCCCTGGTATTTCGACAAATGGAAGGGAAGGACCTGCTCCGCACATGGGCATTTAGCCTACGAGGTACGTTAAATAATCTCCAGCCGGCCCATAATGAGCACAGACCCATAGCATGTCCTGTCCTATACAGCCTATCGCATCGACGGTTCCACCTTACTTCAGCATGGAATCGAGCACATGAAGTGTATGCTCTCGCGCGTGCATCCGCTTGTCCAACCTTCATGTAAAGCAATCTCCGCCTCTTTAAGCGACCCGTTGTCGAAACACACTAACGGGCATGAGGGATTAGAAACGATACTCCGGGATTTCTGTTTGACCATCACGATGCCCGTATCCAAACCGTTTTCCTGCTTCGCCAATCCACAGTCATATAAATACACCTAAATATATATCTATCAACCATACAGAATACGTGGAACAAATCAGTAAAATCAAATACATATAACATTATTCGCCAAACTCTCAACACCTCAGCTCAATGATAGGATCTTCAGACTGATTCTCCGTTTTATCACTGCCCTCCTCTTCTTCGTCCATACGACTATCACTCTCCCTTCCCGACTGAGCTTCGACATCGTCATCAACCGCCATAGAATACTCCTGGGAACTTTCCTCAGTCTTATCCTGCCCAAACCGTAACGGCGAAGTCATCACGCTTCCTTTCCAAGAATCATCCGCACGAGCATGGCCCGCTGCGACGCGCCCCACAAGCAGCGTCGGGGCAATACCCTACAACCATGCATCAATTTATTTTCAAACGAGCCTAGATAAAACATACCCGCATGATCCCCGCTATAGGATCGAGGTAGTAGAACACAGTACTCCGACGCGCAAAGAACGCCACATAAAAAATTAACGGCACAGCATACAAAGCCGAAGACTCCACCAAGACTTCAAGGACATGCCGATATGCCCCCGCGCCCTCCGCGCCTTGTGCAACAGTCAAAACCCGGTAGATCATAAGCAAGGTGCACCACAGCGTCGTAGACAGAGTTAGGGAGGCGTAGATCACCAGATACTGAAAGTAGCTTTGTAACGCGGAGTACGGTTGGCATGTTACGTAGATTTTTAAGGCTGTACGTAGTATAGGTGAAAGGCGATGATAATGGGAGAGGTCACTGTACCTGCGGCGGCAACCATACAGAGCGCAGGGAGAAGGACGATTTGCCAGTGTCGTCCCCAGACCAACCAGCATCTCCAGATCTATTGGAACCGTAAGCTACAAAAGCGATGCGAACCGAGAGATGGTGCTCACCATAGTGGCGTCAACAAGTATAGTGCAGACAACACCAAAGACACCCGTCACCACCGTTATCCATCTCCGAGGATTCGAAAAGTTTGTGAATATCGTCAGAAGGTTCTGTCCATTGGTGACCAGGGCCGTGCGCACTATCAACCAGTCGAGGGAAAGGTTTGCACATGTCGTGAGATAGAGGACAACGATGACGATGATCATAGGTGGTCCGATCGTTCGGGATTTGTGCATATCTGCCATGAGGGGGGATTGAGATTTAGGGTCATAGATGCGGAGACGGGTGCTCCTCACAGATATTCCACAGGGCGACGGCGATGATACCAGTGTACAAGCCTAAGCGAGTTTAGTTTAGATTTGAGGCATTGGTGGACGCGTACGACGTACCCTGCAAGAGAGAGGCGAGGATCACTCTGTCCATCTCAGAGCCAAGATCATTAAGGATCTTTGCTTTATCGGCATCGCTAAGACCTGGTGGAAGACTCGGCTGCATGGTGAAGAGAGGGATCGCTTTGCGTGGTCTCGAGTATATAGCGGTCCGCGCAAGGTGATGATCACAGTTGTCCTTCTCTTGATGAAAGGTATATATATGTCCAGCTGCGAAAAGCCCTCGATGACAAGAATCATGGCGAATACGTATATCAGGGAATGTCAATCTGCTCCTTGACATGATGCATGTGGATCCTTCCCGTCCAGCCAAGAGAACCAGCATAGACGTTCCTTGCTGGAGCCCTTCGACATCAGTTCGCACTAGGAAATACGAACCAGTATCCCTCTCAGAATGAGAACGCAGTTGAACGAGGGGACATTGCCTGAGCGTCGAGCATGGTCCTGATTTGCGTGAGATTTATACTATGTGGGTGTTGGCAACACGCATCTTGGGTCGGCATATCACCATACGGCATGCTACATGACGATAAGGGTGAAAATGATCGTGTGTGAATGCAGCTGCTTACCGCTCCACTCACTTTCCGATGTACGCACAAGGTTCAGCACCCACACACCATCTCCATCCCCATACAAATAACGACTTGGATAGTTTCTGTAAAGGTGAATAGTAGAACCACCTATTCGCAGCTTGACTAACGTGCTAAAGGTGCAGCGATGTTTTTTTTTTTTGAACTCTGCATTTCATTAACCGCCGCAAGTACACCAGCTACTAAGACGCGGTGGAGGTACAGGTCCTCAGGCGCACTCCCTCCCTCTTGTCCCAGTCCCTCCTCTCATATGTCTGGTTTCCCCGGGTGTTTCGACGTGTGATGTGGAGTAGAGTAACGAACTTTGTCGGTATTTTTGCACCCCGTGGTGGGTTAATTGAGTTGGATCTGCATTTGGCCGAGGCCGTGTGTTGCTTTGTGGGTGTGATGTGCATTTGGATCATTTTGGGAATGCTCTCGTGTTCCGATGGGTCACGGCGGCTATCCAGGCTCGTCTTCCGAGTCGGCCTCCTCGTCCTCCCACCAGCGATGGAGGGTGGTGGTGTTTGAACTTGAAAACTTGGCACGAGAGAAGATCTGTCATAAATATCACGGTGGCGATTAACCAAACCACCTAGGCCCAACGTAATTTCCAAGTCGAATCTTTAGCAGGGCGATGTTGGTGGGACCGTACGATAACTTCCAGGGCGATGAATACGATGCAGAGAAAACAGTGGCGGCCATAGCCCCGAGGTAGATCAAGGTCATATACAGGATGAAAAAATAGAGAGAATTGCGATTGACAATTTCAGAAGATGCCAAACTGATACGTAAGTCGATGTTTACGAAACTTGTAGTGCGTGAAGCCCAATGCAGGAAATGACACATTAAGAAGAGCCCTGCTTGTTGAACGGTGTATCATAGCTGTCAGGGAGAAATAAGCTGCAGGGAGGTTAAGACAAAGGTTCATTCTACGCACGTAGTGGGAACGTCCTCCTGCGTAAGCCCTGTAGTGTTCACCGGGATACCCAGATTCCCGTTAATCGTTGCTTCTCTACACAATCGGATAGTCAACATGTCGTACATCAGCAAAGACGCGGAATACTTACCGTAGATAAACATTCAGATTGATAAGGTCAAGAGACCCCAGCGAGACAATATTCAATGAGGCCAACCCACCCTGAGTGAGATCCGCGTCCTCGATGACACCAGAATCGGCCGTGCCCAGGATTGGAACGACGATGGGATCCTCAAAGGTGTGGTCAAAGGAAATGTACTCGGCGGTGTCGTTGCCGGTGGAGAGGACAACGCGCTCAAGGGTAATCTCGACGAGGAGAGGGTTGGTGACTGCCGCCCATCAACACCACTGGATAGGAAAAGAAAAGAAAAGAGCGTACCATTGAACGAGAGACTAACTCGAACGGAGATAAGTGTTAGGAGGGGAGGAAGGGTAGCGAGACGCTCTGCGAGGTTGGTAACGAGGAATTCTAGCTGCACGGACATTAGTTATCGACGAGGTTGATAATGAAAGGACATACAGTCATGGTCGCTGATACTGGACACCCGGCCGTCCAGAGGGTTCGCGGCGGCATCCACAGCTGAAAAGGTTGGAGCACCACAGACAAAGGCGAGGACAGAGAGGAAGAAGAGACTGAACAGCATTGGTGCGGATGAGAAATGTTAGTGTCGGACACATCAAATTTATAGGCAGCAAAGGGGATCGCGTCATGGAGGAAAAAATGAGAGCGTGTGCTCGATCGCGTTTATTTTTCCGAGAACGCTAAGGGCGACATATCAATGAGGATCAGTTGGAGAAGTGAGCTTACGCGTACCTATGCAGCTACCGATCCACAAATTCCAATCCATCGTAGAAAGAGACACGTTCGGAAGGCAGGAAACCCGTTACTGAAAATTTGTGTCGAGTTCTAGCACGTTCGACGTTACAGTCTTCGCTGTCCTATGATGAGGTGCAAGCGCGTGGTTGTAGAGACCTGAAAGTCGGTTATCTGGATGGATAATGTTATTATGCGCTGCTATGCTTCTCGTCGGCGTCCTCTGTGTCATCTTGCCGTCGCGTTTAGGTCTGGGTGCCTAAGACATAGCCAAGGCGGCGGAGTCCTAGAAGATAGTGAAATACTGGGCTAGATCATCGTCTGAGCTTGACCGTCGTCGAAATACGGTCGATATTGCAATTACTGTTGGTGAGAAAGCAATCTCGGCAATTGCCATTTTAGCATTCTGACCTGCCATCGTGATCTCATTCGTGAATCGTTTGTCATACCTTGTCCCCTTAAGAACAATGCAAGTAAATTTGGCGTCCTCCCTAAATATTTAAATGGTGAACTCGACGTTCATACTTTCAAACTTCACTCCACTCTGCACGATCATGGTCGTCCCTCATTTCGGTGACTACATAGCTTTCAGGCTCGATCCAGTTGCTTCCCTCAAATATCTCAACAATACAGAGGTTACCAAGGCCTGCGAAGCCTTAAAGAGTACAGTTTATGTTGCATGTGTCACACATGTACGTTTACTGCCAGCTTGCAGAAGGTCACCGTCAACTAACCTTCACCGTCTCACAGCTCCTTTGTTTCCCCTTGCCTGGCGTGGAATATATCTCGGTGTCCATGACCTTGGTCTCACAAAGCCTTTCTTATAGCCAGCCAGATCGTTTTATACTCCCAGACATGGCTGTTCCGATTTTGCCGACCAATTCCAATCCGCTTTTACGACCGCCACTGTTACCACCCTACCCTTACTGCGACGCATTGTCACGTTCGAAACGATCTTACCATTGGGGACCCGTGGTTTGATCCCAAATATCAATTGAAGCACGAAGAACGGCTTCTGGAGATCTACCACTTCCAAGATGTGGCGCGTAGGGATACAATCCGGAACGAACAAAAAGCTTTACTCGCGGGAGATGCTGCTGGTGATGTCGAAGATGCCCGGCCGGACGAGCGCCAAGCATCTACGGTCACTTTGCCTCTTCCATCGGAACACGACGCCGAAAGCCAGTACGATGGTTCAGTTCATAAAACTATTGAAGCCAGCGGAGCTCCGTCGATCGTGTCGAAACGTCCTTCCAAGTTGTCGACTTTCCTTCGCTCGGTACTCGGCAAAGTCTTGCGGCGGATACCTTGTCTGCACTCAGACCTTGAAAACTACGATAGAGACCTCTCCGACGATCCTCTCCAGGGTTTCAACCTATTCGGCGCCACTCCTCCAGATACCATGCCTGTCATCGAAGTAATAGAAGATATCGAGTCGGTAAAGCAGATCAATGACCCATGGAACTTCTTTCGCGAGCTCGACGCTTTGAAAAGGCAGGCATCCCGTTATCCATTGCTGAAAATTTCTTCGTGATGTATTGATTTTCGTAGAATTGAAGCGGATTATCACGAGCGAATAAAAGTCAAAGTCCAAGCTGACATTGACCGCGCTCGCGAAAAGGATGAAGCACTCTATGCTCAACTGCAGTCAAAAATGCCAAAGCGTGAGCGTGAGCCCTCGCCCGCGGAGACGATAGCGATGTCTGTCACGGAAGGTATGTACTGGAAATATCCTTACACCCTTCTTGATGCTGATCATGCTATCGCAGACGCTAAGTCGGGCACTAATATCTAATTCGTCTATGCAGCAATATTGTATCTTGTATCTTCAACCTCGTTCATTCCGCTTTTGTACGGCTCACACTCCTTGTTAGCTTCGTGTATTCATCGTATACAACTTAATGTCAATCCCCTTCGTAACTCGTTCCTTGCAGAGCCGAATGGATGTCCAGATGGGAGCAGCATCAACTACAACTTGTTTGGCAGTAGGATCGAACTCTCCGTATTATGCTTTCAAACTTATTCAGTCGTCGCGTGGACACCTTCCTGCAGGTAAGAAAATAAAGAACTGCGCGAGGGTCGCAGTTTGTCGCCTGGAAATCATTCACTGTTTTACATTTAGAATTTCTACTACATAGACCCTGAAATACACCTTGAGTACATTCGTTCAAAAAGATCAATGACACCCCGCGTGTCCATGACTGGGGGCAGCTCCTTGAGAGAACGCAGCGACACTCTTCGGATCTCTAGTCCCCGGAACATCCATACTAGGATTCATTGTAAAGAATGACTGGGGCTTGAGAGTGATGCTTAGATGCTCAACAGGCATCCTAATGAACATGTGAGATACATTTTTGGTAAGATAAAACACAAAAGACGTACACTGGCCAGTCTTCCGGACGAGGGATATGCGTTGTTCCTATGCACCAGAGTCAACGTGAAGGGACGTCATAGTTGGCGCAGAAGAGACTCACCGACGGTCAAATACACTAGAATATCCTCATTCTCAATGTTCTGCTCGCCCTTCACCCACGCACCGATCGAATCCGTAGGGCTCTCCCTAGTCTGCGGAACATACTTTCCAGCAGGCCACATCCTGCTCCCCTTCGCATCCTCCACATCCCTACAAACCCAAACAGGGTAGTTCACAAATGGCGCCCTCTTCAGCGCCCAACCATCCTTCCTCGCCATCATCGGCGTAACACCGCCCTTGATCCCGACAACGTAACCCACATCCTTACCGCTACTATAATGTTTCCTGGCCGGGTTGATGATCTTCCATTTCCGCTCCTTCTCCCAATCCCAATATCTCCCGGCCTCCTTCTTCAACACCGTGTCCTCCTGGATGAACGCGTTCCCGGCAAAGTTCAGGTCAGAGCCGGTTGAGGCGTTGGGGAGGGGAACGACGTCCGATTCCACGACGGAGTTGTTGATTCCGTCGATCATAGGGTCTACGCGGATCGAGAAGAGATGCTGGTGGTACTGGGCGTTGACGTTAGGTGCGACTTTAGTGCCGAACTTGATGGGTTCGTCGGTCTCCGCTACATAAACTTGAAGAATACCAGTCAGGCGGACTTCGAGCTCGATGCTGCCGTCCTGATAGAAATGATAGTTCCAGATGTATTCTGTAGGTAGTGATTTCAGTCTTAGCCTTTGTAGTAGTAGTGCGAATATGGAACGAACCATAGTTGGCCAGCGTGCAGACCATGCTAACAACGAGGCGTCTCCTTCGAACAGTCTGCGTACGCCCACCAGGGCGATAATCGGTGTGTTTCCAAAGAACACCATTATCCTCCTCATGAATGCAGATGGCGTTCTTAATGACAACTGCACTTCCATCGTGTCCGACGTAAGCGCCGGGCTACACTCATTGTCAGACGACGTTTTTCCATGGCAGGCAGCAAAAATCTACGTACCAAGTAGTGAATTTGACCAACACAGTCGCATCCCAATGATAGCTCATTGGCCATTGTTCCCATACCGTATTCACCTCTGCCTCGATCAGACATTCTGGTTATTGAAGTGGATAAGAGACAGCTCACGAATCAAAGGCGAACTTCCGAGGATGTGGGTATTCTGGGGCTCCGTAAGGAACCACCATCTCCGCTAACGATAGACGGTATATAATTGGGCGTATTTCGCCATTGTCATTGTAAGTGATCGTAGAGAGGGCTATGCCCTCGCGGTGAGTGAAGGCTATTAGCGTTGCATGATTAGCAGAGTGAGACCGAGAGCACTATGACGACTTACATATATGCATCTTCCAATTCTGCCACTCCAGCTCATTTCCATCGAGTTTAAAGCTGACACCCTCGGGCTGGACGATATGCAAGGGCTTGATGTCATCTCTAGGTTTGAAATTCTCCTCGTTCTTCTCCATAAGATCGGGAAGGAAGTCAAACGACTTGAGGGGAGGAGGGATGCGTGGTCGACTTGTCGCGGCAAATGAGTCTTCAGAGAGTTCGGGAAACTTGGTGCTAGGTGCGCTGAGGGCCGCGCCGTTAGTAGTATTCTTGTAATGAGGTGGGAAATCTGAGCTGAAATGTTAGGAATAAATGAAACCCAAAAAAGACGCGACAATACCTATATGTAGGACCTCTTCAGCATTCGCATCTACAACGGCAATGAAATCCTACGAGAATCCCTTAGCATGATGTATTACAGTTGCAACTATGCGCTTACTAGTGGATGTGCGTATAGATTTTCATGCTCTGAAAGCCGCGCAAATATTAACGCTTGCTGAATGCGGCGCTTCTGGGGGAAACGGTCGTCGTAGCCAATAGACCAGCCATCACAGACTATTTGGTCGGGAAGAACACCTACGAACAGATGAGATGTATAACTATCCAGATATGAGGTCTGAGTCTACTTACCGACTTCTTTCGCCAATTGCTGCACCCGAGCGTCGCTCTTCACAATCTTTTCACACGCAACGAGTTCTTGAACAGAAATCTGGGGCTGAGTGCCTTCCGGAAGCTTCTCGAGGCTCTCAACGCTCCATTTCCCACCGTCAAGAGCAAGGATGACATTATAGGCGTCACTGTAGTCGATGAATCAAGTCTTCGTAGATACTAAATCTGAGTTTACGCACCCGTTCACGACGTCGAGGAACTGTTAAACTATCAGCTTCATTCGTGAGCAAAGGTCATAGCACGTACATCGACTTCGGCCTTCCGGGTAATTGGGGTAGGCGCCTCAGGTTGTCCGCCGGGAGTCAAAGGAATCCCAAGGTAGGCAAGAACCGCTTTCTTGGGAGGCGGTAAGAGGTATGTAGTGATGAATTTGACAGCCTTGATTTCTGTCTTGCTCGCGATGTGGTGTCGGACCGATAGTGATACAGCTGCTATCTGAGGCGAAGGTTTATCTCGATGTAGAGAGGCACATTCGAATTAAACTCACCTCGTCAGGAGTCAATGGGTCCAAAGGATGCTTAAAAGCAGTCGAGACAGCATGGGGGGTGCTCAGAACCTCCGTAGCTGTGCCAGGAACTGTGGTAGAAGCCATTGACGGTGTGGGAACGTCGTATCACGGCTCCTGAAATACTCCTGCTCCAATTGAATGACTGAGCAGTCATGGCAAGATCACCTGACTGGAACGCGAAATGCAAGATTATCATAAATGGATTCCGCCCAATTTCCGGTGCTCAAAACTGACCTTAGTACTTCTTAGCCTCTCCTTGCCTTTCAATCTTATCCCGGCATTGGTTACGGGAATTTGATCATGAGATAGGAGGCAATGCGGCACCAATTGAGTCTTTTGTGCTCATGACTTCTTATCACGGTTCGCCGCGGCAGCTTTCATTGACAGTTGACTAAAATTTCGAAGACGGTTAACGGGAAGTAAAGGGTTAAATGCACCGGGCACCCACCGATACTGATCATCAGTTTGCTGCCATTGGATGGGAAGTGAGGAAGTGAGGAGGTCCGCCATGTATCCGCATGTATAACCGCCCTCTTCCTTGCCACGGCACGGCTGAGATCTCAACCGGTAGCGGAGCTGCGAGTCGGGCATCTACAGACAGTCACGAAAGAGTACTGAGTTTTATTGTGCTACGAGGAACTCAAGTAGCGCGACGAGAGGGTGTAGGTAGTAGATATTTCCAAGTTGCGGCAAATAAATTTGATTCCCGGTTTTGGAAAGTTGCCGGTGGCTGTACGTCTATCTTCAGCTTGAGCTTGAACGTTCCACAAAAACATACCTTCCTTCCTCCCACATGTTTGGTTTTCCCATTCCTGCGGAGAGAATGAGGACCTTGTATTATGATCTCTTCGGCGCCTATCTGGGGTAGCAGGCTTATCTATACTCAGACTCGAACATGACCCTTGTCTCTAGGCTTCTATCTCTCATGTGGTCCGCTTGGAAAAATGATGCGTAATCGGTCTCTGTATGATTCTACATATAGTCTACCCAGCGCAACGTTACAACTCTGTTTTCATCTTTCGGCATGTCTTCAAAAGACGCCGTAAATGCAGCGGACGAGGCGCGGTTGGCGGCCCTGGGCTATAAGCAAGAGTTCAAGCGTGCATTTACCCCTCTTGAGGCGCGTCTTATTCATCTCTTTTCTCGTACCAGTGTATTGACCAACCTCATTGTAGGTTTTTGGAATCGCGTTCTCGATCATCGGTCTGGTGCCCTCAATATCGTCGGTTCTTTTTTACGCGATTCCCAACGGAGGAGGGCCCGCCATGGTTTGGGGGGTACGCTTTTCTTGTCTTCACTCCCGTAATGGGTTGTACTGATAAAGAACCCAAGTGGGCCGTTGCGGGTATTTTCATACTATGTGTTGCGCTGGCAATGGCCGAATTAGCCAGTTCCGCTCCTACTTCTGGAGGATTGTACTACTGGACCTACTCATTCTCGTCACCCCGTTGGCGCAATCTGCTCTGCTGGATAGTCGGCTGTCAGTTTCTTCACATATCCTCACACACCGTGTACCCTTACACAGCCAACCTAGATATGAACACGATCGGATCTATAGCAGGTGTAGCTTCAATTAACTGGGGATGCGCCGTTCAAGTCATGGCTGCGGTCAAGATTGGATCCCATAACCAAAGCTTTGAGCCAACGAACGCCCAGCTTTTGTGCGTCATCTTCGTTTTTTTTCCTTTTCCGGCACTCTCAATTCATGCCTGTCAGTGGTGTATATGTAGCTATAAGTCTTACTCATGTCGTGGGCTGTTGTCTAGGAACAACGGTTTTAGCAAGGTTGCAGTCGGTGTACGTCGCCCTCAACGTCCTGTACGTATCCTGGCCTATTCTCTTATCTACCGATAGCGCTGTCCATCATTCTGATGTTACAATACGATGACGTTGACAGGCTCTGTTTCGGAATTATTATCGCCCTGCCTGTCGTTACTCCGTCGGAATTTAAGAACACCGCACACTTTGCTTTGGGCGAATTTGTCAATCGTGCGTTGTCTTAGGGATTCGGTTTATACTCTGCTTATCATTTCTTGCATAGTCAACGGATGGACAGACGGCTTTGCATTCATATTGAGCTTTTTGGCACCGCTTTGGACTATCGGTACGCCTACATTACAAAGGCAAAATGTAATAACATATCAATAATCGTGTTGTAGGTTCATTCGACTCCAGTGTCCACATAAGTGAGGAAGCGTCAAATGCTACTACCGTCGTTCCTTGGGCAATCGTATTGGCAGTGGGCATTGCTGGAGTGTTGGGCTGGGGTATGCGTTTTTGCGAATACCAATAATTCATACTCACGTTAAATCTACAGCAATCAACATGACCCTTGCTTTCTGTATGGGCCAGGATCTTCAGGCGATATATAATAGTGCCCAGCCTATGGCGCAGATTCTGTTCAATGGTTTTGGGCAGAAAGGAACGTTAGGTATCTGGGCGATTATTGTGTTGGTACAGTGCGTCGACCCTTTCATCTCTCTTACTGTGCTATTAACTTTACATCGGCAGGTACATGATGGGGTCCAGTATTGTAAGCTCATCCTTGGTAAAGCAGAATAATTTTCTGACATTCAATCTTTAGCTTTTAGCAGCCAGCAGACAAACATACGCGTTTAGCAGAGATCGAGGTATGATATTCTCGTCATGGACATCTTAGAATAGACTCACATATCATATGCTAGCCCTTCCATTCTCCAATTGGTTATATCGAATGAACAGCTACACGGAAACGCCGGTTAACACTGTTATTTTCGACGCCGGTTTCGCAATATTACTAGGCCTACTCTCTTTCGCCGGGGAGAATGCTATCAACGCTGTTTTTTCCATATCGGTCATCTCATTGTACGTCGCATACAGCATCCCGATCGCTGCCCGCTTTATCGGACAGAACGACTTCAAGCCTGGACCTTTTCATCTCGGAATTTTCGTTAGTCTCCACGAATCGCGCTTTCTTTTACACATCTCTGACAATCATTCATTGTTTAGAGCTTTCCGATCGCGCTTATAGCTGTACTGTTCATGGCTTTCACGAGCGTAGTGTTTATGTTCCCTACGACTCCTCAAACGACTGTTCAAGACATGAACTACTCCGTAGTGGTGCTGGGAGGTGTGACGATCTTCTCGTTGATATGGTACTACTTCCCAAAATATGGCGGCATCTACTGGTTCACGGGTCCCATTCCTACGTTGGATCCTATGAGTCCTGTATCAGAGGACATGAGCAAAAAGGAGGTAGCCAACATAGTTGCCGAGCTAGTTGTGGAATGATTGGTATCGGTAATCCTACTTGATTTGGCCCACGTTGTCTCCTTAAACTTAGGACTTTATGAAACCAAGTGTTGGTCCCGACCATTGCACCATACCCTTTGCGCTTGTATCTCAGGGGAAGAGTTGGACCAGTGGATCAGTCTTAACTAGGCATACCGTACTCCTTGGATGTGCAAAGCTGGAATTGAAGCGCATCGAGTTGCATTTATGCTGTAATATTTTCTAGCTCAAGGTGGAGAGTAGACAGGCTATTTTGTTTTATGCGACGGTTGCGCCACAGGCGCGTTATGTACGCGTGCTTGCAGTCGGATACTCTCGGGCCGACTCGGCCTTGATCAACAACTACGACACGTACGCAGAATGTCCAACACAGAGGCAATGGCCCAGCACCCAGCACAGACATGCAGAGGTAGATTTGACGCGGATGAGGGCCCTTCTCATGTTAATTAGGGGTCTAACCCGTCAAAGCTCTCAACGTCTATCAGTTCAACACTTCTGTTCTCGCAGCACGGCTCAGCACGGTTCGTAACATCCTTTGTTACCACATATCCATTAAATTCACGAAACTAGTCCTGGGTATTCTTTCAACAAAATCGTAGCACAAATTTCGGAAATAGGCGAGCGTTGAAGCTTTCGAAGGTCTGGTACCACGGGTCTCGCTTAGGATTGCTTGCGAACGAGGCCCCACTTCGGCAAGGACGCCTTGCTATCACCGCCACTATTTAATTGGACCCACTTCGTCAAGCAGAATGGTGCTGCAAGGGTCTTTGTCAGGGTATCCTCGTTCCCACAGTATTTCTATTCAGCTTTTTCTTCGCGTCAAGCCTCTTTCTGGCTCAGCCTGCTCTTCCACCGCGGACGACAAACTCCAACCTCTCCTCCAAACGAAATTACCTTGACAGGAAGGTACAGATATGGCTATCTGACCTTCGGCACCTCGGCGATGTACATATGCACCAACGAACCCCAACAACATCGTCCATCTCCGGAAAGTGTTGCCTCGTGTCCTTCTCATCAACTTCTTGATAGGGTATATTTTCGAGCAGCTTATCAAGAAAAACTGCTCGGAGCCAATCGTCGGATACCGGCTCGAAACCAATTCGTGGACATAGCCATGTATGGAGTGCCCAAAAGATGTTGGTCATATCGGTATAAAAGCCAGCTGTGGGGGTACGGTATGTCCCCAACAGTGGTCCCACAACACCGCTCTAGCATCTGCTACTCTTTCTCTAAATCTCTTCTCTTACATTCAGCCTTGCACGAACATCATTGTACGTGTCTGCGGCATCCATCCACGCGACTGACCTAAGCTTTGATACCAGGAACCATGTATTCCGGGTATCCTGCTTCCCATATCCAATTTAGGTCCTCCTACGGCGGCCCCAGGTCCCGTCACCCTCCCATTCCTCGTTCCTATGCGAGGGCCGGAGAAGACGAGGACCAGCCGTTTATGCCCGGCTCCGGTGGAGGTGTCAAAATCCAGGGTACTGACTCGCCTCCGTTGGCGCCGTCTCCCGGTCAAGAGGGTTCCCCAGAGGCGTCCGGATCAGGTAGTCCCGCCCATGATGAGATGTGGACGCGCTCTCCCGAGCCTGTACGTGTGTTCTTATAAAAGACGCGAAGTATTTGTTAGGCTTACTCGATAATACTTCTCTAGGTCTATGGACATGAAGGACAACTGGGACCGGCGCGTACTTACGACGCTTCGGGATACTCTCGCGGCACGGTGAGTACATCACGGTAATAGATGAACGTTGAACTCATCTAAACAATAATTTCAGGGCTACGAAGCTGTCCCTTCCCAACGTGGATCGAACTCACCTCCCAGCGGATACCCGTCCACCTCTGCACCCTATCCCCCCGGATACGTCACTGCAGTAACCGGCCTTCCATCCCCCTTCGCGTCCTTGGATCCCGGACCGCGGTACTACCGCGGACACACTCTCGAGCAGTCCCCCCAAGCGATCCCCAAACGCGAATCCCCCGATTCCACACCCTTCCTCGCAAGGGCGGATACCCAATACGACTTACCCGAACCCGGTGATTACCTACGCGAGTTCCTCAATCTTCCACGCGGGACTCCAGTCCGTCTTGAAAACCTCACTGATCCGCGCGACAGGGCTGGAAGGCCTCCTTACACCATCATCCAACTGGCTGCAGCCGCGATCTACAGTCACCCCCACCAAAAGGCTTCCACGGCTGAGATCAGAGCTGCGCTTGTCGCGCGCTTTGAGTTTTTCCAACAGAACGAGGGTACCTTGAAGGTTCGTCCAAATGTTGCTTTTGACGGCTGAAGGAACTGATGATTCATTCATTGACAGGAAACACTCAAGCACGCTTTGTCTTCTCACGATCTTTTCAGGAATATGGGGCGTACCGTGACCGAACCTGGAAGAGGCGGTCTTTGGGCCATCGATATCACCAATCCAGAAGGTAGACGTGCTCGCAAACGCACCGGTAGGAGCAGCCAGTCTCCCTCATCTGGGGGGTCCTCCGGTGAGGCGTCGGGGTCTTCCTAGACTAACCCACGTATCCGTCGGCACCACCGTCGTGTCTTGCATAGAAATTCCTCCATGTAGTCTCCTTCTCTAACTCCCCGCGTCACGATTCTCACTTCCATCATTCCACTGTTGTAGTTCTCTATAGACTCCCTACTCATATGTACGACTCAAATATCCCACCATTTTTCCTACTCCTCAGATTCGGTGTTACTTTGTACAAGCCATACGTTCTCAGAAAAATATCATTCAACTTCTTGACCTGTTTCGATCCATGTCAAGAACCCGTCGCACAATATTGTTACTACACATTCTCCAATCTTGCAGCCTGGACTTAGTACAGCTTGCAGCAAACACTTTGAGACCGAATATATCTACTGATTTTCGAAGCTCTCCGTCACAATCAGGCAATTATCAAACATCCGTAATAGGGTGGCGGTAAAGCGAGGGTAATTTCAGCCTATGAACTAACGATGATACAGGTTTGTGACATGAAGGACTCGGGAATCGAGCACCTGGGAATAAGCACAGTACGAAATATTAAAAGGCCGAAAGGCGTGCTGCAAGTCTCAACTCCCTATTATGATGAGCTTCTAAGTCCCGGCTAGTAGTTACTAGTAAGCAGTGAGCAGTGAGCACTCAGCACGCTGCATCATAAAAAAGCATCATAAAGCACCAAAAGTGGGGGCACCCGGGATTGAACCGGGGACCTCCAGAAATCAACACACTTCAGTCTGTTGCTCTCCCAGCTGAGCTATGCCCCCATGGAAAGAGAACAAATATACAGTCCTACGACACCCGACCATGGACTTGTAGCCGCGGCTTGGGTTCTTTTTCTCCTTTGCATTACCATGTCTACCTTCTATCGTCTCGTTTCTGGCTTCACGGACTCATAGGCAGACCTCGAAATACTCCCCGCTTGGAAAGTTCACCGCGTCGCACTCGCTACCCTTTTGGGCACCGGCCCCACTTGAAACAACGAGTAACATCCTAGAGAACTACAACGAGCCTTGATGATGCAATACCAGATGTAGCAGATTATAACAGTCTATTGTTTAAATATTACAGAGAATGATCATGCGAATAAACTACATGAATATTGAGATACGCGTCCATCCATCCATCCACCAAATGATCCACAATAGATACCTACTCTCCCTTTTCCTACTTGCTCTCTCCCGGCAAGCAAACCGTCGTCCCAGGCATCAACACCTCACACTCCACCTTCGGGTTCCAGCCCTGCAACTCCTCAAGAGTGTACCCATGTCTAGTCGCGATCTCCCAGCACGAATCGCCTGCCTGGACCCAATACGCCTGCATACCCTGTGCGCACGGGCTTTTCGGCACGGACAAGCCGGGGGAAAGGATTAGGCGCCAGACGAGTAAGAGAACGACGGCGATGATGAGGAAGAAAGGGAAGAGGGTGCGGTAGGCGCTGGGGTTGGGGGTGTAGGTCGTGGAGACCATAGGGCGATCCTAGAATAATGAGGAAGGGAGGTTGAGTGACGAGAACGACGTACAAGGTCAGTAGCGAGCTGTTGATAACCGTCTGCGCGACGAGGGGCGGCTTCGATATCTTCTGTGCTTGATGAAGCGCCGGATACTGTGGCTTCTCAGCTAGCAGTGTATATGCATCTCAGCATTACGCACCACGGGTCATTTCACTATATTCTGCGCCTTCTGCGCCTTTCCAGGTGTCTCCATTTGCATCGCGGTAGAAATACGTTTGGGTGTCCGAGTCGTAGCCAATGCGTTCCATGCCTTCTGGGAGGCGGTATGAGTCCTAGTAGAGTTCAGCATGAGGGATATCTATGAAGAAGGTTACTCGCTTCATCGTATTGCGTCCAGCGGCCCATCGTGAGATCAAAGAAGTCGTGGTACACTGCCACCCGCGGTCAGAGATGGCGGCGTGCTGAGGTAATCAGAAACGTGCCTGCCACGAGGCTCGCGTTCTCTTTCTCGTACGTCCACCATGCAACAGCCCTGCGTCGAATTTTCAAAGTTCACCTCCTCCAGCAAGCAAACTTTGTTCTAATATTTCTTCCGAGGCGCTGCACATGCATCTCTCGCTTCTTGGACCGGTTCTCAGTGATCCTCGCCATTCAGATTCTCATGAAAAGATACACGGTCCACACGCTCTCGTATCATCTGACGATTTCACATGGCTTCGTCGCGTCATACGGTCCATTCTGCTGCCTATAACTTGGGTGCATTCAGTACGAGGCTCCCCCGTCCGCGCGCAATGCTGTTCGGTCTGCTTTTCGTCTCCCTTGCTGCCTTGGTCCGTTGCGCCCCCACTTCGACCGATCTTTCGATTGGGGATATTATCAATGGCCTTGGGATCGGTTTAGTGTCTAACATTAGCGTGACTATCACTGTACGTTTGCGTTGTTAGCTTCATCGATATCGGGAGCTGACACATATGTAGCTGGACACACTCGTCAATAACCTTGTCAAGTACGTCGTCCTTTCCCTTTCACCATACCCAAACTGACCTTCAATAAACGTAGCATCGCATTCACCGGTGCGATCTCTTCCCATCCCTACCGTTTCTCCCTAACACCTACCCGAACAGTGAAGAACCCCCTCCCTATCGAGCTCACCCTCGAGCGCGTCACAAGTTCCGCCGGAATCAACTCCACCGAATATGCCTCCTTCGACCACACCTTCTCCGATCCCCTCGTCGTGCCCATCTTCGGTACCGCGGATTCAGGCACAATAAAGAATGTGTTGCTCACCCAAGGCGTGACCGCATCGCTCGACATCATCCCGTTGGGATTTTTGGATTTGCTTGATACAGACGTCAAATTGCGGTGGGTCTTGGACACGGTCGACGTTGATCTTTGGGATGCTGATGATTTGTAGGGCCGCGACTATTTTCGGGAAATTGGGTATCCCGCTGGATGTTACCGGGCTCAAACAGGAGAATGTCACAACGACGTATGTCTCCCGGTGTTTTCCCTTCGTTTGCGACGTTTAATGTTTATATACAGCTACGAGCTTTCCCTTGGTGCCTCATAAGAATGACATTCAAGTTTTTTGGCTGCTCGAGAGACTCTTAGTTTGTGTACTTTGTCTGAGAGATAAATGTTCCGCAACTTGTGTGGTCACCTGAAACATCTTGGTTATGCATCCTGATCTTTTGCATTACGGGTTTCATCATTTTTGTGTAACTGTTTACTAGCTAGTACTGGCAAGAGACTCAACCACGATAGAACATAATCAAGATACAGATATTGGTATGTATGTAAAGCGCTCCCCTGGTGGTTGCGCTGCCAGCTCGCATTTTTCATGAATCAAGTATATGTTTATGTGGTTTGATTAAGGCTTAGGTATGCCATGGCAAGATCATATCAGTACCTGCAACATCCATAGTTTATGTATTGGTGTATTAGTCCCGATTCCATATTTAATGATGCATGTTTCCATCCAAAAAGGATGTAAGAACAGTTGATATTTTTGCATCTGTGTATACAAGGACTTGGTTACAATGGCTGTGAAGTTGTGATAGATGATTTCTATTGATTTACAAGTTGACCAATCCTTGAACATAATACTAGGCAATACTCACCTCAATCCTGAGTTCTGGAACTGCATTGATATCTCCTTTAACAATCATGCTGGTAATTCCATGGATGCCTTTTATCTAAGGCATAGTGTGGATGGCATCCATGTCCATCTGTGTATTTTTGTTATTTAAAGAACTTTTGATTGAAATACACAAAAAGAATGAAAAAATAAGCTATATGCACTGTTTTTTGAGCTCTATTCAATGGTGAATAAGGTTTGATATTCAAAGCACATTCATGATTTCAGAACTCAATTCAAATATAAAACTTCTTTGACCATTGAATAGAGCTTAAAAAATGGTGCATATAGCATATTTTTTTCATTCTTTTTGCATATTTCAATCAAAAGTTCTTTAAATAACAAAGATACATGGATGGATGTGGATGCCATCCATGCTATGCCTTACTTTTATCTCTGTACCTTGAAGGTTCTTAATTCAGTACACCATATGCATAGATGTTGGCAAATAATCTCCTTTTTATCATGGTACACAATATAATCTTCGGGGAACAGCCATCATCTTTTTTGCCATGTGATTTTGTGATGCTTGTATATAATGAGGAGCATAATTCTGTATCATCCTCACATCCAACTCTCTTTCTCTATATAAGCAGGCTTCAGCAGTCATTGATGGCTGCTCATACAAAAATCTCAGCAGATCTTACTACTAGTGATATAGCATTCATATCTTATCAGCTTGATATTAAATTGAATTCAACAATCTTCCTCTCACTATTGAATGGTGTGCATATTCTTTCAACCTCAGGAGGTATTTATGTCTCATCTTATACATGACACATAGGCATATACACTGGTATTATTGCTATTACCTTTTGGAATATTTGTGAGAGGCCTTGTCTTCTGTATTCCTTGAACTGAAATTCTTCAGTCACCAACAAGTCACAGTCCAATTCAAGAGTTGTATTCACTGTTATTATTCTCCTCTATCTCCTGACTCTTATCAATTTTGCCTTTGACTGGTCACTCCTGTGTTCTGGATTTATTGACCAAGGAATGAACTTTTGGACTGTATACCAATGGTTCAGCTATCCTCAGATAACAGCACTTCCATCAGGTGTTATCACTGGGATCTGCACTGTCCTTGCAGACTCTACTCTAGTATGTGTGACTGCACTGATAGATGATTGAATCTAACTAGGATTTAGATTTGGCGTTGTTGGATGGTCTGGGGGCAGCACTGGCAAATTGTGCTTTTTCCTACACTTTGTGTAGTTGCCGGAACTGGTGCGACAATATGTCTCTCATTTTCTTTTGTGCTTAAGCTTTTCAGTGTTTAAAATCATTTTTGTATACTCACTATGTGCCATGGCTGTCAGCAATCAGCAAATATTACAGATACAACGTGATTCAGTACTTTATGCATGTTTTGCATTGGCTGCAACACTATGGTGTACCTTGCTCATTATATACCGGATATGGTCTGTTACAAGAAGAAACATTCAACAAGTAGGAGACAGGAAAGGTGTATATTACCACATTATTGAGGCCTTAATAGAGTCTTCAGCTGTTACGATTTTTCCATTTTCCTTATCTTATCGCGATCTTATCTCAATCTTATCGCATCTTATTACGGACATCAGCGGATCAACCGGCCCGACGGCCCGGTCTCCACGCCTATATCGAACGACTTCAGGTATTGTGCTACGGCTCGCTACCATCGCTCCCCAAGAGACACTCTTTCATTGTTCTTCGCATAGCAACCGAACGTCTTACTCGTTTCCGTATCTATATATAACGTTCGGCCTTTAGTATATAAGTAGCTTAGTTCTCACTATGTATTCCCTAGATTCGAACTAAAGTTTATCTACACCTTCGCCTACTCAGCACACCGCATCTATAAGACTCGCCGTATCACGCACGATCGCCCTAATACGAAGGCAGTGCAGCTTACGCAACGTCTTTATATGATCACGTGTTAGGCAAGGCCTAACAATTAGTTCAAATCTTCCCCTCTTTCTCTCCACCGCTAGCCGCGAGACGAAAGACCTATGACCCCCGACCTCACACAGAAAGAACTCGTTGGTATCGTCACCACCATCGTAGGCCTGTGCCTAACATCTCTCTTCACCGCCCTCATCGTATTAACCTGGAGAGAGCCCATCCTCCGCTACCTCTACCGACATGGCTTCCTCATACGACCTCGAAGGAGGGAATCCCCCAGACCCTTCCCACTCCACTACGTTCTCCCCTATGCCAACTCAGACGCCACGATGGCTCGACCGATACTGGAAGAGCAACGCCTCCAGACACGCGCTCCCCACACATCAACCAACTCCGACGAGCTCATCCCACAACCCCCACAAAGGAACGCAACTCCGGGGCCAAGTAACACTAGACACACCCCATCGCCCCCTCCCTCCCCCGCCTCCGAAGAAATCGACATCGGGGACCTACGGGCTCGGTACGAGAACTTCCCCCCCCCCGAATACGATCCCAACGACCTACCACCCCTGGAGCGGCCCCTCTTTCCCATACGACCCCGTCCCCTCATGGAAGAACCCCGTGCACCCGCCCAGCGCATCTTCATTCGACCTCCCACCAACCCATGGCCAGCTGATGAGTCTTCCGACGAAGACGACGGCTTTTTCGGAGCCGTGGCAAGAAGACGAGACGCAGAACGCGTCATCACCATCACCACCGACGACGAGAACGACCTCGACGCCCTTGAACTCCCCCTCCCAGACGACGACGGGGATGATAGCATTCTCCACCTCCCCCCCCCGCGTCGACCCGACGATCCGCTCAACGCCGACGGACTCGACTACGAGTGGCCGGGTCTCGAAGACGTCGACAGAGATATACTCGGACCAGAACGCTCCCTCGCCTGGGAGATACGAAGAGACGACGTCGAGGTACGGTATAACCTCGCAGCCCACAACCGAGTATCGATGGATACCCACCTCGCCGCCACCTACGGCGACGAACTACCACGCCTGGGACGAGAGGCAGTCCTTGCGGCCTGGATTTTTGAAAACCGGGATAGATCCGTCCATGGCCCCGTCGCAGGGCACCGACTACATGGTCCCCATCGAGGAAGGACGCATGAGGAACAGATTGCCATCGAAGGCGTCCTCGAAACCTTGGCACGACAGTTGGGAGACCGCCCCGACTTGGAAGGAGACGGATCCGAATGATTTCGACCATTTCCATTACGACTACAACCCATATATAGAAGAACTCCCCGCAGCACCATTTCCACTACCCGACTCCCCCTCATGGACCACACCGACCCATCTTCCCCACCCCCGACAGCTACAAAAATACAGACCAACCCAATACTCCACCTGCGCCTTCTCAGGTCAAGGCCCCGACGACGAAGAAGAAGAAGGAGGGACTAGTAAGCCCTCCGACGAAACGCTTGCCGAAGAACAACGACAGGCAGCAGAGGCAGCAGGAAAGCTCCTCAATCGCATCGCAGAGCTCGAGAAAGAGCTCAACGACGAAGAGATGCGACATCGGGACCATGCTACCAAGTATGGGCTCCCACTTCGACCATCTGACAAAGGAAAGGGGACGGACCGAGGACGACAACCCGCTCATCTACCTCTACCCCCAAATCAGTATCGACCCCTCTGGCGACGCGACGACCGATATTCAGTACCGCGTCCACCTCCCGATAGGGGACGACCCGATCCTCTTCCTCAACCAGTCGGGGAAGCCGATGCCAACGCCCCGTTCATGAACGTCCGTCCCACAATGGTCACCGTACCAAAGGTCTTCACTGGGAATCACGAGGACATCGAACGGTTCATCGGAGATTGCTTAATGTACTTCGAAGCCCACGCCTCCTATTTCGTCCTTCCATCCCACATGATCCCCTTCGCCACCTCCCTCTTCGACGGAGCCGCCAAAACCTGGTGGGTCCACGAACGACTCAAGTACTGGTCGGGGACTGGCCCCGCCCCTCATCGCTTCCGATACCCTACATGGGAGGAATTCATCAACAACGTCAACGAACAATTCCGAGACCCCGCGGCCATGGAAGTCCAAGAAAAGAAGATGTTCGAACTTCGCATGGGCAGCGGACCCGCCACCACCTTCTTCCAGGAGCTAGAAGTATTGGCTACCAAAGCAGGAAGACGCCACGACATCGACGCCCGAGGACTGATGGTGAAAGCCACCCGCCTCGGCGTCCCCTCCTACTATACCAACACCATCACCGGTCAAGGGCGCGACATCCCCGGCGATTACGACGAATGGAAGGCCAGAATCATTCTGATGTACGAAGAACGACAAAAGAACTGGGCCTTCCACCAAGCCGCCGGCACTCCTCGCGAGAACCGCCCCACCAAGGGAACCACCACTACCGCCACCAGCCACACCAAGGCAGATGGCGCGACAAGTTCGCCGACACCCAAAACGTCGAGCAGTGGCCACAGCGGGGGGAGAGACTCGGCCGGAAGATGGACGACATTCGGAGGAGCAGGAAAGCCGATGGACATAGACGTCACGAAGCTACGCGCAGAAGGGAGATGTTTCCGGTGCCATGAGAAGGGACACATGGGCAAGGATTGCCCGAAGAAGAAGGACTACCGAGATATCCGGTCGGTACAAGCTACCAACGAACCGGTGACGGAGTCCAAGGTCGAAGAAGTGAAGGAGGAAAAAGCAGCGGCGACTTAGGGTCCGATTCCCCTAAGATCGCCAAGGACTTACATACTGGTGTGCGCTTGTCTTCCGCTGGACGGTCTCATGGTCTTTTCGTAGGTACTCCATTCAATCCTACTTGTCTTAAACGTACGAACATTTTCCCGACTTCTCCTACGCATTCGAATATACCACGCCTTCGGGCCCCCGCTTTTAACGTCTCTAGCACGACTAGCAAACCAGTCCCAGAATCACAAAACCGATACGCGGCACTCAGCGTCGAAAAGTGCAACGACAACAAGGACGACAATCCCCTCAAAGGATGTCACGACACATCGCCTGCCAGGGCACAAGCAAAGGCGGCCGATCCCGCTGGGCACGAGGCAGAGAGCCTCTCGACGCGTCCCTTGCTAACGCTTGGACAGACCGACGCTAATCACCCGACAAGTAGCCTACGCGGGGAAACCCAACCGGCGAACGTCGCTGGCGAAAAGTCAACCCTCGAGGTGACACCCATCGACATTGCGAGCTTGCCCCGCATAACGGATGGGACGATGAGCAAGCCGAAAGGCGAGCTCTACGAAGAAGCGGCTCAGACCTTCGGGTCATCCACCCCGAAAGTTGACGTTGAGTCTCAACTAGGTGGCGAGACTACCGCAAGACTCCCCGGACAAGAACGAGTCCCGAGGATCCCGAAGGACGACTCTATCTTCCGCAGATCCCCACCCTCCTCAACCAAGACCGGTGAACAAAAGGACGGAGCGGAGCGAGAACCGCAAGGGACAGGCGTAATCGGCACGACTGTTTCGCCCCGAGCGACGACTCAAGTACGACCCGGCGGGATCTCTGATTCTGTCACGTCACCCAGCGAACCATCCTCCCAGACTACCAAGGGGGGTACTCTGTTCGATGCTCCTAAACCGGCAGAAGAACGCCCGTCGAAGGCCGTTGGTGATGCCAACGCCACGACTACGAAGAAGATGGCCGACAGGACGGAAGCTGCTAGCGCCCAGGCAGTGAATAGGGGGCCTACGGTAACCTGCATTGAAGTTCCCGACGAAGACGACGACACGGCGTTCCAACTCTGGCTAGCCAAGGAACGACTCCCCACGGTCACTCAGACAGAGGCGACGAGCGACGAACCAGCTCGGTCCTCCACGAAGCCCATCACCTTCCAGAAGTGGTACAAACCCTTCGAAGTCGACTGGACGCTCCGCGCAGTATGTGAAGCACGAAACGACAACGCAGCCCGCGCAGCGCTCTACGTTTGGACGCACGTTGACCGCGTCCCGGAACTTACCCCGGAGCTCCTCTCTGAACTTAGAAAGGGAGACGAACTAGCCCGAGAACGGCTTTACGAGCTCCACGAACCACCCCGCTACCTACGACGCCGACAAAGTAGCAGTCGAGACTTCCTGCTGAACGTTCAGCTAACTACACTCACGAATCGACAAGTCTTCGCGACCAAAGGGCTCGTAGACAGCGGATGCACCAGCAGCGCGATCAACCGCGCTTTCGTTCAGGAACATCACCTCGACACCGTCAAAACCGCCATCCCCATCATCGTATACAACGCCGACGGTTCCCGTAACAAAGGAGGTGATATCACCGAATACGTAGAAGTACGCCTAACGATAGGCAATCACGAAGAACGAATCGACCTCGCCGTCACCGACCTCGGGGCTAAAGACTTATACCTCGGCCATGACTGGCTGAAGCGCCACAACCCGGTTATCAATTGGGAAACCGGCACCATCATCTTTGGGCGCTGTTCATGCGTCAAAAACCCATTCCCATTACCCGACGCCGACCCCGACGATCGTTGGGACGAAGAACTCGAAGACGGAGACACGATCCTCGCCGTCAACATGGAGGAAGAACTCGTCATCCGAGCCATCCACCACGCCAACGACCTCGCCGCTGCCGCCAACGCCGAGAGACCCACCAAGACCTTCGAGGAGATGGTACCTCCCGACTACCGCTCCTTCCGCGACTTATTCTCAAAAGAGAACTTCGACGAACTCCCCGAACGAAAGCCCTGGGATCACGCCATCGAGCTGATCCCCAACGCAAAGTCTACCCTCGACTGCAAGGTCTATCCCCTGAATCGAAACGAACAGGAACAGCTCGACAAGTTCCTCGACGAGAATCTCGACTCCGGAAGGATCAAGGAATCCAAATCCCCCTTCGCCTTCCCGTTCTTCTTCGTCAAAAAGAAGGACGGCTCCCTACGTCCCGTTCAGGACTATCGCAAGCTGAACGAGATGACAATCAAAAACCGCTACCCCCTCCCTCTCATTTCCGAACTCATCGACAAGCTCCAGGGGGCTAAGTATTTCACCAAGCTCGACGTTCGTTGGGGTTATAACAACGTCAGAATTAAAGAGGGCGACGAGCATAAAGCTGCCTTCCGCACGAACCGAGGGCTCTTCGAGCCGACCGTCATGTTCTTCGGACTCACCAACTCACCCGCGACCTTCCAATGGATGATGAACGATATCTTCAAAGATCTCATCGCCAGCGGAAAAGTGACGATCTACCTCGACGATATCCTAATCTTCACCAAGAATCTCGATGAGCATCGACGCATCGTGCGACAAGTCCTTCAAAAACTAAGAGAGAACAAGTTGTTCCTCAAAGCCGAGAAATGCGAATTCGAGGTACTTGAGACCGAGTACCTCGGAGTTATCATCAGCGAGGGACAGGTTCGCATGGACCCCGTCAAACTCGCCGGCATAGCAGAATGGCCAACACCGACGAAGAAGAAGGAGCTTCAATCCTTCCTGGGCTTCACCAACTTCTACCGAAAGTTCATCAAGAACTACTCGAAGGTAGTGCGCGCCCTAACCCAACTTACGGGCAACGCAGAATGGACTTGGGGCGCCGCGCAGAATCAAGCATTCCAACAGTTGAAGAAGCAGATGGCTGAGGACGTCATCCTCGCCATCCCAACCCCGAATGGACGCTTCAGGGTAGAAGCGGACGTGAGCAACGGAGCCATCGGCGCCGTACTCAGCCAAGAACAAGACGGCAGATGGCGCCCCGTAGCGTTCATGAGCAAGGCACTCACAGCCACCGAGCGCAATTACGAAATCTACGACAAAGAACTACTTGCAATCATGCTCGCGCTCGCCGAATGGCGCCACTACCTCATGGGTGCGCTCGAAGATGTCGAAATATGGACGGATCACCAGAACCTCCAATATTTCCGAAAGCCCCAGAAGCTGAATCGACGACAGGCGCGCTGGGTAACGGAGCTCGCCGAATACCACTTCGTACTAAAGCATAAGCCCGGCACCGCCAACGTCAAGGCCGACTTACTTTCTCGACGAAGTGATCACGATCAAGGGGAAGACGACAACGGAGACATCACGGTTCTCTCCCCCGAACACTTCCGGGCCATGATCATGCCCACCGCATCCGAGACTCACGAACGCGTACGAACTGCGACTCGACAAAAGGAACTTTGGGACAAGGGCATCGCCGCGTCCCTCGAGCATGAGCGAGGAATCACCGAAAAAGACGGAATCCTGTACTACGACAACCGAATCTACGTACCCCGTCACTCCTCCCTCCGCGGAGAAATCATCTCCCAAAGTCACGACCACATCACGGCTGGACATCCCGGCATCGCCAAGACCAGAGAACTCGTACAAAGAGAATACTGGTGGCCCAAGATCCAGAAGGACGTCGAAGCCTACGTTAAGGGCTGCGAGACTTGTCAACGAACCAAGTCGAACACCCAGGCCAAATCAGCACCGCTCCACCCAAACGCAATCCCAACCGAGCCCTGGACCCACATATCCGTAGACATGGTAACTGGCCTTCCCGACTCAAACGGACACGACGCCCTTCTCGTCATCGTCGACAGATTCTCCAAAGCCATCATCCTAGTCCCCTGCAACGTCGAACTCTCCGCCGAAGGATGGGCACGAATCCTCCGCGACCACGTATATGCCCGCCATGGAATGCCGCAAGTCGTCATCTCCGACAGAGGCCCACAATTCGTCTCGGCATTCATGAAGGAACTCTATCGAATGCTCGATATCACGCAGAACGCCTCCACTGCATTCCACCCCCAGACCGACGGACAGACCGAACGAGTCAACCAAGAAGTCAAGAAGTATCTTCGGATCTTCATCAACTATCACCAAAACAACTGGGCAGACTGGCTACCCCTTGCAGAGTTCGCACACAACAACCGCGCTCATTCCGCCACGGGAAAGTCCCCGTTCATGATCCTCTACGGGCGAAACCCGCGTATCATTCCTGACTCGCCCCGAACCCCGAACTCGAAAGTTCCCGCCGCCTCCGACTTTTCTAAAGCCATGGCACAAATCCACAAGGAAACCGAGATCGCACTCGAAGAAGCTGCGGGACGTATGAAGGCACAGTACGACAAGCACAAACGTACCGCCCGAGAATACCACGTTAGAGACAAGGTCTGGCTGGACGCCACGAACCTACACCTCCCCCGCCCAAAGAAGAAGCTCGACGACAAACGAGTCGGCCCCTTCTTAATCCTCGAAAAAACAGGCGCCTCAGCGTACAAACTGAAGCTACCACCTCACTGGAAGATACACCCTCGCTTCAACGAGAAACTCCTTTCTCCGTACGAACCTCCCGCCTTCCCGAACCAGGAACAACCGCCGCCTCCTCCCCCTGACCTCATCGACGGTGAGGAAGAATGGGAGATCGAAGAAATCCTCGACTCCAAGCCACGAAAGGTCCGCGCCAAATGAGGACAACCGTCAACAACAGTCATCGACTACTTCATCAAGTGGGTCGGACACACGAGGGAACATAACTCGTGGGTCACGGCATCGGAGATGGGCAACGCACAAGAAGCGATTGCCGAATACGAAGCAAAGACAGGATCTAACAAGAGGGTCAGCGTAGTCAAAATCGCAACGCCAAAATCACCACTCGCAATGGTCCTCAACCATCACTTCGACGGCGAAGACATATCGTACCTCTGTCAACGCGAAGACGGGACACAGAAGTGGGTTAAAAACCCGGACGTCACGCAGTTCGAAAACTTCCTAGTGGAGTATTGGTCAAACTACGAGTATCACAGCCTTCAGCGAACAGAGCCCTAGGCAGTCGGGACGTCTGCCTTAACGAGAGGGTAATGTTACGATTTTTCCATTTTCCTTATCTTATCGCGATCTTATCTCAATCTTATCGCATCTTATCACGGACATCAGCGGATCAACCGGCCCGACGGCCCGGTCTCCACGCCTATATCGAACGACTTCAGGTATTGTGCTACGGCTCGCTACCATCGCTCCCCAAGAGACACTCTTTCATTGTTCTTCGCATAGCAACCGAACGTCTTACTCGTTTCCGTATCTATATATAACGTTCGGCCTTTAGTATATAAGTAGCTTAGTTCTCACTATGTATTCCCTAGATTCGAACTAAAGTTTATCTACACCTTCGCCTACTCAGCACACCGCATCTATAAGACTCGCCGTATCACGCACGATCGCCCTAATACGAAGGCAGTGCAGCTTACGCAACGTCTTTATATGATCACGTGTTAGGCAAGGCCTAACATCAGCACTCTACTCAATATCTTTGATTATGTATATTGCATTCTTTGCTACATACAATTCAATATTCTTTTATTCTGATGTTGTAGCTGGAATTGCAAAAGTATGTATATGTCACTTTCTCTTTAAGTTGACATGCTATACTAAACATCTTACTTGCAGGGTATTGCACCAACACTTCTTTTTGAACGTATTGCTGCTGGCCGTGCTCATCTAGATGAAGCCTGGGAGGGAAGTGTTATATCATCACTTCACTTTGGATCCCATTTAAGTGACCAGACTCAATCAGACTCTGAAGGAGATGTTATGACAAGTGTTATTGCTGACAGTGACCTTGAAGCTCAATTGGATGAAGAAAGAGTACTTGCTGGGGACTCTCAGATAGCTGGATCTATGGAAGATTTGACACAAATTGTCATATATGGAAGAGGTATAGATATTCAGACAGAGAGAGGTGGAGATGATAATGAAATACTCACTGTTGATCATTGAGTAGATGCTTCAATGGACTCTCTCTTATTAGATCCCTTATTTATAATCTCTATTGCTTTACTTGACCAAATCATTAATACACTTTACTAATGTTTTTTTTTTACAAATATTATATTGATTGCATATGCCATTATTGATACAAAAGTCCCTTGCAACAAATAACACAACTCCTGAAGCAGTCATGTCAGTATGAAGGATCTGAATGACAATTCAAGTAAAGAGGAAGAGGAAGAGAAACAAGACCTGGACATGGATATTGCTAAGAATACTGATGCCACACATTTATTTTAATGAGTATCGTGATAGCTGGCAGCAGCAAGTATCACTGTAAGCACACTGGAAAAGCACTGAGGAATGAATTCAACATCAACAGCAGCCTGACAACCTCTGTCACTCTTCATGTTTACATTGCATATTTACTCCTTGTACATGAAATACTCGACCATCTTTATATGATCTCTTGGACTCATCATTAATGTCTTGAATATTTATATGCAATATTGGGATATATATAGATAGCAAACAGACACTGTATGATTGTATATACTATGATCAAATGTACAACATTTTACACTAGTACTGTACTATTATAACTGAATCTTCATGTCATGTTATGTATTATGCATATTTTCACTGGGACAGATCTTCACAAACTGGTATTATGTGTTATGGTCAATGCATTATGCATATCTTCATTTTATCAGCACATGTTACTTACAAGGTATCAGATTAAATCAATTCTCTGCTCAGCAATTGTGAAAGCAGAAGACACTTTGGAGCCAGAACTTGAGATGTCTCTTGTAAGTAAGCACAGCTAAAAGATCAAGAGATTAACCTAGTATGAGGGTGAAGAATGGGACCTCACCACAGAGTTCACAATGTATGGCAGTATAAAATTTTCAAATTTTGACTTGCAAAAGAGGCTGTTTATTGATACAAAATATATCATCTTCACTGTACTTTGTTACATGTTATGATATTCATGGATCTTCACATTATGAGCCTATGTTATGCATTGTCACACCTGCAGCATGTCTAAGCATGTAATTTTGTGAAAACCAATGAATTATGCTTAGGCACTATGTAGGCTTAGCAAGCTTGCTGACAGTGCAAGTGGCACAAGAAGAAGCAAGGTCACTGAGTCAGAATACCCTTCTGTCAGAAAAAGAAGCCACAGTGACAAGGCTAGTGACAGGCACCCGTGAAACTGAGCATGGCCTAGCATGAACAACACACCAAAACCTACACTCAACCCCACAAACACACACACCAATCTCAAATAAGTGTGGAGGGGAGCAAGGAATTTTAATTCTACTTGCACACCAACAGTATCTCAACAAAATCTCAAGAGAGCTCGCTCAATGGCACGACGCAACATGAAGTAACAAGCAATATCTCCAGTTCTCTTTATTTTTCTCCTCAAAGATTTTACAAGAGAGCATGGCAAACCATGCAACCCTCAAGGCAATGATATCTTTCAATAGAATACAAACAGATACACAGGCCCATGAAATGACCAAGTTTGTTCAGTGAGCTCACTAAGTATGATCACTGCTAGGTCCAACTGCACACGACTTTGCCTTTCTCTTAGCTCGCTAAACCTGAATCTCAACTTGTCATGACTGAGTCTGCTCAGTGAGCTTGCTAGTATGAAGTGCTGCTAGGTCCAACTGCGCACACCTTCGCCTTAATCTAGTCTGCTAAACCTGAATTCTGACTCATCACAAATGAGGCCCTTGGCACTCTCAAGCAATACATAAAATAATCAGGTCTTGCACACAGCGAGCTCACTAAGTAACAAGGTACCACCAGATTTCTTTCAGCTGGTGCGCACCTACTGCAACTTGTGCAGCTGTTACAAAACAGCCCAATCTGGCCAATTCCTTCACAACACTCTCAACATGAAATTCTCTCTTATACTGCACCAGAAATGGAACAGAGCTTTCTCTTAGATGTTTTTCTCAGTTTTCTCTCAAGGTCTGGCTCAGCTTCACTGATTCCGAATCCCCTTTCTTGTCTCAAGTAAAACCGAAGTTTTATATCCAAAATGTATCTCTTATTCTATTTCTCTGTGAGCTCGCTAATCTCAATGAGCCCAGAAGTAAACTAATGACTCACTCACCAGAGTACAGGCTCTCGGCACTTGTCTGTTATGATTTCAAAGGCCAGCGACTAGTAGGCTCACTGTGCAATGCAGGAGACCCACAGATTCCGAGCTGGTCCTTCTCAATGCAACTCAAGCCATTTGCACAGTTCTGTAGCAGAGAAGAGGGCAAATAGTAACTTGATTTGTACACTGGCTAATTGAACTATTTATATACTACGAGTGAAAGGTGATTACAAACGGTCCATGAGTAAGGTAAAAGGTCTAGACATTTCGATGATTTTCTATGATTTTTGATGTCAGTCTGCTGCAACTGCAGTATTCCTTGGCAGGTGAGTCAGACTGTCTCTGATTGGTCTCTTGAGGTGTACCCTATGTCAAGGGCCACCACTGCTGACTTAGGACCTTAGCAACTAATGATTAAGATTTCCTATTTCCGTGGCATTTCTCTTCAGCAGCTTGTTTCTGGTGGACAACTCCTTTCTTAGGCATATTAGCCATCGGGCCTTTCGGATTCCTAGCAAGCTTGCTACATTTCTTGGCCAAAACCCCTTATACTAGGTTTGCCTCATGATATCTCTTTATTTCCTTCCTTGCACAAGGTTATCTCCATATTTTCAGGTACTAGGCTTCTTTCATTAAGCGAACACATGGCTACCATCCTTATTATGTTGCAATCCAGTCCTAAGCTCATCCTACTGATGCGAGCGCAGGTCAAGCTTATTGGAAGGAGTGAGCTTACTAATTGGCCTTCTTGTCAAGCATGCTCTTCCGGTACAGTGCTATGACTGAGTCCTTAGTTAACTCTGATGTTTCCATTGACATACTGTGATATCGCCTCAGTAACCTTGCTTAGAACAAGTATCCACATGTCTGCTTAGTGAGCTTGCTAACTATAGCGTATAAGCTATTGCTAAAACATGCCAAATTGTGAATTTACATGGGTAGACATGCCGCGGGTGTGACAATGGAATTAAAACATAGGACTTCATCATGGTACTGTATCTCACAGGCATGCATGGCAATAAGGCTAACTAGTGAGCTCACTTGCAATAACATCCATTGGCATTGGGGATTCAGACCTGGTGGAACATGCTTGTACTTGGACTGAAGCTAATTTAGATAACTACGTGTTGATAATCAATAACGCATAGGCCCTGGAGATCCAGAGAAGCGATACCACATGAGAGATGATCAAGAGAACTACCAGGCATGGTCTAGAAACAGGTACTGGCCAAAGGGATTAGCGAGTGGACTAGAATTCTGATGTGTCTCTTGGTTATGGTGTCTAGACTATGACACTGTCACCTTTGGAGCAGAACAGAGAACCAAGGATGATGTGTGATCAGTGATCATGCATTAAACAGCTATTGAGTGCTAGTCCATAGATAGCCTCTGCTGTTGGGTGAGCAATGTTGATGTTGCCTAGTCCTTTGAGACTACCAAACAGAGAGAGAGTGGTGCTCTGCCAAGAGAGCTGTGACATGTCAGATGAGGGATTATCAGCCAATGCAAAAGTATTTTACTAATAACCAGTTTGTAACAATCATTCTCTCATAGTATAAGTAGGACAGATTTTCATGTAGTAAAGCAAGCTACCTATCCCCCACATATAGTAATAAAGTTTCAGTCTGAATCTGGACTTGTTGTGATGTGTAAGAGCTAGTAACTTCAAGTTTTGGCTATACCAGAGAGTTAGCGAGCTCACTAAAGAAATTGAAATAAGAGATACATTTTGAATACAAAACTTCAGTTTTACTTGAGATAAGAACAAGATCCAGTGTCAGTGAAGCTGCACCTATCTCTAGAGAAAATCTGAGAAAACATCTGAGAGAAACTCTGTTTTGTTTTCTGGTTCAGTTGTAAGAGAGGATTGTGTTGTGCCAGCCTCTGTGTAGGCTTTGAAGGAGTTTTACAAGAGAATCAGCCAGATTGAGCTGTTCTAGCAGTTGCACAAAGTGTGACAGGTGTGCACAGTTGGACCTCGCAGAACTATTGTTAGAGCGAGCACACTGTGTGTGAGGACTCATGGAGACATTTAGCAAGAGAATTGCATATTGTGAATTGAGAGTGCTGAGGGTCTCTATCATGATGAGTTTAGGACTTAGGCTTAGCGAGCTAGGAAAGAAATCAAAGGCATGCGCAGTAGAACCTAGCGGTGCTTTGTACTTAGCAAGCTCACTGAACAAACTTGGTCATTTGCGGATCTGCATATCCATGTGTATTTTCTTTTGAAATATCATTTGCCTTGAGGGTTGCATGGTTCGCCATGCTCTCTTGTAAAAGCTCTGAGGAAACAGAGAAATTGAGACTTGCTTGACAATTGTATGCAGTTGCATTGTATTAGTTAGTGAGCTTGCTAAGCTATTTTGAGATACTGTCAGAGTGCAAGCAGAATTAAATTCCTTGCTCCCTTCTGCACTTATTGAGATTGGTGTGTGTGTGTGTGTGTTAGTGGGATTGAGTAGAGGTTTAGAGTGTTGTTCACACTAGGCTGCTCTTAGTTTCACGAGTGCCCATCACCAGCCTTGTCAGCATTATATAAATATCTGATTGTAATAGTACAGTATATGCCCCAGAAATGTTTTACCAATGGAATCCTTCCAACTCCACTTCAAACTGTAGCACCATCTTTCTCCTCATGCAAGAAGCCTCACAAGCATCTAATTTATGTAAAACACACTGTTCAATCACATTGTCAATCAATGACTGCTCAACTGTTGATTGTGCATGCAAGTGAAAATTTACCAATGCAAGCTTTAGAAGAAAAGCATCATCATCAAGCAACCTTCTCACAAACTGTTGTGAAATGGAGTAGTAAGCCCTCAATAGTGATACTGTAGGCTCACAGACAGTCAAATGCTGGAGTCTTTGCAACAGATTAAGGATTTCTATCAAATCTTGCAAGTGAAGGGAGATCTTGTCAATGATGAAATCCTGAAGTGACAAGCAGCATATATGAGTGAATGCCACAATGGACTGATGCTCAACTACAGGCCCTGCACCCACACCTATGATGCTCAGAGAGCAGAGGGAAGGAAGACATAGCACACAGAGATATGTGCCAAAAGATCTCTGTGATGTCTGAGAAATGTATAATGTGAGAGAGGTAAGACTTGATATCTGAATGATGTCATGGCTGTGGTTTGCCAATGATGGAAGGAAGATGAATTTGTTAGTCGTCAGTGCTCCTGAACAGAAATGTAACAACATTGATGAGGCTGATAATGGGCACTTGTGAAACTAAGAGCGGCCTAGCATAAACAACACTCTAAACCACTACTCAATCCCACTAACACACACACACACAATCTCTATAAGTGCGGAAAGGAGCAAGGAATTTAATTCTACTTGTGCCCTGACAGTATCTCCAAATATCTTAGCGAGCTCGCTAACTAATGCAACGTGACCATGTACAATTGTCAGGCAAATCTCAATTTTGCTATCTCCTCGAAGCTTTTACAAGAGAGCATGGCAAACCATGCAACCCTCAAGGCAAATGATATTTCAAAAGAAAATACACATGGATACACAGATCCACAAAATGACTGAGTTCGTTCAGTGAGCTCGCTAAATACGAAGCGCTGCTAGGTTCTACTGCACATGCCTTTGCTTCCTTTCCTAGCTCGCTAAGCCTGAGTCCTAACTCATCACGATAGAGGCCCTCGGCACTCTTCAATCACAATACACAATTCCTTTGCTAAACGTCCCCACAAGTCCTCACACACAGTGCGCTCGCTCTAACAATGGTGCCATGAGGTCCAACTGTGCACACCTGTCACACTTTGTGCAACTGCTAGAACAGCTCAATCTGGCTGATTCTCTCGTACAACTCCTTCAAAGCCTACTCAGAGGCCGGCTGTTAGGCCTTGCCTAACATGTGATCTTATAAAGATATTGCATAAGCTGAACTGCCTTCGTATTAGGGCGATCGTAGGGCTACGGCGAATCTCTTAGATGCAATGTGCTGAGTAGGCGAAGGTAGAGATAAACTTTAGTTCGAGACTGGGGATATACAGTGAGAACTATACTACTTATATACTAGAGTCCGAACACTATATATAGATGTGGATATGTGTTGAGCGTTCGGTTACTATGCGTGAAAACAATGAAAACAACAAGCTAGGCAAGCGACCGTCGCGAGCTGTAGCACAATACCTGAAGTCGTCCGTTATAGTTGTGGAGACCGGTCTGTCTGGGCTGGTCGAGTCCGTGATAATCAAGTAAGTGCCATGATAAGATATGATAAGATAGGTGCTGGCGAGATAAGATAAGAAAAATGGAAAAAATTGTAACATTACCCTCTCATTAAGGCGGGCGTCCCGACCGCCTAGGGCTCCATCTGCGTGGCCTCTTGGACGCTGTGGTAGTTGGCCCAATACTCCTCTAGGAACGCCTTGTTCTTGTCGACACTGGGATTCAGAAGCCATTTCTGGGTCCCGTCTTTGCGTTGTGTGAGATATCGAAAGTCTCCATTGGTGATGTACTCGTGGTTAATGATCATGGCGAGGGGAGACTTGAGAGTGGTTGCGATTTTGACTACGGCCACCCTTTCATTTCGCTTGGTCTTCTTCACGTATTCGGCAATCGCTTCTTTTGCATTGCCCATCTCCTTCTCTGTGACCCATGAATTGTGCTCACATGTCCAGCCCTTCCATTTGATGAAGTAGTCGACAACCGTTGATGAGGCTGGTGGTGGGCAGCCGTGAAACCGAGCGTGGCCTAGCGTGAACAACACACCAAAAACCTACACTCAACCCCACAAACACACACACCAATCTCAATTAAGTGCGGAGGGGAGCAAGGAATTTAATTCTGCTTGTGCACCGACAGTATCTCAACAAATCTCAGAGAGCTCGCTCAATGGCACGACGCAACGCAAAGTAACAGCAATATCTCAAGTTCTCTTTATTTCTCCTCAAAGCTTTTACAAGAGAGCACAGTGAACCACGCAACCCTCAAGGCAATGGTATCTTTCAATAGAATACAAATGGACACACAGATCCACGAAATGACCAAGTTTGTTCAGTGAGCTCGCTAAGTACGAATCGCCGCTAGGTTCAACTGCGCACGACTTCGCCTTCCTCTTAGCTCGCTAAACCTGAATCCCAACTTGTCACGACCAAGTCCGCTCAGTGAGCTCGCTAGTACGAAGTGCCGCTAGGTCCAACTGCACACACCTTCGCCTTAATCTAGTCCGCTAAACCTGAATCCCGACTCATCACAAATGAGGCCCTCGGCACTCTCAAGCAATACACAATTCAATATACACAATCAGGTCTTGCACGCAGCGAGCTCGCTAAGTAACAAGGTACCACCAGATTTCTTTCAGCCGGTGCGCACCTACTACACCTTGTGCAGCTGTCACGAAACAGCCCGATCTGGCCAATTCCTTTGCACGAAACACTCTCAACACAAACACCTCTCTTACACTGCACCAGAAATGGAACAGAGCTTTCTCTCAGATGTTTTCTCAGGTTCTCTCTAGAGACTGGCACAGCTTCACTGTCACTGAATCTTGTTCTTATCTCAAGTAAAACCGAAGTTTTATATCCAAAATGTATCTCTTATTCAATTTCTCTGTGAGCTCGCTAATCTCAATGAGCCTGGAAGTGTACTAATGGCTCACTCGCCAGGATACAGGCTCTCGGCACTTGTCTGTTATAATTTCAAAGGCCAGCGACTAGCAGGTGCACCGCACAAGGCAGGAGACCCCCAGATTCCGAGCTGGACCTTATCAATGTAACTCTAGCCGTTTGCGCAGTTCCTTAGCAGAGAGGAGGGCAAATAGTAACTTTAGTTGTACACTGGCTAACCGAACTACTTATATACTACGAGTGAAAGGTGATTACAAACGGTCCATGAGTAAGGTAAAAGGTCTAGACATTTCGATGATTTTCTATGATTTTTGATGTCAGTCTGCTGCAACTGCAGTATTCCTTGGCAGGTGAGTCAGACTGTCTCTGATTGGTCTCTTGAGGTGTACCCTATGTCAAGGGCCACCACTGCTGACTTAGGACCTTAGCAACTAATGATTAAGATTTCCTATTTCCGTGGCATTTCTCTTCAGCAGCTTGTTTCTGGTGGACAACTCCTTTCTTAGGTATATTAGCCATCGGGCCTTTCGGATTCCTAGCAAGCTTGCTACATTTCTTGGCCAAAACCCCTTATACTAGGTTTGCCTCATGATATCTCTTTATTTCCTTCCTCACATGAGGTTATCTCCAGATTTTCAGGTACTAGGCTTCTTTCATTAAGCGAACACATGGCTACCATCCTTATTATGTTGCAATCCAGTCCTAAGCTCATCCTACTGATGCGAGCGCAGGTCAAGCTTATTGGAAGGAGTGAGCTTACTAATTGGCCTTCCTGTCAAGCATGTCCTTCCAGTACAGTGCTATGACCAAGTCCTTAGTTAACTCTGATGTTTCCATTGACATACTGCGATATCACCTCAGTAACCTTGCTTAGAACAGGTATCCACATGTCTGCTTAGCGAGCTCACTAACTATAGCCTATAAGCTAATGCTAAAACATGCCAAATTGCGAATTTACATGGGTAGACACGCCGTGGGCATGACACCGTGGTCGACGGTTGTCCGTGTTTGCCGCGAACCTTTCGAGGCTTCGAGTCAAGAACTTCCTTGATCTCCCATTGTTCCTCGTTGTTGATGAGGTCAGGCGGTGGGGGCGGTGGTTGTTCCTGGTTGGGGAACGCTGGGGCGACATATGGAGTGAGAAGCTTCTCATTGAAGTGCGGGTGAATCTTCCAATGAGGCGGCAACTTGAGTTTGTACGCTGATGCACCCATCTTTTCGAGAATGATGAAGGGTCCGACACGCTTGTCATCGAGCTTCTTCTTGGGTCGGGGAAGATGGAGATTAGTGGTGTCTAGCCAGACTAGGTCTCCGATGCGGTATTCCTTGGAAGGGTGTCTGTGTTTGTCGTACTGTGCCTTCATTCATCCGGCGGCCTCTTCTAGTGCTTCTTCGGTTTCCTTGTGAATCTTCGCCATGGCTTTAGAGAAGTCAGAGGCAGTGGGAATCTTTGCATTGGCAGCTCTGGGCGAGTCGGACATGATTCTAGGGTTTCGTCCGTAGAGGATCATGAAGGGGCTTCTTCCTGTGGCAGAGTGTGCACGATTGTTAAATGCAAATTCTGTGAGGGGTAACCAGTCGGCCCAGTCGGTCTGTTGGTGATTGATGAAGATTCGGAGATACTTCTCGACCTCCTAGTTGACGCACTCGGTCTGTCCATCTGTCTGGGGGTGGAAGGTTGTGGAAGCATTCTGTGTGATGTCGAGCATTCGATAGAGTTCCTTCATGAATGCAGAGATGAATTGGGGGCCTTGGTCAGAGATGACGACTTGCGGCATTCCATGGCATGCATATACATGGTCTCGGAGGATTCTTGCCCATCCTTCGGCAGAGAGTTCAATGTTGCAGGGTATGAGGATGATGGCTTTGGAGAAGCGGTCGACTACCACGAGGAGGGCATCGTGTCCGTTCGAGTCGGGTAGCCTGGTAATCATGTCAACGGAGATATGAGTCCAGGGTTCAGTTGGAATGGCATTTGGATGGAGCAGGGCAGACTTTGCCTGGTTGCTGGTTTTGGTTCGCTGGCATGTTTCGCATCCCGTGATGTACGCTTCAATATCCTTCTTCATCTTGGGCCACCAGTATTCTCGTAGAATGAGTTCTCGAGTCTTGGAGACTCTGGGGTGTCCGGCAGTGATGTGATTGTGACTCTGGGTGATGATGTCGCCATGGAGCGCCAAGTGTCTGGGTACGTAGACGCAGTTGTCATAGTACAAGATCCCGTCTTTCTTGGTGATCCCTTGCTCATGCTCCAGGGAGGTTGCGATGCCTTTATCCCAGAGTTCCTTCTGTCGGGTGGCGGTTTTGACTCATTCATGAGTTTCGCTGAGCGTGGGCATGATCATTGCCTGGAAGTGCTCAGGGGATAGCACAACAATGTCTCCATTATTGTCTTCCCCTTGGTCATGGTCACTCCTTCAGCTAAGGAGGTCGGCTTTGATGTTGGCAGTACCGGGTTTGTGTTTGAGAACGAAGTGATACTCTGCGAGCTCGGTGACCCATCGCGCTTGTCGGCGATTCAGCTTCTGCAGTTTTCGGAAGTACTGGAGATTCTGGTGGTCTGTCCAGATCTCTACGTCTTCGAGTGTGCCCATGAGGTAGTGGCGCCAGTCTTCGAGGGTGAGCATGATTGTGAGTAGTTCCTTGTCGTAGATCTCATAGTTACGCTCAGTGGCAGTGAGAGCCTTGCTCATGAATGCGACTGGCCTCCATCTGCCTTCCTGCTCCTGACTGAGCATGGCACCGATTGCGCCGTTGCTTGCGTCTGCTTCGACTCTGAAGCGTCTGGTCCGATTTGGGATGATGAGGATGACGTCTTCAGCCATCTGCTTCTTCAGCTGTTGGAATGCCTGATTCTGCGCGGCGCCCCATGTCCACTCTGTTTTGCCTGTTAACTGCATAAGGGCGCATACCACCTTCGAGTAGTTCTTGATGAACTTGCAATAGAAGTTGGTGAAGCTGAGGAACAACTGGAGTTCCTTCTTCTTGGTTGGCGTCGGCCATTCTGCAATTCCGGCTAGTTTGACAGGGTCCATCCATACTGTTCCTTCACTGATGATGACTCCGAGGTACTCCATCTTGAGGACCTCGAACTTGCACTTCTCTGCTTTGAGGAACAGCTTGTTCTCCCATAGGCGTTGGAGTACACGTTGTATGATGCGTCGGTGCTCGTCGAGATCCTTGGTAAAGATAAGGATGTTGTTGAGGTAGATCGTTACTTTTCCTTTGGAGATGAGGTCTTTGAAGATGTCGTTCATCATCCACTGGAAGGTTGCGGGCGAGTTGGTGAGCCCAAAGAACATGACGGTGGGTTCAAAGAGCCCTCGATTTGTTCAGAAGGCAGCTTTCTCTTCATTGTCCTCCTTGATCCTGATGTTGTTGTATCCCCAACGAACATTGAGCTTCGTGAAATACTTCGCTCCCTGTAGTTTGTCGATGAGTTCAGAAATGAGAGGGAGCAGATATCGGTTCTTGATGGTCATTTCGTTCAGCTTTCGATAGTCCTGAACGGGATGTAGCAAACTGTCCTTCTTTTTGACAAAGAAGAAGGGGGAAGCGAATGGGGATTTAGACTCTCTGATTTGTCCCGATTTGAGGTTCTCATCGAGGAACTTGTCAAGCTGTTCCTGTTTGTTTCGGTTCAATGGGTAGATCTTGCAGTCTAACGTTGACTTGGCGTTGGGAACTAGTTCTATAGTGTGGTCCCAAGGCTTTCGTTCAGGTAGTTCGTCGAAGTTCTCTTTCGAGAACAAGTCGTGGAAGGATCGGTAGTCGGGTGGTACCATCTCTTCGAAGGTCTTCATGGATTTCTCGGCATGGGCTGCGGCAGCGAGATCATTGGTGTGATGCACGGCGCGTATCTCCGCTTCTTCTTCCATGTTGACTGTGAGAATCGTGTCGCTGTCTTCGAGTTCTTCGTCCCACCGGTTGTCGGGGTCTGTGTCAGGGAGAGGGAAGGGGTTCTTGACACATTGGCAGCATCCGAAGATGACTGTGCCTGTGTTCCAGTTGATGACTGGGTTATGGTGCTTCAGCCAGTCGTGGCCGAGGTAGAGATCCCTCGCGCCGAGGTCGGTGACTGCGAAGTCGATTTGTTCGCTGTGGTTTCTGATGGTCATTTGGAATTCCACAAACTCGGTGATGTCACCTGCTTTGTTGTGGGTGCCATCGGCGTTGTATACTGCAATGGGGACGGCGGTCTTCTTCATGTCTAACCTGTGCTTCTGGACGAATGCTTGGTTGACGGCGCTGCTGGTGCAGCCGCTGTCAAGGAGCCCTCAGGTCTGGAGGACTTGTCGACTGGTACAAGGAATCAGCTGTACGTCCAGCATGAAATCCCTGTCGTTGCTCTGCCTCCAGCGTAGGTAGCGAGGTGGTTCGCGGAGCTCGTAGAGCTGCTCCCGGGCTGTCTCTCCTCCCTTGCATATTTGCTCAAGGAGTTTGGTAGTGAGTTTGGGGACACGGTCTCGGTGTGTCCAAACGAAGAGTGCAGCGCATGCAGCATTGTTGTTTCGTGCTTCGCAAACGGCACGGAGCGTCCAATCAACTTCGAAGGGTTTGCACCACCCTCTCGTTATGGCTGGCATCGGGGAGGACCAAGCAGGTTCGTCGCTTGTCGCCTCCTTCTTGACTATTGTCAGAATTCGTTCCTTGGCGAGCCAGATCTGGTACGCTGTGTCATCATCTTTGTCAGGTACTTCGATGAGCGTTACTGAATGCCCCCTTTTCACTGCCTGGGCGCTAGCAGCTTCCTGTCCTGTGGCTGTCCTTTGGATCCCTTCTGGGGATCTTCCCTGTCCGTTCAGGGGCAGGATGCCAGGGTCATCTTCACCTTCTCTCGGGGGTCCAGTTCCAGGAACCATGTCGGGTTGGGCTTGAACCACATGCGGCGCGGAATTACCAGTCTCCCCCATTCCCTCCGATACCTTTGGTGGCTGCCTATTTATTCCCATCCCAGGGCGAACTACAGCCCTCGACCTGATTGCAGGTGTTGTCAGAATCCTTGCGGTATCCGCCTCTCAGGGTGCCACTTGCTTGTCTTGCGACGAGACTTCACAGGGGGTGTATTTCAACTTGGCCCATGCTCCATCCGGTCGAGGCTCAATGCTCGCCGTTATGATGGATGTCACTATGGTAGGTGACTTTTTGTCGATTGGGTTGCCCTGCATAGACTACTTGTAGGATGATTTGCTCCCCTGTTGCGAAGCGTCGGGAGACTCTCTGCCTCGTGCCCAGTGGGATTGACCGCCTTTGCTTCTGCCCTGGCAGGCAATGCGTCGTTGCATCTTTTGAGGGGCTCGTCGATGTCGTTGCACTCTTCGATGCTGAGTGCTGCATATTGGTTTTGTGATTCTAGAACTGAGGCGCTAGTCGTGCGAGAGACGTTAAAAGCAAGTGAATTCGAGGCGGGTATAATCGAATGCGTAGGTAAACAGGATGTAACTAAAAAAATGGAATGAGACTGTCCAGCAGAAGGCAAGCACGCACCAGTAGATAAGTCCTTGGCTGTCATAGGGGAATCAGACCCTAGACAGCCGCTGCTTTTTCCTTCTTCACCTCCTCGACCTTGGATTCCATCACTGGTTCGTTAGTAACTTGTACTGACCGGATATCTCGGAAATCTTTCTTCTCGGGGCAGTCCTTGCCCATGTGTCCCTTCTTATGACACCTGAAATATCTTCCTTCTGCTCGTAATTTACCGATGTCCATGGGGGCACCTTGCCCCCCAAATGTCGTTCCTGGACGTGCTAGCCATCTTCCCCCTGAATCTCGGCCTCCCATGGGGGCAGCACTGCTCATTGGTTTGGCCAACGACAAACTTGTCATGCCATCTGCTTTTGAGTAGCTGGTGGCGGTAGTGGTAGTGTGGGTGGTGTTGGTGGTGGGGTTCTTCTGGGGGTTGATGTGTCGAGAGGAATTACCAAGGGTCTGATCGAAGACCCACTTCTTCTGTCGTTCCTCATATATCCGGAGGATGCAGCGCTTCCAGTCGTTGTATGTGACCAGGATGTTCTCGCTGGAGTTGGCGATGGCGTTGGTGTATGAGTCGGGGACACTGAGTTGGACTGCTTTGACCATTAGTCCTTGTGCCTGGTTGTCGCCACGTCGTCCTGCCTTCTTTGCCTCTATCTCCAGTTCCTGGAAGTAGGAGATAGCGGGACCTTTGCCCATTCACAGATCGAACATCCTTCTCTCGTGGATGTCCTCGGTGGTGGGGTTGTGGAATTGCATGAATATGAGTCCGACGAATTCGCCCCATGATGGGTAGCGGAATCGCCAGGGCTGGTCGTCCCAACCCGGGGCGGTCCAGAATTCCTGGTGCTTTTGTACCCACCAGTCCTTGGTGGTGCCCTCGAAGTAGGAGGCGGCGAAGGTGACCTTCTGGGAGTGAAGTTGGAAGAAGGGGGCGAAGGTTTCGAAATAAGTGAAACAGTCACCGATGAACCGTTCGATGTCGTCGTGCTGTCCCTGGAATGGTAGAGGTGGTCGTATGACCATAGGCTTGATACCATTCCAGGGGGCATCATCGTCTCCCTTGCTGGTTGGTTGCGGGGAATCGTATCGCCACTTTGGAGGGGGTTGGGGTACCGACCACCGATCATCGCACTCATGAAGTGGGCAGTGCCAGTTCGGCTCTGGTGGTGGCTCCGGGGCTCCGGCACGTCCTCGTTCTGGAGCCTTCCCCTTACTCTGATTTGGGTTGGGGAGGTTCCAGTACCGGACATGCTCATCGTGAGCTCGCTTGGCTTCTTCTATCTCCTGTCGCATTTCCTCAATGTGTTGGGCTTGCCAGTTGGCTGCTTCTTGCACCTGCTGTAGGCGCTCACTGGGGGTGGGTTGCGGTTCCTTTGGGGGTTCAGGGGGAACATTGTCGGGGAGGTCGATGGGGATGTCGTTGGAGCCTTCTGCTCCATCGTTGGCACCCACCTATGACTGCTACTTTTAAGACATGAAATAGTGTCAGTTGACACATAGTGAAAACACAATATGAGTGTCAGTTGAAAATATTCAATTTTCCAGGATTATATGGTATATTAGTCAGCAGCCTAACTTATAACATTATGAGAAAATCCGGCTAACCCAGGAATTGAACCTAAGATCTTAAAAAGATTACCATTAATATCACATGACTTTTCCAAGCAGACATGCTAACCACTATACTATACAGGCATTATATATTTATATATTTATGTCTCCATATGATTTTCCTCCTTTATATTTATAATATCCCAATTGGGCCCTCCCTTTGGTGCGCTTTGGTGCGCTTTTTTTTTCTTTATTGGGCTGCTCAAATCAGCCCATCAAATGCACTCAAAAGTGGCTGTGCCCTGGTATTGATGGCATCAATATCAGGCTATTTTCAGTCAAAATAAGCATTCAGGCTCATTTGGGGCTTCCTCAGGCTACTGGGTGGGTCAGAGGATGGTACTAGTATATGCCTACACATAAATAGCATAAAAGCGAACCCTCTGGTGAGGTATGGGGGCCCTGGGGAGTGGGTAAAAAGAGTAAAATAATAAAAAATAGTGGAAAATCGCATAAAATTCGCGTTTTGGGGATGTTACATGCATCGGATCACTTCAAAAACTTGACCAATGAATTCCCTGGTCTTGAATACCCCTAAATGACTCCTCTACAGTACATGTGGCATATTTTATGGCTAGGGATAATTGATAAAATTGGCTTTTTATGGTGCTACATGCATTGGATCACTTTGGGGATCTTACCAATCAATTTCTACACTATGAAGACTTTAGAATATGTCTTCATATGCTATATATGACCACTGGAATGTGATGAAAAATGGGAGATTAGAGAGTACATATAGTATATTTTGATTTCTAGCCATTGTATCAGTCTGAGGACATCACCAGTCGATTCCTTGACCTTGAAAACCCCCAAACAATGTATGGTTTCATTTATGGGGTCTCAGGATCGATGGTAATAAAGATATAACAGTTTAGGAGGAGCACATATGAAAACTCGCATTTCTGGACCTCAGAAAATTTTAGAGTTTTTACCAGTGTGTTCCCTGACCTTAATAACCCCCAGAACACCCTAGGAGCACATTAGAAACCTTCAATATTCATGATTAAAAAAGATGATAGTGAAAATCTCTGAAATACCTTATATCTCGTGTTTCTGGATGTTTGGGGAGGCACTTTTTATATCCAATTTACGATATATATTGTATGATAGTGGTTACAAAAGATCAGGATGATCAGAAATGTATTGAAAGAGATATAAGCAGATGTTTCTGAAAAAGAAGAGGGGCACCTCTCAGATTCAGATTCCTTGACCCAAAAAACAGTAGACTCATCTATCATCCATATGGGCATTTTTACTTGTGTACCAACTATGCAAACAGTATATCTTTGTGTATAAATGAGAGCATACCCATTACTTCGGAGTTTTAACATATGAACCTCATGGATGATTAGTGCTCCTACTGTTTTTTGGGTCAAGGAATCTGAATCTGAGAGGTGCCCCTCTTCTTTTTCAGAAACATCTGCTTATATCTCTTTCAATACATTTCTGATCATCCTGATCTTTTGTAACCACTATCATACAATATATATCGTAAATTGGATATAAAAAGTGCCTCCCCAAACATCCAGAAACACGAGATATAAGGTATTTCAGAGATTTTCACTATCATCTTTTTTAATCATGAATATTGAAGGTTTCTAATGTGCTCCTAGGGTGTTCTGGGGGTTATTAAGGTCAGGGAACACACTGGTAAAAACTCTAAAATTTTCTGAGGTCCAGAAATGCGAGTTTTCATATGTGCTCCTCCTAAACTGTTATATCTTTATTACCATCGATCCTGAGACCCCATAAATGAAACCATACATTGTTTGGGGGTTTTCAAGGTCAAGGAATCGACTGGTGATGTCCTCAGACTGATACAATGGCTAGAAATCAAAATATACTATATGTACTCTCTAATCTCCCATTTTTCATCACATTCCAGTGGTCATATATAGCATATGAAGACATATTCTAAAGTCTTCATAGTGTAGAAATTGATTGGTAAGATCCCCAAAGTGATCCAATGCATGTAGCACCATAAAAAGCCAATTTTATCAATTATCCCTAGCCATAAAATATGCCACATGTACTGTAGAGGAGTCATTTAGGGGTATTCAAGACCAGGGAATTCATTGGTCAAGTTTTTGAAGTGATCCGATGCATGTAACATCCCCAAAACGCGAATTTTATGCGATTTTCCACTATTTTTTATTATTTTACTCTTTTTACCCACTCCCCAGGGCCCCCATACCTCACCAGAGGGTTCGCTTTTATGCTATTTATGTGTAGGCATATACTAGTACCATCCTCTGACCCACCCAGTAGCCTGAGGAAGCCCCAAATGAGCCTGAATGCTTATTTTGACTGAAAATAGCCTGATATTGATGCCATCAATACCAGGGCACAGCCACTTTTGAGTGCATTTGATGGGCTGATTTGAGCAGCCCAATAAAGAAAAAAAAAGCGCACCAAAGCGCACCAAAGGGAGGGCCCAATTGGGATATTATAAATATAAAGGAGGAAAATCATATGGAGACATAAATATATAAATATATAATGCCTGTATAGTATAGTGGTTAGCATGTCTGCTTGGAAAAGTCATGTGATATTAATGGTAATCTTTTTAAGATCTTAGGTTCAATTCCTGGGTTAGCCGGATTTTCTCATAATGTTATAAGTTAGGCTGCTGACTAATATACCATATAATCCTGGAAAATTGAATATTTTCAACTGACACTCATATTGTGTTTTCACTATGTGTCAACTGACACATTTCATGTAGAATTCTAGCATGCAAGGCTGCATCATGGGATTCCCCACTGCGCCTGCCCAGTGCATCTTTATATGACCCCCCCATCGTTCTGCCATATTCTCGGACTCCAGCCCCGAGGACAATGTGCCATAGGACCATCCCGCTCCCCCAGCTAACCGCCTTCCCCTGCCAACTCAATTTATCCTCATCAGCAGTGACAGTGAGGACCTTGACATCCTCACCTCTCCCATCTCTGAACCAGACGTCCCAGAATCTGTTTCCAGATCAGAACGAATCCCATCCCCACCCCCATGACCACTCGCCTTCACATATAGAATAGCAACAGACCCCCTCAACCTCGACGGCCCTGACTTTGAGTGGAACAAGCTCTCAGCTGTCAACATCCTCATACTTGGCCTCCACCACACCACTGCCTGGGAGTTATGAAGACGTGATGTCGAGGCTTGATATGATCTCCAAAGGGAGGAACGGACTCCAATGGGCTGGTACCTTGCAGTCGAACAAGGGGATCCGACACCAAGACTGGGATGCGATGCAACCATCGCAGCAAGGATATTCCATAACCGGAATCAAGACGACTATGGCCCCGCCTCTGGCTACATACTACGAGGGCGAGGACGAAGAAGGACAGAGAGGGAATAGATCGAGCTGGAGCTCGCAATACTCAAGCTGGCCATAAGGCAGTGAGATGAGGATGCCGCTGAACTCTAATGAGTTCAACGACTTTAATTATGACGAAGAAACATTTGGAGAGTATGCCGAACACACAGGGTGGAATGACGATGAGACCTCCAGGGCCACTATATTCCACTACCCATTTACTCTCCCCGATGAACCCCTGGCCACCGCACGACAGCACGGCCAATACCATGGCACGAAAACCAGCCGTTTCCTCAGGGAGGGAGATGCAAGCAGCAGCCAACCCCCAACCGACCCTCCCATCGACCCTTGCACCAAAGAGCAATGGTTAGCAGCAGAAGAAGCAGGCGCCAAGCTCCAGCACATTGCTGAGCTTGAGAAGGAGCTACATGATGCGGAGATGGCCCACCGCGACCACGTCATTGAATGAGGGCTACCTCTCCGACCGAGCAAAGGTAAAGACCCAGACCGAGGACAACCCGGAGCCCCGGACCCCCCACTTCCCCCCAACCAGTATCGTCCCCTATACAAATGGGACGATCGATACTCCGTACCCTGCCCACCGCCTGGAAGAGGACATCCTGACCCCCTACCTCAACTGGTAGGGTTCGCTGACCCCACCACCCCCTTCATGAACGTGCGACCCACAATGATCACACTTCCCAAAGCCTTCCATGGGGGCCATGATGACATTGAACAGTTCTTTGGGGACTGCCAGATGTACTTCGAGGCTCACGCCTCTTACTTCCTACTCCTGTCGCATATGATCCCTTTTGCGACCTCACTCTTCGACAGACCCACCAAAGTCTGGTGGGTCTACAAACACAACGAATACTGGTCGCAAAATGACAGCGACATGGTATACCCCCGATTCCGCTACCCAACATGGGTGGAATTCGTCAACCTGGTCAACACGCAGTTCTGAGACCCCGCCATCAAGGAGGTCCACGAAAAGAAGATGTTCGACCTATGAATGGGCAGTGGGGCCACCACCACGTACTTCCAGGAACTAGAGCACGAAGCAACCCAGGCAGGGTGATGCCATGACATTGGTGCCCGAGAACTCATGGTCAAGGCAGTATGCCTTGGAGTCCCACACTCCTACATGACCGCCATCGCCAACCACGGGGAGAACGTCCCTGCCTCATACAATGAATGGAAGGTGCATATCTGCATCATGTATAAGGAGCGACAGAAAAAGTGGGTCTTTGACCAGACCGCCGGCACCTCTTGCAAGCAATGACCCCCTCAAAAGGGACACGGCAATACCACCACCAGCAGCAACAAGCCTGCAGGTGGTGCGACAAGTTTGTCGCTGGCCAAACCGACAAGTAGCGTAGCACCCAGAGACGGGTCGGGGAGGTGGCAGACGCACAAGACAGCGACAGGTATGGTATACGGCAGGCAAGGAGAGCCGATGGACATCAGTAAGCTACGCGCAGAGGGGAGATGCTTCAGGTGCAAGAAGAAAGGACACTTAGGTAGGGACTGCCCCGAGAAGCGGGAGTTCAAGGACATTCGCTCAGTTGTAGTAGCCGAGCAGGAACAGATGGAGTCGAAGGTGGAGGAAGTAAAAGAGGCGGTGGTCTAGGGTCCGATTCCCCTATGATCGCCAAGAACTTACCTACTGGTGCATGCTTGTCTTCCGCTGTCCAGTCTTATTCTTCTTTTTTAGTTACATCCTGTCTACCTACACATTCGAATATACCTGCTATGACCTTACCTGCTTTTAATGTCTCCCGCATGACTAGCACCCCAGTTTTAGAATCACAAAATCGATACGCAGCACTCAGCATCGAAGAGTGCAACAACAACGATGACACGCCCCTCAAAGGATCCAACAACGGATCACCTGCCAGGGCAGAAGCAAAGGCGGTCAATCCTGCTGGGCATGAGGCAGAGAGCCTCCTGACATCTCTCAGCAAGGAGACTAACCATCTGACAAGTAACCTATGTGGGGAAACCCGACCGGCAAACGTCTATGACGACAAGTCACCCACCATAGTGACACTCGTCCCTTCGGACGAGGCATGGGCCAAGCTGAAACATGCCCCCTGTGAAGTCTCCTCGCAAGAGGAGCAAGTGGCTCCCTGAGAGGAGGATACTGCAAGGATCCCGAGGAAGGCCTCTGCGACCAATGCGATGGCAACCGAATGCCCAGGATGACACATGACGATGCCTCAAGAGCAGCCATTCCCCATCGGACGACCCAGAAAGGGAAGTGAACGGGGAACACTGCTTAGTCCAGGAGCAGCAGGAGGTGTCAGTCAACCATGCTCGTTGACGTCGATACAGCCGGTTGTTGCCTCTGGCAACGATGCTCTTGTCAAGAAAGACCCCCACCCTCAGTGCATCCACCTTCCTTTGGGGAGGGGGAACCTCCGCTCGCAGACTCCCCCAGGCAATGCCGATGAAGAACACCTATTGAAGGCCGCCGGTGATGCCAAAGCCATGGCTACGAAGAAGATTGCTGCAGGACAGGAAGCTGCTAGCGCCCAGGCAGTGAATAGGGGGCATTCGGTAACTCTGATTGAGGTACCCGACAAAGACGACAACATGGTGTACCAGATCTGCTCACCAAAGAATGAATCCCGACAGTAGTCAAGAAGACAGAGGCGACGAGCAATGCTCAGTCCTCCATGACACCAGTCATAACAAGAGGGTGGTGCAAGCCCTTCAAAGTAGACTGGACGCTCTGCGCCATTTGCGAAGCATGAAACGATAACGCAGCATGCGCCACGCTTTTCATATGGATGCACCGAGACCGCGTTCCCGAACTCACCACCGAACTCCTTGAGCAGTTACACAAGGGAGGAGAGACAGCCTAGGAGCAGCTCTATGAGCTCTGCGAACTGCCTCGCTACTTACATAGGAGGCAGAGCACTGATCGGGACTTTATGCTGGACATACAGCTGACTCCCTGTACCGGCCGACAAGTCCTTCAGACCCAAGGACTTCTCGACAGTGGCTGCACCAGCAGCACCATCAACCGAGCCTTTGTTCAAAAGCATGGGTTAGACACAAAGAAAACCACCATCCCTATCGCAGTGTATAATGCCGATGGCACCCACAACAAGGTGGGGGACATCACCGAGTTTGTCGAGTTCCGAATGACCATCGGGAACCACAGCAAACAAATTGACTTTGCTGTAACTGACCTTGGTGCGAGGGATCTCTACCTCAGCCACGACTGGCTGAAGCACCACAACCCAGTCATCAACTGGAACACAGGCACAGTCATCTTCGGATGCTGTCAATGTGTCAAGAACCCCTTTCCCCTTCCAGATGCGGACCTGGATGACCGCTGGGATGAAGAACTTGGAGATGGCGACACCATCCTCGCCGTCAACATGGAAGAAGAAGCTGAGATACATGCCGTCCATCACACCAACAATCTCACCGCTGCCGCCCACGCAGAAAAACCCACAAAGACTTTCGAAGAGATGGTACCTCCCGACTACCACTCTTTCCGTGATCTGTTCTCGAAAGAGAACTTTGATGAACTCCCCAAGTGAAAACCATGGGATCATGCCATCGAGCTCATCCCCAATGCCAAATCGACGCTAGACTGCAAGGTCTATCCATTGAACCGAGACGAACAGGGACAGCTTGACAAGTTCCTAGATGAAAACCTTGAATCAGGGCGAATCAGAGAATCCAAGTCCCTGTTCGCATCACCATTCTTCTTCATCAAGAAAAAGGATGGCTCTTTATGTCCCGTTCAGGACTACCGAAAACTGAATGAGATGACCATCAAGAATCAATACCTGCTCCCCCTCATCTCTGAACTCATCGACAAGCTACAGGGAGCAAAGTACTTCACAAAGCTTGACGTTTGTTGGGGATACAACAACATCAGAATCAAAGAGGGTGATGAGGAAAAGGCCACCTTCCATACGAACCAAGGATTTTTTGAACCCACCATCATGTTCTTCGGGCTCACCAATTCGCCCGCAACCTTCCAGTGGATGATGAACAACATCTTCAAGGATCTCATCTCCGAAGGGAAGGTAATGATCTACCTCGATGACATCCTTATTTTCACAAAGGATCTCGATGAACACCGACACATCGTACGCCACATACTCCAGCACCTGCACGAGAACAAGTTGTTCCTCAAAGCAGAGAAGTGCGAGTTTGAGGTACTCAAGACAGAGTATCTCAGAGTCATCATCAGTAAAGGACAGGTCCAAATGGACCCCATCAAACTCGCCGGCATCATGGAGTGGCCGACTCCTACCAAGAAGAAGGAATTGCAGTCATTTCTAGGATTCACCAACTTCTACCGAAAGTTCATCAAAAACTACTCAAAGATGGTACACGCGCTAACCCAGTTGATGGGAAACGCAGAATGGACGTGGGGCGCTGCTCAGAACCAGGCATTCCAGCAGCTGAAGAAACAGATGGCTGAGGACGTTATCCTCGCCATCCCAAATCAAACCGGGCACTTCCGAGTGGAGGCAGACATGAGCAATGGCGCGATCGGCGCGGTACTCAGTCAAGAACAGGAGGGCAGGTGGAGACCTGTAGCATTCATGAGCAAGGCACTCACCGCTACCGAGTGCAACTACGAAATCTACAACAAGGAATTGCTCGCTATCATGCTCGCCCTCTGTGAATGGCACCATTACCTCATGGGTGCCCTCAAAGACGTAGAAATCTGGATGGATCACCAAAACCTCCAGTATTTCCACAAACCACAGAAACTGAATTGACATCAAGCCTGGTGGGTAACTGAGCTGGCAGAGTATCACTTCATCCTCAAGCACAAGCCAGGGACCGCCAATGTCAAGGCCGACCTCCTTAGTCGACAGAGCGATCACAACCAAGGAGAAGATGACAACGGTGACATTGTGGTCCTCACCCCCAAGCATTTCAGGGCAATGATCATGCCTACGCTCAGTGAGACACATGAACGGATCAAGACCATCACCTGACAGAAGGAACTTTGGGACAAGGCCATCACTACCTCCCTCGAGCACAAATGAGAGATCACCGAGAAAGACGGCATCCTGTATTACGATAACAGGGTCTATGTACCACAACACACAAAGCTTTGAGGCGAGATCATCGCCCAAAGCCATGACCACATCATGGCCGGACATCCCATGTTAGACCCGAACTCTGGTATAACAAACAAGACTAAACAAGTGGCTGTATCGCGTTCATACAGTCACCACTTGAGTGTCAGATTTGCTTGATAACCGAGAATCAGAGATCAGACACAAAGTCTAGGCAGAGGAGTGAGTCTGAGAGTAAGTTTGGTGTATTGAAACTTTAGCTCGAAGCTGGAGAATATACAGCAAGAGCTAAGCTACTTATATACTGTTTCAGTATGTACTATTATTGTAACTGTTCTTGGCAACCATGTGAAGTCTGGGGAGTCAGGTGACAGGAGCTGGAGCACAGTCTTGTGTTAGTGGAGTTCTGTGGAGTTCATGCGTAATGTGCGCTCCAGGGTTCGGTGTCTGTGGATATATGACCATGGTTGCTTGGATAAGCATCGAGATTAGATGCGATAAGATCCAGATAAGATCGGCGCTTTGATAAGATAAGAAAAAATAGAAAAATCATAACATTACCCCCTTGTTAAAGGCAGGCATCCCGACTGCTTTATATTCAGCCCCCCTCTTCCTCTGGTGTGTATCCGTCCATGGATCCATAGTCCTTGCTGAATTCCTCTCTGCTGGCCCAATAGTAATCTTTAATTAATTCACTGAGATGTGGGATTTCATGTTCAAAATACCATGTCGTTGTGATGAAGTTTACTCCTTGTTGTACTTGGAATTGTACTTTGCCATCCTTCTGCCTGGAGTCGAGGATGAAGATCGGAGAATAGCTGTCATCTGCTTTGATATTGTTGGCATTGATGACAGCGGCTTGGATTGTGATCGTGTCTTCTTTGTTTTTCCAGTATTCGGCTATCGCTTCTTTTGCATAGCCTAGCTCGCTCTCCTTTGTCCATTGGTTCTCTTCTTTTCCATAGCCTTTCCACGTGACAAGATAGTCTGTGACTGTCCTTGTCGTATATTTCCCAGTTTTGGGGTCCTTGGGGCCACGTACTTTACGTGGTTTGTGGTCTAGGATGGTATCAATCTCGTATTGTTCTTCGTCGTTGATAATATCGGGAGGTGGAGGCGGATTTTGCTTTTGATTCGCAAAAGTGGGTGCTACATATGGCGTGAGTAGCGTTTCGTTGAAAACTGGGTATATTTTCCAGGTGGTTGGGAGTTTGAGTTTGTAGGCTGAGAGGCCGCATTTTTCTTAGATGAGGAAGGGGCCAACGCGCTTGTCGTCGAGCTTTTTCTTAGGCCTAGCGAGATGGAGGTTGGTAGTGTTGAGCCAGACTTTGTCTCCAATCTGGTACTCAATGGCGGCTTTCTTCTTTTTGTCATATTGGGTTTTCATTTGAATGGCCGCTTTTTCAAGGGCAGCCTTTGTTTCTTCATGTATAAGCTACATGGTGGATTTGAATGTTTCGGAGGCTGGTGTGCAAAGTTGGGAATGGGAGTGAGAGTCGGGCACGACTTGAGGGTTTCTTCCAAAGTTAACGAAGAAGGGGCTTTTACCAGTGGCGGAGTGAATGCGATTATTGTGTTGAAATGCTGCTAAGGGTAGCCATTCAGGCCAGTCGGTTTGTCGAAAGTTGATGAAGATCCTTAGATATTTCTCGATCTCCTGATTGGCGTGCTCTGTCTGTCCATCCGTCTGGGGATGAAAAGTGGTAGAGGTGTTTCCTTTGATGTCAAGCATTTTGTACAAGTCTTGTAGAAACTTGGACACAAATTGAGGTCCTCTGTCGGATATGACTGTTACCAGCATTCCATATTTGGCATAAACTTTGTCACATAGAATCTTGGCCCATCCTTCAGATGAGAGCGTAGTTTTGCAAGCGATTGGTATTATAGCTTTGGAGAAGCAGTCTATGATGACTAGCATGGCATTGAGTCCTTTGCATGGGACAAGGCCAGTGATCATGTCTACTGAGATATGTGTCCATGGCTCAGATGGGATCTTGTTTGGATGGAGCGGTGCTCGTCGAGCTTGGGTACTCGCTTTGGTTCTTGCACAAGTTTCACATCCTTGGACATAAGCTTCGACGTCTCTTTTGAGCTTGGGCCACCAGTAATCACGAAGGACTAGCTCCTTTGTTTTTTTGATACCCGGGTGTCCTGTCGTGATATGGTCATGGCAGCACAATATGACTTCGCCTCGGGTGGTGGAGTCTCGGGGGACGTAAATTCTTTTGTCGTAATACAGGAGACCGTCCTTTTCTTTGATACCTTTCTCATGATTGAGTGAATTAGCAATTCCCTGGTCCTATTTCTGATGAGTACACATGGCGCTCTTGATGCGCTCGTGGGTTTCATCAATTGTGGGCATAATCATGGCCCGGAAATGTTCAGGGGCAAGAACGGTGATTTCGTCGTTATCGTCTTGGCCCTGTGGATGATCCGCTCTTCTACTAAGGAGGTCTGCCTTTTTATTGGAAGCGCCTGGCTTGTGGTGAAGAGTGAAATGATACTCTGCAAGCTCAGTTACCCATCGCGCTTGATGGCGATTGAGTTTCTGAGGCTTGCGGAAATATTGTAGGTTTTGATGATCTGTCCAGATCTCAAAATCTACAGCGGTGCCCATAAGGTAGTGTCGCCATTCGTCCAGGGCAAGCATGATTGTGAGCAATTCTTTATTGTATATTTCGTAATTACACTCGGTGATTGTCAAGGCTTTTGATAGGAAGGCTATGGGCCTCCACTTTCCATCCTGTTCTTGGGATAAGACTGCACTGATTGCACCCTCACTGGCATCTGCTTCTACATGGAATTGGCCCTTTTCTGTCGGGATGCGAAGAATGACGTTGATTGCAAACTGATTTTTTAATCGTTGGAACGCAATTTGTTGAGCCGTCCCCCAGGTCCAAACTTCTTTACCAGTGAGGCATGTCATTGGGCGTACTATGTCGCTGTAGCTTTTTATGAAGCGGCGATAGAAGTTGGTGAAGCCTAAGAACAATTGTAGTTCTTTTTTCTTTGTTGGGGCAGGCCACTCTGCAATACCTGCGAGTTTGATAGGGTCCATATGCATGGAGCCTTCGCTGATTATCACCCCGAGGTACTCGGTTTCTAGTACTTCGAACTCGCATTTCTCGGCTTTCAGGAACAACTTGTGTTTCCTTAATAACTCCAAGACACGACGAGTGATCTTCCGATGCTCTTCTAGAGTCTTTGAGAAGATCAGGATGTCGTCAAGGTACACGGTGACCTTGCCGGTTGCAATGAGATCTTTGAAGATATCATTCATCATCCATTGGAATGTGGCAGGCGAGTTGGTAAGTCCGAAGAACATTACGGTGGGTTCGAAAAGTCTGTGATTTGTTCTAAACGCAGCTTTCCATTTGTCATCCTTTTTGATGCGTACATTGTTATATCCCCAGCGTACGTCGAGCTTCATGAAGTATTTAGCACTTCCGAGTTTGTCCATTAGTTCAGAAATGAGCGGCAAGGGATATCAATTTTTGATCGTTATTTCATTGAGCTTGCGATAGTCCTGAACAGGACGTAGAGTTCCATCCTTCTTTTTGACAAAGAAGAATGGCGAGGCCATGGGAGATTTCAATGGTTTGATGCATCCCGAGGCAAGGTTTTCATCGAGAAACTTGTCGAGCTCTTTTTGCTCGATGGGGTTCAAGGGGTAAACCTTACAGTCTAACGTGTTTTTTGCATTCGGAACGAGTTCTATTGCATGGTCCCATGGTTTACGAACAGGAAGATCGTTAAAGTTTTCTTTTGTAAAAAGGTCCTCGAAGTCGTGATACAACTCAGGGACCATCTGCTCAAAGGTTTTCTTTTCCTTCCCTTCATTCGCTTTGGCAGCAAGTTCATTAGCTTTATGAACTGCACGAATTTCAATGGCTTCCTCGAAGTCAATCGACAAGATCGTTTCTCCTTCTTCAAGTTCCCATTCATTGTCGGGGTCTGCATCGGGGAGTACAAAACGGTTTTTTGCACAGTGGCAACGGGCGAAGGTTACCTTGCCAGTGGTCCAATTGATGATGGGATTGTGCCGTGCTAGCCAGTCATGTCCAAGAAAGATTTCCTTCAAGCCGAGGTCGGTAACGGCGAGGTCAATCCTTTCACTATGGTCCCCGATTTTGAGGCAGAATTCTGCATAAGCGGTGATTTCTCCTGCCTTGTTGCGAGAGCCATCAGCATTGTAGACAGGGATAGGACTAGCCATTTTTTGGATTGGAATCCCGTGCTTCTTGACAAAGTCACGGTGAATGGAACTTCCAGTACAGCCGCTATCAATAAGTGCTTTAGCCTGGATAGTGATTGGTCATCCCAGGGTTTCGAGCACGACAGGGAGAAGGAGACTTGTAGGGGAATTTTGGGCGTGGATGAAATATCGTTTGGGTTTGCGAAGTTCATCTAGCCAGTCGAGAGCACGAAAGCGTTCTGATGAATGAAGACCTTTGAGAAGGTTGTCGATGACTTCCTCTGCTTGGGTCTTATGAATCCAGTTGAGTAGGATGGCTCTGGCAGCAGATTCATCTTTAGTGTCTTTGATAGCCCTCCAAGTCCACTTGGTCTCGAAGGGTTTCAACCATTCCTGGGGTGTTCCCATCAGGGGCATGTGCTTCGCAGCCTCCTGACCCTCTGATACTGAAGTATCGTTGCCAATAGGGTGTTCTGCCTCTCTTTCCTGGAGAGGACTTTCTCGCTTCGGGGATGGCCTGCATGTGTCTGCATCGGTTGCAGCAACCTTGTTCTGCTGTAGTCTAAAGGAAGTATCATCATCTTCATCAGGTACTTTGATCATAACTACCAGATGCTCCCTTTCTATCGCCTGGGTGCTAGCGACTTCCTTTCCTGCAGCAATCTTCTTCGTAGCCATGGCGTTGGCAACACCGGTGGCCTTCGACAGGCGCTTTTGATGATCTTCATCTCTCTCCTTCTGTTCTGGGTGTGGGAATTGCCGTACTTGCAAAGTGTCGCCCCTCGGGACTGCAATGGCGGTTGAGATGACAGGTTGGATCTGGACTGCGAACATGGAATTACCGATCCATCCCGTTACTTTGGGCATAGGCGCATCACTTGGGGCGATCAGCATGATGCCTTGGGGAAAAGTGGAGGAAAGTGTGGTCGCTCCTGTGACGTTGGGGTCGTCCTTTGGATTCCTTGCGGTGTTCTCCTCTCGGGGAGCCGCTTGCTCGTCTTGCGATGAGACTTCACAGGGTAGGTTTGGACCTGGTTCCCATGCCCCATCCGGTTGAGGCTCAATGCTCGCCGTTATGATGGGTACCACTATGATAGGTGGTTTATCACCCGGCACTTTCACGCACCATAAAGGGTTGCTACTCGTGGGGTGGTTATCTATGGCGCTGGGGCTCCCCTTGAAGGCCCCAGCGGTTGAGTCGCTTAAGGCTTCCAGGGTTGCTTTTGTATTGAAGTGTCAGGTGGGGCTTTCATCGTCATTGGTGGAGCTGTGGGGTTGATGACGTATTTGATGACATGGTTGATGACGGTGATGATCCTCCTGGGTCATCATGTTCATGGGGTTCTCAGTCGCGTCCCCATCCTCATCGGAAGAGGCGATTGAGACTGTTTCGATATCCATTGCAAGGACGGCATATCGGTTGTGTGATTCCATGCGGGGATGGTTTGAACGACTTTCAGTGAATGGTATTGTTAGACCCGAACTCCGGTATAACAAACAAGACTAAACAGAGGGCTGTATCGTGTTCGTACAGTCACCCAATGAGTGTCAGATGCTTGCGTAACCGAGAATCAAGAGTCTAGACATTTAGTCTAGGCGAGAGATGAGTCTGAGAGTAAGTTTGGTGTATTGAAACTTTAGCTCGAAGCTGGAGAATATACAGCGAGAGCTAAACTACTTATATACTGTTTTCGGTTTGTGCTATAATTATAACTGTCCGTGTGAGTCTGTGGAGCAAGGCGTCAGGAGCTGGAGCACAGTCTCGTGTTAGTGGAGCCCTGTGGAGTTCATGCGTAATGTGTGCTCTGGACCCAGCGTCTGTGGATATGACTGTGGTTGCTTGGATAAGCGTCGAGATTTAGATGCGATAAGTTCCAGATAAGATCGGCATTTGATAAGATAAGAAAAATAGAAAAATCGTAACATTACCCCCTTGTTAAAGGCAGGTGTCTCGACTGCTTTTATGTTCAGCCCCCTTCGTCTTTGTTAGGGATGTGCCAAATAGAGTAAGATAGATTGCACAAGCGGAGGTCCGCGGAGTGCATGGGCTTTGGTGAAGCTATTAGCAATGTCACCCTTGAGCCGAAGCCCTTAAGTTGATTAGTGGAGCGGAGTCCGCGGAGAATGTGGAGTGGAGTAGAGAGTAAGAGATAGTCTAACGGAGCGGAAGCCGCGGACTTGAGAGCGATAGAATAGACTTTAGAGTCAGAGAGAGATTTGGCTAAACCAAGTTGATATTCGAACTAAGGTAGCAACAAGTAATCCTACAGTTTATATACTAGTAAGTATTCCGAGTCGGAGTCCATCAGAGTCCGATGGAATCCGATAAAGGGTCTGTTCGCTACCGAATTCGGGTTCTAGAATTAATATGTGAAATATGCAAATGAAATCGGAAATGAAATATCAAATGGAGTGCACAATATAAGCGGAGCGGAGCTCCGATGGAATCCGAAGAAATTGGATGTTGAAGTGACTTGTAATAATAAAGCAAGGGTCCATGGAGTCCGAAGGAGTCCGAAGAATTTGTAGAAGCGGAGCTCCGAAGGATTCCGAAGAATTTCGCTAGTGAGGTTGGTGTGAAGTGGATGCCTCTGGCATGCACGTAACAGTCTTCTGTCCTGTATCCGTCTTCTGATCCGTATTCCTCACCGAATTCCTCCCTACTGGCCCAGTAGTAATCTTTGATTAGTTCACTGAGATGGGGGATTTCGTGTTCGAAATACCAGGCGGTGGTGACGAAGTTTGTTCCTTGTTGTACTTGGAATTGTACTTGTCCGTCCTTCTGCCTGGAGTCGAGAATGAAGATTGCAGCATGACTGCCATCTGCTTTGCTGGCGTTGGTGACGGCGGCTTGGATTGTGATTGTGTCTTCTTTGTTTTCCCAGTATTCGGCTATCGCTTCTTTTGCGTAGCCTAATTCGCTCTCCTTTGTCCACTGGTTTTCTTCTTTTCCGTAGCCTTTCCATGCGACAAGATAGTCTGTGACTGTCTTTGTTGTGTACTTTCCGGTTTTGGGGTCCTTGGCGCCATGTACTTTTCGTAGTTTGTGGTCTAGGATGGTATCAATCTCGTATTGTTCTTCGTCATTGATAATGTCCGGAGGAGGAGGCGGGTTTTGCTTTTGATTCGCAAAAGTGGGTGCTACATATGGCGTGAGTAGCGTCTCATTGAAGACTGGATATATTTTCCAGGTGGCCAGGAGTTTGAGTTTGTAGGCTGAGAGACCATGTTTTTCTAGAACAAGGAAGGGGCCGACGTGTTTGTCATCGAGTTTTTTCTTGGGCCTGGCAAGATGGAGGTTGGTGGTGTCGAGCCAGACTTTATCTCCAGTCTGGTATTCAACAGCGGCTTTCTTCTTTTTGTCATACTGGTTTTTCATTTGAACGGCCGCCTTTTCGAGGGTGGTTTTGGTTTCATCGTGTATGCGCTTCATGGTAGTTTTGAATGCTTCGGACGCTGGCATGCGGAGCGGAGCATGGGAGTGAGAGTCAGGCGCAACTCGAGGGTTTCTTCCGTAGTTGACGAAGAAGGGGCTTTTACCGGTGGCGGAGTGAATACAATTGTTGTGTTGGAATGCTGCTAACAGTAGCCATTCTGGCCAGTCAGTCTGTTGGAAATTGATGAAGATCCTAAGATACTTCTCGATTTCCTGATTAGCGCGCTCCGTTTGTCCATCTGTCTGAGGGTGGAAGGCAGTAGAGGTGTTCCCTTTGATATCAAGCATCTTGTACAAGTCTTGAAGGAACTTGGACACAAATTGAGGTCCTCTGTCGGATATGACTGTCACCGGCATTCCGTATTTGGCATAAACCTCGTCGTGTAGGATTTTAGCCCATCCTTCAGATGAAAGCGTGGTCTTGCAAGCGATTGGGATGATTGCTTTGGAAAAGCGGTCTACGATGACTAGCATGGCATCGAGTCCTTTGCATGGGACGAGGCCAGTGATCATGTCTACAGAGATATGCGTCCATGGTTCAGACGGGATCTCGTTTGGGTGGAGTGGTGCTCGTCGGGCTTGGGTACTCGCTTTGGCTCTTGCGCAAGTTTCGCATCCTTGGACGTAAGCTTCCACGTCCTTTTTAAGTTTGGGCCACCAGTAATCACGCAGGACTAGCTCCTTCGTTTTCTCGATGCCCGGGTGTCCTGCTGTAATGTGGTCGTGGCAGCATGATATGATCTCCCCGCGAGTGGCGGAGTCTCGGGGGACATAAATTCTTTTATCATAATATAGGAGACCGTCTTTCTCCTTGATGCCTTTCTCGTGGTTGAGTGAATTGGCAATTCCTTGGTCCCATTTTTGATGAGTACGTGTAGCGCTTTTGATGCGCTCATGGGTTTCATCGGTCGTGGGCATGATCATGGCCTGGAAGTGTTCTGGGGAAAGGACGATGATTTCGTCGTTGTCGTCTTGGCCTTGTGGATGATCTGCTCTTCTGCTAAGGAGGTCTGCCTTTTTGTTGGAGGCGCCTGGCTTGTGATGGAGAGTGAAATGATACTCTGCAAGCTCAGTTACCCATCGCGCTTGACGGCGATTGAGTTTCTGAGGCTTGCGGAAGTATTGTAGGTTTTGATGATCTGTCCAGATCTCAAAATCTACTGTGGCACCCATGAGGTAGTGTCGCCATTTGTCCAGGGCGAGCATTATCGCGAGTAATTCTTTGTCGTATATTTCATAATTACGCTCGGTAATGGTCAAGGCCTTTGACAGGAAGGCTACGGGCCTCCACTTTCCGTCCTGTTCTTGGGATAGGACCGCGCCGATTGCTCCTTCGCTTGCGTCTGCTTCCACACGGAACTGCCCTTTTTCTGTTGGGATGCGAAGAATGACGTCGATTGCGAACTGATTTTTTAGTCGTTGGAACGCAATTTGTTGAGCGGTTCCCCAGGTCCAAACTTCTTTGCCGGTGAGGCACGTCATTGGGCATACTATGTCACTGTAGCCTTTTATGAAGCGGCGGTAGAAGTTGGCGAAGCCTAGGAATGACTGAAGCTCCTTCTTCTTGGTTGGAATGGGCCATTCTGCAATGCCTGCCAGTTTGACAGGGTCCATTCGTATGGAGCCTTCGCTGATTATTACCCCAAGGTATTCTGTTTCTAGTACCTCGAACTCGCATTTCTCGGCTTTCAGGAACAACTTGTGTTTCCTTAATAACTCCAAGACACGACGAGTGATCTTTCGATGCTCTTCTAAAGTCTTCGAGAAGATCAGGATGTCATCAAGGTATACGGTGACCTTGCCGGTTGCGATGAGATCTTTGAAGATGTCATTCATCATCCATTGGAATGTGGCGGGTGAATTGGTGAGCCCGAAAAACATTATGGTGGGTTCAAAGAGTCCACGATTTGTTCTGAATGCGGCTTTCCATTTGTCATCCTTTTTGATGCGTACATTATTATATCCCCAGCGTACGTCAAGCTTGGTGAAGTATTTAGCACTTCCGAGTTTGTCCATTAGTTCAGAAATGAGCAGTAAGGGATAGCGATTTTTGATCGTCATTTCATTGAGCTTGCAATAGTCCTGGACAGGACGTAGAGTTCCATCCTTCTTCTTGACGAAGAAGAATGGTGAGGCCATAGGGGATTTTGATGGTTTGATTCGTCCCGAAGCAAGGTTTTCATCAAGAAACTTGTCGAGCTCTTTTTGCTCAATGGGGTTCAAGGGGTAAACCTTACAGTCTAACGTGTTTTTTGCATTTAGAATGAGTTCTATTGCATGGTCCCATGGCTTTCGAATAGGAAGGTCGTCAAAGTTTTCCTTTGCAAACAGGTCCTCGAAGTCACGATACGGTTCAGGGACCATCTGCTCAAAGGTCTTCCTTTCCTTCCCTTCATTTGCTTTAGCGGCGAGTTCATTGGCTTTATGAATTGCGTGAATTTCAATGGCTTCTTCGAAGTCGATTGATAGGATCGTTTCTCCCTCTTCCAGTTCCCATTCATCATCGGGGTCTGCATCGGGGAGTACGAAGCGGTTTTTTATACAGTGGCAACGGGTGAAAGTTACCCTGCCAGTTGCCCAATTGATGATGGGGTTGTGGCGCGCCAGCCAGTCATGTCCAAGAAAGATTTCCTTTGAGCCGAGATCGGTAACGGCGAGGTCAGTCTTTTCACTATGGTCCCCGACTTTAAGGCGGAGCTCTGCATAAGCAGTGATTTCTCCCGCCTTGTTTCGAGAGCCATCAGCGTTGTAAACGGGGATGGGGCTAGCCATCTTTCGGATTGGAATTCCATGTTTTTTGACGAAGTCGTGGTGAATGGAACTGCCAGTACAGCCGCTGTCAACGAGTGCTTTGGATTGGATACTGATTGGTCCCTCCAATGTTTCGAGTATGACGGGGAGAAGGAGACTGGAAGGGGAATTTTGTGCTCGGATGAAGTATCGTTTAGGTTTGCGAAGTTCATCTAGCCAGTCGAGGGCGCGAAAGCGTTCTGATGAACGAAGACCTTCGAGGAGGTTGTCAACGACTTCCTCCGCTCGGGTCTTATGAATCCAGTTGAGTAGAATGGCTCTAGCAGTGGATTCGTCTTTAGCGTCTTTGATAGCCCTCCAAGTCCACTCGGTCTCGAAGGGTTTCAATCATTCCTGGGGTGTTCCTGTTGGGGGCGCGTGCTTCGCAGCCTCCCGACCCTCTGATACCAAAGTATCGTTGCCAATAGGGTGTTCTGCCTCTCTTTCCTGGAGAGGACTTTTTCGCTTTGGGGATGGCCCGCATGCGCCTGCATCGGTTGCAGTAACCTTGTTCTGCTGTAATCTAAATGAAGTATCATCCTCGTGATCAGGTACTTCAATCATAACTACCGGATGCCCCCTTTCTATCGCCTGGGCGCTAGCGACTTCCTTTCCTGTGGCAATCTTCTTCGTAGCCGTGGCATTGGCAACACCGGCGGCCTTCGACGGGCGCGCTTGATGGTCTTCATCATACTCCTTCTGGTTGGGTTGCGGGAATTGCCATACTTGCAAGGTGTCGCCCAACTTTGTCGCAGTGGCGATCGGGACGATGGGTTGGACCCGAACCGCAAGCGCGGGATTACCGGTCCGTCCTGTTACCTTGGGCATAGGCGCATCACTCGGGGCGATCGGCACGATGCCTCAGGGGAGAATGGAGGAGAATGTGGTCGTGCCTGCGACGTCAGGGTCGTCCTTGATAGGGACTCGTTGTTGTCCAGGGAGCCTTATGGTAGTCTCCAGCACGCCATCCAGTCGAGACTCAACGCCGACTGTTGTGATGGGTGACCCTAAGGTTGGAGCCGCTTGCTCGTCTTGCGACGAGACTTCACAGGTGGCGTGTTTCAGCCTAGCCCATGTCCCATCCGTCCTGCAGGGCTGGCTCGCAGTGTCAATGGGTACCACTGTGGTGGGTGGTTTTTCGTCAAGCACTTTCGTTGGTTGGGTTGCCCCGCGTAGACTACTCATGTGACGCTTTGCTCCAGAGTTGCGAAGCGCTGGGTCCATGGTACTGGGGCTCCCCTTGGAGGCCCCAGTAGTTGCGTTGTTTGGGGTTTCTTGGCTTACCTTTATAGGGTTTTTTTGTCGGGTGGAGCAATCGTCGTCATCGATGGAGCTATTGTCGTCATTGGTGGAGCTGTGGAGTTGATGACGATGTTGATGACGATGATGATCCTCTTGGGTCGTCACGTTCGGGGAGTTCTCAGTCGCGTCTCCGTCCTCACTGGAAGAGGCAATTGAGACTGTGTCGATATCCGTTGCAAGGGCGGCATATCGGTTGTGTGATTCCATGTGGGGTTTTTGTGAACGACTTTCAGCGAATAGTATTGAATGCGGCGTAGATGGAATACATTTTACTACAGGTGGTTTATAAGTCCGGCCACTATGACTATTCTGCGTACCAGGTCCCCCTTTCGCCAAGTAAGTAGAATCACTTACTTCCCGGCAGCGTCTTTTACCTCTTCGATCTTGGAGCCCGTTGCGGGTTCGGTCATCGAGGCTCTGACCTCTTCCTTCTTCTTGTTCCATGACTGTAGCGGGCAGTTTTTGCTGATGTGCCCTTTCTGGTGACATCTGAAACATTCGCCGTTGTTGATGGCGTCTATGTCCATGGGCTGGCCCCGACCGCCATAGGTGGTGCCGGTGCCCATTTTCTTGTTTGCCGAGGAAGTTGTCGTGCCGGAACTCCCCTTGGAGGTTCCGGCATTATTTGGCCTATTGACTTGTTGCCCCCTGGCTGCCCTGTTAAGGCGCCAGTTATAGTCGATCTGGAGGATGCGACACTTCCATTCCTTGTAGGTGTCAGGCGGGCAGTTGGGCTGGGCATAGATGGTGTCTTTAGCGGTCTTGCGTACCGCTTCTTCAATCATCTGGGCCATCTGCCCCTCGTTGTCAATGACGTCGGCTTCTAGGGCAAGTTCTTCAAACTTCTGGAAGAAGACTTTGCCTGACTTGAAGTCAGTCTGGCGAAGCTTCTTAAGTGCCTGATATTTGAGCTTGGCGTCGGCGTCTTGATAGAATCGGTCATGGACCGCTTTCTTGAAATCTGAATAGAGCGGGTATCTCCAGTGACCGATAGCGTCACTGTAGTACCGCCTCTGTTGCAGGTCCCACCAGACCTACGCTTCTCCTTCGAATCTGCTAGCGCAAAAGACTACGCGGTGGGGGGAGCTAGTGAGCCAGTGCTGATGTAATTTGAAGTACATTTCGCACTGGTTGAAGAATCGTCGGACATCGACAGATTCTCCCTTGAAGGGAGCAGGTTCTCGAACAATCTTTGGTTTTAATTCGTTCCAGGGATTGGTTTGGGTGGTGCCTATGTCCCAGGGGTTTGGCAGATCAGGTGGCATTGGTGCGCCTGGTCCTCGAGGCACCGACCGTAATTTCGGATCATCTGCTTTAGGGGGGCTGACATGTCCTCCCTGATCTCTGCCTGGATCGGCTCCTCCAGCATATCGGCCAGCCAGAGGGTGTCTTCCAACTGGCCTGCCGGTATGAGAGGGGGGTCTTGATGGGTACTCCGGCACATCGGCATGTCGTGGTGGAGTGGGTGGGGTGAGCGTCATGGGTTTTGGCGATCCGGCCAGGATTGGTTCATATCCCGGTGGAACCTCCATTCGTTCATTCCAGGGATGAACTCGGTTCCATGTGGTGGCGGCATGTACCGCTGCTTCTTCTCTCAATATATATTCGACGGAAGTTCTCATGTCATAGGTAAAAAACATATAATCCCATCCGGCTGTTGTTAGGAGCCAGGTGGGATCGTCAAGGAGAGCATGAGTGTAGTGATGAAATAAATCGTTAATCGTTGCATTTCGTAAGATTGGTGGGGCTACTGCGATTTTTCTGGTGAGGAATTGCCAGATGGCCTCATCCAGATCCATGGTTGGTGCCGGGGGTGGTGGAAGGGGGCGAGACACCTCCGGGATTTCCGTTGGTGGCGCGCCAGGTTCGTTCCGTGGGGGCGAGGCTGGGCTCATGGGTGTGCGCGGAGGGGACGGGGCTGGGCTCATGGGTATAGTCGGTTGCAGAGGGACTGGGCTCCTGCGAGTAGGGCTCGGGGTTGACCCTAATATGATAGGGGATAGGCGTGCCTCGTCGGATTGGGCGACGGGGGTTGGAGCTTTCTCCATGGTCATGCGAGCTTGAGGATCCACTCCCATGAGCGAACTCGCTAGATATCCAGTATCATGGAGATGCAGGGTTTCCTCGAGCCTGGTACTCCACTCCCTGTCGGGTGATCCGATTAGTGGGAGTTGGGGCACGGGGGCTCGGAGAGTCCGAGGGGGATCGTCTTCGGGATCGGCTGGAAGAGCGCGGCGTCAGAGTAGTGCTCTCGTCGTCGCTCGTGCTCTGGCTAGTAGTGTCGTTTTCTCGTACGACGTCTGGGACATGTGCGAGATTACTGAGGGGGATCGTGGTGGATAGGGACCCTGACTGTGGGTTTCTGTGACGGTGCGGGATGGTCCCGCTTCCATAGTATGACGAGGGCTCGGTGTCCCAGTCTCCTGTGCCTGTGTTCCATGTGTCTGTTGGGTAGACGAACTCGTCATGGGGATCTACGTAGGGGGTGGCGAGGTGGTTGTAGGGTTCGGAGGAGTAGAAGTTTCCTGGGTGCTCATAGTATACGAGGTCGGAGTTGGTAGAACGGCTAAAGTAAGCCAGGGTTGGGAAGCGGGGAGCATATTGGAAGAGTCGGCGAAAGAATTGCCCGATCTCGTACTTGTACGTTCGGTAGAGGAGGAAGATGGTGAGAATGCCAGTAATGCCAAGAATGGTGGCTACCAGGGCAATGAGAGTACGGATATTGAAATCGATAGTGATTTGCATTTGGTCTGGTTCAACATATGAGTGTTGAGAAGAGAGGGAATGTGAGAAGCTTTGAGCTAATTGTTAGACCTGAACTCCGGTATAACAAACAAGACTAAACAGAGGGCTGTATCGTGTTCGTACAGTCACCCAATGAGTGTCAGATGCTTGTGTAACCGAGAATCAAGAGTCTAGACATTTAGTCTAGGCGAGAGATGAGTCTGAGAGTAAGTTTGGTGTATTGAAACTTTAGCTCGAAGCTGGAGAATATACAGCGAGAGCTAAACTACTTATATACTGTTTTCGGTTTGTGCTATAATTATAACTGTCCATGTGAGTCTGTGGAGCAAGGCGTCAGGAGCTGGAGCACAGTCTCGTGTTAATGGAGTCCTGTGGAGTTCATGCGTAATGTGTGCTCTGGACCCAGCGTCTGTGGATATGACTGTGGTTGCTTGGATAAGCGTCGAGATTTAGATGCGATAAGGTCCGGATAAGATCGGCGTTTGATAAGATAAGAAAAATAGAAAAATCGTAACAGGTATTGAATGTGGCGTATACGAAACATTTACTACAGGTAGTTTATAAGTCCGGCCACTATGACTAGAATGCGTACCAGGTCCCCCTTTCGCTGAGTAAGTAGAATCACTTACTTCTTGGCAGCATCTTTTACCTCTTCGATCTTGGAGCCTGTTGAGGGCTCAGTCGTCGAGGCTCTGACCTCTTCCTTTTTCTTCTTGTTCCATGATTGCAGCGGGCAGTTCTTGCTGATATGCCCTTTCTCGTGACATCTGAAGCACTCGCTGTTGTTGATGGCATCTATGTCCATGGGCTGGCCCCGACCGCCATAGGTGGTACCAGTACTTGTCTTCTTGTTTCCCAACGAAGTTGTTGCCCCGGAATTCCCCTTGGGAGTTCCAGCGTTATTTGGCCTATTAGTTGGTTGCCCTCCAGCTGCCCTATTAAGACGATAGTTATAGTCGATCTGGAGGATACGACGTTTCCATTCTTCATAGGTATCAGGCGGGCGGTTGGGCTGGGTGTAGATGGTGTCCTTTGCGGTTTTGCGTACTGCTTCTTCAATCATCTGGGCCATCTGCCCCTCGTTGTCAATGATATCGGCTTCCAGAGCAAGTTCTTCAAACTTCTGGAAGAAGACTTTGCCTGACTTGAAGTCAGTCTGGCGAAGCTTCTTGAGTGCCTGGTATTTGAGCTTGGCGTCGGCATCTTGGAAGAATCGGTCATGGACTGCTTTCTTGAAGTCAGCGTAGAGAGGATATCTCCAGTGACCGATAGTGTCGCTGTAGTATTGTCTCTGTTGTAGGTCCCACCAGACCTGGGCTTCTCCTTCGAACCTGCTAGTGCAAAAGACTACGCGGTGGGGGGAACTAGTGAGCCAGTGCTGATGTAATTCGAAGTATATTTCGCACTGGTTGAAGAATCGTTGAATGTCGACAGATTCTCCTTTGAATGGGGCGGGCTCCCGAACGATTTTAGGTTTTAATTCGTTCCAGGGATTGGTTCCGGCGGGATCTACGAGCCAGGGATTCAGCGGATCAGGCGGTATTGGTGTGCCCAGTCCTCGAGGTAGTGATCGCAGTTTTGGGTCTGCCAGTGATACGCCGTCTACGCGTTCACACCTAGATTTTGCAAATTTGTAACAATACAATTGCATATCTATCCTGTACTAGTGATAATAAAAGGACTATAGCTGAGGCTTTGAGCTGATAGTTACAGCAGTATGCGACTAGTGAAGCCAGGACTTAGATGCGATACCACTAGTGGGTTAAATCTACCAGCCGGCCATACTAGTGACTTGAATACTAGCTGGACTAATTAATATAAGGCCACTAGTAGACAAGTAATGTGACTAGCGCACCAAACAAGAAGCAGAATACACAGATCTCATGAAGTTCAGTCACTAGCAGGCCGATCAGGGCATAAATGCCTAAGTCAGGTTAACTAGTTGCACAGCAATCTCGAAGCAGGACTTAGAAATGAATTAGCAACAGATTAACCTCACATCTAGATCCGACTAATGCGATCAGATCTGTTACGATCAGACACGAGGCTAGCCAGACTGCGCTTTTGATCGCGGCCAACTGCGTTTACGGATGCGGAAGCGTGGCTGGTAGTTTATCCTCGGCACTAGTGGCGCGTTGCTGGGTCAAGAACGCGAAGTAAAACTGCTAGCATAGCTCCGTGGCTCACTAGCCGACCAGCAGCAGTTTCTAGACCGACTATTGCATGCTTTTTCGCAGTATTTTGTGACTAGCCAAGAAATCCATACCGAAAATACCCCACTAGTATAGCTGTTTGTGTCGCTTTGTACCTTTCTTTACAGTATATAAGTAGTAGAATAGCCACTCACAACGGGAGGCGACGCCATCCCTGCGATTGCGAGTGACTAGTAGTATCTAGTGCCCCCAATTAAAGGCTTTTGTGCTTAACCTCGAACGAAGTGGCTACTAGTCGCTAAGTTACCTATAGTATTGAGTGAATTGAAGTCCCTTTGAGTCTACCATTGTGTCCTGCAAAGGCCAAGAGTGCTCCGAAGTTAGTTCTTGCAGTTTCTCGAAGTTAAAGTATTATTCTTAGGCCAAGAGTGCCACTAGTAAGCTAGAGTGCAAACTAGTCAAGTGTTATCACTTGTAAGGAGCAGTTTCTAGGCCAAGAGTGCCACTAGTAAGCCAAGAGTGTGAACTAGTCAAGTGTTGATCACTTGTAGGAAGTATTACAGGGCCAAGAGAGCCAATAGTCCGAACAGTCGGAGTCCCAGCGAGCGCAGTAGCTCAAAACCAAGTCACATTCATTCAATTGTGTCTTACCCACCCCACTAGTGAGAGTAGTACGCTTGTAAAACTCACTAGTAACGAATAAAACGTCTTTTGAACAACCTACCTTGATTATCGAGTCTGCAGAGTGCTTCTATCGTACTCGAAACACCTGAATTCAATACATTGGTGATAGTGTAGAGTGTAGAGAGGTTTAGTGTTGGTTGGAGCTCATTTCCACCCACTAGTCTTTTGCCACTCGCCATTACCGAGCACATCACCGGATCAGGAGATTGGATGGGATCGGCATGACCTCCCTGGTCTCCGCCGGGGCCGGCTCCTCCAGCATATCAGCCGCTCATTAGATGTGACCTGACTGGCCCCATTCCATAAGTTCGGGGTTTTAATGGGTAGCTTGGCACGTCGGCATGTTGTGGTGGAGTTGGTGGGGTGAGCGTCATAGGTTTTGGCGACTCGGCTTGGGCTGGTTCATATCCTGGTGGAATCACCATTCATTCATTCCAGGGATGAACTTGGTTCCATGTAGAGGCGGCATGTACTGCCGCTTCTTCTCTTAATATATACATAACTGAAATTCCCATGTTATTGGTGAAATACATATAATCCTGCCCAGCTGTCATAAGGAGCCAGGTGGGATCTTCAAGGAGGGAGCGAGTATAGTGGTGAAATAAGTCGTCGATCATTGTGTCTCATAAAATGGGGGGGGGGCTCCATGAGCCTTCTTGTGAGGTATTGCCAGATCGCCTCATCCAGATCCATGACTGGAACCTGGAGTTGTGGAAGGGGGCGAGACACCTCCGGGATTTCCATTGGTGGCGCGCCAGGTTCGTACCATGGGGACAAGGCTGGGCTCGTGGGTGTGCGTGGAGGGGACGGGACTGGGCTCATGGGTATAGTCGGTTGCAGAGGGGCTGGGCTCTTGGGAGTAGGGCTCGGGGTTGACCCTAACATGATAGGGGATAGGTGTGCCTCATTGGAGCGGGCGACGGGGGTTGGAGCTCTCTCCAACTGCATCCGAGCTTGAGGAACCACTCCCATGAGCAAACTCACTAGATATCCAGTATCGTGGAGATGTAGGGTTTCCTCAAGCCTGGTACTCCACTCCCTGTCGGGTGATTCAATTGGTGGCAGTTGGGGGGGGGGAGCTTGGATGGTCTGAGAAGGATCGCCCTCCGGATGGGCTGGAAGGGTGTGGTGTCGGAGCAGAGCTTTCCCCGTCGCTCATGCTCTCGCTAGAAATGTCGTCTTTGCGTACGATGTCTGGGACATTGTCACGCCTGCAGCGTGTCTAAGCGTGTAATTTTGCGAAAATCAATAAATTACACTTAGGCACTGTGTAGACTTAACGAGCCCACTGACAGTGCAAGCGGCACGAGAAGAAGCAAGGTCACTGAGTCAGGATACCCTTCTGTCAGAAAAGAAGCCACGGAATTAAAAACATAGGACTTCGCCGCTGTACTGTACCTCACGGGCATGCACGGCAATGAGGCCGACTAGCGAGCTCGCTTGCAATAACATCCGTTGGCACTAGGGATTCAGACTTGGTGGGACGCGCTTGTACTCGGACCAAAGCTAATTTAGATAACTACACGTCGATAATCAATGACGCATAGACCCTGGAGATCCGGAGAAGCGATACCACGCAAGAGATAATCAAGAGAACCACCGGGCATGGTCTAGAAACAGGTACCGGCCGAAGGGATTAGCGAGCGGACTAGAATTCCGATGCGTCTCTTGGTTACCGTGTCTAGACTATGATGCTGTCACCTTCGGAACAGAATAGAGAAAACAAGAATGACGTGTGATCAATGATCGCGCGTTAAACAGCTATTGAGTGCTAGTCCGCGGACAGCCCCTGCTGTCGGGCGAGCGACATCGACGCCGCCTAGTCCTTTGAGACTACCAAACAGAGAGAAAGCGGCGCTCTGCCAAGAGCGCTGTGACGTTTCAGACGAGGAATTATCGGCCGACACAAAAAGTATTTACTAATAACCCGTTTGTAACAATCAATCTCTCGTAGTATAAGTAGGGCAGATTTTCATGTATTAAAACAAGCTACCTACCCCCCACGTACAGTAATAAAGTTTTCAGTGAATCTGGACTTGTTGCGACGCGTAAGAGTTAGTAACTTCGAGTCTCGGCTATACCAGAGAGTTAGCGAGCTCACTAGAGAAATTGAAATAAGAGAGACATTTTGGATACGAAACTTCGGTTTTACTTGAGAATGAACAAGACCCGGTGTCAGTGAAGCTGCGCCGGTCTCTAGAGAGAAACTGTTAGACCCGAACTCCGGTATAACAAACAAGACTAAACAAGTGGCTGTATCACGTTCGTACAGTCACCACTTGAGTGTCAAGATGTCTGATAACCAAGAATCAAAGATCAAACGCAAAGTCTGGGCAGAGGAGTGAGTCGAAGAGTAAGTTTGGTGTATTGAAACTTTAGCTCGAAGCTGGAGATTATACAGCGAGAGCTACACTACTTATATACTGTTTCTGTACGTGCTATAATTGTAACTGTCCTTCGGTAGTCATATGGAGCTCCGAGGAGTAAGGCGTCAGGAGCTGGAGCATAGTCTCGTCTTTTGTGGAGTTTTATGTGTCAGTGCGTGATGAAGCGCTCCGGGGTTCGGGGTTGGTGGGTATGTGACTGTGGTTGCTTGACTAAGCGTCGAGATTAGATATGATAAGATCCAGATAAGATCTTATCGTATCTAATAATAGAAAAAATAGAAAAATCATAACATTACCCCCTTGTTAAAGGCAGGCGTCCCGACTGCTTTACATTCAGCCCCCTTCTTCTTCCGGTGCGTACCTGTCCATTGGTCCGTATTCCTCGCCGAATTCCTCCCTGCTGACCCAGTAGTAGTCTTTGATTAACTCACTGAGATGGGGGATTTCGTGTTCGAAATACCAGGCGTTAGTGACAAAATTTGTTCCTTGTTGTACTTCGAATTGTATGTCGCCGTCCTTCATCCTTGAGTTTAGGATGAATGTTGGAGACTCGATGTTGTCTGTTTTGACGACAACAGCTTGGACTGTTACTGTTCCTTGTATGGTTTTAAGGTAGTCGGCGATGGCTTCCTTTGCATGGCCTAGCTCGCTTTCTTTTGTCCATTTGTCTTCCTCTCTTCCATATCCTTTCCATTTGACTAAATAGTCGGTGACTATGTTTGTTGTGTATTTGCCCATTTCTTTATCTTTTTGTCCACGTGCTTTGCGGGTTTTATGGTCTATGATGGCTTCCACTTCATATTGGAGCTCGTTATCGATAAGGTCGGGTGGAGGTGGTGGATCTCGTTGTTGGTTTGGATAGGTGGGTGTTACATATGGCGTTAGGAGAGTTTCATTAAAGACTGGGTAAATTTTCCAGGCAAGCGGTAGCTTGAGCTTGTAGGCTGAGAGGCCGTGCTTTTCTAGGATGGTGAAAGGTCCGACGCGTTTATCGTCGAGCTTTTTCTTGGGCCGAGCGAGATGGAGATTGGTAGTATCGAGCCAGACTTTGTCTCCAGGCTGGTATGTGATGGCGGCCTTCTTCTTTTTGTCATATTGGGTTTTCATTTGTTCTGCCGCTTTAGTGAGGGCAGCTTTTGTCTCGTCATGAATAAGTTTCATCGTGGCCTTGAATTCTTCAGACGCTGGTGTACGGAGCGCGGCATGAGTGTGGGTGTCAGGAGCAATGCGTGGGTTTCTTCCAAAGTTGACGAAGAATGGGCTTTTACCGGTGGCAGAGTGTATCCTATTGTTATGTTGAAATGCTGCCAAGGGTAGCCATTCAGGCCAATCGGTTTGTCGAACGTTGATGAAGATCCTAAGATACTTCTCAATTTCTTGATTGACACGTTCTGTCTGTCCATCCGTTTGTGGATGATAAGCTGTGGACGCGTTTCCTTTGATGTCAAGCATTTTGTACAAGTCTTGTAAGAATTTGGATACAAATTGGGGTCCTCTGTCGGATATGACTGTTACTGGCATTCCGTATTTAGCATAAACTTCGTCGCGTAAGATTTTAGCCCATCCTTCGGATGAAAGCATTGTCTTGCAAGCGATTGGTATTATGGCTTTGGAAAAACGGTCTACGATGACTAGTATGGCATCTAGCCCTTTGCATGGGACGAGACCGGTGATCATGTCTACTGAGATGTGCGTCCATGGTTCTGACGGGATCTCGTTTGGATGGAGCGGCGCTCATCAGGCTTGGGTACTAGCTTTGGTTCTTGCGCAAGTTTCGCATCCTCGGACGTAAGCTTCCACGTCTCTTTTGAGCTTGGGCCACCAATAGTCGCGAAGGACTAGTTCCTTCATTTTTTCGATGCCCGGGTGTCCCGCCATGATGTGGTCATGGCAACGTGATATGATTTCGCCTCGAGTGGCGGAGTCACGGGGAACGTAGATCCTTTGGTCGTAATATAAGAGACCATCCCTTTCCTTGATTCCCTTCTCATGATTGAGCGAGTTCGCAATTCCTTGGTCCCACTTTTGATGAGAACGTGTGGCGCTTTTGATGCGCTCATGAGTTTCGTTAGTTGTGGGCATAATCATGGTCCGGAAATGTTCGGGGGATAAAACGATGATCTCGTCATTGTCATCTTGGCCTTGCGGATGGTCTGCTCTTCTACTAAGGAGGTCTGCCTTCTTGTTGGAGGCACCTGGTTTATGATGAAGAGTAAAATGATATTCCGCGAGTTCAGTCACCCATCGTGCTTGGCGGCGATTGAGTTTCTGAGGTTTGCGGAAATATTGTAGATTTTGATGGTCTGTCCAGATCTCAAAATCTACAGCGGCGCCCATGAGGTAGTGTCGCCATTCATCCAGGGCGAGCATAATTGCGAGTAGTTCCTTATCGTATATCTCATAATTTCGCTCAGTGATTGTTAAGGCTTTTGATAGGAAGGCTATGGGCCTCCATTTTCCGTCCTGTTCTTGGGACAATACAGCGCCGATCGCGCCTTCGCTTGCATCTGCTTCTACGCGGAATTGACCTTTCTCTGTCGGGATGCGAAGAATGACATCGACAGCAAATCGGTTTTTTAATTGTTGGAATGCGATTTGTTGGGCTGTTCCCCAAGTCCAAACTTCTTTACCGGTAAGGCGAGTCATTGGGCGTACTATGTCACTATATCCTTTGATGAAACGTCGGTAGAAGTTGGCGAAGCCCAGGAATGATTGGAGTTCTTTTTTCTTAGTTGGAACTGGCCATTCTGCGATGCCTGCGAGTTTAACGGGGTCCATGCGAATGGATCCTTCACTGATTATTACCCCGAGGTACTCTGTTTCTAGTACCTCAAACTCGCATTTTTCGGCTTTCAGGAATAATTTGTGCTTCCTTAATAACTCTAAGACACGGCGAGTGATCTTTCGATGCTCTTCTAAAGTTTTCGAAAAGATCAGGATGTCGTCAAGGTATACGGTGACTTTGCCGGTTGCAATAAGATCTTTGAAGATGTCATTCATCATCCATTGGAATGTAGTGGGCGAGTTGGTGAGGCCGAAAAACATAACAGTGGGTTCAAAGAGTCCGCGATTTGTCCTGAATGCGGCTTTCCATTCATCATCCTTTTTAATGCGTACATTGTTATATCCCCAGCGTACGTCGAGCTTGGTGAAGTATTTAGCACTTCCGAGTTTGTCCATTAGTTCAGAAATGAGTGGTAAGGGATATCGATTTTTAATCGTCATTTCATTGAGCTTTCGGTAGTCCTGGACAGGACGTAGAGTTCCATCCTTCTTTTTAACAAAGAAGAATGGGGAGGCCATGGGAGATTTGGATGGTTTAATACGTCCTGAAGCAAGGTTTTCATCGAGAAACTTGTCGAGCTCCTTTTGCTCGATAGGGTTTAGAGGGTACACTTTGCAATCTAACATGTTTTTGGCATTTGGAACGAGTTCTATTGCGTGGTCCCATGGCTTGCGGACAGGAAGATCGTCAAAGTTTTCTTTTGCAAATAGATCCTTAAAATCACGATATGACTCGGGGACCATCTGTTCAAAGGTTTTCTTTTCCTTTTCTTCATTGGCTTTGGCCGCAAGTTCATTAGCTTTATGGACTGCGCGAATCTCAATGGCTTCTTCAAAGTTGATGGCTAGTATGGTTTCGCCTTCTTCAAGCTCCCATTCATCGTCGGGGTCTGCATCAGGAAGTACGAAGCGGTTTCCCGCACATTGGCAGCGGGTGAAGGTTACACTTCCAGTGGCCCAGTTGATACTTGGGTTATGGCGTACAAGCCAGTCATGCCCAAGGAAGATTTCCTTCGAGCCGAGGTCGGTAACGGCGAGGTCAATCCTCTCACTATGTCCTCCGATTTTGAGGCGGAGTTCAGCATACGTTGTGATTTCTCCCGCCTTGTTGCGAGATCCATCAGCATTGTAGACCAGGATAGGGCTGGCTGTTTTTTGAACTGGGATTCCATATTTTTTGATGACGTCACGATGAATGGAACTCCCTGTACAGCCACTGTCAAGAAGTGCTTTAGCTCGGATAGTTATTGGGTGTTCCAGGGTTTCAAGTTCAACGGGGATGAGGAGGCTTTGCGGGGAGTTTTGTGCGCGAATGAAGTATCGTTTGGGTTTACGAAGTTTGTCCAGCCATTCAAGGGCACGAAAGCGTTCTGATGAACGAAGACCTTCAAGAAGGTTGTCTACGACTTCCTCTGCTCGGGTTTTATGTATCCAGTTGAGCAATATGGCTCGAGCGCTGGATTCATCCTTTGCGTCTTTGATAGCCCTCCAAGTCCACTCGGTTTCGAAGGGTTTCAACCATTCCTGTGGTGCTGTCGTCGGGGGCGCGTGCTTCGCTGCCTCCCGACCCTCTGATACCGAAGTATCGTTGCCAATAGGGCGTTCCGCCTCTTTTTCCATAAGAGGACTTTTTCGCTTCGGGGATGGCCCGCATGCGTCTGCATCGGTTGCAGCAACCTTGTTCTGCTGTAGAGTGAATGAAGTATCATCTTCCTCATCAGGTACCTCGATCATAACTACCGAATGCCCCCTTTTTATCGCCTGGGCGCTAGCAACTTCCTGAGGTATGGCCTTTGTGTCCATGGGCTTCCTTGCGGTATTCTCCCGAGCACCATCCGATCGAGACTCAACGTCAATCGTTGCGATGGGTGACCTTTCGGTCGGAGCCGCTTGCTCGTCGGAAGAGACTTCACAGGGGGCGTATTTCAGCTTGGCCCATGTCCCATCCGTCCTGCGGGGCTGGCTCGCAGTGTCGATGGGTGTCACGATGGTAGGTGACTTTTCGTCAAGCACTTTCATCGGTTGGGTTTCCCCGCGTAGACTACTCGTGTGATGCTTTGCTCCAAAGTTGCGAAGCGTTGAATCCTTGGTATTGGGGCTCTCTGCCCCCGTTGGAGCCTCGTCGTCTGAGACACTTGAGAGATGGGTATCGTTATCTGCAGTTAGTATGGCGTACTTATTGTGTGATTCCTTGTGGGTCTGGTTTGAATTTCTTTCAGCGAATAGTATTGAATGCGGCGGGTGCGGTACATTAACTACAGGTAAAGTATAAGTCCGTCCACTATGACTAGAATGCGTACCAGATCCTTCCTTCGCCGAGTAAGTAGAATCACTTACTTCCCGGCGGCGTCTTTTACCTCTTCGATCTTGGAACCCGTTGAGGGCTCGGTCGTCGAGGCTCTGACCTCCTGTTTCTTTCCTTTGTTCCATGATTGTAGCGGGCAATTCTTGCTAATGTGTCCCTTCTCCCCGCAGCGGAAACAGTTCCCGCTCTTTATGGCATCAATATCCATCAGCTGGCCCCTACCGCCATAGGTAATTCCAGTGGTAGTCTTTTTGGGTGTCGAGGAAGTTGTCGCACCGGATGCCCCCTTGGGCGTTCCGGCGTTCTGTGGTGGTGGGGGTCGAGGTTGGTATATTCTGCCAACGAGATCGAGCGCTGCCTTTCTTTGTCTCTCCTCGTTCATGATGATGATACATTGTCCCCACTGTTCGTATCCTACTGGGATATTGGTCCCAATGTTGGCGATCATGTTGGTGTAGGAGGCGGGGACTCCTTGTCGTAGCGCCATGACCATATGGCCGCGATCGTCGGTGTCATGTCGTAATTTGGCTTTCTTGGCCAGTTTCTCGAGTTCCTGGAGGTACTCGGTAGCTGTCATGGTTCCAGTCATGCGGAGAGCGTACATGGCGGCTTTATGCTTCTCTTCAACGCCGGGGTTGCTAAACTTGGTGGCGATGGCCCCTTTGAAAGCATACCAGGAGGGAAATCGATATTTTCCTCGACTGGGACTGTAGAGGTCTTCTAGTTGTAGGGTCCACCAATCTTTGGCCCTTCCTTCGAAGTAGGAGGAGGCGAAGGCTACTCGATATGGGTCGAGCCACATGTAGGCGCTGTGTACTTGAAAGTACATTTGACAATCCGTGATAAACCTATCGATGTCGTCGGGATCCCCTTTGAAGGGTTCTGGCTTTCTGACCAGATCAGGTTTACACCCGATCCATGGCGCATCGTCCCCCATTGCGCCTACAGGGTTTGGGGGTTCGGTGCTGGGGTCGAATTTGTCAGGGGCTCCTGGAAGAGACCATCGTTCTTTGTTCTGGGCGATCTTGTCGCTGAAGGGATCGTTTGGGTCGGGCGGTTTTTCCCCTTTGAAGAAACCAGTGCCTGGTACCCATGGTTCGGTTGGCTTTTCTGGTTTCTTCCCTTCTCTTCCTCCTCCCCATCCGTCATCTGGCTTATCATCGATGACGTCAATGTCGGGTTTGCCGGATCCTCCAGCCCCATCTCCTCCTGATCCGGCTTGTACTCGGCCTGGCCCGGAATACATATAGTTGGTTCGGTGATGGATCTGAGGTGAGGTGGGATGTCGTCGGCGTCTTGGTTGATGGGACATAAGTACGGAGCTCGGGGGTTCTTTAGCGAATTTAAATGGGTATGGAGCGGGGGTTCTGTACGGGGCAAAAGGGTGTCGTTCATTAAATAGGGATATGGCTTGTACGTCTGCGCTATAATTAAGAATGTTCTCTTGTTCAGCTGGATCCGCTTGCATCCATGCCTGACCCGCCTCCGAACGCCTCCAAGTCGCTTCGGTTAGTATAAGCGCTCGCTTGGAACGCCATATACTCCTGTACTCGCGTCCCAGCTCTTCGGGGGTCGTGGTCTCCTGCGCGGGCTCGGTATTCCATCCATGTAGCGATAGAGACTCCAGGGAGTCCCCGCTCCATCTGGTGCGTACGATACTGCCTGTATCGCTCGAGCCAGATTGGAGTGATGGGGCGAGGACGCTGTCGGTAGGTCTCTTCCTCGATTTCGTTGATAGCGCTTGTCTCGGCGGCAGTGGCGCTCTGTCGCTGCCAGTACTGGGTTGTTGTTTCGTTCTCCAGTTGTGGGCGACTTGCGCGCTCGTAGAACTGGGTAGCGGTTCTGTCACGAGTGATGGTGCGTTCAATTTCGCTGTTTCGCGAGATAAGTTGCGCCAATTCTTCTCTTGCCGCAGCGTCGCGACTTGCCGTAGCAGCTCGTCGTATGTCGGAAGCGGGCTGGGGGGTGACTGAACGGGTTCCTGAGTCTCCTGGGAAATCGCTGGAGTTGGGAGACCAGGCTCTGGTGTAGGGATGCGGGGTTGGGGTGCGTTCTCGGACATTTCGCTGATTGTTGTTCCAGATGATGATTTCGGACGTTGTGGGGGAGTGTGGAACGTAGCTGTCGTCGGTTGGAGTGTCTGAACAGATGACGATAGGGATTCCGGGTTCTCGGAAGGGGAACTTGGGGCTGGAGGGGATGGTGATGGAGAGACGTGGGGTAACGATGTGCTGGACTTCTTCTTCTGGAAGAACGGGATCCGAGATCGTAGGGATCGTTTCATACTCTTCGTAGAGGACCCTTCCCCCTTCTTGTCCGACGTCTTGCTCGTCGGTAGAGGTGGATAGTCCTGTAGACTGAGATTCGAAGAGTGGGGGGAAGGTGATTGGTCCTTCCCACTCTCTGAATGCATCTGCGACATAGTGGTAGGGGGTGGTAGAGTGGGTTCTGACGGGGTAGAGGCGAGGGTTGGAGATAAAGGTGCCTCCTGGGCGTTCGATATAAGTGGGGAGGATAAGGTGGCGGACGTAGTTAACGAGTCGGCGACTGAGTTGCTCGATCTCGTGTTTGTACGTTTTGAGGAGGATGAGGGTGGTGAGAACACAGGTGAGGCTAAGCGCGGTGACGGCTATAGCGACAAGAGTGCTGGTGGAGAAGTCGGTGGAGATTTGCATTCGGTTTGATTCAACGTATGAGCGTTGAGAGGAAAGGGAATGTATGAAGCTTCGAGCTAATTGTTAGACCCGAACTCCGGTATAACAAACAAGACTAAACAAGTGGCTGTATCGCGTTCGTACAGTCACCACTTGAGTGTCAAGATGTCTGATAACCAAGAATCAAAGATCAAACGCAAAGTCTGGGCAGAGGAGTGAGTCGAAGAGTAAGTTTGGTGTATTGAAACTTTAGCTCGAAGCTGGAGATTATACAGCGAGAGCTACACTACTTATATACTGTTTCTGTACGTGCTATAATTGTAACTGTCCTTCGGTAGTCATATGGAGCTCCGAGGAGTAAGGCGTCAGGAGCTGGAGCATAGTCTCGTCTTTTGTGGAGTTTTATGTGTCAGTGCGTGATGAAGCGCTCCGGGGTTCGGGGTTGGTGGGTATGTGACTGTGGTTGCTTGACTAAGTGTCGAGATTAGATATGATAAGATCCAGATAAGATCTTATCGTATCTAATAATAGAAAAAATAGAAAAATCATAACAGAAACCTGAGAGAAAACATCTGAGAGAGACTCTGTTCCATTTTCTGGTTCAGTAGTAAGACGAGAATTGTGTTGTGCCGGCCTCTGAGTAGGTCTTGAGGAGTAGTACGAGGGAATCAGCCAGCTTGGGCTGTTCTAGCAGTTGCACGAAGTGTGACAGGTGTGCGCAGTTGGACCTCGCGGCACCATTGTTAGAGCGAGCGCACTGTGTGTGAGGACTCGTGGGGACGTTTAGTAAAGGAATTGTGTACTGTGATTGAAGAGTGCTGAGGGCCTCTATCGTGACGAGTTTAGGACTCAGACTTAGCGAGCTAGAAAAGGAAACGGAGTTGCGCGCAGTAGAACCTAGCGGCGATTCGTATTTTAGCAAGCTCACTGAACGGACTTGATCGTTTTGCGGATCTGCGTGTCCATGTGTATTTTCTATTGAAATATCATCTGCCTTGAGGGTTGCGTGGTTCGCCGTGCTCTCTTGTAAAAGCTCCGAGGAAACCAAGAATTTGAGATTTGCTTGACAATTGTACGCGATCGCGTTGCATTACTTAGCGAGCTCTCTAAGATATTTTGAGATACTGTCAGGGCGCAAGTAGAATTAAATTCCTTGCTCCCTTCCGCACTTATTGAGATTGGTGTGTGTGTGTGTGTTAGTGGGATTGGGTGTAGGTTTTGGTGTGTTGTTCATGCTAGGCCGCGCTTAGTTTCACGAGTGCCCGTTACCAGCCTCGTCAACGTGCAAGAGGCTACTGAGGGGAAGCATTGTGGATAGGGATCCTGACTCGGTGTTTTCGTGATGGTGCGAGAGGGTCCCGCTTCCATAGTATGATGAGGGCTCGGTGTCCCAGTCGCCTGTCCCTGTGTTCCATGCATCTGTTGGGTAGACGAACTCACCATGAGAGTCTATGTAGGGGATGGAGAGGTGGTTGTAGGGTTCAGAGAAGTAAAAACCTCCTGGGTGCTCATAGTATATGAGGTCAGAGGTAGTGCTGTTGCTAAAATAAGCCGGGGTTGGGAAGCAGGGAGCGTATTGGCAGAGTCGGCATATGAATTGCCCGATCTCGTACTTGTACGTTCGGTAAAGGAGGAAGATGGTGAGGACGCTGGTGATGCCAAGAATGGTGGCGACCAAGGTGATGAGAGTGCGGGTAGAGAAACTGATAGTGATTTGCATTCGGTTTAGTTCAATGTATGAGCGTTGAAAAGAAAGGGAATGTGAGAAGCTTCAAGCTAATTGTTAGACCTGAACTCCGGTATAACAAACAAGACTAAACAAGTGGCTGTATCGCGTTCATACAGTCACCACTTGAGTGTCAGATTTGCTTGATAACTGAGAATCAGAGATCAGACACAAAGTCTAGGCAGAGAAGTGAGTCTGAGAGTAAGTTTGGTGTATTGAAACTTTAGCTTGAAGCTGGAGAATATACAGCAAGAGCTAAGCTATTTATATACTGTTTCGGTATGTACTATTATTGTAACTGTTCTTGGCAACCGTGTGAAGTCTGGGGAGTCAGGTGACAGGAGCTGGAGCACAGTCTCATGTTAGTGGAGTTCTGTGGAGTTCATGTGTAATGTGCACTCTGGGGTTCGGTGTCTATGGATATATGACCGTGGTTGCTTGGATAAGCATCGAGATTAGATGCGATAAGATCCAGATAAGATCAGCGCTTTGATAAGATAAAAAAAAATAGAAAAATCATAACACCCCGGAGTCGCCAAAACGCGAGAACTTGTGCTACGAGAGTATTGGTGGCCCAAGATGAAGAAGGACATGGAAGCCTACATCACCGGCTGCGAAACATGCCAATGAACGAAGACTAGCAACCAGGCCAAATCGGCACCACTACATCCCAACAGAGCCCTGGACTCACATCTCTGTCGACATGATCACCGGACTCCCCGACTCGAATAGGCACGATGCCCTACTCATCGTAGTAGATCGCTTTTCCAAAGCCATCATACTCATACCCTGCAATGTAGAGCTCTCCATGGAAGGATGGGCCAGAATCCTCAGAGATCACGTCTATGCATGTCACGGAATGCCACAAGTCGTTATCTCCAACCAAGGTCCCCAGTTCGTATCAGCATTCATGAAGAAACTATATTGAATGCTCGATGTCAAACAGAATGCCTCTACAGCCTTCCACCCCCAGACCGATGGACAGACAGAGCGCGTCAATCAGGAGATTGAAAAGTACCTCAGGATCTTCATCAATCACCGACAAGATGACTGAGCGGACTGGCTACTTTTGGCAGAGTTCACACACAACAACCGCGCTCACTCAGCCACAGGGTGAAGCCCGTTCATGATCCTCTATAGATGAAACCTGTGCATCATGCCTGACTCCCCTCGACCCAACAATTCAAAAGTACCTGCCGCATCCGACTTCTCCAAAGTCATGACCAAGATTCACCAGGAAACCGAGGCAGCACTTGAAGAGGCCACCGGACAAATGAAGGCGCAATATGACAAGCACAAGCGTCCTTCAAAGGAGTACCATGTCAGGGACTTGGTCTGGCTGGATGCCACCAATCTCCACCTCCTGTGACCAAAGAAAAAGCTCGATGACAAACATGTCAGACCCTTCACGATCCTCGAAAAGACAGGCACATCTGCATACAAACTGAAACCTCCCCCGCACTAGAAGATTCACCCGCACTTCAACGAGAAGCTTCTCACTCCATACGTCGCTCCAACGTTCCCCAACCAGGAACAACCTCCCCCCCCACCTCCCGACCTCATTGACAATGAGGAACAGTGGGAGATCGAGGAGGTCCTTGACTCGAAGCCTCGCAAGGTCCGCGGAAAGCATGGACAGCCATCGACAACGGTCATCGATTACTTCATCAAGTGGAAGGGATGGACATGCGAACATAATTCATGGGTCACTGAGAAGGAAATGGGCAACGCAAAGGAAGCGATTGCTGAATATGTGAAGAAGACCAAGTGTAACGAGAGGGTGGCCATAGTCAAAATCACAACCACTCCCAAATCTCCTCTCGCTATGATCATCAACCATCATTACAGCAACGATGGAGACTTCTTGTATCTCGCCCAACGCAAGGATGGGACCCAGAAATGGCTCCTAAATCCCAACGTCGACAAGTACAAGACGTTCTTGGAGGAATACTGGGCTAACTACTACAGCGCCCAGGAAACCACACAGACAGAGCCCTAGGCAGTCGGGACACCTGCCTTAACGAGAGGGTAATGTTACGATTTTTCCATTTTCTTATCTTATCTCCCAAGCGCCTATCTCATCTCATCTTATCATGGCACTTACTCGATTATCACAGACTTCACCAGCCCGGATGGACCGGTTCCCATGCCTATAACGAACGACTTCAGGTATTGTGCTACGGCTCGCAACGGTCGCTCGCCTAGCTCATTGTTTTCATTGTTTCACGCATAGCAACTGAACGCTCGACATGTATCCACCTCTATATATAGCATTCGGCCTTTAGTATATAAGTAGCATAGTTCTCACTGTATATCCCCAGTCTCGAACTAAAGTTTATCTATACCTTCGCCTACCCAGCACACCGCATCTATAAGATCTGCCGTAGCCCTACAATCACCCTAATACGAAGGCAGTTTGGCTTATGCAATATCTTTATAAGATCACGTGTTAGGCAAGGCCTAACAAAGAGTGTATAAATGCCAGAAATGAAGGGAATTTAGCAAAGGGTATTGTAAGGATTGTTGTGAATTGTGGTGAACAATGGGGAAATTCCAGATTGTTCAATGTACACAGCTAGAAGCCTTTCCCATGGGTCTGCCAGATTAATATCACTCAATAAAGGGAGGTAAATGTTTTGACCACAACATGGGATATACCAGCGCAGCTTTCTGCCATGTCAAGCAGACAGAAGAAAGGCATATAATAATATGGTGCTTTCCCTTGGGATCGTGGCCTTACAAACTTCTGCAAATATACTTCCCAAGATATCAAAAGATAAGTGTTCAACTCCTATTTCCCACACTTTTGTACAGTGAGTTAGCCATCTAGAAAATAGGTGCAGAGAATATGACTCACGAAGCTTTCCTTGAAGTTCTCCTGACTTCTGATTTCAGAAAAATGCAATGCAACCAAGATGCAACAGCAACCAAAACATCTTGGACCTTGGTGAGGTCTGGAAGGTGCAATACAAATGATATGCATGTAAGTATGCAGTGGATGTCAGTGTGGAGAGAATGCACACACAGCTTAGTATGGATAAATGTCACAAGAAGAGTGAAGAGAGGAGGGGAGTCACAAAGCACACTTTTAACATCACTGGAGAGGGACAAGGACTGTGGATGGCTGTGGGGAAATGATACAAATAGAAATAATAACAGTAAGTGGCAGTGGATCCTTGTAGATCCTTGTGTTTGCAATATGACAATACCACTTAGATTAATACACCTCTAAATATCATGTAACCAATCATTGATCATTGTTTGTGTTCTGTATGTCCAGCTCCACTTAGAAGATCTGAGGCCTCCATAAAGTACCGTCCCTGCTCTCACAAATTCAGCAAAACATTTGTCAGTGTGTAATGGGAAAACTACTTCAAGGACCAATGCCTAAAGGTGAACTGCCTCCTGTTCAAAATAGGGAATTACTCTTCTCCCCAAAGAGAATGCCTCACCTGCATCAAGATTGCGAAGAGTACGTTCCTTGACTATCTTATCAATCATGGACTGTTCCACAGTCAATGCGCTATGTAGCTGCAAATCAACCGTAACAAGGCTCAGAAGGAAATAGACATCATGGAAATTCAGCAGGAACACCTTCGAGATGGGGTAGTAGATGCTCAACAATGAAACTGTTGGCTCGTTGATGAGCCTCCAGGCTCTGTACGCTCAGAATTTGCGGATTTTATGCACTAATGGCCGCTCCTGTCCACCTAACGGACTTTCAGTAAACCAAAGATTGCACACTCGCTCGTACCACTTTCATGCTACGGCAACCACTCCTCACGCGCTTTGTTATCCATCCCATCTCGTTACGCATCATAATTGCTGTATTCCATCACGACAAGGCACCTTCGATCGCAAATCACCCCAAAACAGAATTGCCGTATCACTTCCCATCAGCACAGTAACGCGCCAATCAATCACTTAATGAAATGACGTGATTGCCGCGGCCACTCATCCATCCACGATATTTTGAGCACACGGCCACTACAGACCGTGTTTTACTAAGGCTGTTACTTCGCCAAGACCTAGAGAAGACGTGGACCCAAGCATGCACCTCAGTACAAAAGCCATACCGCACCAGTCCGCAGCTAAACAGCATGCAACGATCCGTTCATCGCTCCATAAAACTATACGGTTTTCGTCCATACGCGGCAACGTCGACGAGTTGCTGTTACTTTCGAAGTCAAGAAACCATATGTTTGCTATGAAATCTACTAAGCCACGGCCTTACAGCCTGACTAAGTCGCGCATACTTACTCTATTTATAATTTCGCACTTGTAGTATAAAAACTAGCTAGAAAATGTTGTTTAGCTTTAGCTTACAGTCAGCATAACGGAGCGTACCCTCTATCATCGAGTCTACACCACCCACCACGTCTATCAATAATTCTGCTACGTTTATTACCGTTTCACGGCAATATACCGTTTATCCCAGCATATTCTCGAGTGCACGTCAATTCTTAAGCTCACCAGAGTTATTCCACGGTTTTTGACTGTGAAGAGTCGCTTGACACTCGCTCTTCACTCTTAACACTATTGGTACACGCTCATATTGTGCCAATACGTGATCGCCGTGCCATATCTCGTCCCTGTTTATCTTTCATTGGCCGTTATCGTTTCAACTTCACAGCATAGGATCGTTTTTACATTTTCACTTTCACCATCGTATCGTCACCCATTTGGGTAGTCTCAGAGCAGACTTAGGATCGTTTTCACACCAGTATCGGACCAGTTTCAGCATAGTTTTCATATAGGACAGTCCCCCGAGTGGACTTGAAGGTTAGTTTTGACATAGGATAGGATCGCTTCAGCACAAGACCAGTTTTCGACATCGACATCAGTATTCCCGTATCGTTTAGGATCAGTACCCCGCAGTCGCCAGTATATTCCCGTTCTCACTCTCAGTATCATCGCCCATTTCCGCATTTCCACGTTTATTCTCGACACCGCGCCCTCAGTACTTCGTTTCACGTTTTCTCTCAACACATCCAGCCACTGTTACACGTTTTCTCATCGATTCCCCGCTCTCAGACACAGTTTCACGTGTTTATTTCCGTTCTCTTCACTCGCTTCGCTAGGATTGCCGTCTAGCGACGTTTTCTAGTCTCTTCTCACATTTTCGCTTACGGATTCGTGGTATTCACGTCATACCCGTTTCTGTCCCCTCTCATTTCAAGAGATCCCTACCGGCTTACAGCCAAAGCTTCTAGTACTCGACTACCAAGCAGTACTACTTCGCTGACTGAAAAGTCGCAGTGTATACTTGCGTATAGAGGAATTGATTGACTGCACGGAGGTGCCCCGAACCCACTCGCACACACGATCGCCTTGATTGCCGTGTTATCACGTTAATTACCCAATCTCGTTCCTGAGTTGGTGTTGCCGTTGCCACGGAAGTCTAGGCTCATCATCATAAATGGTCAGATGTTGGAGCTCCTACAGTGGTGCAAGAATTTTGGCTAACCCTAGGGGTCAAAGGGGGAGTTTGTCAAAGATGAGGTCCTGCAGCAATGAGGCGCATCTATGGATGAATGGGACAATAGGTTTGTGGTCGACAGCATTGCCAATGTATGTTCCCAAGTACATTAGAGCAAATGAATGGAGATGGGGGAGGGATAGCTCATGTAGATATGATCCAAACGAAGTCAGAGAAAGGATGGAAATGCATAGCATGAGGGAGGTGAGCTTCACCACTTCAATAGTATCACGAGTCTTGATTGCCACTATGAGAATAAGCACCAGCCTCTCGACATTGAAGAATGGTAAGATGCATGACAGTCCACCATCACCAGTCAGACGATCTGGACTTGTGCAGCCTTCCAATATGAGGTCTTTGATGAAGCGAGAACATTGAATAGGAAGCACCATATACATGTGAATGTGGAGGGTATGCAAGGCAGTCGCCTTTTTCCATTCAAGCAAGATGGGAGGAGTGGAGGCAGAGCTGTTGTGCATGAGTTTGAGACTCTTTAGCATGCCCATTTCACTACAGAGAAGGGAAGAAAGGAGGCGGCACATATGATGTGGCTGGGCATGGCATCCCATGATATCCAGTCGGCACTATTGGCATACATTGGCATGTAGCAGAGCGTATATGTTCAGGGTGAAGGGAAGCTGACAGCTGTGCTTCAGGTTGTATGCGAACCTGTTATTGCGGATTGTGATAGATAATGGATGAGTCCTGGAGCATTGAATGTATAGGGAAAGTAGGCTTTGCTGAGTCTCTGTTGAATGAGATGATTCTGCTCTGCTCAACATCTGAAGGTAGATGTAGGACCATAGCTTGGGATATGCCAATGCAGCATAGCACCATGTTGAGCTGACAGATGAGAGCAGTAGAATAGTGTGATGTTTTCCTTGGGGGTCAATGGCCTCACAAACTCCTGTAAAGATGTCTCCTAAGACATTGAAGGAGAGGCATTCAATTACCATTTCTGTATTACTGTACCATGAGTAAGGTGTCAGAACATACAAGATTACATGACTCACAAAGCTTTCTGGCTCCAGAAGATGCAGCAACAAGATGTTCATCTGTCATCAAGTGGGGCCTTTCAAAGACAGAAAATAAACAATGTGCCGAGACAAAGACAATGGGAGAGACAGGGTGAATATGAATGCCCAGTGTGGCCATAACCGATTGTCTCTTGCATCTGTGATCCTTCTGCAGAGACTAGCCTGGAGTCAGAGAGAAACGATGAGTGCCTCTAAGATGAACTAAGATAGTATTAGCACTGAGACAACACGACATTCTCATAGTTATAAAGTGGTGTCCTGACATACAGACAGTGAAAAGAGTCATGTAAAAGTACAAGTGGATCTCTGTGGATGCATGGTTTGAAGTGGAGTTAGCCCAAACTGCTCCAGCAACTCACTCAGATTTATTGCCATGGCATGGCTGATGTCAACTCAATAGATGCTGCTCCAACCAATCCACCACACTGAAGGAGGGGGTTGAAAAGGAGAAAAAATAGGTGATGAATACACCATTATTAGAGTCCTGACACATTCCACACAAAAGAAATACAAATCTTTTTGGGTGGCGGTAACATGTGAGAGCAGACAGGAGCAGGTGGCTTCGGTGCTTGGCCGAAATAAGCCGCGCCGCGGCAGGGCTGCCAAGACCCTTAATACCCCGCCCCCTGACTCCGCTCGTCTGAGGTTGACTCTTATCTCTTTCTTCTTTGCGATGCCTCGAGTGTCACAATGGATTCCGACGACGAGCTGCCGCATTGGAGTGTTCTCATAGGACGTGCGTTCTTTTGTACATGTCGTTGCATTACTCTATCAACTAACGCGTCTATTAGGCAAGACCGGCGGCAGCGGTACCAAGAACAAAGAAGCCAAACCAGGGAAACGCAAAGCCTCGAGCGCGCCCATGTCAAGTCCAAAGGCGAAAGCTCCTTTAAAGTCTCCCAAGAAGCGCCGAACGAATACGGGGAAAGGTGCGCGTACTGTTCCTATGTCAGGTACATCATGATCGCTTAAAGTTACTTTTCAACAGCCAAGGCCATTCCTGCTGTCTCCAAAATTATCGAGATATCATCTGACGATGAACAAGTCAACTGCCCCACCGCTGTTCGGTCGCGTAGCAAGAATACAAAGTCGCCTTTCAACATGAAGGCAGAGAAGCGACCGGAGCTAGTAACTCGAAGTACCGGTACGTGCATACTCGGATGAATTCTTTATATCAACATCCTGACGCCATGTTTTCTAGAATCGAATAACACACCAGCACACAGCACGCGTGCACATGCAACGACGCCTGCATCACGCCCATCAAAGTCGTACTTTGGACGGCTCTGCACAGGCCAAAAGCTGGATTTTATACCGCGCACGCCAATTAAATCGGTTTCGGGGAAGGAGGAGGATGAGGATGCGCGTTCAATGACACTAGACACGCCGACGGACTCGGAAGCGCCAACAAATTTGTCACGAACATATTTTGAGCGCATATGCAAGTGGGTTGGTCACGATGTAGATTTCAACGTGGGAAGGATACATTTTAGGGGATCTAACACATTGTAGTACTACTGATTGACGACAGAAGTGTCGATTTCGAGCCTGAGGGCTTTTTACTTTTAGAGGCCGCAATCTTTTCCGTTTTACTTCATATTTCGTTCTAAGATACCTATTCATTATTTCATCTACTCATCCAATATGTATGTCTCGCTACCAGAAATTATGCAAGTTTTGCGAAGGCGCGCCGAGAGTCCTAGTCAGCCGATACTTCTCCGAGTTTACATGCCATTCCTTAGCAGCTCAGGTTCTGCTGAAAAATATGATACTTAGCATGATGTACTCTGAAAGTATCCTTCTACCTAATTTCCGAGGAAATGAACCACGCATTTGGAACATCCGTCGATCGAGAGAATCCGTTTCATCTACCAATCTCCTCGGTACTTATGGACTGTGCTCACTTTAAAACCACCGCTTCGGGAATCTTCATGAACGCATCGGATACCTCTACCACCCCAACCACCTTATTCAATTCTCACCTGCAAGGGTCGAGTCACGATAATAGCGACTTTGGTCCAGTCGTAACTGTCAGACTCGACCACAGCCGGACTACCAGCCTTGGTGTCGGTACATCCAGTGAATACACACGAAGGAGAAGCGGCCGCAACTTTGACACTTCGCAGATGCTTAGTGAATCGAGGAACGAAGGAAGATGGTTCTGTCAGCCGTCGGGGCTTCGTCAAAGAAAAAGCGCCCAAAACGGTGGGAAGGTGGAGTAAGATTGCCTGCATTTTTTTGACACGATCGACGTTTTTTCGATGTGCAACTTGTTGACCCTAGTATGAGTTCAGCTTCGGGTCTGGCTCTCCTGCCGGTCTTCAGAGAGCCCGGTAAATCACAAGGTAGAGCTGTGCAACCCCGACAGATGCGGGGATGGCAGCGTCGGAAGTTAAGCGGCTAGTGTGCCCAGTACATACACCGGGAAGGCGCAGGGGATCGAGAATCAGACGAAGCCTTACAGATCTCAGGCCACTGTTTCGGAGTATATTTCATGAAACTCGTCGCTATATCGCAACACCGTGTCTGAATGAACATTTCGGAAAGGAAGTGGACATGTGTGCAAACGCATTAGTGTATCTCAGAAGTCCTAGCGTGAAATGCCACCTGTCAACATACAACAATCTTTTTTGTACAGAGGTCGTCGTTTGCTTCTGATGCTCGGAATATCTTGGCAGGACGTATAAATTTGTCCGAAACACATCCATTCGACACTGTGAACCAAGGAGCAACCATGAGCGATCCAGATACGCAGTAATAATGGAGAGCAATGCGAGAGATTACAGTTCGTGTCATCCACGTCCGAACCGCGAAGTCATCTGCCATTCACCAAGTGCCAAGCTGACTGTGAATGTGAAATGGGACAGCGCCCAGTGTCTTCCATCGTAATCAACAGGCGAAGCATTTTGCGAGAGCTGGTCCAAAACCAGTATTGACCTTCTTGATCGGTATATTGATGCCTAGGCTACCTTGGCTTCGAATTCAACGTAAGATAGACGACTTGAAACAGACATGCTTTTTTTTTCATAGGAAGCATACTCGAACAGGCATGTCAAAGAAAATCGCAAATCTACTCCAGACCACCCCTGGCCTTCTTCCCACGCAACTTCTTTGGTGGTGAAGGCTTGGGCTCCTTTTGGGCAGCAATGAGAGCAGAAACACGAGCAAGAGTGGCCTAGATGAAGAAATGCGTGTTAGCATCATGTCTGTCGATGATAAAAGAGGAAAAGAAATAGGAAATGTTATCGCCAAAGAGTCGGTGAGTCGCGTAGAGTAAAACGAGCGGGCCATCGATAGCGACATGGCGAGGTATCTAACAGAGTTTGATCGACTCTGAAAGAGTAATTGATATTGCAAACATGTCCACGCCCAGCTTTCATGCACTTTTCAGTGACTTCCAGTGGGTTCTAACGAGAGTGCGTCCGAGAAAGAGAGAAAAGGATGAAAGTAATCAAAGAGAAGAACTTCTCACACTACGGAGGTCTGGCCTGTATCCCTTCTTCGCGGGCTGCGAGGCAATACCGAGGGCACGGCGTGTTCCCGATCGTGGGCGGATGTAAGAGACTGCTTTGGCAGAGGCGACGGCATGAGGAGAAGCCTTGGGCTTGCGGGTGGTGATTTTCACGCCAGCGGGCGAATCAGAGACGTCAATGGTCTGCAAAATACAAGGACGTTCATTATCCTTCCGGTTAAATACGAAACATGCTACACACCTTGGCATTGGCCAGGCCAGAGTACTTGTATGAGTGAAGGTTTCGTAGGTTACCCTGAGCATAATTTCAGGATTCATAAGCTGGAAAGAGTAATCAAGACGAACGTACAGGCTCCCTGGAGAATATGGGCCCTTCGGGAACTCGCTTCACAATGAAGGAGCTGTTGTTCTGTTGAAGTAAATCAGTACTTGTGCCCCATGAGTGCGCTGAAAGCAGCCTACGAACGCGGACAAGGAGCCATTGGAGATCGGAAGACATTTTGAAGGTGTGGCTGGTGACGATGAGGACGCTCTCGAAAAAGGCAAGTGATCGGGTGGCTGAGAGCAACTGTACAGCTGGCTGCAGGACAGCAAGGACAAACACTGGGAAGACTTTGCTAAGCAAGGCACTACATCGACCCTCCGCCGATCACTCAGAATTTCCGAACTTGCCGCCCGCTGCTTATGAATGTTTACGCTCGTCGAGTTTTTCTACCGACCCAGATTGAATTGTCGCTGAACAATCTTACGCGAGCACTCTGTCAGCTTAGCTATTCAGACCCTTCCGCCACCAGCTTCTAGCGGATAATGACGAAGCACAATACTTACCAGCAAAGGACGGATGGCTCCATGTGCTCCTGGGTTCTCCTCTTCGACGGACGTCTCAATGATAGGGCGGCGATGGTATCTTAATACCCGATCTAGACGCCCATGCTTAGTGTTCCGTGAATATTTTGCCTGTCACCCAAAGGGACTTCCGTTGACACTCGGAATGGTTACGTACTGAATTGAAAGAAGGACATAGGCTATCGAAGATATCCGGTGGATTCGTCCGGCAATCGAGGATTCAGGCCTTGAGTTCAATGTATAAAAGCAGCCTGGCTTTGTCTTAATAGCGCCATCGCTAGTTTCTTCCCATAATGGCTACCGCACCCCCCTCACACTCTCGCACGACCTCCGCGCAGACGCAGGTTGTCGACGAATATCCTGAATTCCAAAAGGTTGCTTCCCTAAACGGAGACAGTGATTCGTTACAAGGACTCTCGCTCGAGGAAACTATCCCCCCGAGCCATCTGAACAGGACGCTCGTCCTCTGCTTTGACGGAACTGGTAAGTCCTGTCGGAACTATGAAATAACGCAGCTGACTCCTTCATGATGTTTAGGGGATCAATTCGACAGTGATGTATGTCCATCCAACCCTTGCTCAGCTCAGGAACTCACATGTCGATGTAGAACTCCAACGTTGTCAACTTCTTCTCGCTGCTGAGGAAGGATGACCCCAAAGTACAGCTTGTGTATTACCAGGTAATTGTGTTATCTTCTTCTTCCTATCTAACACCTGACAGTTCCTTGAAGGCCGGTATTGGGACGTATAACGCCCCTGAGATAGCTTCGCCTTTTGCTGCAAAGCTCAGCAGAATTGTCGACAGCATGATTGGTGTTCATCTTGACGCACACGTTATGGGTAAGTAATTGTGACCGCTTCCGGCCAATTGTATTGATTAACCAAATTCTCTAGGTGGATACGAATTCCTCATGCAAAATTGTATGCACAATTTTATCCATTTACGTTCACCTCACTAATCGCATGACACCTCTATAGACGAAGCCAATGATAAGATTTGTATTTTTGGGTGCGTTCTCTATTCAATGCGTTATCATTGGTCAATGTCAACTGAAATGCACATAGGTTCTCCCGCGGTGCCTATGTCAGTACAGTTTGATACACATCTCCACCGTTTCTAACTCTATATGTCTAGACGGCTCGAGCGCTTGCAGGGATGTAAGTCGGCGTTCACACTTATCTTGAGATACATTTCTAATCCGGACATCCACAGGATACACAAGGTACGATAGCTATACCGGGTGCAGAACTTCGCTATACCAATACCGCCCTTAGGTCGGACTTCTACCTCGATGCAACCACCAACAAGTTCCATTCGCCTACCGGATGTACTCGCGCGAAGACGAACTAGGCTGGGCCCAAAGCGCGGCTTTCAAAAAGGCCTTCTCCATCGACGTCGACATTGAATTCCTAGGCGTTTGGTAGGAGAAACCTTCTTTCACCTTTCATTCAGTCAATTGACACCCCAACAGGGACACTGTAGATTCAGTAGGGATCATTCCTCGCCGTCTCCCCTTCACCGCTTCGAATACGCACGTGCGCCATTTCCGTCATGCACTGTCCTTGGATGAACGCCGCGTCCGCTTCAAACCCGCCTTATGGCACCGTGTTCACCCCGCCACTGCCCAGCTGGGTGTACAGCCTGGCGAAATGCCCAAGGCGGCGCCGCCCAAGCGTCACCAACAATCCTTGAAGCCAAAGCCACACCACCAGAAGTCTCTCGTCCAGCACGAAAGAGAGTTTGAGGCATCCTCAACTTGCCACACGGATAACTCGCCAACCGACGTGGAAGAGGTGTGGTTCGCAGGTTGTCATTGCGGTTTGTTACCTTTACTTTTACGTCTCACAAGCACGGTAACTGACCCTTTCTCAGACGTCGGTGGAGGATCCGTGGCCAACGACGTTACTAACAACTTGGCACGTATTCCCTTACGCTGGATGATCAGGCAATGTTTCCTCCTCAACACGGGTATTCTATTCCATCGCGAGATGCTCAAGCCGTTCGGAATAGAGCCTTCAAACCTCTACCCGGTCGTGAAGCCTCGTCCGCCACCGATTACGAGCCTTTCGTCCGAGGCTAGTAGCGACACCGTCTGCGAAGAAACAGAAGATCTCAAAGACGCGCTCAGCCCCTTGTATGATCAGCTCTCCCTTGTACCTGCCTGGTGGATCCTGGAGTTGTTGCCAGCCAGAATAAGGTACCAGAAACACGATGACACCTGGTCCAAGACCGTGACGTATGTCCACCGTATCTCTCGATGAAAAGGATAGCTCTGACCACCCTTCACAGCGTGAACGCGGGTAACCCAAGGCATATTCCGCGACAAAAGATGCAAGGCGTCAAAGTCCATCGTACAGTGAAATTAAGGATGGAGTCTGAGAATGTTGCAGGAGGAAAATACGAACCCAAGGCCGGCTGGAAAGTGGAGCCGATTTGGGTTGACTAAAAGGTTTCCACACATATGTATGCGAACGAACATTTTTCTGCCTTCCTTTTTATGCTACTATAATACCTCAACAAGTTATTGCAAGTTTCGTACATACTCAATCAGACCTCTAAAACACGATGAATCATACGTTTTCCTTGACAAGTCAATGCACGTACCGCACAGACCGGCCTGTCATGCCCTTTTCAAGGTAAGGTGTAGGACGAGTTACCTAGGATGCACGAGTTAGCATTCCCGCAGTCACAGAAGTATCCCGATTAGCGTGCTTACCTCCATAGTACCAGCAATATCAATATGGGCCCATTTCAGGGAAGGCTCATCACCATCAATCCCCTCAACAAACGCCTTCAAGAAAAGCGCTGCCGTACAACTTCCAGCAGGTCTTCCACCGGTCTAAACACATTGTATCAACAAAGCACGAACATTGCAAGCGTGACCACTTTACTTACGTTGCACAGGTCAGCATTTGACGAATAGATCTGGGGACCATAATCCTCGTCCAATGGCATACGCCAGAATCGATCGAATTCAGTCTCTCCCGCGACGCGGAGTTGGTCCCAGAGTTGATCTGACGTGGTGAATACACCAGAGTACAGGTCTCCAAGCGCGATGTCCATGGCACTAAAGAGGTGATCAGCCCGAAAAGAGGAAAGAGGTGGGCCCGATAATGGTACGTACCCAGTCAGGGTAGCCACATCGATAAGCGTGTGGGGCTTGTACTCGGAAGATGCGTAGTAAATGGCATCTGACCAGCAGCAGGTGAGCAAAGGCAAAATATAAAGCCTGGGAACGTTACCAGCAAGAACCAATCGGCCCTCGGCATCAGTATTGTCGACTTCAACCGTTTTACCGTTCATAGCATAAATTCTATTCCCATTGGCATCAGTCTATGGGGTCGCATGACAAGGAGGGGAAACTCACATGTCACCAGGCTTGGTCGCGCTTGGCTGATATCATATCAGCTTGTGGATTGATAACGGCAGCGAAATGCTCACCCCAGGAAGGTTCTCCGTCAGTGGAGTGATAGTGATGAGGTTGACCGGAAGCTTGAGTTTCGCGATGGCCAGTGTAGCGGAAACAACGGAGGCGGCACCACCTGTGGAGATTTCATTAGGGTGTGTGGCTCTTGTCATCAAAGATCCGGGGATCCTCACCCATATCACCGCGCATCAATTTCATAGCCTGTAGAACTTGATCGTCAATGCCTCGTTAAACCCATAGCTCGTCACGGTATCACTGACCGCTGGTGGCTTCAAGCTAATTCCTCCGGAATCGAAAGTGATACCTTTGCCAACGAAAGCGACTGGTGTATCGTCCTTGGAGGGAGCACCCTTGTAGTGACTGTACACAATGAGTACAACTGTTGGAGGATACTGAGAATAGAACCAACATTTCGAGCAACTTGGCGGGCTCCGCGGTGCCATGGGTTACGGAAAGGAAAGTGCGCATCCCTTTCTCCTCGGCCCAGGCTGTATAACGTATTGAGCACAATGATCAGTGATTCTGAATTTCTTCCATACCTTCATCTCGAACGAAGATTTCGACGTTGTCGATGCCAGCGAACGCCAATTTGACGCGTTCCGTGAAAGCCTGAAATGAATTATTATTAGTGAGTAAGGCGGTCTAACGCGCAGTCCCGGTAAGAAACAATGGCTCAGGAACTGTCGTGACTGTTCGCCCGTTTGTCTACGACGCGAGATCGCCATCGAGAAGAGAAAATGTGAGAATGGCTATGTTTTAGGCGCGGTAAATGATTCCAAAGGTGGACAGTCTCCCTTCGTTTCAAACAAAAGATGGCGACCTCTTCACATAAAAAGTGGGTATTTTTGGCCGAGAGAAGTGAGATGACTATTCTTGTTATCTGATGGCAAAACCAGCATGCGCGAAAAAACCACAGAATGATATGCTGTCCAGCCTGAGTACGCCAGTTTCCACCAGAACAGAGAAACACCCTATGGGCGACATGAGAAGTAAAACTTACCGTCGGAGTCACGATATTAGCTGGCAATTCCATGAGCTACAGACATACCCAAAGGTCAGCTTCACGGTCCAGATATCTCAGAGGTAGTCACTCACAGTCCTAGCAAAATTCTGCGACTCCGCATACACCACCCCACGATCCCATTCTTCCGAGCTCTGCTCTGGAGAAAGGGTGAGTTTTTCAGGGATAGGCTCCTTCAAATTCGGGTCAAATCTCGAAGGAGTCGGAGAAGTCTTCAACGTGAACGAGTACTGCGCCAAATGAGCCGCGACGGCTGCATCAGGTCGTCAGCGACCAAGAAAGGGGTGTAGATCTAAGTACGCACCAGCTGCATGGGGGTCCAGAGAAGCATCGATTTTCACGTCTTTCACACCATCGATGGCCTTGACCGCCTTGACAGCGCTCCCCACCGCCTTCCTCACCACTTCCCGCTTCGCGGTGCCCGTCTTCTTCTCAAAGCCGTCTCCCAGCGACGAGAGAGCGGTCAACTGCTTAGGAGCGGTGTTGTAGAATACCCTGGTCGTGCCGACTTTGGCTGGTTTCTCCCCTGTGGGAGCGCTGGCCCAGAGCTCCGATGTCGCCTTGGGGTCGTGAGGGATGATTCGGGCTGTCGACATTGCTTTTAGGATGTGTAGTGAGCCTCTGCTGTGTGATATTCGCGTGCGAGAGATGAAGGTTCTGGGTAAAAGCATTCCGAAAGAGGTGGGTGCAGACTTGAGTCGACGGTCACGCGCTTGATGTACATGTGAAGGGATTGCCTTTTGGATATCAGATTCTGATGAAGTTGAATGCGACTGTTGGATCTACGCCAATCAAGAATCAATCTTTGTGCTGCGACCAATGATAAAAGAAATATTTCAAGTCTGCTCAATGTGACCAGTACAAATCTCACAAAGGATTATCTTGTAAGAAATCTATGTGATTCAACAATTAACCCTTGTGCTACATTACAACCCAATGTGTGCTCCAAAGTCCAAAGAAAAGAAAAAGTAGTAACGAAAAGTCCCTGTTCGACCGGTACAAATACACGGTCTATATGTAAAGATAACACTAACACTAACAAATGCGCGGGTGGAAGTCCAAAGGTGGGAGTACTTCATGTATAGATGGAGTGGTTGCAGGGGGATGGTGCATCGACAGAGTCATGGCTCAGGAGTGTCCATGTGTATGGATGCGGCGTGCTCGATGTGAAGTATTATTCACAGATATACGGCCCTAATCATGGGTACGTTCGAATGATGCGAAGACAGTATGCCATCTGAAAAGAACAAAGTACGTCAGAAACCAGCAATAAGCACTAAGAGAATGAGCCTCACCTAATATTGCGCAGTTGAGCGAAGGGGTCTGCCGATACGAAAAGTATCAAGCCAAACGATGGAAAGGTTTCGAGGTAAAGATTTATGCATCTTCAAAGTCGGGGCAGCGAACTCCATGACTCTGCAAGAGCTGCCTCAATGTCAAGGCCCGGGTCTTCCAGATCTCCTTCTCAGTCGTCAACCTTCTAACCGTCTCTTCCAGCTCATGCTGGTAGAGCATCTTGCGCTTACGGCTCCTCCTAGCCGCAAGCGTGTTCTGTCGCCTCTTGTATTCAACCTTTTCCTGGTCTGTGGCACCAGCCGCAGGCGGCTCCTCCGTCAATTCATCCTCCTCATCGGATGGGATCGACTGGGGCCTCCTCCTCATGAAGAAAGCGGGGATCTCTTTCCTAGAGGTAACGGAAGGGGTGACGTAGCGGCGAGGCTGAGTAGGCGCGTCAAGTCCGAGGGAGCTCGAAGCAATGGGAGAGCGGCGCTTCCGAACGCCGGCGTACGCGTTGTTCATCGATGCTGGAGGGGAGGGAGGATATGAGGAAGTGTTAACCTGCATGGAAGGAGCAGTATTGCTGTTGTTGTTCATTTGCTGAACCTGCTGATACTCCACAGAATAAGGCGTAGGATCGTATGAGTAGACGGAGTTGGTCATGTCGTAGTCGGAGGAGTTGTTTCCAAAAGAAGACATGGGACAGATCGACTTGATCGAGGGAAAGCTGTAGATTGAATGTGGATGACTCGGATCTGAGTCACTTTGCTTAAATACCAGGAGCATTTGCAGTGAATACCGACCCCGACGCACAGCCACGCATATCAAAAGCGGTGATGTACTGCCACAACCCTGACGTCATAGGCTCGCAGTGCCGATCCAAGGCCCGAACCGTCGGCGCGAACGAAGGCGATGGTGCGGAGTAAGCAATAGTAAGCGAACGGTGAGAAGGTGATGCCGCGAAAGGAAGGAAGAAAGATGATTGGCACCATGAGGCGCCAGGGTCAAACACATACGGAATCTAATTGTGTCTGTGCCTTCGGGATAGTTTATGCCTCGAGAGCCACGGGCCGCTGACCCATAACTATCTATAGGTCGTTTGTTGTTGATGAGGCGTAGTTAGCAAGGGTGATGGACGTCCGGACGGTAGTACTGGCTCAGTTGAGCACTGGCTGCACCCCAGCCACCACAATAGCATTGCGTAGGACGCAATCGATGAGGCGTTTGTTGATAAGGTCTGTTGATGATGGGAAAATGCCGCGACAAGCCTATTGTTTGGACAGTCGTAACTTCCCAGGTCAATACAGCGGTGTGAAGACCTCTGCAAGAATGGCGTGTAGTTCTTTCCTGCTTTGCTCTCTGGCGCGGTGACGCGCCCCCACCGTGATGTGGACACAAGATTAAAGAGCGAATGCAAGGTACTCTAGAAAGTGATCTCTAAGCTTGCGGCTAGTACGTGGGAATTTTTTGGCCAAAATACGTACCGAAACATATCGAGGGATAATACCCCTTGAAATTACCTGGTAGTGCGCATGTCGCCGACCATGTATGCACCCTCGCTGACCGCCGTGGACGGTGGCAGAACGGATGATTAGAGACACCTGTCGAATAGAACGTACGCTGTCAGGATACAAATTAATTTCCCTTCAGTGCTCGATACGAATGCGCGATTCGGACTCGGTGAAGGTCAGCAGGCGAAGCGCAACGCATGGATTGAGTCAAAAGCTCGCTCGCCACAATTCCCTGGACATTCGCGACGCGCGGCCTGATGCGCTTGCGTTTTCAACGACAAGGAAGTGAAGAGTCAGGTCAGCAAAAGCTGAGCTGCCGGCATTCAATAAACATCTTGGAGTAGTTCGATCGTTCCGTCGAATCCGCCCTGACGAAAATCCTGTCAAAACTCTAACGGATCGTCAGAAGTTGGGCAGTGCTCCCATGCAGGGAGGATTTGCATGTGCAGACACTTGCAGGCGCATATTTGGTCTGCATCGCATTGAGGGAGCAGCGAGGCTCGGGGGGTGATGTAAGTGACGTCATGTAACGGAACGGACGCGGGTATTTCTGTTCTCCGAGACTAGAACAGCCATGTGCGGTATTATTAATTATACCGCTCGAATAAACGCCGGATGACGTCGATGGCGATGCTCTTGGAGATGAAGCAGGAACTCGTAGTACAGGCTCTTGCAGATCAGCAACGTTAACATTGAAGCTATGCGATGAACGAATGGCTACGTCAGTTCCGTGTTTTCCGATACTGGAACATAAACATACCAGACTGCGCAATGCTGAGTGGGGTCGGAGAACAGCGACGTTACCGGTGCAGCAAGAATAGGAAAAGGCAGAGTTGTCGTAGAGATGGTGAATCATGCATCAGTAAGTCGGCTACCAAGTCGTCTTTCTAGAAATTTCGGAACGCTCGAGCGCAAGGTCATCATTCCTTGAAATCAATATGAGCATCAGACGTCGGAAACTATAATAATATATTGATGATGCATGATGCTATGCAATGCTTACCGCTTACCGTTGTCAAGACACACAGACGGTAGATTTGTTAGAGTTGCCGAAGAAAATTGATAGAAAAGCAAAGGGATGATTCGATTTAGAGGCAAACACGGAATCGGAGGATGATGGCGGTCGAGAATGGACCCAGACCGGCCGGTTTTTCCCGATCTTACCCTGTGGCAAACAACAATCAACAGAACGCTCGCCTCCTCCCTTCTCTTATCACCTAACTCTGTCGTCGACTGCAGTGCCGTAAAATGCGCTCTCACATCCTTCCCGTCCTCCGCCTCGCATCCCGCCCGGCCCTCAAGGTCGCCGCCGTCCCTCGCACCACCCCCGTCCGTTACGCCCATGCCCACCAAGAGTCCTTCGAGGCATTCTCGGAACGCTACGTGACCTTCTTCCAGAACGCTGAGGACCTCTTCGAGCTCCAGCGCGGTCTCAACAACTGTTTCGCCCACGACCTCGTCCCCAGCCCGGCTGTCATCGAGGCTGCTGTTAAGGCTGCTAGGAGGGTGAACGACTACTCGACTGCCGTCAGGATTTTTGAGGGTGTCAGCGAGAAGGTTGAGAACAAGGCGCAATATGAGGCGTATTTGGAAGAGCTGAAGCCGCTTAGGGAGGAGCTTGGTGTGTTGAAGCTTTTTTTCACTTATGCAGCGCGACTCATTACCGGGGTCCAAGGTATTCTGACCAAGGATGAATTGTACCCAAAGTCATCATAAACAACAGCAGCCTTACTGGTAATCATTATACTGGTGAGGCTGCAGTCCTTCGCTCCTCTCTGGAGGCATGCTCATGAACATTGCAGCTCGCAGACAAAGTAACTGATATGGATAGTTTTACTTTGAAAATACTTTCTTTACACGCGTGGAGGGTCGACGAATGAGAGTTGTTTTATTACCATGACCTGCCTGTGCCTAAGAACGTTGTCATGGTCGGTGTGCTATTGGCCGACTTTCGACAGGGTCCCGTTCCGGTATGTTCCTTATCATCACGACCGCTACGAATCGCTCACCCTTTGTTTTAGGCATCAAGCGTGAGGCTCTGCTATTATCTCGTGTCCCTGTTCCAGTTCAACTTGGCCCATGCTCTTATTTTCGCGGTGGGTACGGCACGACAGCCAACTCTGAATGGTTTGGCCGAGTCATTCAAATGTGATCAACATGTCCTCGGCTTCTTGTTCAAGACAAGAACTGTTCTTAGAATGAACAGGGATGTCACAACGTCTACTGAACAGCAAAGCGCCGTATCGACATTGTTTCTATGGGCGACCTGGTGTCAATGTGTTATATGAACAGAAGGGCCGCTGCATCAATGGCAGTCACTGTCCCGGATTCACTGGGTTTCGGAGCTAGCTGACTACCCGAAAACCTCTGTTCTTTTCATACTGATCAACGAATACCGCTGTGAACCACGGTAACTGTCGGAATGGAGCTTCGTACATTCCTTGTCCTGAACTATTTCTTATTCGGGTTACCCGTTAAAAGCGCGGCAACGTACTCATTGCCCAGGCTCAGTTGACCTTGTCGTGCACCGGACCAATGAGTTCCAGAATACGAGGGCCCCAAGTGTCGGCATGAGCCCAAGTGAGCTCCCTTTGCACGTCGTCTAACGTGGAGAGTTGACCGTAATGCACGAGATCGACGATGTGTTCAAGTAGAGTCGTAGGCATCAAGGCCTGGGGTGAGAGGAGTGAACGCCCCGGGATCTTCTCCTTGAAGAGGTCACGTCTCATAACTACCAACTCCTCTCGTAGTCTCTCCTCTGCTACTCCCCTCTCGTCTCCGCGCGGGTGGGCATGTTTCGCTGGGGCCATCCATAGCCATCAGTTGGGGTATCGATTGAAGGCTAGCAACCTCAGGGCAACGATAGTACTTGGGGTCTAGACTCGGCTCACAAATTGGCCGACTTTACCTTTTTCCTTGACTCGGATTATTGAATAGAATTATTCTTGGCCTGCTCGACTTTTGATCTCACTTCCTAGTAAGCTTCAAGACGGCATCATATTTAAGTATATTCTCCGCTCTTGCCACAATTGGATGCATTCTAAATAGCTTCCTATAGCCTGGCCTGAGTATTAGGATAAGATGTACAGCAATTCGTCCCGTCCAAGAGGAACCACTCTGCGGTCCGTATGTACACAAGAAGAGACCGTTTCATTCCTTCACGTTTTTGGATATCTTGCTCGGAGGATCGCGTTGTCTCTAAAATTTCCTCCACTCCAATTGCCATGCGTCCGCTCTCCATTACTGCGTGGATCAAAGTCCCGGCTGGTATATCTTTCGTCACGACGACTGGGCCCCCCTCGGTAACTCGAATCGTCCCGGATGTCACGACGATTGCGTCCTGGTGTCCAGATGGGAGGAGGGTGTGCCTCGACCAAAGCCTGAATAGCCGCGCGATGGTCAAGCACCTACATAGAACGTGAGAACGGGAGTGAATTCGAAAGACAGATGAACCTACGCTCTGCGGGTAGCCTACAATTGTACCGAGTACCACAGGATCCTCGATGGTTGCCTCCAAAAGCTTTGCATAGGCCTCTTTGAAGATTTCACGCAACCGTGCTGTGCGACCCACTGACGAGGCTATGTTCTTGTCTGGTGGGCACCGTCAATAATCGGCATGATATAAAAGACATATCGTCCTACCCGGGTTCTTCAAACACTGAATGACGAGTTTATCGCCAGTTCCACACCACGCCGCACTCGACTTCAACAGAACCTGACTTTCTGTCACAGAGATATAGGATGTTTCGTAGGGGAATGCAACACCGTAGTAATAAAGCATGTCGGTAAGGACTTTCCCCAGAGACTCTGATGGTGGATTAATCTGTCGCTATCAGCATATTGTATACGCTCTACTGGAGACCCTCACCTGCAAGAAGCTGATACACATGCAAACAACCGCATAGCTTCCCAAACCCCCATAAGCGGGATCGTTGAAGCTACACCGGGCGAGGAGTCCCTTCATGACAAGCGCCAAGGGTCTCAGTTCAGGCATGTGTGCCAAGTATTCTTTGATCATTTCGGCGACGTGTATGCCATCGGTGTTATTCACGCCAATGTCCACGCTTATCGAGCCTATCAGTTATTGAGGGGAGCGTGAATGCGAGAGAAGAAGAAAGACACACCGTACTCCGGACGCGTAGTGAACTTCACAATCGGTACCTTCGCGTGAACCCGCACCTGGGCGTCATCGATGAGCCGTCCGCGCTGGAAGTTGTCCCGCAGTCTGAACAGCTGTCTCTTGATATCACGGTTCGTTGTCATACGTTCTGCTACGATGGCGAGGTCCAAGTCCCTGGTATTGAAATAAACTCGAGGGAAGAGGGCAAGTACTTGAGAACATACGGAACGGGAATAGTCAACCCAGTCACGACGCTTCCAAATACCCCGACGCGACTCCCAGGAATAGTGGCCCTGACCGCATTTTCAATGTAGCGAAAGACTTTTTCGCGTATATGCACTTCTTCAGGGGTTGGTTGGGCGTAGGTAGAGTAAGCGATGATTTCTTCATGGAGCCTGTTGGACGTAAGTGTCGAGAAAAATCCAGAGAAGTAGCAGAGAAATACCCATACCTGTGATCTAAATCACGGAAGGGGGTGGGTTGAGCAAGGGGCATCCATGGCGTGCAGACTGATTCTGGTATATCTGAGGCTGACGAGGTCATCGTACGAACCTGCGCGGTTACATGGGAGGTTGCTCTGGAACGTCGTTGCTTCAGATTTGCTCGGCTGAGTTGTAGGTAACTCACCTGTACACGGCTCGCTCGTTGGCATATAGGACACGGAGCGTCCAGCCTTGAGCAGATCGTAGAGCAACACGAAAAAGGAGGGGATATGCAGTGGAGATGGTGGTTCGTGATCAAGCCTGTGATCGCCGTGAAAACCTGATTGTCGTGAGAATTTGAAGAGAGCTGTGGGAATTTGAAGAATGGGCCATATTTAGACACGACAATGTCAACCTTAGCCTCGATGTATCGTGTTACACACACATACCTGACCCGTCGCGTCAACCTGCTCAATATCTAGCAATTCCTTCGCTTCGCAACATGCTCGCTTTTATGGAAACATCCTCTTCTTCTTTCATCCGGAGCTAATTGACTATAGAACAGTCCCAGCTTCCTCGTGAGTGGTGTACAAATGGGTCCTGGACATCAATCAAACGTTCTTCTAACATTGACACTGTCGTACGATTACCGTTGGCCTGGATTCGACAGTGACGCTCACCGTTCCATCATTGCGACCCATGATCCATTCAGTTCCAGGCTTGATCTCGACACGTGAACCGTTGGCTATATAACAGACTATAACAGACGCTTTCCCTCCGTCATCTCCAGCCACTCCAACAACTATGCCAGAGGTCTCGATACCGCACCCGCCCGCAGGCAAGTCTGTTGTTCATTAATTTGTGGGTCCCAGTGTACGATGATATCATACTTTCTCTGTCTGTGCAGTGAAAGTCGGAGGCCGTCGTCTGTCGCTCTCCGCAAGGCATAAACCACACGTCGATACATCGTTAGTATCTCTAATTCTCTCTCTGTTTCCGATTCACTCTCTCCGCTTGAAGGACGACTGAGCCAACACCAGCCAGAGCCGTCGACGACACCGTCTTGGATTACCCAAGGCCAACCGGACCTCCCGCTGCGGGCGAAGAACGGCATGATCCGCACCACCAGGAGGAGCTGCCGCCGAAGAAAGACAAGAAGCAGCATGGCTATCTCGAGAACGAGAAGAAGATGAGGGAGTTTGCGCACCACAAGGCCGAAGCTAATCGGCCCACGAGGGACGTCCAACCAGAGCACAAGGGCTTCGGAGCCGGCGGAAGGATTGCTCAGCCCGGAGGGAAGAGTATTGATCTGTGAGCGGGGTCGGGGTCTGAAGTTAAGCAGGAAGTGTACGATTATTGACTGGACGCAATCGATGTCATAATTTTGTACTTTTATTAGAGTCCTTATTGAACGCGATATTTTGAAAGCTGCCCTCTCAGTGAGCCCAATGCGGTTTTTACATAAATATTAGAACCATAAATTTGGCATATTCTACGAGTGTCTGTGGAGGCAGTACTTCAAACATTAACCGGTGGTGGAGAAGGAACAAAGGGAAGAAGCAGATCTAAAAGGACTTTTCCGATGGAATAATAAACGAGAACAGCATATATGGAGAAGAGTTCTTTACCAGCAAGGAACAAATAGTAGATATAAAATATAGGTTATGTTGGGGGTAAAGAAAGGGTATTGGGGGATAAGTGGATGAAAGTAGATCAGGACCTCCACCAAGGCAATCATCATTACCCTTGTACAATGGGTTGAGGGGTTGCTTCATGGCCAATTTTGACTTCCTCCTGCTGAGCCTCTACATCATCACTGGATACCCTCACCCTCTGGGAGCTGGTCTGATGAACATACTCAGAGCCGAGCTCATCTGTTTGCTCCACCTGAGCTTCAGGATCATCATTGAGGTTGATACTGAACATGGAATCCTGGGTGCTTGTCTGACTCTGATCTTGCCCAAAGTGGAGTGAAGACATGATGCTCCCATTCCATGAGTCATCAGGCTGAGTGTGGCCTGCAGTGACCCGTCCAACAAGGAGTGTTGGTGCAATGCCCTAATGGAGAGTATTAATGATGTATAACATATTGTAAATAGAATAGGTTTCCCATACCCTTGCAATTAAGGCTGTGGTATCAGAATAGTTTAGTCCCCAGGCATTGCTAGCAAAGCAGGCCATGTAGATGATCAAAGATACTGAGTAAAGAGCAGATGATTCCACCAGAACTTCAATGACATGGTGGTAGGCTCCAAGTCTACCCCCTGCTCTACTGTTTGCCAGAATATGGTAGATGATGAGAAGAGTGCACCATATTGTTGTAACTAGACTGAATGTTGCATAAAGCATTGATACATGTCGTAAATCAGTGTCAGTGCCAAAATCAGTACCATCCAAGAACATTTGGTGCATCACTATAATTTTGAACACTAGACTAAATTGTGGGTTAAAGGAAGCAACAGAAGAAATGGACAACTTACCAACACCAGAGACTAGACAAAGACTGGGAAGCACAATGATTAAGTAGTGCTGTCCCCAGACCATCCAGCAACACCAAATCTAAAGTTTGAATGGAAGTGAGCTACAACCAACATTCTCATCATTATCATATACACACCATGGCAGAGTCAGCAAGGATGGTACAGATGAGGCCCATAGTACCCAAGCCTACAGAATTCAGAATATTATGATCCCTGGTCATATATAGATATCTTGTCCAGATGTTTTGTCCATGGGAAGTAAATCCAGCAAATATATACAATGAAAGTATAATGCAAACAGAAGTTGAAATGTAGAGAAGAATAATGGCCACAATCATGGGCCATCCAATTTGCCGAGACCTGCTCACAACTGGGTTATTCATCTCAGCCTGATAACACAATAGACATGACATACACTCACTGATGTTCCACATTGTAACAGCAAGAATACCAGTGTATATACCTATATGTGTTCAAGATTGGACATTCAGAAATCTCAACTTTGATGGACAATACTCACCAAACAATTGAGACAAGAGCATTTGTGAATTCATATAATCATCAAAGCCATGTGTCCAGGAAGCTATATCACTGTTGGTAAGCCAGGCTGGAAGATCAGACTGAGCAGCCATTGTGAACTTGGAAAGGAAAGATGATCTCAAAGGGGAGATGTACTTGGGAGCATAGCACATATTATATCCCTCATTATATAGGGCAGGGTCATCCAAAATGTCCCTATACTGTTGAAACAGATCCAATCCATGAAGGGAAGATCTATTACATTATTTGAGAATTCAATTCACCAGGTCTTGCAACTTGATTGTAGCAAAGGAAACACATTGATATAGAGAGGGCTGCCAACAAAGATCCTAGGTGCCCTTGTTGAGCACTGTTGTAGTGACAAGTAGGAGATCTCAGTATAAATCAATTGTGTCAGATATCTATAAACATAACACCCACCATCACAGTTGGTATTGGGGAGCTCCTATCCAAATTGACTGCAAACTATAACTGTGAATGCTACTAGGATTGGGATTGGAAACTCAACTCTTAGTGTCCACGATCATGTTCATTGTCAATGATTGCACCAAATTGCACATTGGGGAGTCGCAGCATTGCTAACATGGGAGAGCAGATTCCCTTGTTCACCGTACTTTGATGAGCCTCATAGATGATATATGACATCTTCACATCAAGAGATTTGGAGCACCTCAATTCGAGAATTCAAAGATCGTGTATTCTGGAGGTGTTTCAGGTCGACGACGCGGAACAGAACAGCAACCCAGTCACTTCGAATGGGGCCATATGTGAGGTGTTTGATTGGCCTGTACGATCTTTGACTCGACATTATGATTCCATCACGAGCTTGAAGGAGAGGGAGAATCAACGGGGTCATCACAACGATATCGCACTAATCACGATCGAGGGTCTGTGCCATGTTCCGGATCATCATTTCATTGATATTATCGGTATACACAACAGTTTGCGAGCAGTAGCTTTGGCAGCTTCGGAGAGCATCGTGTAGGCACCGAGACAACCAGCTGCGGCCACTAGCATGTTACGTTGATGCTTGAGCGTGTTGGCATTATGGTTGCTATTCAGAATTCTGGGCAAGTATAAGTTGAGTGACAACTGAGACGAGGATCAGTATAGCGAGTTTGTCATGGTTAACTTATCGTATTACCTGATCTTCGAAGTCTCCTGACGAGCGTTGTAACCGTTGGCCCAACACCCCTGGGCCTGAACTAAGACAGCCGCATCGGATAGTCACAAATATCGGAATGCACGAGTCGTAAGATAAATGATCTCTTGCACGTCGCAGAGACGGTTTCAGCACCAGGGCATCCCGTTAACATTCCATATTGCCTACCTCCAGAGAAAGCGTCGGCGTGAGCATCTCTATTACTAAAGCTCTACAAGGATGCGTTGAGGCTGTATGGCGCGAAAGAAACACGTCTGATGGTGCAAGCTCGTTGAAACACGAAGCAGTGATATCATTCTGAGGATCAGAAAGGAAAGATGTACTTACATGTGGGCCATTCCAGAGAAATTAAAGGTGAGAGTACCATTTATTACAGGAATTTGAGAATCTATCTGGGTGCCGGCGTTGGTCGTAGCGTGCTCAGAGTCACTGTCAGCGGAAAACCGTGACGGTTCGGAGTCAGATCATAGGAATAACGTGACACGAGGCTTATCCGACGCATCTGATCTGGCAGTGGCGGTGCATCGCGTATCCTTCTCTCTTGTTAGACAAGGTTCTTATTTCGATAGCAATCAAGCTCAGTTGACGATCCTGCCGAGGACGTTTACTATATTCTGGGACTGCGCCACCTTGGCTGCGACTTGGGCGCCCAGATCCAACCGAAGATGACGCAGAGGACGCTGACTACGGCGAGATTTCAGTAATACTATTATCCAGGGACAGATAGCCGGCTCTTAGTACTCAGACAGCCTCGTGCTTGCACCTCATCTCAGGATCTCGAAGACGAACGGACTAGAACTTGACAAACTTTCAGTAACGGCCGCCTACTACACGACCCGTTTTCTAACTCGGGTTTTCTTGCCTTCCGAACCACCACTGTACGACGGATGGGGATTTGTGGATTGTTAGCTGCATAGGTACGCGTAACCTCATTTCCTCAACTGATCCTCACTGATACGCTGTCCTTAGCGTTCTCGGGAAAATATACGCGAAGCACACGCATTTATTCTTCTTTCTCCATGACGCGATCCCTTTGCTGCCTATAAATTTGATGTGTCCGACACTAACACATATCATACACACCAACGTCAGTGTTCGGTTTTTCTTTCTCTGTCTTCGCCTTCGCCTGTGGTGCTCCGGTCTCGTTGACTGGAGACCTCATTGACGCTATAGGCGGGTCTCCAATACCAGCGTCACGATAGCTGTATGTCATTTCCTTATCAGCTTCATTGATAATTAACGCCCATGTAGTTGGAATCTCTCGTTACCAACCTCGCAGAGTACGTCTTGCTACCCTTCTTTTCCTCCTAACACTTATCTCCGCTTGATTTAGACTCTCGTTCAATGGTATGCTCTTTCCTTTCCCTTTCCCATCCAGTGGTTTTAATGGGCAGCAGTTACCAACCCCCTCCCCGTCGAGATCACCCTGGACCGCGTCGTCCCCACTGCCGGCATCAACACCATCGAGTACATTTCCCTCGACCACACATTTGAGGATCCCATCGTCGTCCCAATCCTGGGCACGTCTGATTCTGGTATCGTCGAGGATGTGGCCCTCACTCAGGGTGGGTTGGCCACATTGAATATCGTCTCACAGGGTGTCTTGATCTCATCAATCTGGATATTTATTTACGGTGGGTATTCCGCATCTTTGTTGATGTACGATATGTTGACTATCCGATTGTGTAGAGAGGCAACGATTAACGGGAAACTGGGTGTCCCGGTGAATGCAACGAGGCTTACGCAGAAGGACGTACCTACTGTGTGCGTGAAGTGAACCTTTTCTTTCACCTGGCTTCAGCTTATTTCTCCTTGACAGCTATGATACACCGTTGAACAAGCAGAGTTCTTCCTAATGTGTCGTCTCCTGCCCGCTGAGCTTCGTGCACTATAAGTTCCGTAAACCTTGACTTACGTATCAGATTTACATCTTCTTCAGTTGTCAATCGCAATTCTGTCTGTTTTTTTATCCTGAATATGACCTTGATCTACCTTGGGCCCATTACCGCAACAGTTTTCCCTTCAATGTATTCATCACCCTGGAAGTCGTCTCTACGGTTCCACAACATTGCCCTGCCAAAGATTCAACGTTGGGCCTAATCGCCACCGTGATGCTTATGACAGATCTTCTCACCTCCGAGTTTTCGAGTTCAATTAAGACCCTCCATCGCTACGCCTTTAGCACATCCGCCATACTGCAAATATGCGATTCTACTATCCACCTTTACGGGAACTGCCAAAGTCGTTATTTCGTATGGGCATGGTGTGTGTGTGCTCAGGCTTGAGCGCACGTCGGAAAGTGAGTGGAGCGGTAAGCATCTGTATTCATACATGATCATTTTCACCCTGATCGTCATGTAGGGCGCCATGTGGTGATATGCCGAGCCAGGATTGCGTGTTGCCAACACCCACATAGCGTAAATCTCACGCGAATCAGGATCATGCTCGACGCTGAGGCGATGTCCCCTCGTTCAACCGCGTTCTCATTCTGAATGAGAGAAATACTGGTTTGTATTTCCGAGTGCGAACTGATGTCGAAGGGCTCCGGCAAGGAACGGCTATGCTGGTTCACTTGGCTGGACGGAGGGATTCACACCCATTATGTCAAAGAGAAGATTGACATTCCATGATCTACGTATTCGCCATGATTCTTGTCGTCGAGGGCTTTTCGCTGCTGGTCATATATATATACTTTTCATCAAGAGAAGGACGACTGGTAATCATCGCCCAGTGTGCGGACCGCTATATACTCGAGACTACGTGGAGCGATTCTTACGAGCCATCCCTCTCTTCACCATGCAGGCGAGTCTTCCACCAGGTCTTACCGATGCCGATAAAGCAAAGATCCTTAATGATCTTGGCTCTGAGATGGACAGAGTGATCCTCGCTTCTCTCTTACAAGGTATGCACGCGTCCTCCAGTGCATCAAATCCACATTAAACTCGCCTAGGCTTGTACACCGGTATCATCGCCGTCGCCCTGTGGAACATCTGTGAGGAGCACCCGTCTCTGCATCTATGACCCTAAATCTCAATCCTCCCTCATGGCAGATATGCACAAATCCCGACTGATCGGACCATCTATGATCATCGTTATCGTCGCGTTGTATATCACGACTTGTGCAAATTTTTCCCTTGACTGGTTAATCGTGCGCACGGCCCTGGTCACCAATGGACAGAACCTTGTGACAAAATTTACAAACTTTGAGAATCCTCTGAGGTGGATAACAGTGGTGACGGGTGTCTTTGCCGTTTTCTGCACTATACTCGTTGACACTACGATGGTGAGCGTCACCTGTCCGCTCGCATCCTTCATGTTCGCTTATGGTTTCGATAGATCTGGCGATGCTGGATGGTCTGGGGACGACGCTGGCAAATCGTCCTTCTCCCCACCCTCTGTCTCATTGCCGCTGCAGGTACAGTCACTCTTCTCTTCCATTATTATCTTCTCTCACCGCTATTGCAGCCTTAAAAATCTACACAACATGCCAACCGTATTCCGCGGTACAAAGCTACTTCAGGTTCTTAGTACTCTACGCCGGCCTAATTCTTGCTTCGACGCTGTGGTGCACCTTGCTCATGATCTACCGGGTTTTGACTGTTGCGCAAGGAGCCCCAACACAAGGCACGGGGGCGTATTGGCATTTCCTTGAAGTCTTGGTGGAGTCTTCGGCTTTGTATGCTGTCCCGTTGATTTTATACGTGGCGTTATTCGCGCATGGTAGTAACGCGTTCTACTATCTCGACCCTATAGCTGGGATCACGCGGGTATGCTTTCTCCAGGTTCGTTTGAAACGTGGATTGACGCGTGGTTGTAGGGTATTGCTCCAACGCTGCTTGTGGGGCGCGTCGCAGCGGGCCATGCTCGCCCGGATGATTCATGGAAGGGGAGCGTGATGACTTCGCCATTGCGCTTCGGGCAGGATAAGACTGAGAAGAGCTCTCTGGGATATTCTATGGCGGTTGACGAGGACGTCGAAGCTCAGTTGGGGAGGCGAAGTGATAGTCGGGTGGATGAACAAGAGGAGGGCAGTGATAAAAAAACTGAGAATGAGTCTGAAGACGATCCTATCATTGAGCTGAGGCGTTGAGATTTGTGGCGAATGACGTTATATATATTTGTTTTTTAGTAGTTGTATGTGAATGTGAATCGGCATGCTATCGTCAAGCAAGACACTGCGGGAGAGGGTCTAGATGTAGTATCGTCACGAAGAGTGTCAAATTCTCACGATTTTTGGTGTGGTCCGGCTCGATCACGAACCACCACCATCTCCCCTGCAACTTTTTCGTGTTGCTCTTATGATCTACTCAATACTCGATGCTCCGGGTTCTATATGTCAACGGACCTACAACTGGTACCCAGGAATCTCTAAACGACGTGCCATCCCATTATAACTGCGCAGGTTCGTACGCGATGACCTCGTCGGCCTCAAGTATACAGGAATCGGTCTGCATGATATGGACAGCTTTCGTCTAACCTATCGCCAGGTTACATACTCCACGAGGAAATCGTCGCCCACCCTGCTTACGCCGAGTCAACCTCTGAACAAGTCCATACACGCGAGAAGGTCCTGTCAGCTATTACTAGGAGTCATGTGGGGGTATTGGGTAGCGTTATGATTGGGTTGACTCTTCCTGTTCCGTATGTCATTTGAGTTCTTCTCTTCTCTCGAGTTCATTGTTATACCAGGACTTGGATCTGGCAGAACGTATGACGTCGAGCCGTGATATCAAGACGCTGCTGTTCAGGCTGCGGAGCCAATTCCAGCATGGACGGCTCCTTGATGACGCCCGGGTGTAAGGTACCAATTGTGATATTCACTACACGTTCAGAATAAGGTACGCCTTTCTTCTTTCCTCGCGGCTGTTTTGTCTCAATAGGTGATAGGCCTGATAAGCGTCGACACTGGCGTGAACAATCACGATAGCATACACGCGTGACGCCGCGGAAATGATCCAAGAATACTTTCCCTCCCTTGCCGCTTGCCACATCCGGTCTGTCTTCAACGATCCCGCCTATGGGGGTGTTGGGAGCTATGCATATGATGGTTCGATTCGTATGTTGTCCCACCTTTTTTCTTGGCGGGTGTGTTGACCGTGGTTTGCTTAGAGGCACGGCTGGAGAGATACATGGGCAGCCTGTGGGTACGCGATATGCGTCGTGCGAACAGGGCGTTGCTTTTGGAAGCGGAGATGCGACACGGCTTATTTCGGCCAAGTACCGACGCCGTGGGCGTGCCGTCTGCTCTCACCGCACCATCCACGACAATGTGTAGTTCTTTCAAGTTGAAATATGTCAAGGGACTCTGAATATGGTATATTCTTGACCTCCTTCCGAGTCATCAATGCGGAGAAGTGTTGGACGCGCCGACATAAGCCATGCCGCGGGGAATATGTCTTAGCAAGATGCCGGGCCAGTGGCTAACTCCGCTTCGAACCTTGCACCCACAGCGATCGTACTTTTACGTGACTGTATTTTCATCGTCCGTCAACCGTCCGTATGTCAGGATGCCATTTTATAACTGCAAGGATGTTCCGACATTTGTACTATCTTAATCCGTCTTGGACACTCATCATTTCGCTCTGACTCCGGGCTAGCTTCTGCAGAAGGATCACAAATGAAAGAGATAGTCAGTTACGGCCATCCTGGGCATTCATCGATATTCACCCTGTCTCTCCCACTTTGCCTCGGTACATCGTTTATTTTCTGCGTTTTAAAGGCCCCACTTAGTGACGAACAAACATCTGGTTGCTGCGTCTTCTGGAGCCAGGAGAACTTGAAAGCTTCGTGAGTCGTAATCTCGTGCGCATATATTCTGGACGGCTCTCACATCTACCTTTCAATGTTAAGCAGAGCGGAATCGTCTCGTTCAGCGAAGGCTCAGCATATTCTTCCCTATACATTCAACGCTCCAGGACTCGTTCGCTCTCTATCACGATCCGCAATAACAGTTCCGCGTACGACTTGAAGCACAGCCGTCAGCTTCCCTTTACGCCAAGCATATATGCCCTGCTACGCGCCAATGTAGACCGATGGCGTCAATTGGATATCGTGGGATGCAATGCCCAGCTGCATCATATGCGCTGTCTCCTCTCTTCCCGTCCTTGCAGCGAAATGGGCATGCTGAAGAGTCTCAAACTCATGCACAATGGCTCTGCCTCCACTCCTCCCAACTCGCTTGAATGGAAAAAGGCGACTGCCTTCCATACCATCCACACTCACATGTACACGGCGCTTCCCAATCAATGTTCTCGCTTCGTCAAAGATCTCGTATTGGAAGGCTGCACAGGTCCAGATCGTCCGGCTGGTGGCGGTGGACTGTCGTGCATCTTACCATTCTTCAATGTCGAGAGGCTGGTGCTTGTTCCCATAGCGACAACCAGGATCCGTGGTACTACATATCGAAGTGGACAAGCTCACCTCCCTCACGCTATGTATTTCCATCTTTTCCCTGACTTCATTCGTATCACATCTACACGAGCTATCCCTCCCCCGCCTCCATTCATTTGCTCTGATGTACTTGGGAACATACATTGGCAATGCCGTCGATCACAGACCTATCGTCCCATTCGTCCGTAAATGCGCCTCACCACTCCAGGACCTGATCTTCGACCCCCTGGGGTTAGCCGAAATTCTCGCACCGCTGCGGGAGCTCCGGCATTTGACTATTCATGTGCCAACGGTTACATTGTTGAGCGTCTATTCGGAGGCGTTCCTGTTGAATTTTCATGATGTCTATTTGCTTCCGAGCCTTGTCACGGTTGATTTGCAGCTACATAGGGCATCGACTGTGGAACGGTCGACGATCGATGAGATAGTCAAGGAACGTACTCTTCGCAACCTTAACGTGGGCGAAGCGTTCCCTTTGAGGGGAAGGGTGATGCCCTATTCACACCTTTGGAACCTTGGAGTTTCAGGCTATCGGGGGTCGACTGTCGCAGCAGATGGCTGCCCGACTATCGGTTACATGACAGTTGATAGGTTGCATAAGTAAGTGTGGGCGTCATTAGCCTCTCCCACGCTGACTGACCAGAATAAAGATCCTCAAATCTCTCGACGTCCAAGCCGCCGAGATTGAAATATGAGTGATAGTAAATGCATATTGAAGAGTCGAAGACACTCCGACGTGATTTTTGCGACTGCAGAACAGATTTATAGGTGCGAAAAATGGTCGCCGCACTGACAAAAACAACCCGATGTTGAGGGTAACTAAAATATTCAATGACAACTCAATAAAACGCTTATTATAGTGCATTTTTCTAGATCGGGGGGTTTAGTGTCTATCGATATCAACCGCTGTCACTTTGCACCCCATTTTTTTCACATAAATCCACAGGGATCCGACCAATACTTCCCTCCACTGCCTCTTGTTGTTATCATTGCATTTCGTACTGTTTCCCGACCGCCGTCCTGGTCCTCTCCCCATATCGTTTATCTTGTGCCTTCCAGAAGCCCTGCTTAGCGACAAGAAAACATCTTGGTTGCCGTCGCGTTGCGTCTTTCTGGTATCGGGAGCAGGGAGGACTTGAAAGCTTCGTGAGTCATAATCTCTGCACGTATTTTCTGCGCGGCTAACTCACTGTACAGAAGTACAGGAGATGGGAGTTGAACTTCTCTCCTTCGATGTTCTAGGGGACATTTTCGCAGAGATTTGCGAGGCCACGGACCCCAAGGGAGAGCAGCACATTATTCTGTGTCTTTCCTCTGTCTGTTCGGCATGGCGCAAAGCTGCGTTGGCATATCCTATGCTATGGTCTAACATCTACCTCCGTATGTTGGACAATCTTATACCAGCAGAACCGCAGGAACGGCTTCTAGCTGTGTACATTGAACGATCTCGAACTGCCCCATTGTCCATCATAATTCGCAACACTTCTCACTATACCGGTTACCAAATGCCCTTCACTACTACCATGTATGCCCTCTTGCATGCCAACGCTCACCGATGGCAAAAGCTCGATATCGTCGGCTCTTTCGTCGTTCCCATTCACCTCTATCCCTTCCTTTCTCCGGCTTCTCGCAACATGGGCATGTTACAGAGTTTGAAGTGTGTCACAGGGACATCTTCGGGAGACATTCAAATCGGCAGGTTATTCGGGTTACACGAAGCCCCCAATCTCCGTATTCTTCATTTCAACATGCACCCATTGCTGGAGGTTCCAGGTCACCGTGGGCCGCCGTATCCTACAGTTAAAGACATGATAATGGAATCTGGCCAACGTCATGTGGGCTTCAACCATCCAATTGAAGGGCTTACATGTCTGAGGCCTTTCACGAACCTCGAGAGACTCGTGGTGGTTCCATCATTGGTAAACCACGGCGACAACACCATTCAGATACCGAGTCTCACCTCCCTCACATTATGCATCCCTCAGGCATCCCAGGGATCCTTCGGCACATATCTCTGTGTACTACGTCTTCCTTCCCTCCGCTCCCTGGTCATCATAGGTGTGGGTGGGCGGCCTGTAGTCGAGCATCAGTCCATTGCGGCATTCACTCGCACGTGCTGCTCGTCGCTTCGGAATCTCATCATCGACGAGATTCTATTTGTCTTTGTCTCGCAGGGTTTGATAGAGATCCTTAACCCGTTCCAAGAACTGCGGCATTTGACCGTCCGCGAGCCTACGGAACTGATGTTGAGGGCTTTCTGTCCCATTTCACAACAGTTTGCGAGAAGGTTGCTCGATGATAGTAGTTTTCTTCCGAAGCTTACATCGGTAGATATTCACTTGGATGCCACGCGATCAACGGTCTTGATTGACGATGCGATCGAACGGCGTGCTTTGCACAAGTTGGACTCTTGTGAAGCTTCTTCCATGAGAAGAAAGATGACGCCGCAGTTTGAACTGGAGGAAGATTTCGTTTTTAAAGCAAAACATTTAGCGACAGCTAATATTACCTTTTCGTAGGCGCGCCATATAGTGTAAAACTTTGTACATTTGATCGTAGTATTATACATAGTGTTCGTTCGTCGTCCATCTGTATCCCAATATTGCAGTATTTCAAAGCATCGACGACGAGCCAAGAGAGACCGAGGAATCAAATAAAGTCGAGCTTTTTATGTACGAGTAAACGTGCAACGTTAAGAGTGACAGAGGTTGTCAGGCTGCCGTCAAAGTATTTTGTTGACCTCTGTCATGATATTCTTCAAAGCTTTCCCAGGCCAGTGCGCTTGCAGTGATACTCGCTGCTGCCAGCTATCACGACGCCCACTAAAATGAGTGTGTGGCGTCGATATCCTCGGGAATATCCATGTCCAGGTCTTGCTCCTCTTCCTCTTCCTCTTCGCTCGAATCGTCATCCAGATCTTCCATACTGGCATCCAAATCTACCTCTTCCTCTTCTTCCTCTTCTTCTTCCTCCTCTTCGCCTTCCATCACAGAGGGGGGCCCACCAGAGATAGCAGAATCTCCTTCGTCGTCTTCTGGAGTGGCTTCATCTGCCTTTACAATCCTTCACTACGGCGACCAACGAGAAAGCAGCACTACCCTTACCTCTTGCTTCTCTTCTTGCTGCGTCTTGACGCGTCCGATAGGCACGATGGTCTTGAAACCACGGATACGGATGTTATTGTCCTGGAACGACTGAGCGATAAGGACTGGTGGCAAAGCTAAGGGTGCGTACCATTTCCTCTAGCTCGCGTTCTTCTTCGCTCAGTTCATCCATTTCGCGTTGCAGATCACGGTATTCATTCATACGACCGTACATGGGCTCGTAGCCGGCATTTCGCAGTGGCATAGGATGTGTACGAGGCACCGGGGGGAGCAGATGGGGGAACCTGCGTTCTCGCGGCAGCACCGTCGCCGTCGCTACCGACATCGCAGACCGTGCTTGCTATCGTCGTCGTGGTTCCAGGAATAGTCGTGGCAGATGGCATCAAGGCACCCACCGATTCCCGACGGGTTCTTATTGTTCACCTGACGCAAGTATGAGTAGGCTGATTCTGCTTCTTTTCTTTTGCTCTTTACTCACTGCCATGTCAGAGGACGCTGCGACTCGACTCAAAGAAGAAGGAAATGCGCTCTTTATTCAGAGCAAATTTGACGAGGCTCTGGTCAAGTACACCGAGGCAATCGAGCTCGATGAATCCAATGCGATCCTGTGGGCAAACAAAAGCGCTTGCCATTTGTCGATGAAGCGATAGTGAGCCTTTTTTTTTTTGATTCAAGCTTCGCGTCGTAACGATGTCACTATCAGCCTAGACTCGGTTGGAGATAGTCGTAAGGTGAGTACAACTTGCTGGCTGTGGTTTCAATTTCTTTGCGATGGTTTCTGGATCTTCAACGTCCCATTTCACGGAGGGGCGCAGTCCTACTGAATGACCACTGTGTCACTGGCAGTCAACTCCATGGAATATTTCCTATGTTTTGTGTCTCATCTCATTTCGAGGGTTGCATCCCAACAGATTGGAAGTGAGCTCTCCTTTCGTCGTTGCGTGGCGAAAACTTCTGAATGTCCCCGTTCAGCTCAAACGGTTGAACATAGAATAGTTTCCACTTCCTTGCGTATAGATGTCCTTTTTTTTTACTCATCTGATCCCATTTCGCAGGCTACGGAACTGGACCCGATGTACTACAAGGCCTGGGCTAGGCTTGCCACTGCGTACGATGTGAGCACCACCTTTCCCCCAGGCTTATTCCGTGCAGACGTCAATAATGATTGACGTGCATCTGTGCTTGCTATAAATATAAACTCTCTACTCGATAAGAGAGCGAGACACTAAAAGATCTAGGATGCTTTCGTTCGCGACGGCGTCTCGTTTCTAGCTCCTTCGTGCTGTCATCGTCCGTGATTCCAGTTCGACAATACTCATCACCTTCACAGGCTTTAAAGGAGTATCTCCCCAGCTCGTTGGCGTGGCAGCGTGCACTGGACACTCTTCCGGCCGAGAACCTTACTCCGACGCAAGAGCAGCAGCGTGAAGAATACCAGAAACGACTCCATGAATCCACGGACCGCCTGCACCACAAAGCTAGCGGCGGTGATCGGTCGATGGACACTCGTTATTACAAAGATGGGGATGGCCAACAGCCATGGGAAGTAGCAAGGGAGATGATCCCAGCTTTGGAGGCGTCCGGAAATACCAGCAGCAGTGTAAGGAATTGTTTTTGTTTCATTAACGTCTTGATTGACACACGACACCTAGGCTTGGGTACTGCATGGAGCGTATAAAGTAAGATTCTCATTGCATCGTGCTGATCTCCCTCATCGTGTTGTTAGGAATTCGCAGAGGGCGTGCGGATCATGAACGGAGTGACGGTGGATGAAGGAGGAAATCTCAGAGGAGAAGAAAATGTACGGTTTACCTCTTTTTGTGCATCCGCATCCTAATTCACCGATGGCTGTAGGGATTCCAACACCTGGTAAACGGGATGATCAGGGAAGATCGCGTTTTTCATATGGAAAAAGAAGCGCTGTGGATCAGCGCTTACAACCGACTTGGTAGGTTTCCGCGGACTTTCCTTTCCTCCGTCTAACTAGCCTGGTTTGCTAGGAACACTTGAACGCGAAAGACATGATCCCTGGCTCGCTGCCGGGCCTGATTACCTGAAACGCGAGGTTTCCTCACGGTTGGCCGAAAAGGGATGGGACGTCGTCCGTCCAGACATCGACCTGACTATCCGGTCGGTTCTCCCGAGTTGCGTTGAAGCTCAGCTGACCGTCTTCTCAAAGATTTTGGATGCTTCGGGGTAAGATAGAAGGAGCACTTGATAGTAATGTCATTTCCCAGAACGAGTACTACGGTCGATGCCTTGAAGTCGCGGAGTGGGGACGGGAGCTGTGGAAAGATGTCCCCGCATCTGTGCGCGGCGAAGTCTTTGACGACTCCTTCATTCGGGGATTGCGAAATCTGTATTTGCAGTCGATATTACAGGTGGGCGTGACTTGTTGCCATTCCCTTGTCTGTACTCATCATACCTTTTCAGTGCTATGGCTTCAACCGACAGGACACAAAGCTTGCGGAGAAGCTGACAGCAGAGGCAGATATCCTGCTGAAGAGCCTAGAGACGGATCCTGCCACTGGTGATAATGCAGACCCGGGGTTCAAGTTGTCATTCTACGATTATTGTCGGGGGAGCGCTTACGCGTACGTGTTTCCAAATCACCAATGAGTTAGACCTAACTTGATTCTAGTTGCAAAGCATTCTTCCACTCTGATCTCGCCAGACGTGGCTCGTCTGCAGAGCAGAACAACCAGCTCGCGGGGGAATATTACCTACAAGCTGCGGAGGCATATCCGGTAGATGATGAGCACCACTGTCGTGAGTGTTGCTTATGTACCTTGTTACTTTCTTGTCGCTGATTCGTGACAGAATACCTCAACAGTGCATTACAGCATCTTTTCCATCGCCCGGGACTCACTGTTCGCAGGGCACTGGATATTATGGCCCGATTCCGGGTGTCGGTGAATGAGTCGAAGAAGATATGGAATCAGCATCCGTCGAGGATGAGGCCGGAGAGGGATCATTCAAATGGGATCGTGATGCAGAGGGAGAATGAGCTGAGGAGGGAGATTTCGTTGGGAAGGTGTTCGTTGGATATGAAAGTGTCTAAAGAGATTCAGAGGTGATATGATTACCCGGTCGTGCTCAATTAGCAGCCGGCATAACGAAAATTCAAAAGATAGAGGTGCTGCTTCACATTGTAGGAATACGATCCCGTGGTGTGACTTGAGATGACACTCGAGGGCACCGTGTAAGCAGGAAGAAGCATTTTGTAAGGGCGGTCCGCGGACAGAATTGGGTAGTGCTCTAAGCATTTAGGTGAAAGCAAGTGCTAGCCATTGATGTTAGATGGAGTATATACATATGTACATATGCGACCTAGGTGGAGATGAAAGGCAGAAGAAACACTACAACAATAGAGCTTGAAGGAATTGGTAATACGGCCAAGCTTTTCGACCCTCACAACTTTCAGCCTGGGACGTCATGAACGAAGATAAGAACCGTCCTGTGATAGTCTAAAATTGCATTAGGTCAGAAGAAAAGCAACACAAAATAAAACACGCACAGTAGTTTAGCTCGGCACCATACTAAATAGTGAACAGCATCAGGTCACGGTTATCTCATCAAAAGAAGGAGGGTCACATACATTGCCCATATAGCCCTCATACTCTGTTTCATCTGGCTTCATGCCTTGAACTGGATTCGCACCCTGACTTGGACGAGACGGAACCAAATCCTCCGCCCTCATATCAAAATGCTCCGAGACTGATTCACCCTCCAGGTCCACGACATTGTCGACCTCCATCGATGTCAGGATAATTTCGTCCATCTCTGGAACCTCGTCGTCAAGCCTATCGTCCCTGCGTGATGCATACTCAAAATCTTCGCCGCGCCTCCGCTTGTACCTGTGCACTTCATCCGCCAACGCTCCAATACCTGGTGCACCCAGCTCGTGGTACTTGATGCTCGCAAGACGCAGCACGTACCCCAACTGTTCAGCGATATCCCGGGCATATCCAACTTTATGTTTATCGCTTCCCTTGAGCGCCTCGATTCCGCTGTCCTCAAGGTCATCGATACTGTACTGGTATGATAACATGTATGCGAAGAACGTGCGTCGCCGATTAGTAGGCAACTCTGCCCACCGATGGAGGATTGTTCGGAGATTGTTGACTGCAATTGTTAGGACATCAGGAGGGGAAGGCAGAGGTTCGGCTCCTCGAGAGGGGGGTCGGATGACATTGTACGTGAGGACTAGGCGGTAACCGGACGTAACCCGTTTGATTTCATGGTGGACATCACTGTACCAGGCGAGGACGGTCGTCGATGATTGGGACTGCGAGGCAAAGTCGAACGTCAGAGGTCGGGAGGACCCGGCATGGGAGACTTCAACCTCTCCGCCTTCGTAACGAGATGGGAGGATAATAACGATTGTAGCGAACATTCCGGAGGTTCTTGCGGTACTATATAAATGAGGTTCACATCACATCACACCCATACAGCCATGAAGACGCACTCTTGGTGTCTAGCAAAGCTAATGATACTATCCATTAGTGATTTTCGCTACTGACAGGAACTCAAAATACGCACTGCGAACCCTCCTGGTAAAGAAGCAACTTATAGAGCTCACACCTAGGCGCTGTCACTTGCATTCCGAGTTTTTGCAGAACGGATGGCAGTACCGTGCCTTCGATGAACGCCTGCCAGCCGGGACGTAGGGTGATCCTAGAAGCATTGATTTCCCACGTATCGCGGACGTTGGTGTTCACGATCGTCTCCTGGTTGTGGCCATAGGGCGCCCGGGACGCGTTACTAATAATCAGACGCGCGTCGCGCGTGCTGAGGGGTAAACTGATGGGACCGATCCCATCAATAACAAGGTTGGGAGTAGGTGTCTGTCGGAAAGTTTCGCTGCACGCGTAGTTGCCACTGAGCATGAAATATGACATAGCTTTGCTGAATGCTTCCTACAGTTGAGCCAATTATATGAGCCAGAAGGGAAGGGACAAGCTACTCTGACATACGGGAAAAGTGGTAGGGCGACGGCGACCGGCCGCTGGGGCTGAAGTATGGTTCAATGTAGCATGCATGCTTTGATACGACATGGCAGTTAGCCTGAGTGCGTCGAGGAGTAGCAGTGGTTGATGCCGAAGTTCAAAATTTAATATACTTATGCGCGTCGCGATCACGTGTGATAGTCTCACGCCACAAATATTCCTAGCATTGTTTCTTGTTTCAAGGACTTCTCTGTAGTGCACGTTATGTAGCTCGCTATCGTTGTCACGTTGTTGTCGGCCTATAGACTATGAAGTGGTATAGGATGAACAGATGTGAGGCTGCCTAAAGACGTGCTGATTCGTTGGGCATCTCTGCCGCAAGGAGAGTTAGTAGGCCTCTGAGCATATCATCATTCCACAGAAGACAGATGGACAAATTGGGATAATCAAAGAAAATCAAAGAAAATAAAAGACGATATCAAAAGATAGCCGTTGTTTTTTCCAAGACCGTCAACGAATCGGTTTGATAATGAGTGCCTCAGGAGTCTAGATCGTCTCCAGCTAATCCCGAAGGATCCTCTGCTTCACCTCCTTGTCATTTGATATCTTCCCGCAAGTCCGCACGACTGTGTTCAACTTCCTCCGGAATTTCTGGCAGCCTGTCTGGCTGAGCTTCGAGATCATCCTCAAATCCACTCGGACCCGGAATCACAGAATCTTCCTGGGAGCTCGTGCCAGTCTTGTCCTGCCCAAAGCGCAACGGCGAAGTCATCACGCTTCCTTTCCAGGAATCGTCCGGGCGAGCATGTCCCGCTGCGACGCGCCCAAAAAGCATTGTCGGAGCAATCCCCTACACATGATGTTTTGAGAATCTTCAAACAAGAAAGGACAGTAAGGCGGCATACCCTTGTGAATCCGGCTATGGGATCAAGGTAGTAGGTACCATCGTTACCACACGCAAAGAACGCCACGTATAAAATCAAGGATACGGCATATAGAGCTGAAGATTCTATGAAAACTTCAATGACGTGACGGTAGGCTCTAGGCCCGCTTCCTCCTCCATCTGTCGCTCGAGCGACAGCCAAAATACGGTAAGTCATGAGCAATGTGCACAATGATGTCGTGGCCAGAGTTAAAGATGCATAGAGCACTGAGAAGAGAAAGGAGCCGCTTGCATTCTCAGCATACTGTTGGTGTGTTACAATGATTTTGAACACTGCATCACATGGTTGAGCGAAAGGAAATAACGAGTGGGGTAAATTACTGTACCGATACCGGCAACCAGACAGAGAGCAGGAAGCAGAACGATTTGCCAGCACTGTCCCCATACCAACCAACAACGCCAGATCTCGAAAGACGGTGAGCTAAAGCGCCGATACCAGTGGGTACATTTTAGACACACCATGGTAGAGTCGACAAGGATAGTAGCGATCGCACCCATGGCACCCGTCACCGCCGTAACTGCCCTTTGTGGACTCTCAAACCTCGTAATTTGAGTCAAAATGTTCTCTCCGTTCTCCACCAATGCCGAGCGCACAGTTGACCAGTTGAGGGAAAAACTAACAAGTGTCATGATATAGACGATGATGATAACAGCGACCACAACATGTGAAACCGGTCGAGATTTTTGCGTAACTGTAATTTTGTTAAAGTTGGAATTAGTGTATGCGTGCGAATTCCACCTACATATAGTCCATAAGGCAACAGCGAGAATACCGGAGTATATGCCTAGGTGTCACGATAGCGTTTAGACATGTGCATCTTGCGGAGTGAGTGAGTACATACCCTGTAAGTGAGCAGCGAGGATCACCCTATTCATCTCAGAGCCGAGAGCCGAAAGGATATCTGCTATATCGGCGCTGGTCACACCGGGTGGAAGACCCGCCTGCATGTTAATAAATGGAGAGGGAAAGTAGTATGGGAAGGAAGAGCTTGTGAGGGTTGCACTACGTAGTATGCCTTAATTATATGGAGAATCTTCTCCCGAATGCAGTGCGGAGAGATCTGTTGGAATCCCTGTACGTATCTGCCGCGCATGCTTTGATACGATATTGTGTGATCTGAGAATACCCCACGATGTTTCGGACATTGATGTAAGAAAGACAATCCGAGTATTCTGGTTTATTTTTCCTGGGCGCCCAATCGATCCTGGCACATAGGAATATAGAAGTAACGAGTAACAGAGGGTTATTCCAAGTGGATGGTTGTTTGATGTAGCTGCAAGAATCAATAGATGAATGACGCAGGTAGATTAGAATCTAGAGAGAACCAGCCTAATTCTCCGACAGTGATAGATGGCAAGATGGTTTGGATGCTTCTCGTCCCAGTTTAAGAATAGTCACTCAGAAAGCGTTTATGAGACTCGTAAGTCTTGTAGGACCCTAGACGCCTATAGAAATAGTCAATCTCGCTGCAAGAGTTAAGTGAGGGAAGCTTCACTTGCTAGAAAGAGCTATTTAGACTCGACTATTCACGGCCCTCCCTCATCAAAGCATCGCGATATCAAGGAGAGCTGTGATCTAGCGGAAGCAAGATCTAAATTGATAGAAGCCGATGAGATAGGTACAGTAGATTGAATCAGCACATTTATATCACCGATAGAGGACGCCCAGGCCCCATATTCCTATGCATCAGCAGATAAAAACTCGGGCGGTGATCGTGATATCGTTCGCACAAAGAAAACATGCGTTGAACTGCATGTAACTCTTCCCCCTGAGAACCATGAATATCAACGGGAGAAGCCTATGAAACTCGGATCGCGGACCTAAGGAGGGAGGGCTGTGGAGGATAAGTAAGTAAGGCCGGCAAGCGGCAAAGCCCGCTACCTTGACATCACACGAACACGGGATTCCCCGACTGGAAAGTTCAAAGGGGAGGACTGGCGCGGGGAAAAAGTTCGCTCGGCGGCAGCTGCGCCGCCGCCAGCTCACATTTTCCCTCGCGCCCATTCTTTGAGTAGCCAGAGCTTTTAAAGGATACGAAACACAGTGGGGTTCATGGGTTCCATGACTAGCAGCACAACCACTAAGCGTGAGGTATGTATGTGGTGGTATTGCGCTGACTACCACAAAACTTCTACAATGAGCACAGGTGGAGCGGAAGGACGAGAGTCGAAGAGACAATGTCTTGCGACTCGAGAGGGTCCAAGCTAGGCCGAACTCCAGGAACGTACTTTACGGAAGGACAAAGCATGGAGTCCTTAACCTTGCATTCAATGATGTTGCTTAGAGTGGGCCACAAAATTCAATTCCCAACGTCATTGACGAATTGATGAGGGACAATAGCAGTACAAGAGTCAATCAACGACAAAAAATGCATGTACCTCGACTCCAGGTAACGAAAGAGAACAGAAAAGAAGAAAGAGAGCAGCGTCGAAGGCAGCAGACACAAGGAACAGCGCGATAAAGCGAAACCGGATCTCCCCCGAGATGACCGGCCAATAAACGTCGAATGATGACGAGTAGCCATGCTACTCTGAAGGTATATTCGCTTGCACCAACGGGTCCTTCGTCATTCATACGCGGACAAGCATAGTCCCCCGCAATCATTCAATGGGAATATCGTGCCTGCCGTTCTAGATCCCACAGTACAAAAAAGCATGCACCTGCCCCAAGGGATGTACGTGATAGAAATAGAAGTAATAACTCTGGCCCGAGGGACGTACCGTTAACAACACATCATGGTATTTAGAGCGTGTTTCGTGCTGTCTTGATTCTGTATGACATCTCCTCGACTCAGCGTATGCTCAGGTAGGCCGCTTGTCATCGACGAAGTCGCGAACGGTGCTCAAAGACATCCGAGAGAACTAGGCTGTCGTCGTCAGAGGAAACGACTGCGACCATCCGGAAGGGATGCTGGTTGTGAAGGCGGAACAGGCGTATGCTGAAGTATATTTGAAGCTCACTGGTACTATGGGACGCACATTTCTTATTTACACTGCAGCACAGCCCCGACTCGGCCCCGTCCATCACCTAGGATCCCTCAAACGGTGCCCAGTGATTCAGACGCACAGGTCGTCAAAGGAATGGTAGAAGGCATCCAGTCACAATCTTCAACCATATCTGGGGCAGTTTTCAGTCTGCAAAGAAACAAGCAAAAAAGACAGGAGTTTCAATAACCAAGGCGGTTAGCACGTCTCTGAATCCGAGGTTGAGCTGTCCTCTGTTGTCGGCCACCTGTCCTTGGGGGAAGCCTAGTGGCCCTAACCGGTAGTTATAGTTCACATAGACAATGGGAGTGCCCTGGAGGCAATTAGCCAAGCAAACATGTAGACGGAACGCAGGATTTTACTCTGGTAACACTCTGGACAACGATATTGCTTCCATTGAACGATGACGAACCGCCTGTGGAGAAACCGCCACCATACATCCTGCAGCATCATCAGTGCAAGGACTGCATAATTATAAAAAACATAATTCTACCAATACACCGCTGGCAATGGGTTTTCAGAAGACGCCCCCTTCGGCCGAAATATGTTGATAGTCAAACAATCCTCCGACATCTCTTCGGTATCAAGGTTCCGTTGTCTCTGGTTAAAATATAATTGCAGGTATCAAGCCGAAAGGCCTACGCGCTGTAAACAGGGAAGTCCAAAATTCTGGGCGTCGAATTCATCAGCGTCGATGTCCGTTTTCAATACAGGACACTGTAGATGCAACGTTCCAACCGGAGGTTCGGCGAATGGAATACCTAGCCCTTACTGTTAGTTAGTCATGGCTGCGTGGTATGTTGGCTCGCCTCCGAAGAATTCTTGCTGTAGCCCTGTAAGGTCTCTTCGAACGAGCTTGGTTTTGCCAAACTGGACCTCGGGGGCTGCAGCTGCAAAGAGAGCGTAGCACAGAACGGATACAGTATCACGATGAGCATGGTTCATGCGATGGGGAATGGGGGAGAAGAACGTGTCTTTATATAACATTTTGCGTTCAGGGAAGGATGGCCGTTTTGAAAGACGAAGACAAGGAAATATTGAGGTCTCTTGCTGCGCAGGTACTGCGAGCAAATTGGAAGAACTCTTTGTTTGCTTCAAGTTGTTGTTAACACGATGTAAGAATCCGACGCGTAAGTATTGACATACCGAATTGTCACTGTCAGCATTCTGACTCGAATTTAACCGTTGATCAATATCCTTGCATACCACCGTAACCCTTGTCAGGGCGTCAAAAAAAATAAGCGTCGAGCATCGGTTCGTGGGATGGCGGTGGGAAGGTTGTTTGGTTGGTTAACTTTGTCCCGTTGTTTGACTTGGACGCGCACACAATGGTGAGCGGCCTTTTCCCTTATTAGTATTACGGCCCGCTGCGAGTCTTCAGACACCGGAAAGAAATTTCACCCGGGAACTTGACATTTGAAAGAAGGATCTGTTCTCGATAACGCATGTCGGACGAGTTCTGCGGCCAACGACGGGGCACAATGTGTTCACAGGCTACTTATCCATCATTTTTGTAGGCACTGAACCTGCGTCCAACCCACGGGTACTTATCCTCGTGTAGATAGACAGGGTTGGGAGGTTCAATGTTGAAGTCTACGCTGGAGGAGGAGGGGTCGTTACAGTGAACAACGTGCTTGCAAGGATGCAGAGAGCGTGTCACAAGAGCGCCTTGAGCGGCCGCGGGGGTGGCAGGTGGGTGTAAGGAGAGGTGCAGTTGGGGTTTTGTGGATCTTGTTAATGGGAGGAGAGGTTTTACGACGATGATGGCGGATTCATTTGAGGAAGGTAAGGTATAGAATATAGACACATGGACCAGAGAAGCATATTGTACACCCGATAGCATCATACGTAACTGGACAGAATGAGTATGCAAGGGTGACACTGATAATTTCGATGTTAGAGCACTTCCTTTGTGACGGAAAGAATCCACATACGTTGTCCAACGCCTAGATACCTGAGGCCTGAAGACTCGCTAGTCGGGACATACGCCATCTGATGGCCCACCCGGCCATGAAGAAATCACCCAGACCTGAAATAAACCACTTGGCAACACCTAGCCCCACGAGACCATGCTCACTTCCGATAGAACTGGCTTCAGGAGCACATAGATGTGGGGAACAATGTTTGCCCATCTAGACCGCTGTTGTAGTAGTTACTTTGCTCTTGAACTTGATATCGATCGATGAAGAATATGCGACAATCCGACGGACGACTGGTATGTCGAGGTAAGCAAAAATTTCAATGTGAAAATAGGCCACGCACATTTCCATCATATATACGGCGTAAAATGAGTTGTCTTGTATCACAGACTCTCCAGATGCCGAAGGTATGCTGCAGCAGAAGTTAGGTCACAATTCACTACCCGAACATTATAGTTACACACCTAATTCCCTGCAGTCCGCCGCCACCTTCAACATCTCTATCTCGATCCAACAGACGTTCACAAGGTATTGAGTCCAATGTCGAAGCCCCGAAGAGGCAAGGCTAACAACAATACATCGGAACGAAATTTCCTACATGGCGAGAACAAAGCTGATAAAAGATAAAGACAGTCAGGGAACAACAGAAGGGACAGGCGATCAGTGGTACAGCCGCTGAGGACGCAGCTCGATGCTTGTTCCTCTGCATACCAGCAGCGAAGAAAGGGGTGACGCAGTCCATGTATAGCGCAGCAGTTTTTCCGATGATGTCCGAGGACACAACACAGGCAATGAAGAAGGCATGGAGATATACATACGCGCTCCGACATACTTGCACAACGTCCAATAATACGACCCACTTCACAAAGACCTGCCAGCAAATGTTCCATAATATGTGTGCGATGTCGAACTCGAGGATGATCCTGGCAGGTAGTACCAAGCGCTAGTCCATGACTGAACATAATTGCAACAGTGTCTTCAGAAGCAGACATAATGAAGCTTGAAGGACGGAGAGGTTGGCCGACACACGTTATCGTGAGTTTGGAAATTGGGACGTATCTGGAAGAAGATAAGTACCAGTGTAAAGATACTTACAAGGACTCACACTGATGTTCACAGGCACTATCGGCACACGACTGAAACCAATCGAAACCCACAATAACAACATCAGTAGGGAGGATCCCAGCACGATATCCGTTGGTAAGCCTTCTTCAACGAGTGGAAGTATGAGCCCCTGCCTCACATCCCGACCACCCTCGACATGAACAATAGAAGACCGGAAAGACGAGGGCGATATCAGAGAAAGAGAATATATCGCTTGCCAGCGATGCCGTGGGCATCAAATATACAGAAAGCGGAGGAGTGAAGAGCCTGTCACCGTTAACAACAGTATATGGTCAAATTAACGATCGCACAGCCTCGGACACAATAGGGGGCACACCAGTTGGCTGGCAGGCTGCTTTTGCACGCCAAACGGAAGCACAATAGCGTTCTACCAATAACCCACTACCAAGGTAGCGGGAATAGCTATCACAGCCTCAGGGGACAGGTATGGAGGAGAGAAAGTTGCGGTTGATGGCCAGCCTGAGGTAGATGAAGGTCGCACACAGGACGAAAGAAATAATCAGAATCTCGATTGAAGGTGGAGGATATATAAACCATTGTTTATGAAGTACGAAAGGTATGGATATGAGAACAGATTAGGAAGAAACTTTGCGCCGGTGAGGCGGGGCTGTTGCCTTTAAGACCAGTGAACGGGGAGGCAGAAAGGCGAGCATTGTACGAGAGGCTACGGCCGGAGATGTCGATGAGGGATAGGAGGGATCCGGTATAATTAAAAGGCGGTAGGAGTCGTCAATGAGATCGGAAGTTGGCAATGGTCTGAGGTAATCAGGCACGCCTCTCGCCACCTTCGTCCTCGGCTTGCGCACATCTCGAATCCGCACACATGTACAGCTAGTAATATTCCCTTGGGAGGTAAATTCTTTGCTAACGTTGTTTTGCCTCCGGCGGCTGAGCCCATAAACGTGTATATCAATCTTGGATCATCCTGGGATGGGTCGTATTCCTCGTCACCCATATCCGAAAAGATTGACGACATATAACTGAAGCAAGAACTTGATGAGATAACACGAGCAACAATGACAAGGGAAGAGAGGTGAGAATTGAGACCTGTGTGCCGCTAGACATTCACCGAGGTGATCGGGATCGCTACAACGGCCTCAGGTTAGTAATAGTTTGAGGAAAAGAGCATTGAAAGAGCGACTCACATAGTCGAAACCCTCTCCTGCTTGAGCCCGACCGGTGATACTCGTTGCTCTATAGCATACGTGGGAGGTCGACAAATCCCAGACAATTCTAGTACCTTTATCTCGAACTATGTTTGTAGAGACGAGGACATCGACGTAGGAAGGGACGACGGCATGGGTATCGTGCTTGGGTGTCCAAGTGGTAGCTGGCACTGCAGGGCTTCAGATAGGCGTCCTAACGAAGACGTTGGAAGACAGCAACTTCGCATCGGATTTGACAGCGGAAAAGACGATCGGTTACAGCCCCTCCCAGACTCTGCTCCCGACGACGATACATCACTTCGGGACAAAACACGTCCTTCCTGTTTCTGCTAAGACCATAAGTAGGGCCAGGACCTTCCTTTGTGATACTGCAATCACAACTCAATGCAAAATAGAAAGATTTTGAGGGAGGAAGACTAGGGCGAAAGGCGAGACTGCGCATTCTTGAGGAGAGGTAGACCACATCTGAGATGGGGAGGAAAGTTAGCCGTGGAACAGAAAGTTCAAGAGCAACTGTACTCACCGTATTTTACTCGCCATCGAGACCTCCTCTACTCTTCGTTGCGTGTTCCCTTGGTGAATTTCTTTGGCTTCGAACTCGTCCTCGTCGACGCTGTCAGAGAGCATGAAATCAGTTTCCTTTTTGGTTTCGTCCCTTGATCCGACTTTCAAGTTGTCACCACGACGAACGCGTCCCATTCTTCACGTCCTTCTCGTCTTTCATGGCGTCTCTGATCCTCCTGTGTCCTTAGCTAATACGGAATAGCAAAGCAGCAGTGTGATTTGAACCGGCTTTTGTTTGTAGAACAAGGTGCGCCGTTCATCAAAACTCATCCTCTTCCCTCATAACGATTTTCTATGCAGTGTTCTTCGAGTCAAGGACGCACAAATCTCCTACGACACCGGCCGGTTAGATTGTCTTGCAAGACGATGCTGCTTGCTGACTCGTTACTTGCTGCGTGTATCACGACGACGGCAGGGTTTTATCCACCGCAAACCCGGGATGCAGGACATTTCAAGACGGAGCCTGGTGGATGGCGGGAAGGTAGGTAGGGGTTCATCTTCTCTGACGGTGAGGACATTGCTGACTCCTTTCGTAGGGTAGGGAACCCTGAGCATGGGCGAATGGCATCCAGAATTTCGAGCTGGCAGTCTAAAGCGGCCGATCAATATTTCAATCGCGTCTCTGCAGCAGACAGCCATTCGCCTCTTTCAGCCTCCGCAGTCTAGCACGTCAACCTCGGGGCGTATCCTTCGGAATTTGATTGCAGATAGTTCACGATTGCGTTCAATATGCGAAGAGCGACATCCACGGCATCCGACAATGGACTGTCCAGATATTAGTTCAGCAGTCCGGCCTCGCGAGGATAGCGAGAGGAGTCTTCCGAGACCAGGCGACGAGGGGAAGGGGAAGACTTGTGAAGTGCCCTTTTGGACACATTGACCCCTGACGAGGTGAGTTCAATTCGAACGCACCTATCTACACCGAGATAAACCTTCGCCTCAGATATTGTATCACTACCAGTCCGACGCTACATCGCGAGCAAGGCAGACATCAAGGCCGTCAAATTTATCATTACATACCCTTTACCGTCTTCCAAGAAAGCGGTTCTTGCCTACCTTGGGATTCCTTTGACTCCCGGTGGACAACCTGAGGCGCCCATCCCAATTACACGGAAGGCCAAAGTCGATGTATGTGCTATGACTTTGCCCACGAAGGATGCTCATGGTCTGACAGTTCCTCGATGTGTACGTAAACTCCGGTTCAGTATCTACGAAGACTTGATATATCCAACTACAGTGACGCCTATAATGACATCCTTACTCTTGACGGTGGGAAATGGGGCATTGAGAGCCTCGAGAAGCTTCCGGAAGGTACCTAGCCCCAAATTTCTGTTCAAGGATTCGTTGCGTGCGAAAAGATTGTGAAGAGCGACGTTGGGGTGCAGCAAACGGCGAAAGAAGTCGGCAAGCAGGGGCTTTATATCTGAATAGTTTAATAGTCATACGTCTCATTTCTTCGTAGGTGTTCTTCCCGAGCAAATAGTCTGTGATGGCTGGTCTATCGGCTACGACGACCGTTTTCCCCAGAAGCGCTGTACTCGGCAAGTGTCGATATCTGCGCAGCTTTCGGAGCATGGAAATCTATATGCACATTCACTAGTAAGTGCATAGTCGCAACTGTTCAATATCATGCTTAGGGATTCTCGTAGGATTCCATTGCCGTGGAATGCTGAAGAGGTCCTACATATAGGTATTGTCACGTCTTCTTTGAGTTTCATGTATTCCTAACATCTCAGCTCAGATTTCCCTCCTCACTACAAGAACACTGCTAAGCGTGGCCCTCGGCATACCCAGCACCAGTTTTCCCGAACTCTCTGAGGACGCATTTGCCATGACAAGTCGACCACGGATCCAACCTCCCCTCAAATCGTTTGATTTCCTTCCCGACCTTATGGAGAAGAACGAGGAGAATTTCAAACCCAGAGATAACATCAAGCCCTTGCACATCGTCCAGCCCGAGGGTGTCAGCTTTAAGCTCGATGGGAATGAGCTGGAGTGGCAGAATTGGAAGATGCATATATGTAAGTCGTCATGGTGCTCTCGGTCTCGCTCTACTAATCATGCAACGCCAATAGCCTTCAATCACCGCGAGGGCGAATGCAAGTACGCACTGTGAACCTTCTCGATAGAGTAGCAGTTTGTATAACTCGCACACTGGTGCTACGACCTGCATACCAAGGGCCTGCAGTACCGAAGGTACAACGGTATCTTTTAAGAACGCCTCCCAGTCCGGATTCTGCGTTGTGATCTTATCGGCGCTGATCGAATCTCCCAAGTATCACCCACATCTGGATTAACAATTGTCTGCTCATTATGTCCGTAAGGTGCTTGAGACGCGTTATCAATGATGAGACGCGCGTCCCGAGTACTCAGTGGTAGAGCAATAGATCCGATCGATGAGATTTGGTGTGGGTGTCTGTGAGAAGGATTGACTGGAGGTGTAACTGCCATTAAAATTGAACTTTTTAATAGTCGCGTCGAGGTAGTCCTAAAATCGTTCATCAATTTAAGCAAAAGTAAAGGAATTTGGCATACCCTATAAGCAGCCGGATGGCGCAAGGTTGAGCTTCCAGAGGGTCTCATAGAATTCCCATTTGTTGTGGGACGCGAGCTGTGAGTTCCTGGTGCATTAGAATACCGGGACAAAGTCAGATGATGTAGATTGGCATTTGACATTTTCGGATTGTTCTTGAGTATTCAGTTCAGGAGTTACGCGTAACGACGCGTCAATTTTCGCAGAGATTCTAATGAGCAAGGTTCGAGGCTCAAGTGAAAATTGACCGTGGGACCGTGACGCGTCGAATGCGCGCCGGACCGATCGCACAGCCACTGAATTGTTCTTCCCAGCAGTCCCTTCGCTTCAGTTTCGCACCGCTGGCCTCGAGTTCTACCTCAAACGGCGACACACGCAACAAACCCTAAGTAAGGCTTGCAATTCTCTGAGCTCCGGTGCCAAGGTTGATGATGATACTCCAGCTGGGTGAACGTCTGCGTCATAGGAAGAACAAAGAGCACTGTTTTGCAAAGGCCACAGAACGAAATCAAATGGGAGATACATAAACTGATATATCCTTCGGTGTAGGAACCGTTCCCAATCGTCAATATGTTATCCAAACGGCTTCTTCGTGTATAGAGGTCTCATATGGAGTGTAACGCACCAGGAAGACTACTAGTTAAAAGGAGTATCATAGCTGCCGAAGGGAACATTTAGGCTGACAGCAGGGACAGTAGAAGGTTCAGTCTACGCACGTAGTGGGAACATCCTCTTCCGTGAGTACTGTAGCGGTTACAGGGATACCCAATTGCCCATTGATTGTTGGCTCCCTACACAATTTCATAGTTACAACCTGGTCGTCGTCTCAGACACGACACGCACCTCAGATACAAGTCAACCCACCCTGAGGAAGTGTCGATGACACCAGCACCTGCTGTTCCGAGGATTGGAACAACGACGGGGTCCTCGAAGGTGTGACCGAAGGAGATGTATTCAGTAGTGTATCAGTTACAGGGATTCTTAAATTGTTGCCTCTACACAATCTCACAGTCAAAATCCGATAAATGTCGAAGACGCAACATGCACCTCAGATACACGTCCATATTGATCAAGCGGTGAAACAATATTCAACGCGCCCAATCCGCCCTGAGTGAGCGGCACATCCTCAGTGGCAGGTTAATCCTTCCCCGCATACATTCCTCTGCGTCACGTTAATTCCTGGCAAGCCCCACTATTCCCCACACAAACAACTCGCTCCCCACCCTTGGCTTGCGAATACACCTCTAGGAGTGCTAGTTAATTCAATGCCCAGCGAGCTTTACCGAACAACTTACTGTGCTTTAGAATCGATGCATCATTGCTCTGGAACATTCTAGGCAACTGAACTGAGCGTCATGTATGCGTCTCTGATTTCGTTCTCGAGGGCGTCTGTCTCGATGTCGAATATCTAATGCTTAGTTAGACTTGGAAGGAAATATCCAAAGAAACGATGCACGTACCCGATACATCACGCTAAGCAGGCGCCACCTCTACCAGTGCGCGTACTCAGCCGATGCGCTGCTTCATGTGTGGGAGAGGAAGAATGGCTGGCCGGAGGGAAGGAGGCGGCCGGCGGTGGGGAGCGTTCGCGCTTTGAGGATGGTATGCGGAGCACGCATACATACTGGCTAATCTATAAATAGGTTCATTGGGGTACACGCGTCGCCGGCATCTGGTCGCATTTGCCAGGACGCGCGTCGTGATCCGGGACATACGCGTCGCGTGCCATGCATGACGCGTCACCTGCCGTGGCTCGGCAATGCCCCTGCCACGCGTCTGTTCCCTCTTACCTTAGCATATCCCTGCATGTTTTCTCAGGCTCTCGAGCGAAGACCACAGCTTATCTGTCTACCCGGGACGCCCTCGATAAGCTATACCTTTGGATACCATGAAAAGCGGTGGACCGTCCGACCAAGAAATTAGAATCATGACGCGCATATCACGTGCAACACGTGATGACCTCTCCTTGGTAAGCGAAGATTTTAGACCTAGAGAGACCTTGACAAGCAAGGTAATCTCTTTATTACTCCTTTTCTCTTGATTTCCTACCGGTCCGGGAACCGGCCTGGCAAAGGTCGTAGCTACCCAGTTCGCCTCAGATGACAAAAGCACCAGTTGACCTGCGGCTGCTCCACCTAAGTATATAACCTTACGAACAACCTTGCGCGTCGGAAGTGCAAGGGGCCGATGCCGAGTTACGAGAAACGCGAAAACAGATCAAGAGGAGAATGTATCGACGGATGTTCCCAATCCACAATCGAACTTGGACTTAACCAAACTACTCTCAACAAGTCACAGTACCACTTGTCACCTGCTAGTCTTCTTTCTCTCGCGGTTCTGTACATTACTGTCACCTGGCTTTGACATTCCCACGGAGCTGTCCTCATTTCTCATGCTCTATTGTTGTAAAAGCTTGTTGTGTTGTCAGCGTGATTGACGCTTAAGTCTTCTATCTTCAGGTCTATCGGTAACGCGGGTCGTTGACAAGAAGAGGCATTACTGTACAATTCAGTTTATCGCCACATCGCCGCATCTGCTTCGTCTATTTGCTCTTACCATTGCGAAGTTTCCTCTATCGCAAGCGTCGATATTCCGCAAATTGGAGAGGCTTGTGGGCCTGTTCTCGCCCCGACAATTCACTGTACCACCTCCCACGCTTCATGACTGTCCGGCCGGGAATCTCATTGACAAGTTAAGACTGAACAGCTTTCCACCTTCTTTCAAAGTCCGGTGATCGGTTGCTGGCATGCCTCGACCGCTATATATTCTATGCATTCTGGACAACGGGTCCTGATCATGGCTTTACTCCTCACTCTGTCGTCTGTCTGTTTGCTCAGTGCGTTGTACCTTGTATACAAGCGACTTAGACGCATATCGATTGCCGATGTTCCTGGGCCGCAATGGAAATCTTGGCTCTATGGTACGATTTGATGTCGTACCCTCTGGCTGTTTCTTATATTTCAATAGGAAACTTGCCCGAACTTCTCAAAGGCGAAGCAGGAGAAGTAAATCGATCAACCTCAACCAGTTTTTCTTGTGGTTTCACGCTGAATTTAGATGGACTTTAAATGGCAAGGCCAGTATGGCGACATTGTTCGAGTCCGAGCAGCGCTTGGGGCAAGCGATTCTCTACTGGCTACTTGTCCAGTTGCTGACGGTCTTTTCGTGCAGGAAGATCGTCTCCTGGTTTCCGATCCCAAGACGCTTCAATACATATACCAAACCAGCGGATACAGATTTATCAAACCCCCAGGTCGCAAGGAGCTCGGACGACTACTTAACGGGACTGGAATTCTCTTCGCCGAAGGTCTGCAATTAAAATCTACGGCGTCCATATGTTAATCTTTCCGTTTTTTACTCAGGTGATGACCATAAGAGACATCGCAAAGTTCTCCTACCCGGTTTTGGAGGACCGGAAGCAAAATTTTATGTGCCGGTGTTTTTCACGCATGCTGGGAAGGTAAATATGAATGGCATTATTTTACGGTACGATGATTGCTGAGTATCCCATTTTTATGAAGATGGTTTCGAAATGGAAGGAGCTCATATCCGCAACTGAGGAACAGTCTGTTGTTATCGACATCCCTTCATGGACGTCGCGTGGAACATTGGATGCCATCGGCGAAGGTATGCTACTTGCACCCATATCCCATTAAGTTATTCCCTTGCTCAACAATATTCTAGCCGCATTCGATTATCAGTTTGGCGCCCTCGACGACTCAGCCAAGCCTCTGACCAACGCGTATACAAATCTGTTGTCAGTTAGCTCAGTCTTTTTCACTTGAGAGAAGCTCTAATGAATAATCCGTTTCACAGGTTTGACACTTTTGCCGCAGCTACTGACAATACCATCCTATCGTTATGTCTGATGGACTGGCTGCCTGTATGGGTTGTACGATTTTTTGTTGAGAAGGCACCAATCAAGCGAATGAAGCACCTTAGAATGTCGCGCGATCTAACCCGTCAGGTCGCAAAGCAGTTGTTGATTGAGAAGTACGAAGCACTTGCTGCGGACAAACCTAAGAGGGATATCATGAGTTTGTTAGGTATGTTTCCTCTTTTCGGCGTGCATTTTACACTGACTGAACTTTTACCCGCCAGTGAAAGCAAATGTTTCGGAAAACCCGAAGACGCAACTCAGTGAAGAAGAACTACTCAGTCAGATGAAGTGAGTGCGATACCTTAACCCTTAAAGCCTTCACCATTGATCCCTAAGCCCCCAGCACTATTATGTTTGCCGGCCACGAAACAACTGCCAATACACTCTTCTGGACATTTCTCGAACTTGCAAGACATCCTGAAGTACAAGATCGGCTAAGGGCGGAGATCAGGGAGAAAGAAAGAGTCATCTTTGCTCGTGGTGATACCGAGTTCTCTGTAAAGGACCTGGATAGTATGCCTTATCTGACCGCTGTCGTGAAGGTTAGCTCATGTCCTTTCTTATGATCCTGAACTCCGAGTCACCGTTCCATAGGAGGTGCTTCGATTCAATCCAATCGTTTATAATATCGAAAGGGTGGCAGCTCAGGACGACGTACTTCCTCTGAGCAAGCCCGTGATTTTGACGACAGGAAAAACGGTCCGAGAGATAGCCATATCAAAGGGGACGTTCATCATTGCATCAGTTGCCGGCTATAATAGGTGGGAATCCTTCGTGACGTTCATCGTGATGTTTTCTAATTATACCCGGGACGAAAAGGAATAAGAGCGTATGGGGAGACGATGCCCACGTTTTCGATCCCGCGCGCTGGTTCCGCGGAAGTGCAAGTAAGGAGGTACCAATTGGTGTCTACGGGAACTTGTGCGTTCTGCCTACGTCTGAAGCTAGATACTACGCTAACTTTCCCGCTATAGGTTCAGCTTTGCTGGAGGACTAAAGTCTTGTATCGGCTGGCGATTTGCGTATGCAATTCTAATTCATACCTCTTTGGTCGCACTAACCATGAAAATTCGTAGTGTCCTCAAACTCCACGCATTTATTACCGAAGTTGTCAATAATTTTGAGTTTTCGTTAACCAAGGAGTCTGAGCAGATTCGGAGGGAGAATTGTGGCTTAATGGCACCGACTGTGGAGGGCGAGATGGAGAAGGGTTCACAACTTCCCCTAAGAGTAGCATTTGCCTCTCGCGACTGAACTTTTGATTTTATGTAACATAATTTTTAAGATGCATACGCTGGGCAGAGAGGGCAATGGCTGCTACCGCATACTTGTCGGGACGCGAAACAAGACGCCTAGTTTAGAATAGTGTATACCTCTCCTGGTAAGCGACTATTTCAGAGCAGGCAAAAACCGTCGAAAATGAATAGCGTATAAAACGTTGACCACAGTAAAAATACGTCGGGATTCCCATTAATGGTAAAGCCGACGGATTTTTCTGGGGTCAAAAGAATGCGTCAATATTTCATCTATTCCAGTCGTTTCCCTTACATCTTGACCGGCGCGAATCAGTCACCTGCCAGGAGAGGCAAGGAGTGGTACCTTTTCAAGTTGAACGAGTCGCGTTCTCCGTTGTAACTCCGACGAGTAACTTCTCTGTTTCCGCCATGAGATACGCATTTCTCTTGTTTTCTCTACTGCCTTTCTATGCATTTTCTATGCTTCAGACCCCCTTGAATGAGGACCCAGTACCATATAAACTTGAAGATGCTCAGCTGTCATCTTTACAGTTTGACAAATTCACTGTTGTATCTCATCCCAGGTATCCTGGACATCGTGTACGCATCAAGAAGACAGATTTCTGCGATCCTACAGTCAAGTGACAACTTTTGCTGTGTTCCAGGGCTACATCTCACCAGTCGTAGTGTGTACACAGGATACCTGGACGTTGACCAAGGCGCGAAGCATATGTTCTTCTATTTCTTTGAGAGCAGGCGCAACCCCGACAAAGGTCTGACGACTGTGCCCATATCTGTACTTCTTTGAATAATTTTTGTCAAGATGATGTTATGATGTGGATAAATGGAGGTGGGTTTATTGAGGCATGCAGACTCGGACTTAACTTGTAGCTGATCCGTTGTATAGGTCCTGGATGCTCGTCTTCAATGGGACTTCTCATGGAATTAGGCACCAATATCTTAGCAAGATTATCATTGATATCTGACTGTTATTCCGTCAGGTCCATGCAGCATCGATATGGATGGATCTTCTTCCAATGGGACGGTCTGGAATCCTTACTCTTGGAATGAAGCTGCGAACGTATTTTCCCTCGACCAGCCGCAAGTCCCTTCAAGTTCTATGGCATCAGCTGCCTCCCTCTGACGTGACCTACCGTAGTGTGGGGGTAGGTTTCTCATATGCAGATTATGGCGAGACCGTAGAGACAACCGAGGCCGCTGCTAAGAACGTACACGCGTTCATCACGATCTTTTCTGAGACTTTCAAGCAGTTCTCCGGTGGGGTGCTTCATCTCTCTGGGGAGTCGTATGGGGTTCGTATGCATGTCCAAGTCTACTTTTGATGCCCACTCGCTTAGTGACGTTTGTAGGGCCGTTATCTCCCGGTGTTTGCGAGCGAGATATATGACCAGAACCAGATCGCAAAGGCTGACGGACGTCCAACGCTGAATCTTCAGAGTGTATTGATCGGTAACGGCATTACAGATATCTCGACGTAAGTCTTCATTGTGGTCGGCGATCACTGTCAGCGCGTTGACGGAGACATTTCAGTTTATACGCTGGAAGATATGAGATCGAGTGTGGCACCGCTGCTCTCGACATTCCCTTCCAATCTATAAGCACTTGTGTTCGGATGAAGACTGCTGTAAGATTTTGTGGTTTTCCTGTCATTCCAGCGCGTTATTCAACAGTGTATTTTATAGCTACCACGGTGTCAATCGGCTATGCTGAAAGGCTGCATAGAACAGTTTGATCTTATTAACTGTAGGGCAGCAGTCAACTTTTGCGATAATGAGCTATCAACAGGGATGTGGGCGAGTGGTATGTGCTGCTGGTCAATGTTAGAACTGGGATACTCACGACGGTTTAGGTCGCAACGTTTATGATATTTCCAAGGTAATGTCCTGTTGAACTGCTTCGGGTTACATTCTTCCACATCTTTTCGAAGATGTGCATCGGAGACGACCTGTGCTACGCTGAAAATACCGCTATCAAGAAGTATCTCGATTTGCCCGAGACCCGGGAATTACTGGGTGTGGAGACGCCATATAACTTTTCTGCGTGTTCTTCTACGGTCGGCCAGAACTTTAATGTGCATATGGACAAATGGGTTGCACCTACATAGTACTATGTCGCTGGCCTCCTTGACCGAGGTATCCGGGTGTTGATCTATGCAGGAACATATGATTGGCAGTGTACGTACATCACTGTTGCTTATCTCTGAAACTGAATTGTAATAATCCAGGCAATTGGGTCGCGAATAAATTGTGGGTCGATGGACTGGATTGGAGCGGGAAGAAGGAATACAATGAAGCCCAGTGGGAAGATTGGTTTGTTGGCGATAGCAAAGCAGGCGAGATCAAGCAAACGCCATTGCTGACTTTCGCGACGATTCGAGGTGCTGGCCATATGATAAGTGCCGATCCTCTTGTGTTTCCTTGTGTTATACTGACACCGTTCTTCTCCTGTTCACGTTCCGCACGATAAACCTGCAGAGTCTCTCACCTTGATCAGTCATTGGATAGCCAATCGACAGCTTTGATTGTGATGGCCGGTGTCAGATACGATGCATGTACTTATACAATTGACACGTTCACTACTACCAACAACGCTTGGCGAATCAATGTTGACCGCGATCACAATGTCCGACCAGTTAAAAGGAGTAACCCAGCTGCGGAAGGGATAAATTAGGCTGACAGCAGGGACATTAGAAGGTTCAGTCTACGCACGTAGTGGGAACGTCCTCTTCCGTGAGTACTGTAGCGGTTACAGGGATACCCAATTGCCCACTGATTGTTGGCTCCCTACACAATTTCATAGTTACAACCTGGTCGTCGTCTCAGACACGACACGCACCTCAGATACAGGTCAAGCTGCCCTGGCGAAACAATGTTCAGCGTGGTCGACCCACCCTGAGGGAGTGTCAATGACACCAGCACCTGCTGTTCCGAGCATTGGAACAACGACGGGGTCCTCGAAGGTGTGATCGAAGGAGATGTATTCAGCAGTATAGCAGTTACAGGGATTCTTATTTTGCTGTCTCCCTACACAATCTCAGTCAAAATCCAGTAAATGTCGAAGACGCAGCACGCACCTCAGATACACGTCCATATTAATCAAGCGGTGAAACAATATTCAACGCGCCTAATCCGCCCTGAGTGAGCGACACATCCTCAATGACAGGTTAACCCTTCCACGCATACATCCCTCCGCGTCACGTTAATTCCTGGCAAGCCCCACTATTCCTCGCACAAACAATTCGCTCCCCACCCTTGGCTGCTAATCCACCTCTAGGAGTGCTAGTTAATTCAATGCCCAGCGAGCTTTACCGAACAACTTACTGTGCTTTAGAATCGATGCATCATTGCTCTGGAGCATTCTAGGCAACTGAACTGAGCGTCATGTATGCGTCTCCGATTTCGTTCTCGATAGACGCCAACAAGCGTCTGTCTCGATGTCGAATATCTAATGCTTGGTTAGACTTGGAAGGAAATATCGAAAGAAACGATCGGTACATCACGCTAAGCAGGCGCCGCCTCTACCGGTGCGCGTAGGTGCGCGTACTCAGTCGATGCGCTGCTTATGTGTGGGAGAGGAAGAATAGCTGGCCGGAGGGAAGGAGACGGCCGGCGGCGGGGGGCGTTCGCGTTTTGAGGATGGTATGGGGAGCACGCCTAGCGAAGGGAGGATCTGACGGCCCGAATGCTTGAGACGTCCTTGCACTCGGTTGCTTCTGAGTTATTTGGACGCGCCCCATCTGTCGCTGGCCGTCTCAGAGCGCAACTTGTTCTTCCCGCAAGAAATCGGCGAGGGATACGGCTGCCAGGCATGCCCTTTGCTTTGCTTTGCTTCGGCGCTTAGCGCACTACGTCCGGCGCCGGCGACCAAGAAAACGTCCTTCAAAGCAGCCGGCCGTCAAAATGTTGAGTGAGTAGAGCTTGCTCGAGTTGTCTGTCCTTCAACAGTTTTCGGCGCACGATGGGTAGAGGAGATATTGGCTGCAAAGAGAAGTTGGTCATAGAACGGAGGATTCATGAGTAACTGTACTCACGGATCAGCAGACGTCGCCTTGCCCCAAACCCCGTCTCCCAGTACGATCCGTTGGCTGGGTTCGTTCATCGTGCCCCGAAGTAGAAATCATCGAACCTTCATGGGGTCCCTTCTCATTTTCCCTCCTCCACCATCCTACTCATTTTCTTGCTCGATATCGAGTCCTGCCTTCCTCCTCGTTGCGACTTTCAACCCGTCCGACGCAAGCGCTGCGCTCAACCCTCGCCCCATAAAGAAGTATCTTCGGGAACAAGAGCAACGGAGGGAAATGTCTGGTACGTTGCTTGGCTATTACGGCCAGACCCAGCTAAAGTCAATCGAGGGAGACAGCGTCGGCGCTGAAGGCAAGTGTGATCTCGTGATTGCCGTCAGTTTCCTTTCATTCAATTTGATTTTGACTTTTCGCTCACGACCATGATATTCCCGCGGCGCGTTGGTCGCTCCATGCCTCTTGTCTTCGATTCCTCTCGCGTTCTCGGCTCAAGATGAAATGGTAAATACCAGTTTGACCATTACACCGCCGGAGTCATAGAACGAGGTAAGCTGTTTATCAAAGCTCATCGACTTCCTTTCCCTCTTACGAATTTCTGTGCAGCTTCCTTCCCGTAAACGTGTGTTGAAAACCGACCCTAATTCGATGTTTGGATGGTACTGGGTTCGCCAGGTGTGTACGCTACTCACTCTCTCCTTAACATCGCTAATCAATCATCACTTTCTTCAAGACTACGAATATTGTGATTGCACTGTCTACACGCAATTCTCGTACGACACTGGCGGATTGTCTCGCAAGATGATTCAGTATTTTGACTCGTCAGCTGCATGCGCGTATCCTGAAGGCAAGAAAAGACGACGGCGACGGTGTTTTGCCTACCGCAAACTCGGGATGAAAGGCAGAGCCTGGTGAACGGCAAGAAGGCAAGGTAAGGTATCTTTTGCGGTGACGGCAAAGACATTACCGACTCGTTCCATAGGGTAGCAAATTTTGAGCATGGGCGGGGCGCAGGTATGGTGTCCAGAGATCCGAGCGGACACTGTCTAGTGGATCCGGTGGTAAGCGCAAACTTGATTTAAGCCGGTGGTTCACTAACTGATAGTGATACTAGCCACGGAGAGCAGTTGATTAGGCAAAGGTAAACCTTTCAGTCAAGTTCTTGTTGTTTCTTCTAACGCAATAAAAATGAAATCGTTCTCCAGCTCCACTCTCGATTACGCATGAATGAATATGGTGCTGTTTGTAAGGTAGTGATAAGTGGGCTTCAGTGATGCAGGTGCGTGGAGTATTCGCATATCTTATTTCCATCAGCTAATGGCCAAACTTCAAGACTACGAATGCAGTGATTACGGTTTCAAGTACTGACCCTGCACGTATCTCGAAACCGAGCAGAAGCAACGATGGGCATTGAATGCATTGGCCTCGTCACCCGCTATGCGCCTGGTGGTTCCAGGGTCAGCCGAGCATGGCCTGAGTACGAGACGGTGTCTGTTTGGCATGCCGGCTAGGGAATAGCGCGAGGGGTAACGACGGCCTCCGACTATTACTGCATAGACAGGGTATGCTGACATCGTACCCCGCGACTCACAGACTGACGAATAACAGGCTTTCCTGTGGGCAGATGCAGAATCGAGACCTCTTTAGGTCGAAGTCACTGTAACGGTCGGAATACCTTGCCCCTGGCACTGAATCCGTGAATGAAGGATATTCGATGCGCTAGAGAGAGAATATCCCGTCAGAGATCAATACGGAACCAATGTTGACTACAGCGAGACGGTGAGTTGATACTATATTATGATACCAACTCACGCCAACCGCGTCTCTGCAGTAGATATCCATTCGCTCCTTCTCAGGCTCAGCGGTCTTTCCCGAAACCGGTCTAACCCATCCACGTCAGCATCAGGGTGTGCACCCCTTTGGAACGGTACAGAGAGAAGAGCGACGGAAATTACCTTCTACGCCACCCCCCACTTCCACTACATGTCAATCAATATCAGCTATGCTAAATCTTGCTGTGACCAGGATACATTGAATAAAAGCTGGGTGAGGATGGAAACTGCAAATGGGAAGATATGCACTGTGAACGTTCTTGATAGAGTCCGGGTCACGGCATTGTTCAAAGGATGTCTCCCAGTCCAGGTTCTTCGTTATGATCTTGTCAGCGCTGATCAAGACCTCCCAAGTATCGCGCGCATCCGCGTTGACAATCATCTCCTCATTGTGTGCTTGAGACGCGCGTCCTTGGTGGTAGATCAATATATCCAAATCCGTCAACACGCATTACTGCCATTAAAATTGAACTTTTAATAGCTGCGTCGGGGTAACAGTCTGAAAATCGTTCATTGTAATGATCCTCTTACGTCGGCCGATCCAATCGTCTCTTGGTATTCTCCGTGTGGGTGACTTCTCGGGACACTCACCCAGAGAAAACATCATGCCGCGCCAATTGATACTAGTGGCCATCACCCTCCACTGCTGGTCTGCTGCTCTTCTCTGAGTGTCATGTAAGTGCGTTCCCATCTGGACGATCTCATGAGTTGCCACTCTCTATTGTTCCGATTTGTGGCCTTCATCCGGCTCCACAATCTTTGACTTTTTGACTATTACCTCAGCGGGAGAATGCTTGGGAGTTCACTTGACGAATCTCATATCCTGTATTAGGGTCCGTGTACGCTAGCTATTTCGGTTGGACTTCATCTCAGGAATACTGTTACTGACCGTGTCATTCTCAGATCACTCTCAATTCTTTGTTTGAATCCTGTCGGAGGTGACCACCGACATACGGTCCTAAACGGATATTGTTGGCTGGGAATGTCGATAATTATTATTACGTAACGTCGGGAGACTCTTCCAAGGATTGTGTAAGTACGAGCTTCACGGCTTTTTTTTTTTTGCTTTTTTAATTCCTGGCTGAACGGATCCTTGGGTATGCAGATAATTGAGTTTACCCATCAATGCGGGCCAGGTCATCCTTTTCTGAAACATTTTTACACGTGTTGATCATTCATACTCGTTGCTTCCGAAGTCCCGCCTTCCCGAAACTACCGTTTAAGTGTCCAGGTTATTAGCTCTAATCACGACTAAAGTCTTCTAGGTTGCCGCTAGCCTGATGACATTGCAATCGGATCAATCACTGCCAGTGTGGGGCGCCACTCTGTGTCGTTGGCTCATGACCTCAGCTTCTTTGCAGTAATACTTTCATGATCAGTCTTGATGCCCGTCCACGCTTCTAGCTGCGCTAAATATGGGAGCAAAGAAATAAAATAGAACCAATATGGTCTAGGTGACTTTACTGGAGCGTAGAAGGGCCCAAGTATCTCCAGTGAGTGTATCTTTCTACGGCCGTCAGTTTCACTTGATATAACCATTATTTTGCCGAAGCCCCTGTTATCAATGATTCCATCAATTTTCCGTGATTCCCTCCCTTTCGTATTTCTTCTAGTCTCAGACCAGAGTCAGCGGCCGAGAAATAATGTTTATCCTGCACCACGGCAGTAATTATCAACTCGAAGATGAAACGGTAAGAAAAGATCTAGTCATTTTCTGTCCATGCGGATATTCGAGTTTCAACGTTCCAGGCAACTTGAAATGCTGTATTCCTGCGTAGCAACAAACTGAAAAGCGTGCTACTCCACCCATCAATTATATCACGGGTGTGTATGATCATACGGTTCTCAAATTGTTTTTCGTCTGTCGGCTGGGTACCCGACGGGTTTCCCTCTAATTTCGGGTTTAGCGAGTGGTCGAGGTTTCAGGAATACTGGCCATACTCAAGCGTCCCAGTGTTTTATCCAGGCTCATTGGGACATCCCGGTCGCATTACTATTCCCACCATCGGTCAAGGAGCTCCGCCTCTTCGTATTCACCTTATTCCATGCAGCAACATTTATTATTTAAAAGCCGACGATGATATTTTTACCTGGACCATAAGGTGCATATGATGCCGTTACAGTTTCTCTCATAGCTTAAATACCCGCAATCCAATACCTGGTCTCTCCAGCTTTCCTTCAATCGTTCATCGAAAGCCCCTCCTTAGCAATGCTCTCTACTTTGTCACTCATCGCACTCTTCGTTTCGGCAGTTAATGCTGGAAAACGCGGTCTCGCGTGGCCTTATTGTGCGTTAAAGTATTGGACCGTCGACATTATGCCTGACAGCTTTTTTACTCGTTGACAGACAACAGCCCTCTGTACGGACAATGATACTATCGTCTAGATGTGCCTAAACTTATATCATCATTCTCCTCAGGGATCCCGGCAGGTTCAACACCGGGAACGGGAAGGTGAGTTTGCGACCATGATCTTCTGCCTTCGTCCAAACCAATCTAATTGCTTGCATACAGGTTGTCGCAATGTCCGTCAAATTTACTACTTCTATGCGATTATCAACCCTCACCCCGAGCATAGTTACGATTGGGAAACTTACGCTCCCCCTTCTACCAATGGTAACGGAGGGTTAGGATTCGTCGGAATGCAACGTTGCTTGGATTGCGATTCAAGCCCCATCTCGCAGCTGGCTTCCCGACATGCGGCTCAAGGCTGGGCTAGTACGTCCTTTAATTGCCGGAATTGTTTGCGCTGCCTCATCCCTTCAACACCAGCCGTATTTACCCTGAATGAACCTGACATTTCCGGGATCAGTGCCAGTGATGCTGCATCTTGGTATATCACGTACATCAACCCACTGGTGAGCGTGAACAACTCGCACTGTCTTGGAACTACAGGCTGACTCTGAAATCCAGGCCATTAAGAAAGCCTTCCCTGCGGTTACTTCCAGCTCCTCTTCTGGTCAAGGTCTAGACTGGCTTGCACAAATGATCAGCGCATGTGCTGGGAGATGTTATGCTGACTACGTTAATTTGGTATGTTCTGAAAACCTCATTATGCCTTTCCAGTCGAAACTGAATCCTACGGCTTAGCATTGGTATGGGTGAGTGATATTCGTTTGTCGTGTAATCGGGCAAGCGCTTACGCGGACCAAAACCTATAGTACGAGCTTTTCTGAATTCCAGAGCTACGTCCAGAATGCGCGCGCGAGGTTCCCCGTTAGTCCTCATTGATTATCATGCGAAATAAGCGACTTACGGGATATACCCAGAGCTACACCATTGTTATCTCCGAGTTCGCTCTGACGAACCCGTCCGGTGGTGCCTCTGCTCAGTAAAGACCCAATTATCTAGATTTTCATAAGATGCTGACTTCTTTCGTCTCTCAAGGGCATCGTTCTTTAGCCAGGTACGCAGACCAAGTCAATTGTAGACGTCAAGCTAAACCTCAGTATGACAGGCATTCTCTTGGCTAGACTCTCAAGACTACGTCACTTTGTACTTCCCCTTCGTCGCGACGTCGCCCTCGCTCCTGTCCTCCAATGATGCGAGTGCCGTTTCTTCCGTTGGCACCGGATCGTGCCTCTACAACAACGATGGCTCCCTCTCGACACTTGGCAATCTTATGTTAAATGCTTAAGTTACCAGTACTGTTTTTATTCACTTACAGAGACCAAGTATTTTTCGAGCTAAATCGATTTTGCATAGTTAGAATACCTCTAAATCATTCCTTCCATGAATTTAAATACTTCTTCCGATTGTCAGAAACGACTCGCGATCAAAGTCCAAGCTGCCCAAGACCTTGCCATTGAGCTTATCTCTTTTGCACTCCTCGAGAACGTCGCGCAGTTCCTCCTGGACCGCCTGGGAACATTGGCGGCAGCAGATTCAGCTGTGTAGGCGGCTCCGTGATCTGCACTTGAGCATTTAGTCAGATGGAACAGAGGCTGCGAGCAAAAGGCTAGTACCGAGGACGGCAAGGATTCTCACGGACGCCCAGTCCTGCGCCATGAAAAGTAAGTGTCCTAGCAGCAACGCAAGAGCTACAAATCCCGATAAATAGCTCTCGCCAGTCGCTGGGTGAACGAGAAGATGTTGACATGACTTGGGGTTGGCTGATATCTGCGAGCGAGAAGACAGCTTGGTTGCGCCCGAGTCTGCAAGTCTTAGAAGTTAGAGCCATATCAGAAAAGCGAAGTACTGGGGTCTACTTACCGGGCGCAGAAGCTTGGAGACCGAAGACTGCTGATGTGACAGAATTAGAAAACAACGCAAAAACCTCGTGGCAAAGTTTGATTCTTATCGACACCTCTCGGTCCTGAGCGACAATTTGTACATCCCCTGCGAGGCTCCAAATGATGTACCGACCCTCGGTTTCGACGCTCATGAATGGTAGATGGTCCCTACTGATCATCCCTGGAAAGCAACGCTACGACGATAGGAAAGTGTTATGGATATCGGGCCTTTTCCGGTTGTACATGAGTCAACACATGCCTGCTCTCGGCCTTCTCGGCCTTGACCTCGGCTTACTGGTATTTTCTCTTACTTTCTCTTACTTTCTCTCTTCTTCTCACCAATACTAGAATAACAATGACTCAATCCCTTACTAGTGGTATATAAGTATTGTACTTGTCCTTGTATGATCTCTTAATCAAAAATTACTACTCTTCGACATCCACTTAACTGTGTGATCTAAGCATTTCTGATCGGTTACGCCTAGCGCTTGCCGTTCCGTTTGCCTTCCAACTACGCCCAGCGCTTGTTGGAAACCCTGTCAGTTACGCCTAGCGCTTGCTGACAACCTCGCTAACTACGCATAGCGCTTGTTAGCACCCTTATCGGATCCCTCTTGGTGGTTAGAACTCGCTCTCGGACATCCTCGCTCACAATTCAGGTTTTACTTGAGTATTCATTGACTCGTGTATTACTTGGATTACCCTGATTCTTAACAGAAAGGGTCGGAAGAATAGGAACTGCTCTGGAGTACGGTACTCCAAGACTTCCACGTCGAATCCGACGACTTGGAGAGTTTCATGCACAGCAGGAGGGACAAAGAGACCCAGCACCGTCGCGCCAGACACGATGGACCGAGCAATAACATATACAAAAATATGTCATCGGCCGGTCAGTCCATCGGCATTGACAACGACAATGCCAAGCCGGTTGTACCCTATTCGTAGGCCACACCGTGGGCACTGAGCATATCAATCAGACTCTGCGGCATTTCTGCCTCAAATTTCGCTGGATACCGGAACGGGTTCGCTCCTCCAAGCTGATGGGCTCGTTCATCAGTGTCGATATAGCCGCTCACCGCCAGTAGAACAAGGTCGGGCAAGCTAGGAGGTAGTTGGAGCTACGATTTCTGTGAAGCCATTTGCAACAATTATAATAGTGCTGGACTCACTTTTGATATCGCTAGGTCCACGCAAGATATGTTCTCAGCGATAGGTATCAGGTACTCGCTTCAAAAGTAGTCCATCGATGACGATAGCGGCTGGCGCCTCATAGGTGACGCGTCTTGAGGCCATACTCGATGTGGTGAGAATTGCTCGCAGTGAGTTCTGCAGTCGTGATGGAAAGATAGATAGATAGATAGATAACCGGACGAGGTCCCAAAAAGGAACGCCGGAATTCTGTGCCGCCACGAAAAAAGAAGGAAAGCCGCGAGACAACCCCCGACGACGGCCGGCCCGGCCTCCGACGACCTCTAACTGTCACACGTGAATGACCCCGTCTTTCTCAACATTACAACATTTTTCTACGAGCAGCCCTTCTAGAGTACCATAGATGCTATCTGCGACGTTGAAGAGCAAGGAACAGTGTCTTTCCGGTTTATATACAGTACCGGGGTTGCTTCCTCTGTAGATTCATCTCTTTTCCCTCTTCTCTACTCGTTCTTTTCGCTCTGTGTGTCTGACGAGAATGCGGTGCATACGTGCGGGCTGGGTGACGAAGATATCCCGTTGAACCACTTACTCACCACCGGGTGAGTGGTCCGCGCGCTCTCTTTCTCTTATCCTTTTTTACGCTTTGTTCAGGTTTTGATGCTATACTTTTTGTCGAAATGGTACGGATCCATTATAGGCGGGCCACAATACAGAGTCGGCGGTCGACGGATGGCGACAAGAAACGAAGCTCCTTACTTGTCAATTACCCTGATATATAATGGACATGTTTTCGTTATCAGTACGAAGTGATGCGCTGGACCTCGAGTACGAAAGTCAAGCAATGAAGGAGAAACCGTCGTCGAGGAAATTTCCTATCAGTCTCAGTCTTAACTCTACGTACTACCCTCTGAGCCCTCTTCCAAGTCCGGTCTTAGGCGCGAAGATGCGTCCCATCCAAATCCAGCACCGTCATTTTGTGAACTTGAATGATTTCCGAATCGAAGAGACGATGCCGTGGTACTTTCGCTCCAGGAGTCGTCTGGGCGCGCATGTCCTGCTGCAACGCGGCCGACCAAAATTGTAGGCACAATTCCCTAGAAGAAACGCTGTAGCGACGACGAAGTTGAAAAAGGTTAGACGCACTCTTATCGCAATCGCCACCTCTTCAATATAACCTCCGGCTAACTCATTACGAATTTCCAGCACTAGGAGAATGACCAACACGGCGGAGTAAAGAGCTGCAGACTCTACGAGCATCTCTATCACTCTGTGATATATACGCATCCCTGCAGTGACACCGCCCACTCTCAGAATACGATAAATAATGAAAATCGTACACCATAGCAGGGTTGCCAGTATCAGCGAGGAGTATAGCACGGCCCAGTTGACAATTTTCACGATGTATAGGGCTCGGGGCGGTGTATGTTCGACATTGTCGTAATAAGTTACGATCCCTCTGCTAACTGTGTTTACATTAACACTTGATGAGCCAATGAAGGGTTGTTGAGATTATAACGTACTCGCCGCCAAGGTAGTGCAAAGAATTGGAATGAGCACAACGCGCCATGACCGGCCCCAGACAATCCAGCAGCGCCATATCTAGGGCTTTATCAGGTAAAGCTCCCCCACAATGAACAACCAATTCCATACCAGGGTAGCATCAGCGAGAATTGCGCTCAGGATTGCAGTGATCCCCATAACCCATAGTAGGACAAGAGGGCCATCGCTAGATTTGAATGCCATCCAAAAGGTTTTGTTGTTAGTGATAAACATTGAGACGGTAATTGACCATTCGCCATAGAGGCCTATAGTCGCCAGAAGGTATAAAACCAGGATAGTAAGCACTAGAAAATACGGTCGTCTGTTGTTCTGGGGCTTTTCCCTCGAAGCTGGTCATAGCACATTAGAGAGATGTACGTCAAAGGAAACAAAGCATAAACCAACGGCCCACAAGGTGACAGCCACTACGCCGGTGTACATTCCTTCAAAGCAAAGCATGATGATTAGTGTACGACCTCTGGCGGATAAATCGGTTACTCTCACCATGTGTTAATGCATGTAGCGTTACCGTGTTAAGTTGTTCGTCCAGAACAAGAAACATGCTTTTGATCTGGCTTTCGGTAAGCTCTGGTATAGCAGTCCCGGGGTATGCTGCAGCAGTCATAGCAGTATCAGTGACTCCGAAGTGAATATCGATGGAGGGAATCACTGCTCTTATCATCAAGCCCCAGCTCGTTATATATTAGATTGATAATAGAGATTTTAGGTGAGCAATAATAAACTTCAAAACAGAAAGCACCGTACCTCATCTGTGTCGTTATGATTGAAGTCGAATAAAGGGTACAACATCAGCCCGTTTCTGATGTGTTAGGATGATCAGTTTCAGGAAGTCAATTAGCACGGAGTGCCGCCTCGGTAAGAATAGAACGAATATTAGGGAGTTATGAACTGAATACCCCTCGAGTTTATTACAGGTTTGGACTTTCGAATGAATGAACGTTACGACTCTAATCGGCCAGACAAATGAGCCTATAAATGGCGGTCAATCAACATCAGTAATCGAAGAAAGCCCTGAATGCGATGCCAGTTTGGCCAAGGTTTGATCCCAAGAACGAGGCGTGCCGGTGCAACTGATGTCAAGTTCTCAATTTGGATATGAACGTTAATTTTGTACTGACCGACCAAACCGGATTTTTACATGCCTTCACACCGCAAATAGAAGAATTTCGGGTGCATCGGAAAATGATGAAACTTGACCTGAAACTTGACCTAAAACTGACCTTGCCCGCCATTTTTCCAGTTTCGGGATTAGTTTCCGGTCAAGTTTTTGTAGTCACGTGATAATTTCAGTAAAGCTGAAATTTTCCCATTTGTGGTAGGGCTCCAACCTTTTTTGACCGCCCCTTGATCTAGTACCGCCACCATCTCAAAACTTCCCACGGTCGCGTCTGCCTCCGTGGGCGAGCGAGTTGGCAATACAGGTCGTAGGAGAGCGTAGATACCTTCCACTCCTTACTATCTGTACCATATCTTCCCCATAATCAACCAGTAACACCCAACATCCAGCCCAAAGCCTACCAAAACGGAGAAAAGACGACAATGAGCAACGAAAAACCCAGCAAACGCTCGACAAGGAACGGCGCGTCGGCAATACCTCCCCACAATGTTACCGGAGGACAGTCGCATCAAGCTGAGAGCGCGATGGACACCCCAGGAAAGCGAGGGGAGGAGCCAGCAGTGAAAACAGCAGCTCCTCCACCTCCTGGTGGCAGGGAGGTTTCTGTCGACACGCCTCCTCCCAACGAGCTAATGTGTTTTCAGCTATCTCAGTCTCCTCCCAGTCACCCAATCCCTTGCAATGACGCGCATACATCGAGCCAGTCACACCAGAACAATGAGCCTCTCCCGCTGAATGTAGCTCGAGCCCCGGAACGGAATCTCTGTGCCTCGGGCATGCGAGGGGGAGGCGAGTGTGTCCTCAACGGTCCACCCCTCCCACTCTCTAAGGAGAGGGGAAGTCATACAGTTCATGATCCGAGCCAGACCACGACTAACCCAACTGTCAGCGCTCCAGCTGGAGATACTGAGCTGACACCAGCGGAGATAGCAAGCGACATCCATGTCCAAGAGCTAGGGAGATCGACCATCGACACAATCACGACCATTCGCAACCTCCTGTTAGCGTCAACAAGAGCGAAGGGAACGAAATACAGGCTTGGGGCGGTAGCGACGGAGAAAGCGATAGACCTGTGCGAAATGCAACTGGCGACACTCAGCATGAGGCCAATGGACGGGGCAAGGCCAACGGAAAGAACGAGAGTACAGCGCCCGGCGGAGACGGTAGTGGAGAGGCTCGAAGTGATGGAGAAGCGTATACTGCAGGCAATAGAGAGCAGCAAGGTTAGCCTGGAACCAACGGGTGCACGCCCTCCAGCTATTCCACCGTTAACCCGCACACCGACGAAATCACCTACGAAACCACCCCCCCAGCCGTACGCCCCTCCGCCGCCTCCACCAGTCAGCAAACCGAAGCACCACCATGTGGTAGTTTCGCTGAGCGGGATGAAGGACACCTCTCACCTCCGGGACATCACGCCACGCCAGATGTCAGCACGAGTACAGGAAGCGATACGAGGATGTGGAGTGCCAAGCTTGGAGAACCTGGACGTCATAGGCACCCAGTTCACAGGCAAGACCAGAATGAAGGTGTATGTCCGGACAGATCAGGATGCCCAGGCTCTACTGGAAGCGGCGGAAGCTTGGACCCCCAAACTTGGCCCGGGAGCAGCACTAGTGGTCAGGACGTGGAGCGTAGTGGTAGACTCCGTCCCGACAACCTTCCGGCCAACGAACAAGGACGATTTAGCCTACCTGTTCCAACGAAACCCAGAAGTTACGCCTACCAACCTGCGCCAAATCCGATGGCTGAAGGAAAGCTCAGCGAAAGACCCAGCCAAACGAGACTCGTCGATTGTACTTGCCATCTCTGACTATGACGTCGCCTCAGAAGTTGCTGAATGAGGCTTGTTCTTAGAGAATATGGTCTGCCGCGGTCATTGGTACTGGAAAGGACCTGACCGCTGCTACAAGTGCCAGAAATTCGGACACATCTCCCATCACTGCCCCTCCCCTCACTTCGTTTGCGCCAGATGTGCGAAACACCATCAAACCCAGAAATGCCCCTGTCCCCATCCCTCTCCATGCAGTGAGACGAAGCTCTGCCATATAACCTTCAAATGCGCCCTCTGTGAAGGCCCGCATTGTTCTTTTGACCGTACATGCCCGATGCGCAAAACTGCCATCGCACAAGCTAGAACTACGTACGACTCGAGGGAATACTCGTCGTACCATGGAATGTAGATGGCGAACCCAACGCCAGCGATACCAAGCCTCTTACGAATCAAAAGTCTCAATGTTGATAAATCCCCTACTACCCTCCAATCACTCCTACAAGCAATGATGCCCCACACTACAGACATTCTCTGCATACAGGAATGCCCCAAACACCTTCAACGTCTCCCCTCCTTGAATCCATCGCACTGGACACGTCTTCTGCCGGTAAAGTCTACGGAAAACCGCCTTCCATATGGATGCGCGACATACGTCAGTACATTGCTGCAGTCGACGACGTGGCGCCAGCTACCCATCCAAAGCACCCACATAACAGGTATCCACATAACCACAGACCAAGCTGAGTTCATCCTATGTAACATATACAACATCCCTAACTCAAATACCACCATACACGAACTACGAGCCTACTTCGCAAATCACGACCCCGACATCCCTATTCTTTTCATTGGCGACTTCAATAAACACCACGCGCTCTGGGCAGGACCTCATCACCAAGAACGATGCGACGCAAGTGACACCGAAGACTTACTCCAGCTCTTAGCGAACCTAGGCCTCGAACTCTGCCTACCAGCAGGCACGCCAACATTTGTATCGGCAGCGCACAAGACGACATCAACCATCGACCTGGTCTTCGCCACGGGAGAAACGTTAGCACCATGCGTAGTCAAGTGTGATGCGGTGCTCGGTGAGTCTGCATGGCACCACATGCTATGGGTCGACCTCGATCTCCAACTCTCGCGAAACCTCCCCCCAACCCGACCGCTGTACCGTGAGACGGATTGGGAAGAATTTAAGCGGCGGATAATGCAACACTTTGGCGACAACCCTCTGGACCTCTCAGAGGAAGGCCTGGACACCACAGAGAAGTTAGACGAGATCGCTGACAGATTAGTAACAGAAACGGAGGCGATCTTACGGGAACTAGTTCCAATGTCAAGACCCTCGTCATATTCCAAACGGTGGTGGACGAAGGAGCTGTCAACGCTACGGAAACGATACCACAAGGTGCAGCGACAGTGGGTGAAGCTAGGAACGTACGAATGGTGGCAAGAAATGATTGCGCTGAAGAAGAAGTATCGCAGAGAGATAAAGAGGCAGAAGCGGGAACACTGGCGCACTTGGCTCTCCGATATGCTGGACAGAGATATCTGGAAGGCTGCCAAGTACGCAACAGACCCAGGGGAGCAAACGGGCCCCACCAAAATACCTGTGTTAACAAACTCCAGGGGGCAGGTACAAGTAAACCCCGGAGAAAAAGCTGAGCTCCTCGCCTCTACGTTCTTCCCGGAGCGTCCTAACCTCTTACGCCGCCATAGCGCACCCTGTAAAACACGTCTACCCCCGCCGAGCATCACAAGGCAGATGGTAAAAGAAGCGATCAAAAATGCTAAGTCGTATTCAGTGCCAGGTCCATCCGGTATTCCCAATGCGGCCATCCAAGCAGCAACAGATCTCTTCACGGAAATCATCTACGGCATACTCACAGCTTCGCTTCGCCTTAAACACTTTCCAAAACGCTTCAAAGACTTCAAAACGGTGGTCCTCCGTAAACCGGGAAAGGACGACTACACAGTACCCAAAGCGTACCACCTGATAGCCCTGGAGGAGACTCTGGGTAAGATGATGGAATCCATCATGGCTGTCTGGATGATGGACACGCTGGAACGAGAGGGAAAGCTGCCAGACCACCACTATGGTGGCCGTAGCGGCCGTTGCACCACTGACCCCCTACTTCTAGTAGCCCAAGCAGTGAAGGACGCCTGGCGAGTGAAGCAGGTCGTGAGCGTCCTCTACCTAGATGTGTCGCAAGCCTTCCCAAACGTCGCTCACGAGAGGCTGCTGGAGCGGATGGAAGAGATGGGGTTGGACGAGGGGACCATTGAATGGACGGCATCCTTCCTACAGGATCGCCGAACATCCCTCTGGTTTGACGACTATGTCTCTGACCACTTTCAGGTCCCAACGGGTGTACCACAAGGCTCTCCCCTCTCAGTCATCTTATACCTGATCTACAGCTCTGGGCTACTCAATGTTGGCGAAGCAATCAAAGGCTGCAAAGACAAGACCCTGGGGTTTATAGACGACACGGCCTTCATAGTGGTGTCTCCCAGCATAGCGGAGAATGTGAGGAAGCTTGAAAGGCTAGCGGAGGAAGGTCTAATCTGGGCAGCCGACTCGGCTTCAAAGTTTGACGTCGCTAAGTACCAACTTGTTCACCATGCTCGCCGATCTGACGCTGCGGAAGACAAGTTACTCCCAATCATGGTAGCTGGAATGATGATCAAGCCAAAAGAGAGCGCCAAGTACCTTGGAGTCTACATCGACTCAAAGCTGACATTCAAGGAGCATGTCGAATATGCTGAAGGAAAGGGTGTGAAGGCTGCGACAGCGCTAACGAGACTGGCCAACACGACTTCAGGAATGCCGCACAAGTTCATTCGCCGCCTGTTCATTGGTTTGGTGGTCCCGAGGATGGAGTACGCGCTTCCAATGTGGTACAACCCAGTACGAGAAGGAGAAGGCCGCCGACAGGGTGCGGTGGGCATAGCTCGGAGAATGAGCAAGCCGCAGCGGTTAGCATGCAAGGTCATGGCTGGTGGCTTAACGTCAACGTCAACGGAGGCCTTAGACTACCATGCCAACGTTCTCCCTACTCACCTCCGTATGAACCTCGCCGCTTACAAGTTTGCAGTCCGTTTATGCACCCTCCCACCTTCCCACCCACTCCAGAAAGTTGTCGAACGATGCAAACGGATCCCTAGACTCCATCGGTCACCTATCCACCACCTAATGTCAGCATTCAAGGACCTCCACAATGACTGGGAAACCATCAAGGCAGGCAGTGTCGATGTAGTCAGATCGCAGGCTCTCGAATTCAGCATTCCCGACACCAAGAAGTCAGCAGAGCAAGATGTCGCAAAGCTCCCCAAAGGAGACCGCTACATCTACTCAGATGGATCTGGCTTCAAAGCGAAGATTGGGGCGGCTGCATGGATGCAACCATTAGAATCCGCCCCAAACGGGGAAGTACAACGCCTCCTTCACCTAGGTCCTGACACTCATCATACTGTCTTCGAAGCTGAGCTAGTAGGCGCCCTCCTCGCAATCGACATCATCAAGAGCACCCCACGCCTGACCAAAGCGACAATCCTCCTTGACTCGCAAGCGGCAATCCTAGCTTTGCAATCAGGAAAGACGAAATCGGGCAGATACCTGGTCGAAGAATTCCACAACCAAGTCTGCAAGCTCCAAGCCAGTCGCAAGACGCTCCGCATCCGAATTCAATGGGTTCCCGGCCACGTCGGCATCGATGGAAACGAAAGCGCAGACTCAGCTGCAAAGGAAGCTGCGCTAGGCACCTCCACCCTTCTCTCAAACCCCTCCATCCTATCCCTCCCACTACCCCGAAGCAAAGCAGCAGCAATAGCGGCATTCTCGAAGCAAACCAAATGCGACTGGGCAGACTACTGGAACGCCTCCCCAAAGGGAAAATTCACCAAATGCATCGACAGTGCTCCTCCCTCAGCGAAGGTACAGCGTCTCTACAGCTCACTGGGACGGACCGAAGCGAGTCTCCTCACGCAACTGCGCACAGCGCACATCCCTCTCAATAACTACCTACACAAATCCAAAGCTACACGGTCCCGAATGTGCGAGTACTGCAATGTACCCGAGACCGTCTCCCACTTCCTCCTAACGTGCCACCGATACTCTAACGAACGTCAAGCCTTGCGACGCCGCACGAAGATCGCAAACCTCCAGCTGTGCCACCTCATCTCAGCTAACTCTAAACACATCCATGCAACTATCAGTTTTATCAACAAGACTGGACGCCTCCCCGATTACTTCAAATCAAATGAAGACCACCCTCCCCCGTAGAAGGTAGCTCAAGACGAAGCACTCTCCTGGTGGGATCTATGTGCCACTCTTGGGCATGCGAGGGGGAGGAACTGTTCGCAGACATTCCTCCCACCTCCGCTACGGAGGAAAGTGATCGAAAGCTTTTATCCCCAAACCGAACTAACAAAATATGAAAGTGTAGCTATTTCGAAGTCCAAACGGACACCTGCGAACCCTCACCCCCAACTCCGCGCGTCCCCCCTTAACCTTCTCCCTCGCCTAACCGGTCATCCACGGCACGACCGATTCTCCCCTGTAACAGCCTTTTTCACTCTCTTTGATGACACACACCCCGTAGAATAGCATTACCGTACTTAGCACATTAGAACCCACTCCTTACGTCGAGTCATGATGCCCATAGTAGATTACACCTTTCACATAGTCCCAATAGTGCCACGTAGTCACTAGATTGTACACATGGACCCTGACGGGTCCCAGGTACTTTAAACAAGATTCATTCATTCATTCTTTTAGTTTATGTTTGATGAGTCAAGTAAGGCATAGCACGGATCCAGATGATCCACAGATATCCGAACAGATATCCGAAAAAATATCCGCAGATGTGGCTGTGCCCGGATATCCGGATCCGTGGCATCCGGATCCGCTGGATGCGGATATGGCTTCAGCAACTAGCTATATCTGCGGATGTGCTATTTATATTTGCAGTTGTGTCAACCCACACTTGAAAAATAGTCGTCCTAGGGTTTTCAAGGTCGGGGAATCCGAATCTGGCACCCGATTTGTGATCGGAAGTCATCCAGGGTCGCGGTAAGCAAACGAAGATTTTTTGGATTTTCTGTCAAAGTGTACTTTGATTTTCTGGCAGTCGTTTGGATGGCAGGACTGATGTGATAAGGGCATTCTTATGTTTTTGAGGTCGGGGAGCTCGAATTCACCGTCTGATTTGAAATCGGAGGTCACCCTGTCCCACGGCAAGCAATCAGAGATTTTGTTAATCTTCTATTAAAGTTCACTTTCTTCTTCTGGCACTCATTTAGAAGGCGAGATTAACTTGGTGGGTATGTCCTAATGTTTTCGAGGTCAGGGAATTCGAATCCGCCGTCAGATTTGTGATCGGAGGTCGCCCTGACCCGCGGTAAGCAATCGGACATTTAGTTGATTTTGTTTACATGTTTTCTTCCTGTTTCAGGCTTGTAATTGTTGATGGGCCTGGCCAAATTTATGCCTACTACTGTTTCAGATGTTGTAGAATACAAATGTAACCTTCCACAGGCAACATGAAGTATCATGAATATGTGTGCTTACATATAAATGAAATAGATACCGCATTTCTGCCTGATTTTTCTGTCTTGCAGTTTGGACACTGTCTGGTGATCAAATATAGCGTTTAGAGACGCTTTATAGTGTAGAATTTGTGTCTCAAAACTTGGAGCAAACGGACCAATACTCAGGAAGATATGCACAGATTTAATTTTGGCTAATATACACAGATATCTGCAGTGCGGATGCCCCGGATACGGATATCCGTGCACAGCCACATCTGCAGATGCGGATCTCACCTATCAGGTACCCTAATATCCACAGGATGGATCCGCATCCATCCGCAGATGCATCCGTGCTATGCCTTAGACCCACTAGTGGTATCGCATCTAAGTCCTGGCTTCACTAGTCATGTACTGCTGTAACTATCAGCTTGAAGCCTCAGCTATAGTCCTTTTACTATCACTGGTATAGGATAGATATGCAATTGCATTGTTACAAATTCACAAAATCTAGGTATGAATGCATAGACAGTGTATCACCATTGGCACTAGGGATTCAGGCTTGGCAGAACACACTTGTACTCGGACCGAAGCTAATTTAGATAACTACATGTCAATAATCAATGATGCATAGCCTCTGGAGATCCGGTGATGAGGCTGGTGACAGGCACTCATGAAACTGAGCAGCCTAGTGTGAACAACACCCTAAACCACTACTCAATCCCACTAACACGCACACACCCAATCTCTATAAGTGTGGAAGGGAGCAAGGAATTTAATTCTACTTGCGCCCTGACAGTATCTCAAAATATCTTAGAGAGCTCACTAAGTAATGCAACATGATCGCGTACAATTGTCAAGCAAATCTCAAATTCTCTATCTCCTCAAAGCTTTTACAAGAGAGCACGGTGAACCACACAACCCTCAAGGCAAATGATATTTCAATAGAAAATACACACAGACATGCAGATCCGCAAAACGATCAAGTTTGTTCAGTGAGCTCGCTAAGATATGAATCGCTGCTAGGTTCTACTGCATATGACTTCAATTCCTTTCCTAGCTCGCTAAGCCTGAGTCCTAAACTTGTCGCGATAGAGGCCCTCGGCACTCCCAAATCACACTACGCAATATAATCTCTCAGGATGTCCCCACAAGTCCTCACACACAGTGCGCTCGCTCTAACAACGGTGCCGCAAGGTCCAACTGCGCACACCTGCCACACTTCATGCAACTGCTAGAACAGCTCAAGCTGGCTGATTCTCTTGTACTACTTCTCAAGACCTACTCAGAGGCCAGCACAACACAATTCTCTCTTACTACTGAACCAGAAATGGGACAGAGATTTTCTCAGATGTTTTCTCAGTTTTCTCTAGAGACCAGCGCAGCTTCACTGTTACTGGGTCTCGTTCGTGTCTCAAGTAAAACCGAAGTTTTATTATCCAATATGTATCTCTGTTTTATTTCTCTAGTGAGCTCGCTAACTCTCTGGTATAGCCAAAACTTGAAGTTACTAACTCTTACATGTCGCAACAAGTCCAGATTCAGACTGAAACTTTATTACTATACGTGGGGGGTAGGTAGCTTGTTTTAATACATGAAAGTCTGCCCTACTTATACTATGAGAGATTGATTGTTACAAACGGGTTATTAGTAAAATACTTTTTGTGTCGGCCGATAATCCCTTGTCCAAAACATCACAGCTCTCTTGGCAGAGCACCACTTTCTCTCTGTTTGGTAGTCTCAAAGGACTAGGCGGCATCGACATTGCTCGCCTGACAGCAGGGGCTGTCTGCGGACTAGCACTCAATAGCTGTATACTATGCAATCACTGATCACACCTCATTCTTGGTTCTCTGTTCTGCTCCAAAGGTGACAGTGTCATAGTCTAGGCATGGTAACCAAGAGATGCATCGGAATTCTAGTCTGCTCGCTAATCCCTTCAGCCAATACCTGTTTCTAGGCCATGCCCGGTGTTTCTCTTGATTATCTCTCATGTGGTATCACTTCTCCAGATCTCCAGGGTCTATGCATCATTGATTATTGATGCGTAGTTATCTAAATTAGCTTCGGTCCGAGTACAAGCGTGTCTCACCAAGTCAGAATCCCCAGTGCCAACGGATGTTATTGCAAGTGAGCTCGCTAGTCGGCCTCATTGCCATGCATGCCTGTGAGGTACAGTGCAGCAGCGAAGTCCTATGTTTTTAATTCCATGGCTTCTTTTCTGACAGAAGGGTATCCTGGCTCAGTGACCTTGCTTCTTCCCATGCCACTTGCACTGTCAGCGAGCTCACTAAGCCTACACAGTGCCTAAGTGTAATTTATTGATTTTTGCAAAATTACGTGCTTAGACACACTGCAGGCATGACACCAGAGAAGCGATACCATGCGAGAGATAATCCAGAGAACCACCACATCAGCAAAACGGCATATTTGTCTTTTTCCAGACTTCTTTCGGCGTCTTGATCTTGGGAACCGGTGTCTTGGTCTTGGGAACCGGTGTCTTGATCTTTGGAGCCGGATCTTTAATATCTTTGACATCTTACCAAAACCTTGAAGTAGTTATCTCATCATTTCCCCTCACAACGCTTGATGCAGCCAACCACATGGACGACCTCTCCCATTAACTCATATCTCTCGCTCGTCAAATCCACCGTTCTAATCATTCAGGGATTTGTTCACGGACGAGACCTCCGAATGGGAAACTGATCTCATGATAGAGTATCCGAGTCTTTTTGCCAGCTCTGTAATGTGGGAATGGCGGTTGCGGTGGGAACAAGGTTGGGAAGGACTCATCCGCGAGATCTGAGAGAAGCTGAAAGGAACAGACATCATGTTCAGACAAATGAAATAGCTGGTGGTGTACGTTGAAAAGGAAGTTTGGGATGGGCAACATCATGTGTCACAGCCCGTGATCAGTTTGCAGAGTCAGAATCTGCAAACTGAACGCCAAAATATTATAGCATAATTTCTTGGTAATAGTATATTGCACAGGTAGTATCAGTAGAATGTACACAGTAAAAGCATGTCCAAGACAATGTTGCAATTTGCAGAGGGTCTGGGAGGGGGAGTAAACAGCGGGATAGCGGGGGGGAGGAACACAAGAGGAACTGAAAATTTGTTTAAGTTCTTTCAAACTCCGCCAGGGCACCTGTGCACAGGCCAATTACATCATTTCACATGATGTTGACTTTTGGATCCAAAAGTCAATCCGAATTGATCTCCATGTTCTTCCTTTCCCCCTCCATCCTCATTCAAAGGACAACCTCAGCATCAAACTAGCAAGCCGAACCCCAGCATGTGAAGGCACCATGCTCTAGCAAGCTGGATGCAAAGGTGGTGTGGTGCATATCACGTCTAGGGATCCCGGATGAGTACAAAAACGGGCTTTGCACATGGTACGTTACTCTCCCTGGGGGCTGGTTTTTGAGCACTGATGCCCTTCCATTCCAGTGTGTTGCTGTTTGTCTAAAGGTAAGTCCCTAGTCCAGGAGATTACGGTTGCTCACCGCAGGTACCTTTGAGGCTCATGCCTTTTTTTGGGTGCAGGAGTTGGATTCAAACACCGTCTAATTCGATCTGAATGACCGCAGTACGAACGGGATAGGACATAGATGGGCCAGGGAGACTGCGGAGAGCTACTCCAGCAACTAGCTACTGGGTCCTTCTCACCGGAGTGCAGACATCCTTCCCCCATGTAATCAAGCTTTCTTGTACTAGTGTTACTTACCGTTTAAATGTTCCTGCTTGCTGTATGCCCATGTAGTATGATTATGCCAATTACCATTATGCTTTCTATGCCCTTTCGTCATTCGTGATGTTCCAAAGCAATAAGCAAACTAAAATATATAAAAGACATTGCTGTATGAAAGACGATGTGCCAGTCTTTCAAAGTTTCGATCTGCTTGACAAGACAAGGTACATGTCTTGTGAAACACATTTTCTTCTTGTGGAAAGATATTGTATTTTGTATCTTTCAAAGCTTTTACGACTTTAGAAAGTACTGAAAGACCACAAAGACAAAGTGACCATTTTGCTGATGCAGGCATGGTCTAGAAATGGATACTGACCGATGGGATTAGTGAGCAGACCAGAATTCTGATGCATCTCTTGGTTACTGTGTCTAGACTATGATGCTGTCACCTTCAGAGCAGAACAGAGAACCAAGAATGACATGTGATCAATGATCGCGTGTTATTCAGCTATTGAGTGTTAGCCCATGGGCAGCCACTGCTGTCAGGCGAGTGACATCAGCGCCACCCAGTCCTTTGAGACTACCAAACAGAGAGAAAGCAGCACTCTGCCAAGAGTGCTGTGATGTTTTGGATGAGGGATTATCAGCTGACACAAAAGTATTTTACTAATAACCAGTTTGTGACAATCATTCTCTTGTAGTATAAGTAGGGCAGATTTTCATGTATTAGAACAAGCTACCTACCCCCCATGTATAGTAATAAAGTTTCAGTCTGAATCTGGACTTGTTGCGATGCGTAAGAGTTAGTAACTTCGAGTCTCAGCTATATCAGAGAGTTAGCGAGCTCACTAGAGAAATTGAAAACAGAGATACATTTTGGATATAAAACTTCGGTTTTACTTGAGAAACAAACGAGACCCACATCAGTGAAGCTGCACCTGTCTCTAGAGAAAAACTGAGAAAACATCTGAGAGAAACTCTGTCCCATTTCTGGTTTAGCAGTATAAGAGAGAATTAAGTTGTGGTGGCCTTTGTGTAGGCTTTGAAGGAGATTTACAAGGGAATCAGTCAGATTGAGCTGTTCTAGCAGTTGCACGAAGTGTGACAGGTGTGCGCAGTTGGATCTCACAGCACCATTGTTAGAGCGAGTGCACTGTGTGTAAGGACTCGTGGGGATGATTAGTGAAAGAATTGCATATTGTGTTTTGAGAGTGCTGAGGGCCTCTATCGTGATGAGTTTAAGACTCAGGCTTAGCGAGCTAAGAAAGAAATTGAAGGCATGCACAGTAGAACCTAGTGGCACTTTGTACTTAGCGAGCTCACTGAACAAACTTGGTCATTTTGTGGATCTGCATATCCATGTGTACTTTCTATTGAAATATCATTTGCCTTGAGAGTTGCATGGTTTACTGTGCTCTCTTGTAAAAGCTTCAAGGAGACAGTGAGTTTGAGATTTGCTTGACAATTGTACATGGTTGCGTTGCATTACCTAGCAAGCTTGCTAAGATAAATTGAGATCCTGTTAGGGCACAAGTAGAATTAAATTCCTTGCTCCCTTCTGCACTTATAGAGATTATGTGTGTGTGTGTTAGTGGGATTGAGTAGAGGTTTAGAGTGTTGTACACGCTAGACTGCACTTAGTTTCACGAGTGCCCATAACCAGCCTCATCACTGGCCATTACTTTGTGAAACATATGTGAGAGAGGTTTTCCTACCATGCTACTTAAGCTAAAGGACTTGGAAATTAAAGTCATCACTAACTCACAACCCAACAGAAAGGCCATGGTTGTCATTACTGTGCTGCTCCATATCCTAACCACCATCAACTTCACCTTCCAATGGTCACATATGCACACCACACTGTTCAACAACACACAAGATCCTTGAACCAAATCTCTGAGGATTTTTGAAGCTGGCGATACATCCTTCTTAGAGACAGGTATCACAAGCACCATCTGTACTATCCTCAAAGACTCCACCATGGTACTTTCAACCTACTTACCTTTCAATTCCTCACTTCCATTCAACCTCTAGATTTGGCAATTTTGGATAGTCTAGGGATGGCACTGGTTGATTACTCTACTTCCTGCTCTCTGTCTGGTGTCTGCTACTGGTAAGAAGCATCTTTCATATCTTCCTTCATTTGTCTTAATCCTAGATTTGTTCTTTCAGTATTTAAGATCATCTACATATATAGACAGCTTACAGACAGAACTATTGTGCTCACTCCAGTGCTTTATGCATCCTTCTCGCTGGCCATGATACTCTGGTGCATGCTACTAATCATATACTGTGTCTAGACTGTGGGACAGATGAATGAACAAGGACTCAGAGCCTACCAACACGTTGTCAAGGTCTTAATTGAGTCATCTACTCTCTATTCTGTGTCTTTGATTCTATTTGTCACCTTCTTTGCTCACAACAACTGGGCCACAAATTACCTTGATCCTATAACTGGAATCGCAAGGGTACATGGATATCCTTTCTACCTCCTTATCCAGCTGATGTTTCATGTAGGTGGTCACCCCGACTCTCCTTGTTGGGTGTGTGGAGGCAGGACATGCTTGTCCTGACAACTCATGGGAGAGGAGCATAATGACTTCACTCTGCTTTGGGCAAGGAAGGGCATAGGTGAGTGCTCAGGAAGGTACTTTGATAAATCTAAGCCTCTATGGTGATCTGGAAGCTCAGTCAGTTGATGATGAACATGGCTCCCAAGAGAGAGATTGCATGCAGAGGGTCGATCTGGATGATAACATAAAGGCTCACCAAGAGAAAGCGGATTATGATTTGAGCATGACCCTTGTCATACAGGGAAGGGGTACTGATGACCTCAGTACATAAATGTTTGTATTCATTTCAAGTCATGGTCCATTGGCTACAATTAGCACAAGGGCTTGTCTTCCCTGTTCATTTGTCTATTCTTCACTGCTTTATGAAATTTTCTGCATTTCTCATGACTTTCTCTAGACATCTAGTAAGTACCACTTCAAAACAATAAAAAAAGGACTGAGTCTTGCATTAAATTTGTGGTGATGAGCCTCCAGGCTCTGTACGCTCAGAATTCATGGATTATCCATTCATCACCCAATATCTTCAAAACAACTCCATTTTAATACCCACATACTCTATATTACCGGCAATTCTCAATAATACTGCAGATTTTCGCATTATATGCCACACATCCAGATACAATCCTAAAACCATAATCTCCATACTCCTTCAATGCTCCATATCCATCCCATCTCGTTATGCATCATAATTGCCATGTTCCATCATGGTAAGGCACCTTTGATTGCAAATCATCTCAAAATGGAATTGCCGCATCACTTCCCATCGGCACAGTAACGTGCCAATCAATCACTTAATGAAATGATGTGATTGCCATGGCCACTCATCCATCCATGATATTTCAAGCACACGGCCACTACAGACCATGTTTTACTAAGGCTGTTACTTCACCAAGACATCAAATTGATGTAGACCCAAGCATGCACCTCAGTACAAAAGACATACCCCACCAGTCTGCAGCTAAACAGCACCTAATGATCTGTTCATCGCTCAATGAAACCATACAGTTTCCATCCATATGTGGCAATGTCGAGGAGTTGCTGTTACTTTAGAACCCAAAGGACCATATGTTTACTACAGCTTTTACAAAGCCAAGGACTTACAGCCTTACTAAGGCTTAAATTTGTATTCTATTTATAAAAACCATACTTGTAGTATAAAAGATAGCTAGAAAACATTGTTTAGCCCCAGTTTTACAGCAGTTCTCGCCTAGTTGACCAGTTCCAGTATTAACAGTCAGCCACGATTTACTCCAAGTTTCTATTGCCGCTTGCTTCCTCTTAACATTGTTGATTACACTACATACTGCACCAATACACAAATCTCACGTCAATAACTTGCTTTTGTCTTTTAATGCCGCAACATCGCTTTGCTTTCACCACATAGGATTGTTTTATCATCTTCACCTTCTACGTCGCCATTGCTTTCATCATCCAGTTCAGTATAGGATCATATTGCCTCCGTGTAGGCCCAGTTCAGCATCATTCTCCATAGGATCACCCTCATCATCACCATTGTTCTGAATTTCCATACCTCTATTGCTGCAGCATCCCTCTCATAGTCTCAATTACCATGTTTTCCCCCAGTTCCAAGGCAGTTTCCACACCTTAATTGCCATTGTTTTGACTCATTTTTAGGTACACTGTCTAGAGACATTTACTAGACCAAATCCGCACTTTCTAGACCATTTTCTTGTGTCCCTCATGGCTTCTTGGTATTCACATCATACCAGATTCCATTCCATCTCATTTATCGAGATCCCTCCCGGCTTACAGCCAACATCTATTAGTACTCATTGACCAAGAGTACTACTTCACTGACTGAAAAGTCGCAGTGTATCTTGCGTTATTGAAGAATTGACCGCATGGAGGTGCACCAAACCACTCGCACACACACTACGCCTTGATTGCCGTGTTGTCACATTAATTGCCCAATCTCATTCCGAGTTTTGGTGTTGCCATTGCCATGGAAGTCTAGGCTCATCAGCGGATACCAAAAATTTCAAGTTCTGGTGGATGCTTCATCAATGGCAATGACCATTCTCTGCTAATCCGAAGACAAAAGTTGATGAGGTAGACTGTCTTTCCAACAGAAAGGGCAAACAATAATTCATTGAACCAGGCATAATGTAGCAATACCATCAGCAGATTCACATAACGATGGCTGAAAACATACATTTCCTATGTCTGCCTCATGTTCTTTCCTGTCAAGCTCTTGACCGCTACAGGGATCAAGCCCTTCACCTTCAAGACTACCCAGGAGCTGGATCTACCCCTGAGTCCACAAACATGTGCTTCACCTTTTGTTGATCCTCTCGTTTCGATGCAGACAATCCATGGCGCTCGATCCTGAGGTATTGCCGTAGCGGTCAGGCGGGTATGGTGCAGAGTCTTCGATTTTCGAGTTTTACCTCAAACAACGGCACGCAAAACAAACATAGATTAACTCAATGCTTTCCCTCAGTCATCAGTGAGATCCGGGGCCAAATGGGACAAGGCTGACGACGATACACCAGCTATGAAGAACAAAAAGCAATTTCCGAGAGTACGAAATCAAATGGAAGATACAGAACTGATATTCCCTTTGATATAGAAACCATTTCCAATCGTCAACATGTTATCCAAACGACTTTGTGCACATACGGAGGATAACGCATTAGGTGGACTGTTAGTTAAAAGGAGTAACCCAGCTGTCGAAGAACAATTTAAGCTGATGGTAGGGAAAACGGAAGATTCAGTCTACGCACGTAGTGGGAACATCGGACGCCGTGAGTCCTGTATCATTCACAGGGATGCCCAAACCACCACCAATTGTCGCCTCCCTACACAATTTCACAGTAAAAACACAATCATCGTCAAGGACACAATACGCACCTCAGAAACAAGTCCAGATTGAGCAGATCAAGCTCTCCTTCCGGAACGATGTTCAACGTGGCCAACCCACCCTGAGTGAGCGACACATTCTCGATGACACCAGAGTCTGCTGTTCCAAGGGCTGGAACAACAACGGGGTCCTCAAAGGTGTGATCAAAGGATATGTATTCGGTAGAGTCGATACCGGCGGAGACTGCGACACGGTCAAGGGTGATCTCGACGATGAGAGGGTTCGACGCTGTTGTCGTCAAGACCAGTGCACGTCAAGGAAGAAAGACGTACCAACGAAAGAGAGGCTAGAACGAATGGAAATAAATGCTAAGCTGAGAGATAAATATTTGCGAAACCTACTTGGCGAGGTTGTTAACGAGAGATTCCAACTGCGTAAACGTTAGTTTTCAATAGAGGCCTACAAGAAAAGAGCGTACATTCAAGGTCACGCTGATACTAGACACAACGCCGGCTAGAGGGTCTGCGGCATCCGCAGCTGACGAGGCGGGAGCACCGCAGACAAATGCGAGGAGAGAGAAGAGGAAGAAACTGAACAACATTGGTGCAGATGAGAGATATTCGTGTAGGATACATCGAATTTATAGGCAGCAAAGGAGCTCCAATGGAGAAAAAGGACGAGACGGCGAGTGCTCAGCCTTATAGATTTGTCCGAGAACGCTAAGAATGATGCATTAGTGAGAATCAGTCGGAGAAGCAAGGCTACCCGAGAGGCACCCATCCAGTCATAAGAAATCGACAAATCCCAGGCCCACTAGGGTAGAAAGACGGAGAATTCGAGAGAAAGAACAGCATAGACCCTTAGACAAAATTCAAATGAGTTCCAGTATGTTTGCCGTGCCGTCCTGTGACTAAGAGAAGCACGAGGTTGTGGAGACAAAGGATATCGTATTAAGCGCTGAGGCCATTGTCGGTGCCCTTGAGTCCACTATCGGCCTGGCATTCGAATCATGCTTTTTTCATTGTCTTTGGTTGGATTATGTCGACAGAGGGTGTACGTGTACTGCGTTCGTTCATTGTATGACTGCGACACCGAGAGGAGGGGGCGCACAGCCACTCCCAGGATCAGGCGCAAACCGGGGTATTCTGCGGTCCGACCTCTTGCGCACGACCACGCCCAAATTGCGTTCCCTTACACATGAAACCCGTAGTTTTCTCCAGTACGTACATTTCTCTTGCTGATCCTCAATAGTATCTCCATTTTGCGTTTTCAGGAAAAATATGAGCCTGCCTGTGTGAACTGTTTCGCGTCCTGTCATGTGCTTGGTTGATTTTCATGTCGCTGCTTTCTCTGGAGGCTGGGATAGGCCATAGACGTGTTTACCTGATTTCTATTGACCTCTTGCTACTCTGAGGCATTCCAGGTACCAAACATTCCAAGTCGACTTCGGTAATATCGCCATTGTCGGACAGGTGTACTTTTGGACTCGAGACTCGAATCCTATGACTCATGTTCAATTCTATACGAACTCTCTGTGTATTATCCCAACGGTTCGGCCTCGTGAGGATAGCGAGAAAAGGTTTCCAAGATCAGACAACGAGGGGAAGACGAAGATGAAGCCAAGATGAAGTGCCGTAGGCACCCAGTCGTTCGGGGTGGTTCTTGCTGATTTCTGAAGCTCCGTTTGTCAAAGCCTAAGGTCTGCGCTACAAAACGGAATGATTATGGAGACTCACTAAGAGTTTTTTGGAATACGGTGGTTATGATACATGACTAAAATGTGTTATTCGAGGTGTGCCTGTGCAATGCATCAACGACAACACGCATGAGCCATTCGCCCTACTCATGTAATGATCTACCTTCAAAAGGAACCTTTGCTCGATTCTGATTCACATGTCCTCCTTCTGATCGCGGCGCACGTTGGTAGCAGGCATTGGGCAATGATGATATACTGCAATAGCGCAAATTCCAGAAGACTGGGAAAACGGACACAAGGTTCATTCTTCTCGGAGGGACGAGTGTAAGGAACGTTGGTTAATAATTAGTAATGGCCCAGATATATCTTGATTCAAGGCTAAGAAATGTAGCCAAGAATAAACACTGCCGAGTTATCAAGATTTGACATTCGGAACCGTGAAGATGGCGGGCTAGGATGACCTAGTAGGATGTATTTCATCTTCGGCAGACAACCGTGAGACCAGAAAACAGTTGATCTTTTGAGAGGTATACGCTGGAGCTAGCTCATTTGAGAAACTCGGGATCAAGAAAGACTAATAGTCATCCAGTGTATCCTTCAATGAGGTCTCGTCAAAATCAAAATCAACAGCTCGTAGGCTTGATATTAAACGTCTCAACGTACGGATAAAGGGTATGGGTATAACGTGGGTTAATGAAAGTGGTGTCGGTGGTTCGCCAGAATATGCGAGGAGCCCAGCAGAAATTCGAAACAGTGAAACAGGCGCGCTGAAAATCCATACCCTCTTGGAGTGGCAAAATGAATGTGTTGTGGGTATGGAAAGGAATTGAAGTACGGTCCGGAGTAAATCTACAACAAATTTCCATCACAAGGAATGATTCGTCCTACGGAGGGGACGTCACTGACGAAATAAGAACCACGATTTCCTACGGCGTGTAACCCGGAGAGGACGCGGGTCGTTTGACTAGACCATATTTTGCTGTCGGAATAGATATACAAAGGAAAGTGTCTGCCGTTCGGGGGAAAACTCACAATATAGTGCGCGAGGCTTCATAAGGGGAAGCCTTCCACCATGCGGCGTGCATTGGAATCGACAGGTACGGGAAAGGCGGATACTGCGATAGCGCAGAATGCCAGGAGAATGGTCGTGGCCCTCATTCTTCGTGGAAGGAGGAGTCTTGAAGGGGAGAAAGGATTACGGATGATCGGTCCAGACAAGTATGCGATAAGGGCGAAAGCCACTGCCGAAGACTGTTGATAAATGACGCGAATTCATGATATCCTATACGGCCCATGACCGCCGACCAGGGGAGAAATAAGAGCGATGACCCTTTAGTGTTATTGATCTTCACCAAGTGAGGCGAAGGGGGGCAGGGTCATAAACCAGGGTTGGGTGTTGGCTGACACCGCGGCAGAAGAATATTCATTCTGAGAGAAAATGTAAGAATCAGAAACCGTACGATAAAGGGGCAGACACAAGGCAGACGAGATAACAGGATAGCCGTCGATCGACATGTTGACAGAACCGGCGCTTGAAGAATCGTGGTGAAACCTTCTGTACATCTGGGTAAATGCATGTTTGAAATGATAACTTCGTACGGCAACACAACATGATGGTAGTAGCAGGGTCTAACCTGGGCAGCACTGGGTCAGGATCTTAAATCCTGTACAAAGAAAACTGGGGTACACACTGTATCACCTACACGACTATCAACACATCCGTAAACCCCAGAACACAAAAGCCGTGGGGATAGACCCTCTGTCCTGAATTCTCCATATTCGTCAAGGTGTTCGCACGTTACGAGCGGCGCTATCTTCGATACAAGAATTTGACGATTTATTTGGTCGTAATACACTCAGCGGACTTGGAGTCGCAGGACGGGGTGCCTTCTGCTCCATACCGTATCTGTTGCTTAACCCTTCAGGTTCTCTGAACCTCTCTCGCAGCCATCCTGCTCCCCAGAATTCGATACGTCGCGTCGCAACAAAAACCGGCCGGGGGCCCACGCGAGGGACATGAAGAAGGGATGATATGTGTGGGAGTCACATTTAAAACTGTAAAATAAATGAGATCAAACTCTATGGAAGCCAAGCTTCAAATGAACTTACACGTTTTCCTCCTGCACCATCTCCGGATGTGCACCGTACATCGTATCCCGACGTTAGGATACAAGATCTGTCACCAGCTGCAGATCCTTCCCTCTGAAAACCTTGGCGAATCGAGTGCCTAGTCGCTGAGTTGAAATTATGATGACATGCCCCAAGGTCTTCATTGGCAAGGCTAGCCCAAACTTCCGCTGTCAACCTTTGGGATCCAGTCAGGCAGATCTTCAGAATAGTAGGCTCTTTGGTTATGTCATTTGGCGGTCTGCAATGCGTGTATCCAAGTCATAGTCAATGCGCTGAGGAGTTGAAAAGAAGTGGTAGAATGAGAAGGAACCGTATGAGGTAATCAGGCACGCCTCCCCTTTCGAGCGCGCCCAAGCTCAGGACTGCACTGCGTTGACCACGAATTGGCGGCTATCGACCCTATATTATATGGCCAGTCGACAGACATATTCAATCAAAAATTCTGGAGTCATACAACTCGTTCTCTCACTCGCCGCGAATTCGTGGACAGTCTACTTACTCTAGCTTCCAACTAGCTTCTTCTACTGCGAGTTAAAGTGAATGCGAGCTCCTACAACGCTAGACGACAACGATTACTTTTCTCTTCCCAAACGGTCACTGAATCCATTCCGATTCCCTGCCTACAGTTGCCCAACGTACACTGGCGCGTGGCTCTGATTCGAGCGGCTACTATCCTACCAGAAGGGTAGCGGCAGGAAGCGATGGTTACCTCCGTCGAACATGGTTCTAATCCATGTGATACGTCCGCGGCTTATCCTCAAGCAACATTTAGCCGTTAAAATGTCGTATCTCCAAGTACTCGGTGACCACGCCATTGTGCGCTGCATTAGGGAAAACGGTTGAATGTAGCCCATAGCCCATCCACTTCGACCACGAAGGTTCAAACGTTCAAGCTCCTGAAAAGTATTCAGACGGTCTCATTTGCACACAAGTGCCATCTGTACTATCCTCGCAGACTCCACTATGGTACGTTCGACCTACTTACCTTTTGAGAAATCCCGAGTCCTCACTCCCATCCAACCTCTAGATTTGGCGATGTTGGATGGTCTGCGGACGGCGCTGGTCGATCACTCTACTTCCTGCTCTCTGTCTGGTGTCTGCTACTGGTGAGGAGCGCCTTTCAAGTCTTCCATCATCTGCCTTAATCCCAGGTTTGTTACAGTGTTCAAGATCATCTACATACATAGACAGCTCACGGACGGAACTATCGACGATCTGCTCACTCCGGTGCTTTACGCATCTTTCTCACTAGCTACGACACTCTGGTGCACGTTGTTAATCATATACCGTGTCTGGACTGTGGGACGGACAAATGAACGAGGACTCGAAGCCTACCGACATGTCGTCGAGGTCTTAATCGAGTCATCCGCTCTCTGTTCCGTGTCTTTGATTCTATTTGTCGCCTTCTTTTCTCACAACGACTGGACCGCAAATTACCTTGATCCCATAACCGGAATCGCAAGGGTACGAGAGTATCCTTTCTGTTTGCTTATCTAGCTGACTCTGGTTTGTGTAGGGTGTCGCCCCGACACTCCTTGTTGGGCGTGTTGCGGCAGGACATCCTCGTCCTGACGACTCGTGGGAGGGGAGCATAATGACATCGCTTCGCTTTTGGCAAGGAAGGGTGCAGGCGAGCGCCCAGGAAGGCACTTTAATAAGTATAAGCCTCTACGATGACGTGGAAGCTCAGTCGGCAGACGATGAACATGGCTCCCAGGAGGATGACGGGACGCAGAGGGTCGCTCTAGATGATAACATAGAGGCTCGCCGAGAGAAAGTAGATTATGATTTGAGCACGACCATTTTCGTACAGGGAAGGGGCACGGATGACCTCGGTACATAAATGTTCGTATTCATTTCAAGTCGGACTTGCCCCCGGCTTCATACCCTTGGCTCGTTGGCTACTATTACCACAAGGGCTTGTCTTCCCTGTTCGTTTGTCTATCCTTCACTGCTGTATGAATTTGTCTGCATACCTCATGACTGTCCCTAGACCCCTAGTAAGTATCGCCTCGAAACTATAAAAAAGAACCGAGTCTTACCTTCGATTTGCGGATACCAAAAACTTCGAATTCTGGTGGATGCTTCATTAATGGCAATGACTGCAAGTTCTCCGCTGATCTGAAGACAGAAGTCGACGAGGTAGACAGACTTTCCAACAGAAAGGGCAAACAGTAGTCCTCGGAACCGGGCGTGCTGTAGCAATACCATCGGCAGAATCGCATAACAACGACGGCTGAAAAATATACATTTCCCATATATGCTTCGGATTCTTTCCTGTCGGGCTCTTGACCGCTACAGAGAACAAGTCCTTCACCGTCAAACTACCCAGGAGCTGGATCTCCCCCGAGTCCACAAGCATTTGCTTCACTTTTCGTTGATCCTCTCCTTTCAACACAGACAATCCGCAATGCTCGATCCTGAGGTATTGTCGTAGCGGTCAGGTGGGTATGGTGCAGAGTCTTCGATTTTCGAGTTTTACCTCAAACAACGGCACGCGAAACAAACATAGATTAACTCAATGCTTTCCCTCAGTCATCAGTGAGATCCGGGGCCAAATGGGACAAGGCTGATGACGATACACCAGCTATGAAGAACGAAGAGCAATTTGCGAGAGTACGAAATCAAATGGAAGATACAGAACTGATATTCCCTTTGATATAGAAACCATTTCCAATCGTCAACATGTTATCCAAACGACTTTGTGTACATACGGAGGATAACGCATTAGGTGGACCGTTAGTCAAAAGGAGTAACCCAGCTGTCGAAGAACAATTTAAGCTGATGGTAGGGAAAACGAAAGATTCAGTCTACGCACGTAGTGGGAACATCGGACTTCGTGAGTCCTGTATCATTCACAGGGATACCCAAAATACCACCAATTGTCGCCTCCCTACATAATTTCGCCGTAAAAACCCATCACCGTTGAAGACACAATACGCACCTCAGATACAAGTCCAGATTGAGCAGATCAAGAAATCCATCCGGAACGATGTTCAACGTGGCCAACCCACCCTGAGTGAGCGCTACATTCTCGATGACACCAGAGTCTGCTGTTCCAAGGATTGGAACAACGACGGGGTCCTCAAAGGTGTGATCAAAGGAGATGTATTCGACGCCACCGATACCGGCGGAGACTGCGACACGGTCAAGGGTGATCTCGACGATGAGAGGGTTCGACGCTGTTGCCGTCAAGACCAGTACACGTCAAGGAAGAAAGACGTACCAGTGAACGACAAGCTAGAACGAATGGAAATGAATGCTAAGCTGAGAAACATATATTAGCGAAACTTACTTGGCGAGGTTGTTAACGAGAGAATCCAACTGCGTAAACGTTAGTTTTCAATAGAGGCCTACAAGAAAAGAGCGTACATTCAAGGTCACGCTGATACTGGACACAACGCCGGCTAGAGGGTCGGCCGCATCCGCAGCTGACGAGGCGGGAGCACCGCAGACAAATGCGAGGAGAGAGAAGAGGAAGAAACTGAACAACATTAGTACAGATGAGAGATATTCGTGTCGGATACATCGAATTTATAGGCAGCAAAGGAGCTCCAATGGAGAAAAGGACAAGACGGCGAGCGCTCAGCCATGTAGATTTCTCCGAGACGCTAAGAATGATGCATTAGTGAGAATCAGTCGGAGAAGCAAGGCTACCCGAGAGGCACCCATCCAGTCATAAGAAATCGACAAATCCCAGGCCCACTAGGGTAGAAAGACGGAGAATTCGAGAGAAAGAACAGTATAGACCCTTAGAAAAAATTCAAATGAGTTCCAGTATGCTTGCCGTGCCGTCCTGTGACTAAGAGAAGCACGAGATTGTGGAGACAAGTATTAAGCGCTGAGGCCATTGTCGGCGTCCTCAAGTCCACTGTCGGCCTGGTTTCGAATTATGCTTTTCTCATTGCCTTGGCTTGAATTATGTCGCGGCAGAGGGAGTACATGTACTGTTTTCTTTCAACGACGTCGAAAGGAAGGAGCACCATGCACAGCCACTGCCAGGATCAGACGCGAACCGCCGGGGTATTCTGCGGCCCGCCGTCTTTCGCAATGCGCACAACCACGCCCTGCATTCCCTTACACATGAAACCAGTAGTTTTCTCCGGTACGCACATCCCCTCTTACTGATCCTCAACAGTATCTCCATTTTGTGCCAGGAAAAATACGAGCCTGTCTGTGGGAACTGTTTCGCCCTGTCATGTGCTTGGTTGATTTTCATGTCGCTGCTTTCTCTGGAGGCTGGGGATAGGCCATAGACGTGTTTACCAAAATTCTATGTACCTCTTGCTACTCTGGGGCGTTCCAGGTGCCAAACATTCTAAGTCGACTTCGGTAATATCGTCATTGTCGGACAGGTTTACTTCCGGACTTGAGACTCGAATCCTATGACTCGTGTTTAATTCTATAAGGACTCTCTGTGTATCATCCTGGCGCTTCGGCCTCTTGAGGATAGCGAGGAAGGATTTCCAAGATCAGACAACGAGGGGAAGCCGAGATGAAGTGCCGTAGGCACCCAGTCGTTCGGGGTGGTTCTTGCTGATTTCCGAAACTCCGTTTGTCAAAGCCTAAGGTCTGCGCTACAAAACGGAATGATTATGGAGACTCACTAAGAGTTTTTTGGAATACGGTGGTTATGATACATGACTAAAATGTGTTATTTGAGGTGTGCCTGTGCATGCTCAGTGGAATCGAAGTTCCTGGTTCTTTGGTAGTATGCACGACTGTGGTGCCTCGTCTAATCCTCATTCCTGATGTTGTAATATAACAAGGAATTTTTGTGGCATCTTATTAAAAGTATAGGAACTGATACGGGTAATATGCTGTAGCCATCTGTAATGGCCGAAACATCAACGACAACACGCATGAGCCATTCGCCCTACCCATGTAATGATCTACCTTCAAAAGGAACCTTTGCTCGATTCTGATTGACATGTCCTCCTTCTGATCGCGGCGCACGTTGGTAGCAAGCATTGGGCAATGACGATACTGCAATAGCCCAAATTCCAGAAAGCTGGGAAAACGGACGCAAGCTTCATTCTTCTCGGAGGGACGAGCTTGGGAGAGAGGTGTAAGGAACGCTGGTTAATAATTAGTAATGGCCCAGATATATCTTGATTCAAGGCTAGGAAATGTAACCAAGAATAAACACTGCCGAGTTATCAAGATTTGACATTCGGAACCGTGAAGATGGCGGGCTAGGATGACCTAGTAGGATGTATTTCATCTTCGGCAGACAACCGTGAGACTATAAAATAGTTGATCTTTTGAGGGGTATACGCTAGAGCTAGCTCATTTGAGAAACTCGGGATCAAGAAAGACTCATAGTCATCCAGTGTATCCTTCACTGAGGTCTCGTCAATTTCAAAATCAACAGCTCGTAGGCTCGATATTAAACGTCTCAAAGTACGATAAACGGTATGGGTATAACGTGGGTTAATGAAAGTAGTGTCGGTGGTTCGCCAGAATATGCGAGGAGCCCAGCAGAAATTCGAAACAGTGAAATAGGCCCGCCGAAAATCCATACCCTCTTAGAGTGGCAAAATGAATGTGTTGTGGGTATGGAAAGGAATTGAAGTACGGTCCGGAGTAAATCTGCAACAAATTTCCGTCACAAAGAATGATTCATCCTACAGACGAGACGTCACTCACGAAATAAAAACCATGATTTTCTACGGCGTGTAACCTGGAGAGGACGCGGGTCGTTTGACCAGACCATATTTCGCTATTGAAACCGATATAGACAGGGAAATGCCTGCTAGGGGAGGAGACTCACAATACAGTGAGCGGGGCTTCATTAGGGGAAGACCTTCCACCATACGGCGTGCATTGGAATCGACAGGTACAGGAAAGGCGGATACTGCGATGGCGCAGAATGTCAGGAGAATGGCCGTGGCCCTCATTCTTCGTGGAAGAGGGAGTCGTGAAGGAGGGGAAAGGACTACGGATGATCGGTCCAGACAAGTATGCGATAAGTACTTCAATAATAGAAAGGGGGCAGGATAACGAGATCGACAGATTCGGAGCCATAAAGACAGCCAGACGTATTTGATTTTCTGCAGCGCTTTGGCGCTGGTGAGTTTCGTCGATCCTCGCTCATGAGTGTTGCACGACTTTATGAAGGCGAAGGCCACTACCGAAGACCGTTGATGAATGACGCAAATTCGTGATATCTTACACGGCCCATGAACTCGGGGAGAAGAGCGACGGCTCTTTAGTGTTATTGATATAGATAAAGAGGCCAGAGAAACGCTTCATCAAGTGAGACGGAGGGGACCATGGTCATAAACCAGCGTTGAGTATTGGCTGACACCGCGGCAGAAGAATATTCATTCTGCGAGAAAAAGAAAGAATCAGAAACCCGACGATAAAGGGGCAGACACAAGGCAGACGAGATAACAGAATAGCCGTCGATCGACATGTTGACAGAACCGGCGCTTGAAGAACCGTGGTGAAACCTTCTGTACATCTGGGTAAATACATGTTTGAAATGATAACAGTGGCGAGTTCATGCTTGGTTCATGGATGACTGACGCGGATGCTGAGAGTGAAAACCGTGTCATTCATGATCTTTGGCAAAGACGAAGATCTTACCCTAGAGTCGCAAGAAGTATCGAACAAGGTGGGAGCACTCTCCTGGCAATATTGGATAACAGAAGCACTAAGGTATAACATGATTTGTCTTAACGTGGACCATAGAAGATCATAGGTCGACAATATCGCATTTAAAACCCCTGTACAACATCAAAAAAATCCTCAGAGTATTCGAAAGAAAGGAAATGGATTGAACCAAAAGTCTAGGGTTGAACGAGTGTAGTGTAAAAGAGTGTGTGGGTTTAGGGTACAGGACAAAACGAAAGTGATAAGGTTTAACTGGCTGGGTTGATGTTGCGATATAGTGTGTACTGGGTTGTCCTATGCGCTTATAAGGTTATCAGGCAACAATACGAATAATTATGAGAACATACTAAAATTCCTTTTTTTTCTCCGGCATCTAGATCGGCATGGCGCGCTTGGAAGGCCTAGCGAGGGGGACGAAAGCGTTGAACGGGTCCCTTGCTGATAAAACCCAAGTGTCAGTCTCCGCCGACTGAGAAAAATGAGAAAAGTATGTCTTACCATACATGTTGCGGGGCTTCAAGGGGGGGAGACCCGCGGCCATGCGGCGAGCATTGGTGTCAATTGGCGAAGCCGACACGGCGGTGAACGCAATAGCGCAAAAAGCGAGAATGGACGTGAACTTCATTCTTTGCGTTGGTGGGGGGATGGCGGTTGGAATGAAAGGGAATAAGAGGAAAGGGCGTCGTGCGGCAGTCTGGTTTTCTTTTCAGGGTTCTTGGCATGACATAGAGGAGGTATCGATAGCCGATATATGATCGATTACTCCTATACATGGAACAGGGTTCATGAAACCTTGTACTAATAGGGCCCTCCATAACCAATCCTTCAAAACGTCCCTATATTGTTAATAACTCGCGTTCAGTCGTCATGAATACAAGATTGAGCATGCAGGAGTTGCTCGAGGATGCATTGAGTTATGTGCGGGCACACTCAAGGCACATTGGGCCATGGTGGTCGGAAAATGAGGCGCTCGTTTTCTCCCACGGTCCCGCTAATTTTAATTTTTGATAGCCTGCTTATCATTATCAGGCACCTGTTATGTAATTATTCATGCGCCTCGAGTAAATAGCTTGACATCGAGCGCTTTTGAGCGTTGGGCGAGGTTGGGCGCTGGTGCTGAACAGTAAAGACAGCTTTTCTTTCTGTCTGGATTTTTACCGATAATACAGATAACAAACAAACAATAAATAAGTCCTCTATGAAAATATTACTATTCAAGAGATCAAACGTGCAACGCTGATATGTAGTAGACGACATCTGACAACTGCTCATGCATACGAGTAAAGACGCCGGAGTGGTTTTGTGAAAGTTAGGAACGGCGCTCAGATACACAAGGTTAGCTGTTGACCAGCAGTTTCAGCCATGCCAGAGTGCGGTGTGTAACTGTTCGTGTGACACTTAGAGTTAAACTTGATGCAATTATAATAAACCATGGCGACTTATTATCATTGCGCCTAGAACCAGATTCAAGTCGCGCGCCGGCCGATACTGGCATGGTTTATGTTTACTCAGGGATTGCGGAACGCTATGCCTGCGACTGCCTGTTGCCTGTCGCTCTTCCTTCGAGCATTGCCCGGGTAAGTTCCAATGAATGAAAGAAGGAACATGTGATCGAATACAACGGGACAAACTTGACAGTTAAGGATATCAAGGGTTGCCCTTCAGGATTTGGGGTACGAACCTTGCAGAGTAAAACCGGCAATATCTACCTTTTCGAGGTAACTGAAAGCCTATGACAACACCCAAGAACGCGAGATTTATAAGTATAGCTTCTTGTGCAAAGCGTTAGTTTGCATTCTTTGTTACTGAATTGCAGGCAAGCTCCGAGATACAGGTAGGACTGCCTCATCCGACCATCAATTCCAGGCGCTAGTACTAACCCCGGCGGCAAAGTCCTTCTCGAGGTCGTAATCCCGATCAAATGCTAGCAGGCCTTGCGAAGTCTCTGTAAACATAACGTTATTGGAGTCAAGATGATGGGAACGAGGTCTGGGGTGTTTAGGGAACCGGAAAGATCAAGGGAGACAGGCGCCGAGTAAATGAATGGGTGTATCATGACGCACACTCGGGTTCGCGCCATCTTTATGGAAAAGAGTGAATGGAAAGGCAGGATCGTGAAGAACTCTTAGATAGCCGAGTCGCTTTCCCCTAGTTGTTTTGTGTAGAGGATAAGCAAGTACACGTCAAGGGCTCCAAACCTCAGTCGAAAGAACCTGTGTCAGGGCAGCACTATACTAGAAGTCGCCAATATCATTATGTCCCGTTGATCCTCCAGCAACAGATAGAGAGGGGCCATAGCTGGAAGGACGTCGGTTCTGAGCCGCCCCTCATCGTTATATCAAGAAAGATGAGGAGTTCAGACTCATATTCAAGAGCCGGAGATCTGCAGCGCACAAGACGGAACATGCTCAAGGTGAAAAAGAACGAGCAAGAGGAGCCTTAAGCTTTAAGAGCAACCTAGAAAGAGACCCTTAATACCACCGTGCTCCTATAATCGTGCAGAACGACTTGTAAATATGATTGACGAAATGGAAGTAATGGGTCAAGAGAGTTGCACAAGAGAGAAAAGTTGGAAAGGTACGCGCCACCCGGCTTTCTCGGGCCGCTACGCGACGCCTTTTGTGCCGATCAAGTGCCGATTACATACCAGCTCCCATCCATTCAATTTACCAAACGATGATTACCAGTCCACGAACGCTAGATGCATGACTACTGACTGCTTGTGCCTTTGTTAGCATCAAACGCGGAATAACAAATGGACCGTGAAGGATTGTTCATTGGACAACGCGATGCTGACGCAATTCGGCGTACCACTGGAGCCATATCGATTTCGTTGTTATTAAAAATAATCGCACATTATCGCAATTATGTAGTCTATAGTTATTACATTCACTGATTCAGCTGTAAGAAAGACAACCCCCGACTTAATCTTCATCAGACGGGGCCACCCGAACCTTCATATGCAGCTGAGACCCCTTCTCTCGTTCGCCTTCAATTGTTGGCAACATGAAGAAGCACGATTCGCGCCGGACGCGCGAAGCGTCCATGCCGTCGGTAAGAGAAAACTCAAAGGAGTTGACAAGCTCCACAATAAACGAGTGCAACTCCATGACGCTGAGTAAAACTATCAGGGTTGATGTAGGCAACGGGAAGGCTATGACACTTACGCAAAACGCCAACCGAGGCATGATCTTTGTCCGCCAACGAAAGTGAACCTAATTTTGGGTACATAAAATCAAAGTCGAGCAAAGGGGGAGGGGATGACATACATGTTGCCATAAACACCAAGAGACACAGCGGGCTTTCCCTCCTTATGTAGCCACCTTTCAGGATTGAAGACGTCTGCATCTTCTCCGAAAGCTTCTTTGCTCCTGGATAAATCCTGTTAGTACCGGAGCTGTAAAGAAGGCGAAGTCATCAAACCTATTGTAGCCAGCAATCGAGCTGATGACCTGGAGACCCGCCGGGATTGGGAGTTCAGTTAACACCTCTCCAGTCTTCGTAGTAATGGGCTTGTGGAGGGGAAGGACGTCATCCTTCGTAGCGATTCTGAACACGTTGTACACGACCGGGTGCATACGGAGAGTTTCCTAGTCCGAGTATTCAACATAAGTCGAGGAGACCTTAAATTCGAAAGTATTACCTTGACCACAGCAGTCAAGTAAGGCATCGCGTCGAAATCAGCAGCGGTGAACTCGTCCCTGCCAACAGCGTGAATCTTGCGCTGTGTCTCTCGGATTTCCTGGCGAAGTTTGGTTTGGCATTCGGGGTGGGCTACGAGCTCAAGAAGAGCGAAAGAGAGAGTGTTCGCTGTCGTTTCGTGTCCGGCAAACACAATAATACTAAAACGATGGTAAAACCAATTCTTCAAAGGATGAGCTGTATACATACTTCATTTGAGCGAGAAGTTCGTCCTCCTCTAGGCGCATGTCGGGGTTTCCAGATGCGTTGGCTTTGACTATAGTGGGTCAATGAGTGAGGGCGTCCTATAGAGCAAGAGAAATCGCTACCCATGAGACTCATAAGATCTTTGCTGGCTTTACCCTCCTTCAGAGCGGCATACTTCTCCGCTACCAATTGCTTCGCAACCCGAGTTGTCAGTTTGTTTGTCCTCCTTCCAACTTCGAACCGAGGCGAAGGAGCGTTCCTAACAATAAACCTAGCAAACGAATCTGGAAGCATGTCCATGATGCTCAAAGCCAGAATATCTTTGGGCTTAGGAATGCCGAACACGTTAAAGCTGAAATAGACGCCATTGGTATAAGGATCGGCTGGTTGAGGTTGAGAGAAGGCATATGCTCACACAAGATTGGTGTAAGTGTTTGTGAGTTCGTTCTCAGCGTTGTCGAGCGCTCCAAATTGATAATCGAAAGCGGCTTCACGACAGAATTTTGTGAGAACTTGGATAGCATTAGTGTTACTAAGAATACATACCTTCACCAATCGCATCGAGGGTCGCTCGCGATGTCCATTCAGGGATATCCACCGTGATCGTCTCTGTTGCGTCCATAGAAATCATGTCTCTCCATTTGTTTGCCATCTGCAGGATATGGACGCATGAAATCATGATCGTGGTGTAACCACCGACAGCGTACCTTGCTGGCGTATGACAAGAATACAGGAACAAAAGCTTTTGCTTCGGAACTTCCGAATCCGGGTGTCATGATCTTTCGTTGGCGCCGATGTTGCTCGCCTATGAAATTGGTATTAGTGGTCGTGAATAGTGAATAACTTAACGCTTGGCTTTACCTTCAACATTGAGAAGTCCCGGTCCAAGAGTAATGCGGGATAGAGCACTTCGGCTAGGCGACTTGATGAAGTTATAACCAGATTGATAGATGTATGACAGAGCTTTAGGATCAGTGATGAAGAGACGTTCTCCCTGAAGAAAAACGCGTAAAAATCAAGATTGCATAGCAGGGTTGAAATAACCGACTCCAAGTGGTGCGTGGATGCGAATAACGTCGCCATAGGTCTTTTGCCATTCAAAATCTTTCTGAAAAGAGAGACAGTCAACGACAGAACATAGCATAATATAGGGCTTTACCTCTCCAGCCTGTGACTGTAAGAGCTCCGGGAAGTTTCCTATAGGCCGACGTCATATACATGAGTGATACAAAGCCACAACTGTAGGGGAAGTCTCACCGTATAGGAATGAGCTGGACTCAGGTCCTTTCACATGAGAGAGAGAGATGCGAGTAAAACGCTTGTATACGATGTAGGCAAGAGTAAAAGCGCAGGCGGAGAGGACAAGAGAGAGGGAAGGCATGCTTGTCAAGCTATAGACTGAATGGCTGCACGAATTCCATTTTATAGCCTGGCGATCCCCTTGGCGCAAAGCACAATACAAATGATAACCGACTTGCGCTACAAACCCGGAGTGGTAACAAGTGCCTCGCCACGACCGCGTGAAAAAGAGTGTACGAGGGTCTTTCTGAAAAACACCCGTCGCGGATATTCAGCATGAATCAGCGACGACCCAAGCAACTCAAAACATATCAGCCAGACCCATGCCTTCAGCTTCAGACTCCGAGTCGGTGCAGAGGGCTGTCGTTGTTCTGGTGGTGCAATGACTGATTCTGTCGCATGAAAGATCGAGATTTCAATGCTGTGACTTGCGTCTGACACCGAGCGGTACAAAGTGCGATTGCCAGTTAGATAAGAATAGTACACCTAGAGTCGCGTCCCGCGTGGCGCGCAACCTGAGCTGTTTTCCCCAGAGGATCTTGTTCCTCAGGTAAAGCTAGTCGTGCTGAAGCATTGATTGGGCGATAATTCCGCCACCTATTCTCCGCATGATGAAAAACAGCGGCTTGAGTGAATGTAAGGAAGGTCGACAATTTTAGATTCTGTGTTCCTACGATTTATCACCTGACTCATCAGTTCGGTGGAGGTGAAGAATCGAGGAAAAAGACACGATATCGCAAGAGAGCTAGAGCCAGTGCTCGAACGAGTTGTTGCGCAGAAAATTGACATCCGAAGAGCGGCTGGAAAGATCGCAGCTGAAGGAAGTCAAAAATAGTTCATCCGGGCCCCGGCCATCTCTGTGACAGGATTGGCTGAAAATGTCAAAGGATAAAAATAGACCCATTTCACCATGTGATCGTCGCGGTCGAATCAGCTGGTTTTCAAAGTTTAATTGAAATGCACATCAAGCTCAGATCCTGCAGGAAGTCTTATAGAACACATATGCCCGTTGACGATGGGGGTTTCTACCTCGCTCTCGCAGAAGTCCTGAGTACGAAATCACTGCCCTGTTTGGAGGAAGTTGCGTTCGTCCTACTCCATGACATTTCACAGTTTCAGCTTTTCCACCCAGCCCGTTACACCGTGACATAAAGTAGTCGATCCATATTCTTGATGCATGGGGATTCATACACTGGAGCTACATAATTTCATCAAAGGCATTCGGCCAGAAACATCTAGTTCTTTGTTCGATCAGAAAGCCAGAGATCATCAAGTTCGGCATCACCTTCATCATCACTAGGTAATCCTTCACTTTCTGTTAAGAAGACTTTCACCTCAGGCCCTCTTTATGGCGACCCATTTTGAAATGTCTCGTTCCAGGGATTCCGTTCATTCGCCTGAAGGACTATAAGGAATCTTCTATTCTAGGCTTTAAGTCTGTCCCAGCGGTTGTCAGCGGCCAGTTACCGGAAAAGACGCTTCACCTTTTCGACAAGTAAACCAAAAATTTCCATGTTTCAAGTGACGGTTTCTGTATTCCCAAGCGTAATAGTCTTTGCTTCCTTTTGCCGCACCACTAAGAGTGCCGACGACTGTGAGCCTGGAGCACGGTCCCGTTGGTTTCTCACTGTCCTCGGAATCTCGGGAAGGCGGGCTTTGTGGTGGTTTCCGTATCTTCAGGCTCTACAAGGCTTTGTCCGTTCCGTCACTTGCATGAGCTGCTTCCCCGTTCATTAATATGGCACTTATCATTGCTGCGGGCGCACCTAGATTCGCATTGTCCTAACGGCATTTTGATACCGCACGGCGCAATACCTGTAGCATCACGGTTGTTGGTCGTCCGCCTCGAGTTTCTTTTCTGGTGGGATGTCATTGTTAAACTGGCTAGGTGTGCTGGTCATCATGTAAAGGCCAGAAAGTGGTAACCGCCTTTGGTTCAGTACAGTAGAAAGGCTCACCGCAGGTCAACTGGTCTGTTCCCTTTTCAACACTACTAAAATCGATGGATGAGATTCATCTTTCCAACCTGATGTCGCTCTCTCATGCATACTGTAAACTTTCACCACTGACCACAAGTGTCAGATCCACCTCCTGAAGGAAGCCCATCAAAGATGGCGGCAAGGGAGAACCACATTTTGACGGAGATCGGTCATCGGCGTGAGCCATGGAACGGGAAGGCGTTTCCCGCAAAGAGTTCCAAAAATACTCAGGAATCGTTAGGACTTGATTTTCTCTCCCCGGGTCCTCGGTTTCAGTAATTTTTGGTTCGCAATCAGTATCAGTGCGCACCCCAATGTTTCTGCCGTGTTTCTTCTTCAATACATTGCCCCGCCGGTGGTCCCAAGTAAGTTGAAAGGGGCCTATAGACTAGACAGTGAATGAGTACATCAACGTTTAATAACCCGGCGCGAAATTCATACCCTCGGTGCGGATGGTAAGAAGATAGTTCAAAGTTGCTGCTTTGAGGCACCCATTGGTAGCTTTACTTGCTGGATCCAGGTCAAGGAAGACAGCAGACTCACCCAGGTACTTACTGTCGTGCTTCTCTTCTCCTGCTCAAGCAGATCATAAAAGTACCATCAAGATTCGGCGTTGGGATTCCGGGTTCGTCAGGGACAACAGTCATGCTTATTCTGGTGAAGCTTGAGATTCGACTCTTCTCCATCTTCGCGAGGAGAACTTACATGCTTATACCTATTGTATTTTTAACGAATCGATCGAGCTTGGGTGACTTCAGCTTCCCGCAATAGCGACTTATGCCGTCAAGGAACAAAGACAGCATCCCGCTCCTCTCCACTCCGCCACTTGAACTGCGCATGTACACCGGGTGAACACGGACTTCCGAGCATTCCCTGACCGCACCTCCAAGTTACAGTCAATAACACTGTGATTCGTCTGCGTTCTAACTGAACATCTCACGAATTCAACAATCCTTTAGCGTTCGGCACCATATGGTCCTCTTCATGCGGTGTCCTCGGATATCCGTTCATGATACGTTGGTTGACAATTAAGTAACAAGTGTCGGATTAACTGTTGCTAAACTCCTTGCATCGCAGCGGCCAACGAGATCCGCCTAATTATAAGGTCGCCGTGGGAATATTTTGGGTTGCCTCCGACGACTCGGACACGGATGTCAGAAAACGACAATGGCGACACCAGCATGGCATGTACCGTCCTGTTCGCGAATGGGTCGCCATCGCGATTAGAGCCCATCTGCTACCTTGGACCTGTATAATAAGATTTCGAGCGTGGATATTGGACACTACGTGTCCATCACCGCAACTCAGAACCTACGTCACTCGGAATAGGACAGGAGAAGATTCCGTTGTTGCTGCGGATTCTTTAACAGGTAATGATGCACGAAGTACATAACTGCAAAACGTAGTGAGTAAAATGCACCATTCAGTTGTAGCAAGCTAAACGCACGGATTTAAGCATTTCTGTGTAGGCGCCTAAACTGCCGATCATTTAAGCTCAAGATGCAGGCCTGTTAGTCACGATGCCAACGGCACAAGCGCGTATCCCACGAGGCACGAAGAAGCAAGCCGCCGTCTCTTGATTCCCTGCTACCACGAACAGATGGAGATCGAAGCGCAGCCAACTCTCATAACCACCGCCGATGCCCCCTTCAACGATCCCGCCGATAGCGTTGATCTAGTGATCCGCACAGCCGATAACGTCGACTTCTTCGTCCTCAGTGGGCTGCTATCGCTGCGATCCCCATCGTCGTTCTTCCGTCATGTTTTGCAGAGCAATCGGCACACAGAGGAAAGAGATGGCTTTCCCGTCCTCGAAGTGAAGGAGGACAGTGACACATTCCAAACTATACTCCTTCTCTGCTACCCGCACGTAGATCCTCAGATCGAGAGCATCAAGAAGCTCGTTGCTGTGCGTATTGCCCTTGAGAAGTATTGCATGGACTATGCGATTGGGCGCTTCGAGCAGGTGGTGATCGCGTCGACTCTCATAAAGGAACAAGCCCTGCGGTTGTTCGTCCTGGCATTTCGAAAGGGGTGGAGAAAATTGGGCGAGGCAGCTGCGAGGAACACACTGCTCATTCCATTGAACCAAGAGGTGGCGATTGAAGAGCTGAACGACATACCTGCGTTGCAGTATGTCATCCTACGAGACTACCACAGGAAGTGCAGCGATGCCGCACAAACAAATCTCAAAGACCAAGAGATTTTGTTTTGGGTAGACCCGAAAGACGCTGAATCGCTCAAATTTTTGGGTCCTCATCGTCGGAGAAAGGTTGACCCAGGCTGCGAAGGAATGAGGAGCAAAGCGAGAGTGAGGGATGCCAGTGGTGAGAGGATAGTGAGCATCCATAGCTGGACATCCGACTACGTTGGAGCGGTTTCACAAAAATTGAGAGACACACCTCACCCGGAAATTGCCATGGATGAAAAAATCGTCAATCGAGCGATTTTGAGCAGCGGGGTACAATGCAGAATTTACAATTGGGAGGATATAGCTGCCAGCGAAATCCAAACATTTGCAAAACTTTTATCGAAAGAAATTGATAGGCGAATCTCCGAGGTGAGTTCGCCAGCATGACCTCTTCTGTCGCTCACACCCCCCACTAGGTTCCTTTGGATATCAAGTGGACGAAATGAGGTGCGGAGACACGAGATACCGAGTAGTTTGCGGATCGGAATGATAGTGATGCAGCGAAATTGCCGGAGGTCGATCCTTTTCTCGCCAATGTAGAACATGTTCTCCAATACTACGAGCGTCTGGTTTCGAACGAAGGAGGGAGTGAACGCAAAGGCACCGGGGCTATGGGAAAAGTACTCTGGGAAAGAGGAAGGGAGGCACCGCTTGTCGAGTCATTGACGCTGTCGAGACCTTTCAAAGCGGATAAGATGAAGCTGTTGCTCCTGTGACACGGCTTCATCGAGTTCGCTCAGGGAATAACGGATGCTCCAAGATGGAGAAACATATGTCCACGTCGCCACAAGGACAGAATCCGAAGCACTGGGGTTCACGACGAAGCGTCCTCTAAGACTAGGTCAATGCAAAATTTTCTACAGGACTGAAGAACGTGACGCACGAGTAGGCAAAGACGTTGAGAGGGCTTCTTCGGGTGCATCAGATATCCCGGCGGCATAGGCGCCTAAACCGCGAGACACTGATAGACATCTCTTTGCAGGCATCTGCCACCACCATGGATATCGCCGAACTACCTTCCATAACCATTACCGACCCGCCCTTCAACGATGCCTCTGATCTCGCAGATCTGGTGATCCGGACATCAGATAAGGTCGACTTCTTTGTCCATAGAGCGTTTCTGTTGCTCAGATCCCCTTCATCATTCTTCCGACATGTACTGGAAGGGAGCCACCATACAGAAGAAAAAGGCGGTCTTCCGGTGCTCGAGGTGAACGAGGACAGCGCCACTTTCAAATTCATCCTGCTCTTCTGCTACCCATACGGCACTCCCAAGATTACGAGCGTCGAACAGCTTTTGGCGGTAGGCATGGCGCTGGACAAGTATTGTATGGACCATGCTTTCGAGCGCTTCGTCCAGACCGTGATCGCGTCTCCTCTCATCAAGGAGCAACCGCTGCGGGTCTTCGCTGTGGCAGTCGCTAACGGATGGAAGGTGTTGGGGGAGACCGCGGCCAGGAACACTCTTGGTGTTCCTCTTGATGGAGTGGAGTCGGACGTCAAGGAGCTGGATGGTATCAGTGCCCGCCATCTTCAGCGTCTCCTCAATTACCACAAACGATGTGGGAGAACCACCCAAATCTGGTGGATATCTTGGCTTGCGATGGAACAACCTGAGTGCAAACTTCTGCGCCGTTCCTCCCAGTGCCAACGATGTCAGGAAAAGTTGAGCAATAAGACTTTCGTGGTCGGAGAGAATATGCTTTCCGTTTTTTCGCATTTTTGGTTGCGTAAATCATATCTTGACCCAGTGAAAAAGAAGATGCTGGTAGACCCCCGACCGCAGGTGGCCTTTGATGATGGTATTATTCGTGAAGCCATCCTAGCGAGCATCAAGGAATGCAACAACGACTCATGGATCAGGGATGCCTCCAGTCAGATCCATGAGCTCGCACAGTTGGTGGCGGCGGAAATCGAGAAGCGTATTTCAGAGGTAAGGGATGAAAAAATCTACGAGATTTCCGCTGGCTGATATCGTCCTTTAGGTTCAGTTGGAAATCGAATGGACAAAATGACGCGGGGTGGCATCTAGTCGAGCTTTATATATCGTTGGGCTTTCTATGTCGGACTTGTGAAGGGACCGGCATTGGTGAAAAATGGTCGCCCTTACCGTTATTTTCCATTTGCCTGTCGCTCGCCGTTGTAAAAAGTCTGATGTCCATGGTGGTAATTGTCGCATGGTGCATCGGTAATGAAATTGCTCCCTCAGTGAGGCTCGTGCAACTACCGATAAAACGTGAGTTCATATTCGTGCTGTTATGTAGCTGAGTTCCTTACAAACTGCCTTCTTGAAATTTTTCATTCGGTTGTCGAAGGGTGGAAAGGCCGCGAATTGCAAATATATGTTTGTCCCTGCTTCCTGTAGCTTTAGCTTGACTCCGGCCCGCAAGCTTCCAGCTTGCTTCCTCTACCGCCTTATCCGACTTGAAACCAAATTTTGTCCATACATGCCGTCAGTGCTTGATATCTACGGTACTACCTGTATAATTCCCGCCATGCCCTTTAGTTTTCCGCCCAATCTGGACCCCTCCTTCGAGAACGACCCTTCTGCCCTTCTCCTGGTAACTCGCCGGCTCGTCTGTTGTTTTATGTCGCGCCATCCGGCCCATCCTATCTCACCAATAATCGTTGCCTTTTTATGAATAGTGTTGACCAGTGACTTCGGGACGCCTGTATCTGCTTTCTCGGGGATATCTGGCTCGCACGAGCCCGCCATTCGCATGTCTATATGTGATTACGCCTGCTTATCAGTCAAAGACACTCTCGGTATTCTAAACAATTTGCCCTGTTTCTCAATACCAAGAGGTAGATGCTTGTGGCTTCGCAGTTCCCGACCCTCCATAACAGCCTAACACAGTGGGATGAACAGCCAAACTTCAATAAAACCAACAGACCGGGCAACCAGTAGGTACATTTACCATCTCTCTCGTATCAAGCTTAAGAGTCTTATGCCAAGCTTAGCTTCAGATATAATGAGTTCACTAGTGGGCTCCGGGAAATTCTCAACGAACGTGTTCTTCTTCCTCTTCCATGAGGGAGGGAATGATACTGTACCGCACTGACTCGCTATCTAGCTTCATGTGCCCAAGCCGGCTCCTTCCAGCAAGCTCTCTATCGCCGGTACTGCGGCGGCACTTGTAGCATTCATAGTACTGCGAAGTGTGGTTTTCGCTTTCTGCGTCAGATATATCATCCTTCAATGTATCACACATGATCGTTTTCTAGGCTGCCGCAGTACTGCAAATGATACTTAGCTTGATTCGAAGCTTGAGGTTGTGACGAACCGAACATACAGGCTTGATCAGGTAGGTATACGGGCGCTTCTTAGGTCAGTCACGATCTGAGCGCCTATTCCACAAAGGACGAAGAAGCGAGCCGCCGTCTCCTGCTTGCCTACCATCACTAGCAGATGAACATTTACGCAAAACTATTTTCCAAAACCACTGCCAATGCCCCGTTCAACGATCCCACCGATAATGTTGATCTGGTGATCCGTACAGCCGACAATGTCGACTTCTTCGTCCTCAGCGCATTGCTATCACTGCGATCCCCATCATCGTTTTTCCGTCAGATTTTGCAGGGCAACACGCACACAGAGGAGAGAGATGGATTTCCCGTCCTCGAAGTGCAGGAGAACAGTGACATATTCCGAACTATCCTCCTATTCTGCTATCCATACGACACCCCCGAGATTAAAAGCGTCCAGCAAATACTGGAGCTGGGAGCGGTGCTGGACAAGTACTGTATGGATTATGCCATGGAGAGGTTCATCGCAGCTGTCCTAGCTTCATCTGTGATTAGCGAGCAGCCCTTGCGAGTGTTCGCACTGGCTGTCGCCAACAAATGGAAGCAGGTGGGGGAAGCCGCTGCTAGAAATACTCTTGATCGGACAATATCAGATGTCGAGGAGCTGAGAGAAATTAACGCGCGCCACCTCTACCGTCTCAAAGACTATCATGCGCGCTGCAGGGAGGCCGCTCAGATCCAACTTGAAGCAGGGATATTGCTAACACTTCCCTGGCTTGGCGGTCAGACGTCTGGTCTTCAGTTCCTACACCATGATACTGGTCAATGTCAATGGTGCAACGGAAGGATTACTTTCGTAGCATATGGAGAAGACGGAGGTTTATATAGCCATACGTGGTTGACCGATACCTACTTTCGCCTGGTGAATGCAAAGGTGCTCTCTTCACCCTTGCCTCAGGCTGCTCTAGATGATCATATTATCGATCAAGCCGTTCTCGCTAGTACCAAACAATGCCGTATGGTTCAGTGGTCCGAAATAGCTGACAGTCAGATTCGCCGTCTCGGAAAGATGGTGGCGGAGGAAATCAACAGGCGTATTTCAGAGGTGAGCAACGCCATGCATCTACGCAACTACCGTTTGACACCTTTGGACATTGAGTGGTAAAGAAGACTTGCAGGAATGTCAGAACGGGAGGTGATGCCGAGTCTGGAATATTTTGGACGTCTGGGGATGTCGAGTCGGGCAATCCTTGAATAAAGGGCCCTTCCGTAAAATGTATTGATACTATCAATAATCCTCTTTTGCGTGATGGAGAGACGCTTGTACGATCTCTGTGAAATCCACTATTATCAGTTTAGTTTACGTCCCACAACACGAATGATAACGTAGCATGGCGCTAGATGAGGGCGCCTAATGGCTTCCTACCGATTACTGAAGTTGGCAAGTCAATCAGTCACAACAGACGTGTTCCGCAAGGATTCTTCGAGGCACGAAGAAGCAAGACGCCACACTCTTTGTTGCCTACTATCACCAGCAGATGGACACCGGCCCACAGCATGTACCCATAACCACGGCCGACGCCCCCTTCGATGATCCCACCGACAGCGTCGACCTGGTAATCCGCACAGCCGACAGAGTCGACTTCTTCGTCCTCAGCGCACTTCTATCCCTGCAATCCCCATCATCGTTTTTTCGTCAGGTTTTACCAGGCAACATAGACACCGAAGAGAGGGATGGCTTTCCTGTCCTTAAAGTGGAGGAGGACAGCGACACATTCCGAACGATTCTCCTATTCTGCTATCCATACGTAGCTCCCGAGACTCGGATGGAAAGTGTCCAGAAATTCCGAGCGGTGGGAGTGGCACTCGACAAGTACCGTATGGATCGCGCAATGGAGAGGTTCGTTCAGGTTGTGCTCGCGTCGTCCATGATTAGCGAACAGCCCTTACGAGTGTTCGCTGTGGCTGTCGCTAATGGATGGAAGAAGCTGGGGGAAGCTGCGGCTAGAAACATTCTGGCCACACCTTTCAGCCAGGCGATATCAGATGTCGAGGAGCTAAATGAAATCAGCGCGCGCAATTTCCACCGTCTTGAAGAGTATCATATGCGGTGTGGAAAGGCTGCCCAGATTCAAGTGAGGAGAGGATCGCTGTCTTGGCTTCGCGGAAAGACTACTGGTCTTTTTTTTCTGCAGAAGGCTCCACATTGTAGGTGGTGCAGAGCATGGAACAACTTCTTTGATTTGGGATATGCAGATGCCGCACTTTTACGCGGCCATGCATGGTTGACCGATACCTACTTTCAGCTGGTGAACACAAAACTGCTATCGGAACCCTGGCCGCAGGTCGCTCTAGATGATCACATCATTGATCAAACCATTTTTGCTAGTACCAAGGAATGCGGAGGAGAGTGGAACGAATTCGCTGGTAGTCAGATTCGCCGCTTTGGAAAGATAGTGGCGGAGGAAATTGGCAGGCGAGTTTCAAAGGTGGGTGAAGATCGGTAACCACCTAATATCTACACAGCTCTCATTTGACTTCGTCGTTTAGGTTCGCTTGGATGTCGAATGGCCAAATAAGCATCATAATGAGAAGGACGGGACTTGGGATTTGATTAAGATTCGCAAAGTATTTGAAATGAAGAGTCGAAGTCCGCTAAGTACGTTTACATGGTTCTGGACCGAGAAGCAGACATTGACGACCTTGATAGGATCACCGCCCTGTAACCTCTTCGGCAGTATTGCAAGGGGCGGGGCAAAGCTGCGCAAGTTCAATAGACAGAAGCCTAACCATTACAAGTCGTTGTGAGGGCTAAGAGCCAGATTGTCTGATAATATGGTCTTGGTCTTGGAGGGAGGCAATCATATATATGTGCAGTGTACCATGACAAACCGTATCAGACACCCTAACCAGCATAAAACCTGCTCTGCACTTGTCTCATCTTCGCACGCGCCTGCGCCCTTCCTTCCGGTGACAAGGGTCACTGCGTGTAGGCAGAGAATAGGTGATTCATTTCGCGTTCTTGGCTGCCTGATATATATCTCAAATCGGTGATTCTGAATAAAATGCTGATAAAGGCCTTTGATGATGGTATTATTTGCCTAGCGGAATGCAACGAAGACTCATGGATGGGAACCGCCTCTAGTCAGATCCATGGGCTCGCACTGTTGCTGGTGGCGAAAACCTGCATTTAAGCGTTAAGTTCAGAGGTAAGCGATGAAAAAACGCACAAATTTCGGTTGACTGATTTGGTCCTTTGGGTTCCGTTGGAAATCAAATGGACAGGATGACGCGAGGAGATCTAGGCAAAGCGTCTTGAAGGGGTTTTTGGACCTTCTAAGTATGTTGGATTTGTGAAAAGACCAAGTTTGGAAAACGAAATGACATACCAATATTTTTCCGTTCCGCCTGAATATCATGCCATTGAGAGGCTGCGCATCCTTCGGTGAACTGGTTGGTATTCGTGAGTTTTCCACAGTAGCATTCCACACACCGCTTCGAATTTCTTGGAAATTTACTAGCTCTGTATTTGGTTCGTCAAGATGTGATTTCATTATGGCAACGGGTCAAAGAATCGAGGATAGGCGCCGACCTCGTGAGAGTTGGTTGGGAAAAAACATCGTGTGGCTGTGCTTTTGCAGCGACCAAAAGATGCTTGCCTACCCAAATATTGCTGCAAGTGCATTCGTCGCACTTCAAAACGCGAGCTATGTACCTGCAATTAAAGGTATCAACATATCATCCTTCAATGTACTTATCGCATAGTTGTTTTATCTGGACTGCAACTGTTGTAAAACGGGAGATCAGTTCGTTCCCAGTATAGACGTGCGCGGTGTGGAGCCAATAGTATTGCGCTTGGCTGAGCTCTGCAAACGCATGAGGATGTACACTACAGTACCTACTTTTATACTAAAGTACTAATTTACTAGAACTTTCCACACTTTTCCTACTTCTTCTTCCTTAATCAGCAAGCTTGGCAAGATGCCGGATTGCCATATTCCAACAGCAACCGTACTGAAAAAAGAAAATAGCCTTACAAAACTTTCACATTGAAAATTTGATGTCGTAAGGCTTTGAAGTCGTGACGACAAGTTCTGTGAGCGCCTAGTCAGTTAGGATGGCACAAGCGCCCATTCCACGAGGCACGAAGAAGCGAGTTGCCATAACTTGGTTGCCTACTATCATCAGCAGATGGATATCGACGCAAAATCATCCCCTACCATCGCCGACGCGCCTTTCAACGATCCTACCGATAACGTTGATCTAGTGATCCGCACGGCAGATAACGTCGACTTCTTCGTTCTCAGCGCCTTGCTATCCCTGCGATCCCCATCGTCGTTCTTTCGTCATGCTTTGCAAGATAATAGGCACACGGAGGAAAGAGACGGACTTCCTGTTTTACGAGTAAAGGAGGACGGTGCCACTTTCAGATTCATTCTCCTCCTCTGCTATCCATACACTACTCCCGAGGTAGACAGCCTCGACCAGCTCTTGGCAGTGGCAGATGCCTTGGATAAGTACTGTTTGGATGCGGCACTTGATCGGTTAATCCGGACGGCGCCCACGTCATCTCTAATGAAAGAGCATGCTCTCCGGGTCTTTGCTATTGCAATCACTCACGGATGGAGGGAGTTGGGAGAGATCGCGGCCAAGCATACACTTGCTGTGCCTCTCGATTGCGCGATATTAGACGTCGAGGAGCTGGATGGTATTAGCGCTCGCCATCTTTTTCGCCTCCAAGATTATCACAAGCGATGTGGCAAAGCTGCTCAGCTGAGCAGTGCATGGGAGCTCCGATGCAGGACGTCCTTGTCTCAGATTCAGGGAATCTCCGCTGAAATGAACGACCTTTTTAGCGGAGATCTCCACGGTTGGTTGGACAAATCATATTTGAATCCACTTAACGCGAAGTTGCTGTTGGAGCCTCGACCAGACGCTGCTCTGGATGACACTATTATTGATGGTGCCATCTTTGAGAGCACTAGGAAATGTGGAACCGATCGTTGGCCCAAAGTCGCATCCAGTCAGATCCGCAAATTCGGAAAGGCAGTAGCAGAAGAAATCGACAGACGAATTTCTGAGGTGTGTAGTAAGGAAATAGCAATCCATCCGCTGACGAGAACGTTGTGGTGACTTAGGTTTCCTTGGACATTAACTGGACAAACTTGAAGCGAGGTGGGCGAAGTGGCGAGACGTGATCTCAGAAGAGTGTCCGTGTTGAGATATTAGGGACAAAAAAAAACAATTCGGCCATGCGTCTGGTATTGGATATTAGTGCCTCAGTTATGGTAGTATGAATTACTCGAGAGCATGATTGTCCACCATCGCGTTCATATCTTTACACTCGTTCTCCCTGATCTTGATAGGCGCACGCTGCTCCTAATTACCTATTGGTTATCTCTCTCTTGTGGGCGACGATATGTTGTCTTGTGTGCGCATTTCTCCTTCGCCCGAAACTGATTGAGAACTTCGGGTTTAACGACGTCGAGGCAGGATAAAAATCCTATGAATCATGCATTGTGTCAGATTTCATAGGTGAAGGCTATATCAAACAATCGTTGCTTAGCAGAGGATGTATGTCAATACAGTGAAGGCGGAGCTATCACGAAGGCCTCAGCGAGAGGTTGTTATGGAAGAGATATCAATATTTGCCAGGTGGTCGGGAAGACACCTCCCAATGCGGTCATAAAGACCGAGATCTCTGCCAGCTAGGTACACCAATACCCCGGCTGCTGGGCAGTGCAAGAATCGACCGACTGGGCAATGGGGTGGCACCCGTGCAACGTCTCCTCCGAATGTTGACCAGAAGAAGTAATTTGGTAGTAATGAACTGGAACTGCGGTAGACGGCTGGGAAAAGGTTGCCAAGCCCGAGATTGGAGCAAGATATTTGTGTTGCCACTTCGCGCCCAAGTTAGACCTGAGTGTAAAGCGAAGATGGTAACAGCATACTCACTACATCGCCAAATCTCGCACTCTGCTTGCAGCATACGCGTTTCCTTGTAATCAAATCTCTTGGAAGCTTCCAGAGGGCGCGCGCATGCTCATCCGAGAGCAGAACGCCGCACGAAGTGATCAAAGGTTCACACTTTCCAAGCTCGCTGGAAATGCAAGCAATCGTCCTTTGAGATACTTGATGGACGTGGCCCCCGGAATGACCTCGACGTTATGTTCTGACACCATAGACTAGGCAGTCGTTGCTATGAGCGGCTGGGAATGTGTGGCACAACTGCATTGAAGAAGGCCTTCTCGCAAAGGCAGGAAGGGATGGAAAGAGGAAGAAAGAAATGTGCCATGACCGTTCGAAGGGAAGGTTAAACCACCCGTGGCTGTGCCTCTTGACCGGACAAAGCTCCGCACTTGTCTCATCTTCACGCGCATCTGCTACTTATCAGCAATGGAAACCGACAAGCCACCTGCTATTACGACCGCCGACGCCCCCTTTCATGATCCCACCGACAGCGTCGATCTAGTCATACGCACAGCCGACAACGTCGACTTCTTCGTCCTCAGTGCGCTGCTATCGCTGCGATCTCCGTCGTCGTTCTTCCGCCATGTTTTACAAGGCAACCGATACACTGAGGAAAGGGATGGTTTTCCTGTGTTACGAGTCGAAGAGCTCAGCACCACGTTCAGATTCATCATCCTCCTCTGCTACCCCAACAGCCATCCTGGCTGCATCAAGACCACCGAAGATGTCTCAGTGATTGGTGATGCTCTTGAGAAGTACTGTATGGACTACGCAACTGAGAGGTTTGAGAAGATCGTGAGCGCGTCGGCCCTCATAAGGGACCAAGCCCTACAACTCTTTATACTGGCAATTCGGAAAGGGTGGAGAATTTTGGCCGAGGCAGCTGCGAAGAACACCCTTTTCGTCCCGTTGAACAAAGAGGTGGCGATTGAAGAGCTAAACGACATATCCGCATTGCAGTACGTCATGCTACGAGACTACCACAGGAAGTGCAGTGACGCCGCACAAACGAATCTCAAAAACGAAGAGATTTTGTTTCTGTGGATCGACCCGAAAGACGCTGATTCATTCAGATTTTTGGGTCCTCATCCCTCTGATTATTACAGCCGGAGATGCCAAAGTATGGTTGAGGTGAAAATGAGGGGCGACAATGGTGATCGGAATGTGAAAATCCATGGTTGGACATCCGACTACATTCGAGAGGTGTCGCAGAAGCTATGCGAAACGCCTCGCCCGGAAATAGCTTTGGATGAAAAGATCATCAGTCGGGCAGTTCTGAGCAGCGGGATGCAATGCCAAATTGATGACTGGAAGGATATAGCTGTCAGCGAAATCCAAGCATTCGCAAAGCTTTTGTCTGAAGAAATTGATAGGCGAATTACTGAGGTGAGTCCGGTAGAATCATCTCTTCCATCGCTCACACCCGTCCACTAGGTTCCTTTGGATATCAAGTGGACGAAGTGAGGTGCAGCGGATCAGAATGAAAGTGTTGCTAGGACAGCGAAACTGGTCGATCCTTCGATTTTCGTCGATATAAAAAATTGTTCCCCAACACTACGAGTGTCCGGATATGAACGAGGGATGAGTGAAAGCAAAGACATCGGGGTTATGTACAAGTTGCTCTACCACAGAGGAAGGGAGGCATCGCTTGTTGAGTCATTGGCGCTGTCGAGACTTTTTTAAGCGGATAACATGCAGCGTTCTAGGCTGTTTCAAGGAAACAACAGATGTTCCAATATGAAGAAAACAATATCGACGTTGGCACGACGACAAAATCCGGAGAGGAATCTACGAGACGTCCTCTAAGATTAGGGGAAAGTCTCAACAGGATTAAAGAGCATGACGTACGACGCTCCGAGTTCCTCGTGTACATCAAAAATCCTGGCGACATAGGTGCCTAGCCGGAAGGCACTAATGTGCGTCTCTTCTCGTCTCCTTGCAGGCATCGACCACCGACCATGGACTTCGCCGAACAGCCTCCCATAACCACTGCTGACCCGCCCTTCAACGATGCCTCTAACCTCGCTGATCTGGCGGACATCAGACAAGTCGACTTCTCTGTCCATAGAGCGTTTCTGCTGCTCAAATCCCCTTCATCATGCTTCCGATATGCGTTGTACGGGAGCCACCATACAGAAGAGATATGCGATCTTCCGGTGCTTCCACGGACTTGTGCAGTTACTGGGGCCCGAAATCGATAGGCAGATTTCAGATATAGTGGATGAAAGTCACTCCGTTGGCTGATATAGCCCTTTAGGTTCCTTTGGAAATCGAATGGTGAAAACAATGTGGATCTCAGCATTCCATTTCAAGCGATTTCTTTCGGGCCGTCTATGTTGGACTTGTAAAGAGCTCAGCAATGAAGTATAAATGCGCATACCGATGTTCATTCACCCGTCGTCGCGTCTTGGTCGCGTCAGAAACTTGTAACACTCCAGCTGCTTTACCCCAACCTTGATCCACATAAGCAGACGTCCAGCGCCCTATGAAGTCTGCTATCCTAGCAATACACGACGCGAATTATCGCATGAAGAAATATAGATCCTTCGGCGGGTCATTCGATGCTGTTGTCGATAAGGCACGAGCTTCAGATTTATGCTGCAGTGATTTTTTCACATACTACCTCGGTGGCTCTGCGTAAAGAGATGCGATTGCGTGACGGCGAAGTAACCGAGGCTGGTGTTGGTTGGTAAAAAGAACGATACATGTGGCTGTGTCATTCCCAATTTACAATAATTCTCTATATATTATCCTTCAACGTTATACAAACGAATCTCGCTTTTTCTACGCTGTGAGTGTAATGCAATATAAAAGTCGGCCTTGTATCGGCTTTGAAAATTTGACGTTAGGCAGTTTAGTATGTGGGCGCCTATTGGAGTCGGAATTCGGAAAGTCAATCAGTCACAATGGCACAAGCACCATTCCATGAGGCACGAAGAAGCGAGCTACCACTTGATTGTCTACTATCACCAGCAGATGGATATCGACGCACAACCAGCCCCCATAACCACCGCCGATGCCCCCTTCAATGATCCCACCGATAATGTTGATCTGGTGATCCGCACAGCTGACAATGTCGAATTCTTCATCCTCAGCGCACTTCTATCACTGCAATCCCCATCATCGTTTTTTCGTCATGCTTTGCAAGGCAGCAGGCACACAGAGGAGAGAGATGGCCTTCCTGTTCTCGAAGTGACGGAAGCCAGTGACACCTTCCGAACTATCCTCCTATTGTGCTATCCAAACGTCGCCCCAGAGCTTCAAAGCCTTCAGCAATTCCAGGCAGTGGGAGCAGCGCTGGACAAGTACTGTATGGATCGTGCGATGGGGAGGTTCGTCCAAGCTGTCCTCGCGTCATCCATGATTAGCGAACAACCCTTACGGGTGTACGCCGTAGCTGTCGCCAATGGATGGAAGAAGATAGGAGAAGCCGCTGCTCGTAATACCCTTGCCATGCCTCTCAGCCAGGCGATATCAGATGTTGACGAGCTGAATATCATTACTGCACGCCATCTGTACCGTCTTCTGGATTATCATGCGCGGTGCGGAAAGGCCGCTCAGATCCGAACAGAGACATCGGCGAATCCCTGGCTTACCAGAAGGGATTCTGGTCTTCAGTTCCTGCTGCGTGGCTCTGGCAACTGTGAAGCATGCAGGGGTGGTGAAGTATATTTTGTGGCCCAGGACGACTCAGATTACATGAGTATCTATAGCCACCTGTGGTTGTCCGATACCTACTTTCGGCCGGTGAATGCGAAAGTGCTATTGGAGCCTCGATCACAGGTCGCTCTAGATGAGCATATTATTGATGAATCCGTGATCGCTAGCAACAACCAATGCCGTAGTGAGGAGTGGACCAAAATCGCTGCCAGCCAGATCCGCCTTCTCGGAAAGATAGTAGCGGAGGAAATCGACAGGCGAATTTCAGAGGTGAGTGATGATCGATGAGCGCTAGCATCTACACAACTCCCGATTCATGATATCATCATTTAGGTTCCTTTGGATATTGGGTGGGAAAAATGATACGACGCAGCATCAAAATCATAGGTATCGAGGTGTGGTGTATAATTTGGAACTATGAGAAATAACGAATTTGGCATTTCACGAAGTCCGTCGAGTTGGAAGATATCTGCAAAGGGCCCTTTTGTTAAAGACATTCTTTAGCATTCTCTAAGTCAATATCTTCGAAATCCGCTGGGATCCCCGTTAATCCTTCCAAAGGCTGCCAGTTAGGTACACCAATACGCGGGCTGCTGCTTGAGGAAATCAACGGACTATTTCGTAGGTAAGTGAGGTGGCTCCTGCACAGCGCGTCTCAGCTGAACAACGATAGGCCGTTCTGAATATTGACTAGAAATAATCCCAGAGCAATGGGTTGGAATAGCTGTGAACGGCTGCTTTAAAAACTTGCGAAGCCCGGCATTGAATCTGCGCACCCAGTTTATATCTCAGCATCCAGTGCATATGATGACAACACTCACTACATCGCTAAGTCTCGTCGGAGCGCTTCCGCTTATGTTGGCGTCTCCTCGTAAACAGTCTCGGGATCCACTACTAGATGGACGGTTTGGTGAGGCGGGTGTCGAACGCACAAGGCCGCACGAAGGCCTTGAGAAAGATGCACGGTAACTGAAATCAATTCTTGAGTGTCATCTGGGAGTGTCCCATCAACGTGGTCGCCAGGATGACCTCGACGTTATAATCTGGCAATACAGAATAGGCGAGCGTTATTATGAGCCGCCCAGCACATTGGCAGGACGTACGGGATTGGTCACCAGCGAGGTCGAAGTCCTATAAGCACGAAAAAAGCGTAACGTAGAATGTTCCGGCGCAGTGCCTCATCCTGAGAACAGTCCCACTCTTCTCTGGTCGAGGCTTATACAGCGCAGCAGAACCTAGAGGTATTCATGAGCTACATAAAAAAATTTGCCATCGTCCACACGTACAACAACTTGTGAGCGGCGCTACTGCATTGAGAGAGAAATACTCTTGGTGTACCCCTCGATGGATGGCATCAGGACCCGCCATCTTCAGCACCTCCTCATTTATCACCAGCGATGTGGGGAAATTGCCCGAATTCCGTCGATATCTTCGCTTGCGAAGGAATAGTCTGACTTCGTATCTGTGTGGTGTAAACGATGTAACAAAGCAAAGTTTGCTAGGCCGGGGAGGGATGCGCGTAGAGACTAGACAATCCTTTTCACATGCTGGGTTATCTGATTCATATTTCAAAAGGTGAAAGGGAGGATGCTGTTAGCCCCGCAACCGCAGGACAATGATGTTATTCGTGGAGTCACCGCGAGCACCAGGCAATGCTGCATAGATACATGAACCAAGGTTGTCTAGCCAGGTCTACGGCCTTATGCAGTTACTGGTTAGATAGTCGGATTTCAGATGTAAGGATGAAAGTTCCGCTCGCCGATATAGCCCGTGAGGTCCCGTTGGAAATCGAGTGGTAAAAACGGCGTGGGATCTCAGCATTCCATGTCAAGCGATTGCTTTCTGACCGTCTATGCTATATTTTACCTAAAATTTTTTAAATTTTGGAACTAAAATCTGCCTTGCTTGAGAAGGCACCGTCTATGCTGGACTTGTGAAGAGCTCAGTAATGGAGTATAAAATGGACATACCTATGTCCATTCACCCGTCGTCGCGTCTTGGTCACGAAGGAAACCTGTAACACTCCAGCTGCGTTGCCCCCAACCTTGGCACGTAAGCAGACATCCATCGTCGTATGGAGTCTGGTATCCTAGCAGCACGCGACGTAAATTAGGGCATGAAGAAAATATTTCGGCAGGTCATTCGGTGCTGTTGTTGATAAGGCATGAATTTTAGATTGATGCCGCAGTGAGTTTTTCACTACTGCCTCAGTGCTCTGCGTAAAGAGATGCGATTGCGTGACGGCGAAATAACCAAGGTTGGTGTTGTTGGTGAAAAAGAACGATATCGTGTGGCTGTGCTTTACCCGAGGCGAGTGCATGTTGATCTTCGCTTCCTCCTTTATTCAACGTTTCACAAACGATTATCGCTTTTACTACGCTTCGACGTGATGCAACATAAAAGTCAGCATTACATCGACTTTGAAAATTCGACGTTGTAAAGCTTGGTTACTAGGCAGTTCTACTATGAGCCTACCAGACTAGTCGGAACTCGGCAAGTCAATCAGTCACAATGGCACAAGCACCCATTCCGTGAGGCATGAAGAAGCGAACTACCATATCTTGATTGCCTACTATCACCAGCAGATGAACATGTACGCACGGCCATCTCCCATAACCACCGCCGACGCCCCCTTCAACGATCCTACCGACAATGTTAACGTTGATCGCGGTGATCTGGTGATCCGCACAGCAGACAACGTCGACTTCTTCGTCCTTGGCGCACTGTTATCGCTGCAATCCCCATCATCATTCTTTCATCATGCTTTGAAGGACAGACAGCACACAGAAGAGAGAAAAGGCTATCCTGTCCTCGGTGTGAAGGAGGACAGCCAGACATTCCGAGATATCCTCCTATTCTGTTATCCATATGTTGCCCCCAAGATTGAAAGCGCCAAGCAGATACAAGAAGTGGGAATGGCGCTGGACAAGTACTGCATGGATCGTGCGATGGAGAAGTTCGTCCAAGCCGTCCTCGCGTCATCCGTGATTAGCGAACAACCTTTACGGGTATTCGCTCTTGCAGTCACCAATGGATGGAAGGAGATAGGAGAGGCCGCTGCCCGCAATACTCTTGACATGCCTCTCAGTCAGGCGATATCAGATGTCGAGGAGTCGGATATCATCACTGCCCGCCATCTGTATCGTCTTGAGACTTATCGCGCGCGGTGCGGAAAGGCCGCTCAGATCCCAGGGCAAGGAGGGTCATTTACTCTTAGCGGAAAGACCTCTGGTCTTACGTTCCTTCACCATTACGTCCGAATCGGTGGTGTCAATTGTCAATGGTGCGGCAAGGAGATTAGGTACGTAGCGGAACTAGGGGGCTATGGTCATTCGTGGATCGACAAAACCTACTTTCCGCTGGTGAACAGCAAGTTGTTACTGGAGCCCCGGCCACAGATTGCTCTGGATAATGACATTATTGCTCACGCCATTTACGCTAGCACCCAAGAATGCAGTCTGGGTTCATGGGCATTGGCCGCTTGCGATCAGATTCACCGTCTCGGAGAAGCAGTGGCGGAGGAAATCGACAAGCGAATTTCAGAGGTGAGCGATACCTAACATCTGCGCGACTCCTGTTTGATATCATCATTTAGGTTCCCTTGGACATCGAGTGGAAAAAATGATATGACAGAGTCAGTGAAGTGCGATTGTCGCTAGCTATACCTGATGTATTATCTTTCCACATTACACAAACGAATACCGCTTTTTCTATGCTGCCGGCGCAACGCAGTATATAAGTCAGCCTTACATCGACTTTGAAAATTGACGTCGTAAGGCTTTGAGGATCGATGGAGCAGTTCTATGTGGGCGCCTATTGGGGTCGGAACTCGGAAAGTCAATCAGTCACAATGGTACAATGGTACAAGCACCATTCCATGAGGCACGAAGAAGCAAGCTACCACTTGATTGGCTACCATCACCAGCAGATGGATATCGACGCACAACCATGGACCCCCATAACCACCGCCGGTGCCCCCTTCAACGATCCTACGGATAATGTTGATCTGGTGATCCGCACAGCCGACAATGTCGAATTCTTCATCCTCAGCGCACTTCTATCACTGCAATCTCCATCGTCGTTCTTTCGTCATGCTTTGCAAGACAGCAAGCACACAGAGGAGAGAGACGGCCTTCCCGTTCTCGAAGTGACGGAAGACAGTGCCACCTTCCGAACCATCCTGCTATTCTGCTATCCAGACGTCGCTCCCGAGCTTAAAAGCGTCCAGCAATTCCAGGCAGTGGGAGCGGCGCTGGACAAGTACTGTATGGATCGTGCGATGGGGAGGTTCGTCCAAGCTGTCCTCGCGTCATCCATGATTAGCGAACAACCCTTACGGGTGTACGCTCTAGCAGTCGCCAATGGATGGAAGAAGATAGGAGAAGCCGCTGCTCGTAATACCCTTGCCATGCCTCTCAGCCAGGCGATATCAGATGTTGACGAGCTGAATATCATTACTGCCCGCCATCTGTACTGTCTTCTGGATTATCATGCGCGGTGCGGAAAGGCCGCTCAGATCCAAACAGAGACATCGCCGAATCCCTGGCTTACCAGAAGGGGTTCTGGTCTTATGTTCCTGTTGCGTAGCTCTGGCAATTGTATAAGGTGCAGGGGTAAAGTAAAATTTGTGGCCCGGGACGACTCAGAATACACGAGTATCTATAGCCACCCGTGGTTGTCCGATACCTACTTTCGGCTGGTGAATGCGAAGGTGCTATTGGAGCCTCGATCACAGGTCGCTCTAGATGAGCATATCATTGATGAATCCGTGATCGCTAGCAACGACCAATGCCGTAACGAGGAGTGGACCAAAATCACTGCTAGTCAGATTCGCCTTCTCGGAAAGATAGTAGCGGAGGAAATCGACAGGCGAATTTCAGAGGTGAGTGATGAGCACTAGCATTTACACAACTCCCGATTCATGACGTCATCGTTTAGGTTCCTTTGGATATTGGGTGGGAAAAATGATACGACGCAGCATCAAAATTAGAGGTATCGAGGTGTGGTGTATAATTTGGAACTATGAGATAACGAATTTGGCATTTCACGAAGTCTATGTCGAGTTGAAAGATATCTGTGAAGGGTCCTTTTGTTAAAGACATTCTTTAGCATTCTCTAAGTTGATATCTTCGAAATCCCCTGGGATCTCCGTTAATCCTTCGAGGGGCTGCCAGTTAGATACACCAATACGCGGGCTGCTGGTTGAGGAAATCAACAGACTATTCCGTAGGTAAATGAGGTGGCGCCTGCGCAGCGCGTCTCAGCTGAACAACGATAGGCCGTTCTGAATATTGACTAGAAATAATCCCGGAGCAATGGGTTGGAATGGCTGTGAACGGCTGCTTTAAAAACTAGCGAAGCCGGGCATTGAATCTGCGCACCCAATTTATATCTCAGCATCCAGTGCATATGATGACAACACTCACTACATCGCTAAGTCTCGTCGGAGCGCTTCCGCTTACGTTGGCGTCTCCTCGTAAACAGTCTCGGGATCCACTACCAGATGGACGGTTTGGTGAGGCGGGTGTCGAAAGCAAAAGGCCACACGAAGCACTTGAGAAAGATGCACGGCAACTGAAATCAATCCTTGAGTGTCGTCTCAGAGTGTTCCATGAATGCGGTCGCCAGGATGACCTCGACGTTATAATCTGGCATTATAGAATAGGTTATTATGAGCCGCCCAGCACATTGGCAGGACGTACGGGATTGGTCGCCAAGGAGGTAGAAGTCCTTTAACCACGAAAAAGCGTAACGTAGAATGTCCCGGCGCAGTGTCTCATCCTGAGAACAGTCTCAACCTTCCCTGGTCGAAGCTTATATAACGCAGCAGAAGAACCTAGAGGTATTCATGAGCTACATAAAAAAAATTGCCATCGTCCACACATACAACGACTTTTGAGCAGCGCTACTGCATTGAGAGAGAAATACTCTTGGTGTACCTCTCGATGGATGGCATCAGGACCCGCCATCTTCAGCACCTCCTCATTTATCGCCAGCGATGTGGGGAAATCGCCCGAGTTCCGTGGATATCTTCGCTTGCGAAGGAATAGTCTGACTTCGTATCTGTGTGGTGTAAACGATGTAACAAAGCAAAGTTTGCTAGGCCGGGGAGGGGCGCGTGTAGAGACTAGACAATCCTTTTCGCATGCTGGGTTGCCTGATTCATATTTCAAATGGTGAAAGGGAGGATGCTGTTAGACCCTCGACCACAGGACAATGATGTTATTCGTGGAGTCATTGCGAGCACCAGGCAATGCTGCATAGATACATGAACCGAGGTTGTCTAGCCAGGTCCACGGGCTTATGCAGTTACTGGTGAGATAGTCGGATTTCAGATGTAAGGATGAAAGTTCCGTTCGCCGATATAGCCCGTGAGGTCCCGTTGGAAATCGAGTGGTAAAAACGGCGTGGGATCTCAGCATTCCATGTCAAGCGATTGCTCTCGGACCATCTATGTTGGACTTGTGAAGAGCTCGGTAATGGAGTATAAAATGGGCATACCTATGTTCATTCACTCGTCGTCGCGTCTTGGTCACGTCAGAAACCTGTAACACTCCAGCTGCGTTGCCCCCGACCTTGACACATAAGCAGACGTCCATCATCGTATGGAGTCTGGTATCCTAGCAGTACGCGACGTAAATTAGGGCATGAAGAAATATTTCGGCGGGTCATTCGGTGCTATTGTCGATAAGGCATGAATTTTAGATTTACGCCGCAGTGAGTTTTTCTCTACTGCCTCGCTGCTCTGCGTAAAGAGATGCGCTTGCGTGACGGCGAAATAAACGAGGTTGGTGTTGTCGGCGAAAAAGAACGATATCGTGTGGCTGTGCTTTACCCGAGGCGAGTGCATGTTGATCTTCGCTTCCTCCTTTATTCAACGTTTCACAAACGATTATCGCTTTTACTACGCTTCGACGTGATGCAATATCAAAGCCAGCATTACATCGACTTTGAAAATTCGACCTTGTAAAGCTTGGTTACTAGGCAGTTCGACTATGAGCCTGACTAGTCGGAACTCGGCAAGTCAATCAGTCACAATGGCACAAGCACGAAGAAGCACGCTACCATATCTTCGTTGCCTACTATCACCAGCAGATGAACATGTACGTACATCCATATCCCATAACCACCGCCGACCCCCTCTTCAACGATCCCACCAATGATGTCGATCTGGTGATACGCACAGCCGACAACGTCGAATTCTTCGTCCTCAGCGTTCTTCTAACGCTGCGATCCCCATCATCATTCTTTCGTCATGCTTTGAAAGACAGACAGCACACAGAAGAGAGAAAAGGCTATCCTGTCCTCGGTGTGAAGGAGGACAGCCAGACATTCCGAGATATCCTCCTATTCTGTTATCCATATGTTGCCCCCAAGATTGAAAGCGCCAAGCAGATACAAGAAGTGGGCGTGGCGTTGGACAAGTACTGCATGGATCGTGCGATGGAGAGGTTCGTCCAAGCCGTGCTCGCGTCATCCGTGATTAGCGAACAGCCGTTACGGGCATTCGCTCTCGCAGTCGCCAATGGATGGAAGGAGATAGGAGAGGCCGCTGCCCGCAATACTCTTGACATGCCTCTCAGTCAGGCGATATCAGATGTCGAGGAGTCGGATATCATCACTGCCCGCCATCTGTATCGTCTTGAGACTTATCGCGCGCAGTGCGGAAAGGCCGCTCAGATCCCAGAAAGCCCGTATGCTCAATTTAGCGGAAAGGCCTCTAGTCTTACGTTCCTTCAAACTGACACTGACCACTGTGTATGGTGTGGCAAGTCGCTTGGGTACTTAGCGGAACTAGGTCTCTATGCATATGGTCATGCGTGGATCAGCAAAACCTACCTTCCGCTGGTGAACAGCAAGTTGTTACTGGAGCCCCGGCCACAGGTTGCTCTGGATAATGACATTATTGGTCAAGCCATTTCCGCTAGCATCCAAGAATGCAGTCTGGGTTCATGGGCATCAGCCGCTTGCAGTCAGATTCACCGTCTCGGAGAAATAGTGGCGGAGGAAATCGACAAGCGAATTTCAGAGGTGAGCGATACCTAACATCTGCGCGACTCCTGTTTGATATCATCATTTAGGTTCCCTTGGACATCGAGTGGAAAAAATGATATGGCAGAGTCAGTAAAGTGCGATTGTCGCTAGCTATACCTGATGTATTATCCTTCCACATTACACAAACGAATATCGCTTTTTCTATGCTGCCGGCGCAACGCAGTATATAAGTCAGCCTTACATCGACTTTGAAATTTAACGTTGTAAGGCTTTGAGAATCGATGGAGCAGTTCTATGTGGGCGCCTATTGGAGTCGTAACTCGGAAAGTCAATCAGTCACAATGGCACAAGCACCATTCCATGAGGCACGAACAAGCGCGCTACCACTTTATTGCCTACTATCACCAGCAGATGGATATCGACGCACAACCAGGGACCCCCATAACCACCGCCGGTGCCCCCTTCAACGATCCTACGGATAATGTTGATCTGGTGATCCGCACAGCCGACAACGTCGAATTCTTCGTCCTCAGCGTTCTTCTAACGCTGCGATCCCCATCCTCGTTCTTTCGTCATGCTTTACAAGACAGCAAGCACACTGAGGAGAGAAACGGCCTTCCTGTTCTCGAAGTGACGGAAGACAGTGCCACATTCCGAACTATCCTCCTATTGTGCTATCCAGACGCCGCCCCAAAGATTAAAAGCGTCAAGCGATTCCAGGCAGTGGGAGTGGGGCTGGAAAAGTACTGTATGGATCGTGCGATGGGGAGGTTCGTCCAAGCTGTACTCGCGTCATCCATGATTAGCGAGCAACCCCTACGGGTGTTCGCTCTGGCTGTCGCTAACGGATGGAAGAAGTTGGGGGAAGCCGCTGCCCGGAATACCCTTGTCTTGCCTCTCCGTCAGGCTATATCAGACGTCGAGGAGCTGAATATCATTACCGCCCGCCATCTGTATCGTCTTCAAGATTATCATGCGCGATGCGGGGAGGCCGCTCAGATCCAAGCAGGGGAAGCAATGGAGCATCCTTGGCTTAACGGAAAGACTTCTGGTCTTACATTCCTGCAGCGTCAATCTCAATGTCAATGGTGCAGTCGTAGACTTGATTACGTGATGTGCGAAGAGACAGAGAGCATTCTTGGAGAAGGCCAACTCGAAACGAACTATATCTATGGCCATCCATGGTTGAGCGATACCTACTTTCGCCTGGTGAATGCGAAGGTGCTATTGGAGCCTCGACCGCAAGTTGCTCTAGATGATCATATTGTTGATCAAGCCGTTCTCGCTAGCACTAAACAATGCAACAGCGCGCATCATGACAAGTGGACCAGCATCGCAGGCAGTCAGATTCACCTTCTTGGAAAGATACTGGCGGAGGAAATTGAGAGGCGAATTTCAGAAGTGGGTGACGCCTAGCATCTACGAAACTCCCATCTGACACTGTCATTTAGGTCCCCTTGGATATTGAGTGGCAAAAGTGACATGACAGGGCGTCAGAATAGGAGGTGGTACCGAGTCTGGGGTTGAATTTGGAAGCACATGTTCAGAGTTTGTGTTGTTTGATGGAGCCATAATCCAATCCAAGCATATCTTAGAACTGGTCAATGCGAGGCTTCCACACACGAAGAGAAAAAATGAACGAATTTGGGACCATCACATCATTCGACACGATAGGAATTAGGTTAGGCGCTTAGGTTCTAGTCACAAGGCATCGATGAGGAACGTCCGTCTTCTCCTTAAACTTTGACGCATCTGCCATCGATGGACGACGCCGCTCTACCTAGCATAACCAGAGCTGATGCTCTCTTCAACGACGCCTCTGACTTCGCAGATCTAGTGATCCGCACAGCAGATAATGTCGATTTCTTTGTCCACAAGGTACTCCTATCGCTAAAATCCCCATCCTCCTTCTTCCGCCATGTGTTGGAAAGCAGCCATCATACCGAAGAGAAAGACGGCCTTCCCGTGCTCGAGGTGAAGGAAGATAGCAGGATGTTCAGGACTGTCCTTCTGCTCTGCTATCCATATGACGTCCCCGAGATAAAGACCATTGAAGAATGCTTTGCAGTGGGAGTGGTGTTGGACAAGTACTGTCTGGATAACGGATTCGAACGATTTATTCAAGCCATGCTCGCGTCGCCTCTGATGAAACAAAATGCCCTACGGATTTTTGGCTTCGCGGCAGCTCATGGATGGAAGGATTTGGGCGAGGCAGCGGCCAGAAATACGCTTCATATGGCTTTGGACCAGGAAGTAGAGTTTGATGGCCTCGACAGTATCACTGCCATGCAATATCTTCGCCTCCGGGATTATCGCAAGAGGTGCGGGAAAGCCGCGCAGTTCGAATCCGACCCAACGCTAGGAGAAAAGATGACATGGATTGCAGGCAAAACCTCCGAATTGCTATTCCTGCGGTCTGACCTGGAAGAACAGACATGCCGATGGTGTGGAAAATCATTGTCTTGTTGGATGACGACAGGAGATCGGATTTTCCGAACTCATTTGTGGTTAGCGGATTATGTCAATACAGTGAAGGCGGAGGTGTTACGACAGCCCGAGTCAGAAACCGCCTTGGATGAGAATATCATTGCCCAAGCGGTTGTGAAAAGCATCTCCCAGTGCGGTCACGAAGAATGGACCAAGATTGCTGCCAGTCAGATTCACCAATACGCAACGTTATTGGCGGACGAAATCGAGAGGCTGATTGCGCAGGTGAGTGATGAAGCTGCTGCAGCATGGTTTCGTTTGAACGACCTGCCAAGGTGCCGCTGAGTATTGATTGGACGAAGTGAGGGGGGGATTGGAGTAGCTATGAACGATCGCCCGGGAAAGCATACGTAGTCGGACCGACACATTGGAGCTGGGTATTTGGGTCGCTTCGTAATTCAAGTTAGATCTGGGTGTCGAGCATAGGCAGTGATAGCATAACTCACTATATCGCCAAATCTCATCCAGCCTATTTCCCTTACAAGACACGCGTTCCTCGTAAACGCGCTCTTCCACCAGCGACCCCAGGCGCATACGTGCGTTAAGCCAAACGCAGAAGTCTGTACAAAGCTCTTGAAGCGATGCACAGGAAGAATTGAACTTCGTCCATTGAGACGCGCCGGAAAGTGAACAAAAAGCCGACCTCAGAGAAGGAGAGAAGCCTCGTTCGTAAAGGTCCCAACGCCAGATTCAGATATAAATGGCTACATAGGCAAATGTAAGTATGAGAAGTTCTGAATGCACGAATAATAGGACGTACGAGAGTGGTTTTACACCAGCTTGTATCCACCAACGAAGACTGCATCCTCATCGACCACAAGGATACGCCACGTATAATCTCCTGGTATGCGTATATAGTGCCCTCTGATTCCCTGTCCTAGGCAAGGCTTCACTCTCCACGCGCACGGGTTGAAGCTAATGTAACGATGATTCATAAAGAACGAACACCACCATTAGTTCAAACGTACGGTACTGAAGTTCAAGAAACGTCTGTAGGCCGCATATCACGATGTTAACTCGTTTTCAAAGGAACTTGAAGGCAAGAAGGGAGGAAAAAAGGAAAGCGTCATGACCGTTCGAAGGAAGGTGCAAATGTGGCTGTGTTGGCAATCCCTTCTATTGCCGTCTTCTCGAGTATGCTGAACTTCCTGATTCAATCTCGGGCGATGTTATCGATTTTCTATGGACAAGGCCTCGGGTTTGTAAGGAAATAACATACCTTGTCTGTTACGTTGTTCTCCTTCAAACGAAGACTTGCCAAGAAGTCCGACTTATCTTCGCTCGAGCTTTTCACTAAATGTCACGTCGACCGCTGAAGACGATGATCACATTCAGAATAATGTTGCACCAGCGACACGGGTCAAACCTCTCATTCGGTGAGCCGAATTCATTCGGACCACTAGCAGCAGATGCCATGGGCTTCAAATCTTCCTGTACCTCGAGGCAGGAACACGATGAAGAATACTCTCTGAATTGGAGAGTCACAATCAGCAGGTCACATCTTACACAGGGAAGATAAGACGCACCCAAGGTCTGCAGATTCGAGCACGAATACTTGCTGAAGTCACGTACAAGGTTTTAGATCGAAGATCGACAACAAATGTTTCACTAGCAGATGTACAACTTGGTCTTGTAGTATCACTATCATTCCAAGACCTTCGAGTCTTTCTCAAAGGCATCAGCACGAAGGGGAAAAGAAAAGAACTCAACCAGCTCAGCAATGGGTACCACCGAAGTCTCCATCACAACGACCGCCGATGCCCCCTTCAACGACCCCACTGATTGCGTTGACCTAGTCATCCGCACAGTCGACAACGTCGATTTCTTCGTCCTCAGCGGACTTCTATCCCTGAAATCCCCATCATCCTTCTTTCGTCAGGTTTTGCAAAGCGGCCATCACACGGAAGAAAGAGATGGCTTTCCCATCCTCGAAGTCAAGGAGGACGGTGAGACATTTCGGATCATCCTCCTGCTCTGCTACCCATACGCCCCTCCTAAGATCAAGAGCGTCGAGCAGCTCGTGGCGGTAGGGAAGGCGTTGGACAAATACTGTATGGATCATGCATGGAAGCGGTTCGCTCAAACAGTGATTACATCGTCTCTGATAAAGGAGCAGACATTGCGGATCTTTGCCCATGCAGTTGTTAATGGATGGAGGGTGTTGGGTGAAGCAGCCGCTAAGGACGCGCTTTCCATTCCCTTAGACGATCCAGAAGCAGAGCTTGAGGACCTGAATTACATCAATACCCTGCAATACATTCGTCTTCGAAATTATCACAGGAAGTGTAGACAAACCGCACAGGACGTGTTATTAAAACCGAAAGCAGCGCCCTGGCTGGAAGGCAAAGCGTCCGAGCTGCTGTTCCCCAACTACAGCACCGATAGGTGCCGATGGTGTGGAGGGCGGTTGGGATGTTGGCTCCCATCACCAGGATTCTACACACATCCTTGGGTCACCGATTATCATACCGCTGTGAAGGCTGAAATGCTACGACGACCTCACCCAGAAACTGTTTTGGATGAAGCTATCATCGCTGATGCAGTTACGAATAGTATCTCCCAGTGCCCCAAGGAGGAATGGAAGAAGATTGCTATCAGCCAGGTTCGTTTATGGGGGAATTTTTTAATGGAGGAGATCGACAAACAGATCTCGCAGGTAAGTAGAGCGATGCTCGCACAGCATCTCATCTGAACCTGCCATAGGCACCTTTGAACATTGACTGGACGAAGTGAGGAGTCGAGTGGACGATAGGGTCACTCAATGACTAGGAAAGAACCCGGCTACGGTATTCTTTGTCGCCAAGTATCGCAGTTGACATTCTATCGATGATCCGCCGAGAGGCTGTAGTGTTAGTCCTCACGCAAATGAACCATTTCTACCTGTCGTGCGACGTCAACCTGCCACGAAGTCGAACCCGCCAGTTTTGATCCTGAAACCGAGGGATTGAACAAGCACCGAATGCAGCCGTCAACCTTCATTCTCATCATCCCTTGGGTGGTGTGATGAAGAACGCAGGTCTTCGAGCTGCGTCGACAAGCAGGACGGTCTGAAGGATATGATATTGCGCAGCCTGAGAATGCGTGTTGTGAAACCAGATGAAAAGCAATATCATCAAACACATAGTGCATTGCATAATGTACAAAACCGACACAGGGCGACGTCCAACCTCTTCAAAATCAATCTACTTCGTCAAACAATTCAATTTCCATCCCCAAATCTTTTTCAAACAATTTCTTGACTGCAGATTGACGTAAAAATCTTCTGAGCTGATCTCTTTTTTCCTTCGGCAGCTTGCGTATCATTTCACGGTCGTGAGCTATGATGCGATCTCTGTCGTATTGCAGAACAAGATTTCCATGGCGTAGCTATCGAAGCTCAAAATGAGTCAGAAAGGAAAAAGAAAGTGTGCGCTCACTTTATTAGTCATTTCAATGCAAGTAGCTAGATTGCTCTTTTTGTTGCTGACTGACTCGGATAACGCCTTAAAATGAATATTAGAGGAAGAATATTGGAAAGAGACAGGGAAAAAGATTTACACCGTCAGCCATGCTTGTAGCCGATGGTGGTGGTTGCGAAGAAAGAATAAAGGGAGAAGAACCTACATTACATACCCACAGAATAAGCTTTGAGAAGCACGTTACTATGTCAACAAAGACTCAGAAATAAGTGCGTCGAATTGCCAGGATCATTCCTATCAGCCAAGGTCGGAGAAAGACGTATGCAGCGCCATTGGACGTCTGATGGTACCACGGCTCCAAGATAGTGTTGCTATACACCCACACATAATTTCGCGCCTGGGAATTCACCCCAAGCACTGATCGGCGCGGCGATCTTACCATGAATGTAGATGGCCAAAGTAAGACCAAAACGCTCCATGCACATCAGCTGTAAAATGCTATCCCGTGGGTGCCGAATTAGGCTCAGTGCCATTAAACGTCGAAGAAGACGCACGCAAACCAACATTGGTAGTAGCCCACGAAGTTGAAAAGGTCAAGATGTGAAAGTGGAAGAAACACCGTACTACGCTCATCCTTGGTTGTTCCGTTATGTTGCCAAAGTGAAGACTGATGCGCTACGAAGACCATGGACCGAGATTGTTGTGGGCGAACATATCGCCCAAGTGGCCACGAAGAATATCTCACAGTGTGAGCAGACCAGCATTTCCGGTAGGCAAATACGTCGATTCGGGAAGCCATTGGCGGGGGAAATTCATAGGTTGATTTTTCAGGTGAGTGAATTGAAATTTTCAGAGTGCCTACTCTTCGATAGTCAGTATAGGTACTTCTGAACATCGAATGGATAAAGGGATATGGAGACATGGTCCAGAAACTATGATAGTCAGCACAGTCGTACGGGTCCGGGATACGAGGTTGCTTTGGTTTCAAGGTTAGATCTGAATATCATGATCAAGTAGCTTCCAGAAAATCACGACTCACTATGTCGCCCATCCTTGCCACCCTCTTTATAGGATATGTGTCTCTCGATGATGAGTATAAATAGCATCTTGATATCGAACAAAGTGGAACCTAATGATCACTAGAGGTACGCGCACGGCATGAAAACCCTCGAAGCACAAAGCAACAACTTGAAGTTTGCCGTCAGTTCGACTTCTGTAGCACAGCTTCGACTCTTTAGAGGTCTCCTGGGAATCCAAATCACTAGTCGCCGACCCGTGAAACCGAGAATCATCTTCCGGTATCATCGACTAACACTACTGTGTGCGTATGAATAAGTTGGGAAACAATAGCAGAACGCACGAGATACATAAGCACACGTTCTATCTGGGAATATCAAACTGATGATGAACATACTAGATTAGCAAAAAATGCGCCAGCGAGGTATAGATAGTCAGCGGACTAGCCTGCTAACATGACCGTTCGAAAAGAGGAAGAAATGTGGCTGTGTCGCCGGCTCAGAGAACCTTCATCCATTCCGTGCATATGTTTTTATTTGTAGAAATCAGTGCGATTCAGTAGTAGTAGACAGGCAGTCTGTGAATACTGATTCGTAAAGGTTATCAAGCTAAGACTTCAAGTTTTAATCTCGATTATCACTAATCAGCGTAGATCCAACGCTAATCACTACTTGCATAGACTAATGCATATTCGCAATATACACAACAAATCTACAGAACAACTCATCAAGGTATCAACTGAGCCAAGGCACATAGATACCGCGTAAACCGAAATAACAATAGAAATAAAAATACCAAATACGATCTAAATTGGCATATGATAACGAAAAGTCGTCCAAATCCGAGGCACCAACGAAGGGTTTTTTGCGTCATACTGAGGTCCATCACGTCAGTCCATGTAAAGATATCCTACGTCTCGTTTTGTTCGAAGGTCCATTGTCACCGCTCGTCGAAATATAACGTTCCTCCACTGGTAGATCCTCGTACGTCCTCCAAGAAAACCTTCAACGGCGTCCACATCGAGCAAGCAGAAATCCTTCTCCAGACCCTCCAAACGATCCACATCCGATTGTCCATTACACCGTTCCAAAGTTCGGGCCGTCCCATGATGACGGCTTGGGGTACGCGTGGTGAGCCGTGTCGTAATAGGATCCACTGGGAGCCTCAGCAGGGACCAACATGTTGAATGCATTCATCGCCGCCATCGCGTCTTCCATTAATCCAAGGGGACCGGTGTTGATGACCGGGACCTCGCCTGCATCGACCCCGTCCAAAGCTCCTCCTAGGGAAGGAATCTCGCCAAGACCATCGTCGAGAGGACCTGCACTGGCAGCAGGGAATAGCTGTTTGGCCTCCGGGGAATAGCATGGGTCGCCGTGTTTGAAGCCCGTCCCAGGGGAAGTCCAAAAGAATTCAACGTCCTCGTTCCTTGTTTCGACTTGTGCCTGTCCATCGAATGGGGCCGCCGGGGAAACGATAGATTTGTCCGTGAGTGTTTTCGTGCCATCGACTGGAGCGTTGAGATCGTGCGACGACGACGCCGATGAGGTTGAGGGATTGACCGTCGGTTCATTTTCGTAGGGAGTCCCGTTGGAAATGCCATCTCCGTTAGGTGCAGCCTTGCCGTGATATTTTCTCCGATGGTGGGCGAGCCCGTCCTCGGTGCTCCCGCCCCAAACGCAGTCCGGATCTTCCGTGCATTTGTACTTTTCGCTACCAGAGCTGAAAAACCGTGTCACTTTCGTTACAAGATAATATAGAATAGTGGACGCACTGGTGTCTGAGCCTGTGACCGTCAAGATTGCATGTCTGGGGAAGAAGAACTGGACAATCGGGGCAAACACGATAGCTGCCTCAACGATAAGCACGCCTGAAGAAGAAGAATACAGGCTGCTGACTTCTCTGCAGTCTTCGCGTGTATCTTCATGTGCCTCGTGAGGTCTTGACGGCTAGAGACGTTTGTGTGGCAGTCAGGGCAT